>CM062804.1:1180338724-1181538724 GCA_031772625.1 Pinus tabuliformis
TAAACTTGTTTATTCATTAGATGGAGACAAGAACATTCTATTGGTAGATTTTGGGTCTATCTTAGGTGATTTAATTCGCCATATTTCTAACAAGTTTTCTTGAAGAAATCTATAGAGTTTGCAGGTTCCCTGGCCTTTGGGCTCCAAGTTCACATACTTTAGAGGAGAGCCGACCTTGTTTGGGCTCCGAGAATTTTATTTGATTTTCTTATTTCGCTAAGATTGTGGAAGACATCATAACCTTCGAAACACATTTGATCTATTGTCATTGCTCATCATTTAAAATAAAAATTATTTCTCAAAGAAAAATTCAAGCATTTTATATTTGTATATAACTTGTAAATTATTTTTTATAGAATAATTTTTGTAAATAATTTTTTTTTTCTAACCCTTGTTTTGTAGCTACCAGGCTTTGGGGTATTTATTTTAAAATTTTGTATATATTGGGGTATTGGGTATTCTTGTTTTTTTCATTTGTGTAGGTGAGATCCAAGATATTCAGGAAGATCTATTGCGGTTTTGAGCTAGAGCTAGACCCTTGAAGGTAAGATCTAGTCTCTAAATTTTTTTGCAAGGCCACCATCAAGAAATTCCGTAGTAATTGGACACATTTGAAGATTTGAAGAAAATTAATTTTTTTTTGGCAAGGGTTTCAAATTTTTTTAGGGCCTCCAGGCCTAGCGCCCTCCCTCTTGCTAAGTCGTTGCCCTTGCTTTCCCTTCCTTGGCTTGTCGTAGGCCTTTAGCCCCTTGTTGTCTGCCCTTTTTCCTTCCTTTAAGGCCTGAACCTAGTCGCAGGCCCTAGGGCCTCTTTTTCCTTTCTGTGGGCATCTCTAGGCCTAGCTGTAGGCCTTAGCAGCCCTCTTATCCCCTCGACCTGCCTTCCTTCCTCTTCGTCTGCCCTTGGTTTCCTTCTCAATCTTGGCCACAAGCCTTAAGGCTCCTCTCTTGCCCTCTATTGCCTTTCTTTCTCCTCCCTAGCTCTTGTTTTCAAGCCCTAAGGGCTTTCATCCCTTTGTTGTTGCCTCATTCCCTTGGCCTAACTAGGACTTGCTGCCCTCTTTCCAGCCTCCTCTCAACTCTTACCTTGTTTCATTTTCCCTCTTCTCCTCTCTCTTTGGCAATACATTTATTTTTGGGCTAATGTCTTAGTGTTTTACAACAAAGCTGGATTAAAATTCGTGATTGTAGGTGACTGTGACATTGGAAAAATTCTAGGCAGTTTCACTAGTCATCTCCAAGCCCGAAGGACTCATTGGTTTGCCTCTCAATCCCTTAGTTTCCTCACTGATTTGCTACAGAAAGACAAATATTTGATAACAGTGGTAAAAAACATATTGAATTGGCATAAAACTCACTAGTAAAGTTATCTAACAAATTAACAAACCATTGCATGAATTGGGTTATCATTCACTTGAATTGCTTTATGAGAATTTGGTGACTGTCACAAGCTTGCTGAAAGTTTGATCCTAATAGTGACATAAGTGTCTCTTCATGGTTTGCATCTTCATTTAGTGTTCACTTAAGGAAACAAGTAATTTGGAACTGTTTGACACACTTGAGCATAAGAATAATTCATAAGTGACTCACTGTTGTCATAAGTCTTCTTTGTTTCTCATTGGATCACAAAGGCTTCTATTATTTCATGCTATAATAGTTCATTGTAGGAAAATATTTGTTTTCTTGTGCTATTGATAAGGATACTAATATTCTCATATTCTCTTGTCCCTTGTGAGTTTTTCATGATCTCTAAAGTCATAAGTTTGCAATAATAAGCTCACTCTCTAAAGCACATTAACCTCATAATCCAACAATCTTGTTGAATTGTTGCCTAAGTGAATAAATCTAAGAGTATTTTGGATATTGGAATCTATTGTTCTTAAAGATCTAATTTAATTGAATATCTCTTGAACAACTAGTATTGAGGAGCCTAATTGCAATATTGGCATTATCTTGAAAGACTTCTAAATTGCATCAAAGCATTGAACAATGTAAACTTTGAAATGAGAACTGTAAACTCAAAACGAGAACTCTAGCAAGAGAACCCCAAAAAACATGAAAAACAACCCGAAAATGAAAAGTGTTCATGCTGGATTATTTATTTATTTATTTTTATTTTTTTTTTGTAAATTTTCAATATTTTAAAAAAATGATAGTAAACACCAATAAAAACCAATTCTTTTTGTTCAAAAAACACCCTGAAAACAAAAAAGGTTGATGCTGGAATAACATCTTTTTTTTTCAAGGTTAATTTTCAACATTTTTTAGCAATAGTGTTAAGGATAAAATATTATGACTCCGAAAAACCTTAAAATTCCAATGATTTTCATACATGACATTAAAGATAAAATATCAAGTCTTTGAAAAGTCTTAAAATTCCAACAATTTTCATCCATGGTGTTAAAGATAAAATACTTATAATTGTTTTCAACCATAACATTAAAGATAAAATATCATGACTCAAAAAAACTTTAAAATTTTGACAATTTGACAACCATGGAATTAAAACCAAAGATCATGACTATAGAAAACCTTAAGTTTTCAACATATTTCAACCATGACATTGTGGAAAATTCTTATGACAAAAAAATTAAAAATAAACAATTGAATGAAAGAGTCATTATACCAAGTGTAAATTATTTTTTAAATGCTAAAAGTACAACGATTTTAAAATCTTAGCTTAAGACAACTTGATACATTGCAACAAAAATTTAAAAATCAACCATCAAATTGACACACAGTATACGAAAACTCGACACATTGTAATGAAAACTTAAAGACCAATAATGAAATTGAGACATTGTGGGAGCGGACTCAATTCATTATAAAGAAAACTTTAAAATCAACTATCAAATTGACACATAATGAGATTGAGTTGCTAGTCGATGATCGACACGGACCCTGCAAAATAAAATAAAATAAAACAAAATAATAAATAAATATATAAATAAATGAAAATGAAAAATACAAAAGGAAACAAATATTAAAACATTGAAAAAAATAAAAACAAAAGGAGTCATCTACGGAGGTGGAGGAATTGCCCAGGCAGCGAAAATTGGCTGGAATCTGGGTAAAAAAAATTCAAACAATCTTATAGAGGCAGTGTTTGAATCATGTTTTTGATGGTGGAAATGGATTCAACACCATCAAAAGCTTCTAGGGCACCTAAAATTATGAAGTTTGACAACTATTACTTGGATTCACAAAAATCCCTGCCGGATTTTTTCAAAATATGACCGGAATTTCCATAACTTTCAGAGCAAAAAAACATAATCGATAGACTACGGCAAAATAAAAACAAAAAACACAAAAAGTTTAAAAAATAATAACAAGTAAATAAAAGACATCAGAGAAAGTTATGAGAACATGTTAGCGTCAATTTCTTGGCATTGTCTTTTTAGCGAGGGGATTGTTGGAAGGTTGGGTAAGCTCATCATCAATTTGAATCGAAAAATGATTGAATTGCAAAAAGCGAAAAGCAGGGAACGAATGGTCTCATAAACAATTTTTAGTTTCGTGGATCTTAAAATATCATTTCATTATTATTAAAACATAAAAAAATTAAAAAACATGACCCAAAAAAATAGAACAAAAATTTAAATATGAAGAAGAATAAAAACTAAAACATTAAAAAAAAAAAAAACCAAACACAAAAAATTTAAAAAAATAATAACAAGTAAATAAAAATATATACTTAAAAAAAAAAAAAAAACATAAAAAATTAAAAAACATGAGTAAACAAAAAACAAAAATTTAAACATTGTTAAAA
The DNA here is from genome assembly GCA_031772625.1 of Pinus tabuliformis. NCBI lineage: Eukaryota > Viridiplantae > Streptophyta > Pinopsida > Pinales > Pinaceae > Pinus > Pinus tabuliformis. The sequence goes on from CM062804.1 coordinate 1,180,342,493, forward strand.
AAATAATAGTAAGTAAATAAAAAAATATACTTAAAAAAAAAAAAAAACATAGACAAAAAAACAAAACTTAAAAAAAAAAGTAAATAATAAAATTTAAAAACATGAAAAAAAATTAAATTAGACATTGAGAAAAACAAAAACAAAAACACAATGAATTTAAAAAATAACAAGTAAATAAAAATATATATTAGAACATAGAAAAAACATGATTTAATATATATATATATATATATAAATATAAAAAAAAAACCAAAAAAAAAAGAGACAAAATTAACTCATAATAAAAAATAAAAAATAGGAAAAAAAACCTCATTTAAGAGAAACTTGAAAAAAATAACAATATTTAATAATTCAAAATAAAAAAAATATGAAAAACATTAAAAAAATTCAAATTAAAAATAATTTAAAAAATCATTAAATTAAAAGACAAATAATTAAACAAAAAAAACATAAATTTTTTTAAACTAATTGAACAAACATTTAAAAAATGAAAAAAATTGATTAAAAAAAATTAATTAAAATTAAAATTAAAAAATAAAAAGTTAATTAAAAGCCTTGCCTGCGCCCCACAGGCCTTGGGTGGGGGTGGCAGCGGCACACAACCACCACCCCTGCCCAGGGCGGTGCTCCACAGGCCCTGGGCATGGAGCTTGATTCCAGTGATCGGATTGCCCCGCCCAGGGCCCATGGAGCGTGGACAGTGTTTTTAATTTTTTTTATTTTATTTATTTTTTTTAATTTTAATGCTTTTATTATAATTTAATTTCATTTTGTTTTTTAAAATGGTTTTTTTCCAATTTATGTTTTTGTGGGTTTTTTTATTAAATTGTTTTAATATTTTTATTTTATGTTTTTTTAATATAATTGTAATTTGTTAATTCATGAGAATTTTAGGAAAAAATCACATAGAGAGTATTTGGTCGACGCGTTTCGAACCAGCCAGTGTGGTTCATCTTCAGGACAAGATGAAGAGGCAGATCTCGGAGGAAGGTTAAATAAGGAACTAGGTCAACCTAACGGTCATAAGAAAAAACGGCTAAATTTGACTAGGAGGGAAAATATTAATGAAAACCAACTAAACGACTATATAAGACTAGGGAAGGGGGTCACTTTAAATTGATTAAATAATTAATAAATATTAATTTAATTAATTTAAATTTAGTATATTAATTTTTTATTTTTTATGTTTTTAATTTTAATTTTAATTGTTTTTTTTTAACATTTTTTTTTGGTTATTTTTACCTTAAATTTTATGTGAATCATTTTTTTTTAGAAAACAAACTTCAAATATCATCATCTTTGGATATAAAATTTCATAAAATTTGTTATTTTTTCATTTTTTTTTAATTTAATTTTTTCATAATTTTTTTTTTAATTTAACATGTTATTTTTAGTGAAAAGATCCTAAAATACATTTTTTTTAATTATATTTATATGCAAAATGTGTAACTTTTGTGAAGTGTTTAAATTTTTTTATTTTTTTGTGACAATTATTTTTTGTATTGAAGTATTAATTAACGATATATAAATATATAAAAAATAATAACCTCGGAATATTAATGTTATTATTTTTTGTAAACCTTGCCAAAAAAATTAAATTTTCATTATAAAAAAACATTGCAAAGAAAAACACATGTTTGGAAAACCCTTAAAATACAAACATTTTAGGATGAAAAACAAAAAAATGAATAAGACAACTTACAAATGGATAAATAATCAACATTTAAAAAAAATGCAATATCTGATTATAAAATTGAAAGATACTTACTTGGTGTGTGAAGAGAAGATTTTCACCTTGATGCTTCTTTTGCTTGAACTGCCCATCATTAGTATCCTTTCATCACGACTTCCTTAGAGGCCTTCTAGCACTATGACATCAGTGGTCTTGACATCACCGACACTGCTTCATGACCTTCCCAATAAACCTAAGGTACTTTTGACTTCAACATATTGTTGACATGTTAGTGATATTATGTTTTGATCCGAGCACCATGCTATTGAGATAATATTCATAGACAACAATTGAGACTGTGACAAGTATATTTATATGGTACTGCATTGAGACAGTGATGTCTATGTGCATTGTGTAGAGAGATAATGTATTGAGAGCCCAAACTTGTCAATGAATAACATAAATAAACTGTGGGTGGCTCTGTATAGATAGATTGTCTCACCACTGAAACTGCCTTGATGTAATAACTACACTGAGACAATGATGTAATCATGGATTGTAAGAGGTATTCCTCAAATTATTAGAGGAATATAAATATATTCCTGAGACTATCTTTTATCACATGGAGAAAGTTCCGTGATCAAGAAGTGAGGATCACTAATATACTCCATCAAACTGAGCATGAGTTGAGTGCATGACTGTAATTACTGAAGTTGATACTCCATGACTGTTGTAGACCTGCTTGTTGTATACTTTCTCCTTTAATCCTTTAAACTGCTTTGATGTCCTTGAAGACAGATCCTTGTATGTCTCTTTTGCTACCCTTCATTTGACTTTAGCACCTTAGCTCCGATACCACGTTGAAGAATCTAGGGAAATTAACATTAGTAAGATTCTTCTAGACTTGATAACAATTTGTGATGTGCTTTAACAATTTATCTTAGCTTGATCTTCTTCTTATTATTAGTGTGTGTGTTTACTTCATCAAAATGCTACCAAAAACAAAGAGACAAGAACACAAGATGTTGGCATTCTGCCAGGGCCAAAACCTCTCCCTCTTGGAGAGGAAAACCCACACAAAATTCTTCTTATGGAGATTCAATTGATGAACACCAAGACCATAACCCTTGACCTACTAGGCCACTCCAAGACCAAGTCACCAATCCTCTTCTTGTTGTTGAGGTCATCATCAACACTGCTGCTTCACTGAATTCTTCATTACTGCTGCACTATCAAGGTCATTGTTGAGATCACTAATGTTGCAACACTGTTACATCTTCATAGAGATCATAACAACAAGATCTTATACTGAGACATGTACATATAAGAGTGTTGCATCTAGATGGTCTTCCATCAAGATCATGATTATATTTAGAAGTATGCCGAGACAGTAGATATCCTTATCACAAATATATTGAGACTTGTGACATCGAGACATAGTTGATCAGTTAGCGAGAGAGACGTTGGTTCGAGTTGTGTGACGCAACACTGTGTAGGCTGACGCAGGGACTGCGCAGAGGCAACAAAGAGTAGCTCATCTTCATTCAAGGTCAGTGTCAGATAACCAGTGAAAGTGAGATTTTTCTCACTAGACTTCTGTCAATCATTTCTCTGTATGGATTTCTAGATTTGAGCATCCATAATCGTGTACTCAGATTTACTCCTACATAATAATAAAACCCCTGCACAGAGGCAACAGAGAGCAACTCATCTTGAGTTAAGGTCAGTGTTAGATCGCCAGTGGAAGTGGGATTTTTCTCACTAGACTTTTGTCAATCATTTCTCTGTATGGATTTCTAGATTTGAGCATTCATAATCGTGTACTCAAATTTACTACTGCATAATAATAAAACCCTCAGCTGCTTCACAGGTTTTCCCAAGTTGGGTTTTTCCAGGGACATTGGTCAAAAAATAACAGTGTTATTTATGTATGTGTGCATCTATTCTTCCATCATTATTTTTCTTCCACAATATTGTATTTGTGAAGGCAACAGTGTATTAGTTTCAATATTTACCGTAGGATGCAGTAAACAATTTGTTCAATTTATTTAACAAATAGAAGAAACTTAATTAGTTGCTGCAGTAGGATTCCAGATTTAGGAATTTTCACAGGGAGCGTCCGGGGTTTGACTATAGTTGACCATCATCTGAAGCTTTCTGAACTCTAAATCAAGATGTCTCTGACATATTCTACCATTGTAATTTGATTTCTGAAGTTGTTGGGTTAAATTGTTGATCACATAAAAATGAAGTATTGTGCATGAAATCAGATGGTCACATGGAAGATGGCAGTTCCACAGATATGTTGCAGATAACAAGATCTAGAAGCAAGAAAACCTTGAATGTTTTCCATAACATGAACATGCAAATTGAACTTGTGTTTGCAGGTGACCGGACATACATATAGATATGTCACTACGTTTGTGCTACAAGAGGCTGGCATGATTTGACTGGTTGATATAGATGAACGGTGTGTTGTCATGATGCTTGACAATAACTTTGAATTGATGATTGAGATATAATTTGATTATAGATCTCTCTACAATAGAAAATTTGCACTTGTCCTAATGACTAATGATCTGATTTGATGATTGTTGATTTTCCCTGATGTCTATGCTATGTGGGCATAATGACTTATGTGGGTATTCGGAAAAATGATTTTGTATTGGCCTCCTCGTTCCTAGCACAATGGTTGAGGTACTAATAGTTGTGATTTAGCATGAAATTGGAACCTGCATGACTCATCCTTGGTGTATGCATTTGCACCTAGTGACAGAAATGACTTGTATTATGATTATGAGAATGACTTGATAAAATTTGGATTGATAATGCATGTTTTATGACATCGTATTGGCATGATAATAAATGAAGTCACGACTTGATATGAGCTCTCCCTATCTCCTGATTGAAAGAATTGATACTGTGATGTTGATGACTTTGATAATGATTGTGATCTGACTTCTAAACTTTGATGAGTTGACTTTGTTGATGTGATGGTACAACATTGATTTATGCAAGGCATTATTCTTAGATCATTGCATGAAGCAAGCTCCCAATCCAGATATGTCTATATTTGACAGTTATCTGATGAAGTAAGGACGCTCAGTTCCAAGGTGTGGCTCTGATTTTGATTATGGTTTTGGTTTTTTATATCCTGATAGTATACCCTTGACAAGTGGTGAGCCTCTGATGATCTAAATCAAAGAGCGATAGCTTCTGAAGCTCGAAATGATGTATCATGGCATTATGAATCGATTTTTGGAATTTGGAAAAGAAATTATATATTGCAAAGTTATTGGAAAATGTTTTTGAATAATGAAAATGCAAATCCTTGGATACTCCGATTTGAAGTTCAAATATGTTGTTGAATTTGACATGGCATCCGGCTGTTGATTGAAGCATTGATGTTCCATTTTGAACATCCCTCTATATATATATGATGTGCATAGAACCTGAATAAATTCATGAATGAGCCTCTTCATTCACATAGAGTTGCCACCAAACATCCTTTGAAATATCTGTATGACATATTCTATTTTCGAGGCTATGATATTTCTCCTATGATATGTGACTGCATGGATGTATTGTTTTTGATAGAGATTATTGTTAAGCACATTTGGATGTTGCTTTAGTATGAGATCTGCCATGATATCTTGGATGAGAGGTCCATAGTACAATTGAGGATGAGTACGATGTTGCTAGCATGGCTAGCTATGAGGCAGGATGAAGAAGCTCCTTAGAGAGTTGTCTGAGCATGATTTGGATATGACATGGATACATTATGATCCGATTGGCAGAAAGTCCCATATTTATAGTTGGGACCAAGATACTCTCATATATTGAGACAATGCAGTTGTTCGAAACAAGCTCAGGCTTGTGGTTGGCACCTCCTTGAGAGGGAGGATGATTATGGTATCCTTTTGTGATTTATATGATTATTTATGTTCTGACATGATATTTGATTTGATGTCCTATATGAACAGGAAACAATTTCTATTGAAACAAACTAATACCAAATTTGAGTATGATGAGAGCAGCGTTGATCGAGGACACTAAGCCAACTCTTCCTCCTTGTCTGAGCTCCCAGGGTGAGGAATTGAGATGGAGGGCTCCTGGGGTTGAGGGAACTCTGGACAATAGGGTATGACCCATATCTATTACCCATAGGGTTGGAGATGTTGCTCCCCTATCTTCATAGGGTCGGAGAATATTGCTCCCCTGTTTGGTCGTTGTAGAATATACCCCAGTTGGCATCATACCCACAAGTTGGGCTTGTCGGGAATACCACTCCTTGTTTGGTCAATGAGTTGAGAGTGTACTTGGGGTGTACAACCCAAGTCGATTATGATGTAGGTGTTCTACCACATGACTATTCAAGGTCATCAATGGGAAGATTAGTAGGCAATAGGATGGGTTGAGATAACCCTATGCAATTCCAGGTTGAGATTGAGCTCCCTGATGAGATCCCAGGGTCGAGATGTGCTCCCCTGTGTGTTTGGATATCCTATTGCTCGATATGGGGTTGTATATGTATAGCTCCCCCATGAGATTTCGGGTTGAGATGTGTTCCTCAATGTGGTTCCAGGTTGAGATGTGCTCCTTGATGATATGCTCTCTGATGACAATTGATGATGATATTCCAGGTAGTAGCTCGTTGGCAGAGATTTCAGGTAGCAGCCTGATGGATAAAGGGTGGTAGCTTAAGCTCCCCTCCGGTAACAAATTATTCTTCTTCTAGATTCGAGAATGTTTAACATACGAGCAGGAACAATCAAGAGATAAGCAGGAATATACAAGGGATAGATCGAGATGTACATTGATGATTTGTGATAATGAGATACTTGAGGTGGTCATGGCATGATGACCACATAATAGAGATGATCAATGATGATATGTGAAGATACCAATTGGCATTTTGATCGATGGACGAATATTGGCAGGTGGAATTCTCCCTAGTTGAGAGGGAGTGTTAATTTTTGCAATTGCGGTCAAATTCTAGCCTGGACAACTCAAATGACCGAGATGATGATTGCATTAGATTCCTCTTTTCGAGAGGACCAAAATCGACCTAAAGATCACCTTATTTGGACAAGGGAAAGTTGAATTTTGAATTTATTTATTCACTCATGTATATTAGGTTAGGTCGGCCCTAAGCACATGTTAAATTGGATAGGTCGGCCTAAACCCCAAGTGGACCCTCATGAAAGGCTATAAATAGAAGAAACCTTAAGCTCATTTGGAAACATTGATCAAGCCATCCTCTTTTCTCTTTTGTCTTGGTTCACACAGGTATGTTGGAGGAAAGTTCGCGCAAGGGTCTGAAATCTCAGGGATGAAGCTCGCACTCATCTAGGGTTTTCTGATTCCTGGATGTTGGCACAGAACTGGGCATTTTAGTCCCTGGACGCTGGCACACAGTGGTCAAGACAGCGTCCAAAGAGCCCTAGATGCTGGCACAGAAGCCTATGGGAGAGTCTAGGGTTTTAGAGGCAGATTTGGAGGTGTCGGTCCCCGGATGCCCGCACAGAGTGGTCTTGACAGCATCCAGGCAATCCCGGATGCACGCACAGTAAATGGAAGAGAGCGTCTAAGGGTTTGGAGCAAATCTGGTGAGTTGGTCCCTAGACGCACGCTCATAATGGTCTAGGAAGAGTCCAGGCTACCATAGATATTGGCATACAGTTCATAGAGAGCGTCTAGGATTGTTATAGGCGCTCACACAACTCCTCCTCCCTACGTCCAGGACTCAAAGATGAGATTTTTGTATTCCGAAGATTCCACTTAATGGCAACAGTGTTAAGTAGTATCCAATAGTTAACTACAATCAGTAGTTAACTACAATCAGTGACAACACATTCCTAACGGCTAACTTTGGACCCTGATGTATCCTTGCTATTTATTCTTTAGGATCTATGGATTTTTTCACCTTTGTCTTGAGGATGAACCACATTAGTTGGTTCCAAATGTTGACCAAATCCTAATAATGTGATTAATCTGAAAGGCACTCTCATTTACAAATGGATCACAAAAGCCTAAGATCTAACATTACAACCATCAGAATGAGGGTTTTTATTACAAGCATGATTAGATTTGTTTCATGGATATCATAATTGTTTTGTTGCATAGATAAATTTATGGATCATTGTACTCTCTTTTGCTGAATCATTTGATGACAATCTAAGAAGAAGAAGATTTGGAAGGGTTTTCCCCATAGTGGGTTTTTCCCTGGTCTTGGACCAAACCTAGTGTGTCTATGTGTGCTTCCTTTATATTTTGTTGCATTGATGATGATGATGTTGTTCTTTCTATATAATTGCATATGTTGATGAATAATGGTATAGATCTAAATAATGTAACGATGATATGGGGTGAAATTAATGTATTAATGAAGAAATGCAATTATCAAAGCAAAGAACAATGTAGCCCTATGAAAATTAACAATATTCTCGTCTCTTGTGAGTTTTTCGTGATCTCTAAAGTCATAAGTTTGCACTAATAAGCTCACTCTCTAAAGTACATTAATCTCATAATCCAACAATCTTGTTGAATGACTGCCTAAGTGAATAAATCTAAGAATATGTTCGATATTGGAATCTATTGTTCTTAAAGATCTAATTTAATTGACTATCTCTTGAACAATTGGTATTGAGGAACCTAATTGCAATATTGGCATTATCTTGAAAGGCTTCTAAATTGCATCAGAGCATTGATTGTCTAATCATCATTGGCTAATTGCTTTAAGTGGATAAATGCTCGATTCTCTCTCTTTCCATTAATGTCATTTTATGGTTATTGTGGATCTTTGGCATATTGGTAAGAGCATATATCTTGTGATCATTAAGAAATTGTATCATGGACATATCTTATATCTTGTTGGGCAAATTGTATCTTGGTTATTTCTTGTATCTTTTGAGCACTTGTTAAGTTGGCACATTATCTTGCGTATAAGATTGTCTCTTAATTCATTGTTAAGTACTCTTGTCATAAGGTTAATAATAACTAAGTAGTTAAAGTCATTGTTGAAATTTGGTACCGGAGGACAGGTGGTTCCCTTAGGCTTTGATCTTTGGCCTAGGGAAAAGTGTCCAAAAGAATTTAATTTTTCTCCTAAAGTAACTTTATGATTTTATAAAGTTAAATCTAATTTAAAAGTGACTTTAAGTGATAAAGTTACTAAGTCTAATTTTAAAGTGACTTTTATAAAGTCAATGAAAAATTAGAAAGGAAAGGTGACTTTGGAAATAAATGACTAAGTGGGTCTTTATTAAAGTGGGGTGAATTAAAAAATAGAAAGTGAGATTTAAATGAGCATTTAATCTCAGCCATTGATCTAAATCTATTTCAGCCATTGGATTTAGGGATCACCCAAAAGTCACTTAGGGTTGGGTTAAGGGAGGAAAAGGAGGAAAAGATCATTATTCTTTCATGAGCAGATTGAGAGAAGGAGAGCAAGAGAGCAAGGGAGATTTCTGGACAGCTGAGAGCGGAGTTTCAGCAGCTGAAAGCGGAGTTTCAGCAAAGCGGAGTTTCAGCAGCTGAAAGCGGAGTTTCAACAAAGCAGAGTTTCAGCAGCTGAAAGCGGAGTTTCAGCAGCTGAGAGCGGAGTTTCAGCAGCTGAGAGCGAAGTTTCAGCAGCTGAAAGCGGAGTAACAGCAGCGGTGTATCAGCAGCTGTGTATCAGCAACGGTGTAACGGCAACAGCCGCGGTGTAACAACAACAGCCGCGGTGTAACAGCAACACCAGCGGTGTAACAGCAACAGCCGCGGTGTAACAGCAACAACAGCGGTGTATCAGCAAGGCTGAGTTTCAGCAAGGCTGAGATAAGTTGTAAAAGTCTGTTTGTTGATTTTTTGCTGAACATTTCTCTCACTGTAAAAAGGCATTTTCCAGAAATAAAGAAGAGCTCTCAAACTGGTTTTCTCCAAGAGTTGTAGGGGGTTTTTCCAGGGTCACATTGACCAAAAATCTCAGTGTTTAAATGTGTTTTAATGGCTGTTTATTACTGCTGATTTTTATTTCTGCAATTTCCAGCATTCTGTAAAATTTCCAGAATTTGTGTTTTCAGCAAATTTATTTTTTCCAGCTTGTTAAATGTATAGTTATGGGAAAGGGCATTTAACTATATGGGAGAAATAAGGAGAAACTGAAAACCGGGGTGGGAAATCAGAAATTTCTACATGGTATCAGAGCTTGAGTGCTGAAGGGCAGTTTGGGACAACAAAAGAGAAAAAATTACAGTTGCTGATTTTTCACTCAGAAAATTTCAGCAAGCTGATTTTTCATAAACAGCAGTTTTATCTTTACCACAGCAGTGCTATTTTTCAGTTTTAGGACAGCAGGATGTCATTGGGGTTAAGGGTGGAGGATAGGCTGGATGGGCATATAAATTACAGCGTTTGGAAGGAGAGAATGCAGAGTATCTTTGAGGAGGCAGAAGTCTGGGATATCATGGTGCATACCACACAGAACCCTGTTGTTGTGCCTACTGATGCTACTCAGTTGGTTGCTTATAATAAAAAGAACAACAAGGGTAAGAGGCTGATTCTAGACGGAATCAAAGACCATTGCATTCCTCATGTGAGAGGAAAGAGCAATGCCCATGAGATGTGGACATCATTGTCCAATCTCTACCAGAGTACCAATGAGAACCGAAAAATGGTCCTGAAGGAGAAGCTAAAGAACATTAAGATGGGTAATGATAGTGCAGCTGGATATCTCACAAAGATTACTAATGTGAGAGATGAGTTGGCAGCGATTGGAGAGGCCATTCCACCCACTGAGTTGGTGCGGATTGCAGTGAATGGCCTCCCCCGTTCATGGTTGAACTTTGCTGATGGGGTTTGTGCACGTGAGACCCTTCCCACATGGGAGAGGTTTTGGGATGATTGCATTCAGACAGAGATCAAGAAAGGACAGCTTGGGGCAGCCAAGCCAGTTGAGCAGGATGAGGACGTAGCACTGGTGGCAGGAGGCAAGAAAGGCAAAGGGAAGAAGCAGGCTTCCACAAGCGATGGTGGGGGCAAAGGCAAAGGTAAAGGTAAACAGGGGAACACACAAAAGGACTATTCCAAGGTGAAGTGTTGGAATTGTCAGAAGATGGGACACTATGCAGTTGTGTGTCCGGAGAAGAAGAAGAAGAAGGGGAAGAACCAGGACGTGGCAGCTTCAGCAGAGATTGAGGACTTTGCAGGTCGTTTTGACCGGGAGTTTGCGTTCACTACATGTGATTCCTCTAGTGCAGGATCACCTGCCACACAGGTTCAGAGGGAGCATGCTTTTCCCTCGATTAGCGGAGCATCTTCAGGTATCTGGTATGTGGACAGTGGGGCTTCACGTCACATGACAGGAGTCCGGGAGTACTTCTCAGAGCTTTCAGAGAGTGGCACTGATATTGAGGTAGTACTCGGTGATGACAAAGTTGTTAGCGCAGTCGGGGTGGGGACACTGACATTTCAGAGGGAGTCCGGACCTCCCTTGAAAGTGTCAAATGTTCTTTATGTGCCAGGGATGAGGAAGAACCTCATATCCGTCTCAGCTTTGGAGGACAGAGGATATGAGGTACTGTTCAGGGGAGGACAGGTGTTGATGTATCCCAGGGGCACTCCAGTTGATTCAGCTAGAGTGATAGGTGTACGCCATGCAAAGGTGTACAAGTTTTCATTCCAGCCCCTTTTGGCATTGAGCAGTAGTACCGACAGCAGAGCTAGCAATTCTGAGCTGTGTGAGATTTGGCACCGCAGGATGGGACATATGTATCATGGAGCTTGAGGACATTGTGGGAGATCACTACAGGTGTGCCAGATTTCAGTATTGATCACTTTGATACTTGCAGAGGTTGTGCGATGGGCAAGTTTGCCAAATCCCCTTTTCCCAGCAGTGACAACAGAGCGACTGGGATACTTGATTTGATTCATTCCGATGTGAGCGGTCGGATGTCTCATGTTTCCTTGAGTGGATATGAGTACTATGTTTTATTCATTGATGATCACTCCAGGAGGACCTGGATTTATTTCTTGAAGACCAAGAGTGAGGTCTTCAAGCGGTTTCAGGAGTTTAGAGCTCTTGTGGAGACACAGACAGGTCGAAAGATCAAGTCCCTGAGGTCGGACAATGGAGGAGAGTACACCCTTGGAGAGTTTGTTGACTATTGTGCGGAGGCAGGCATTAGGAGGGAGTTCACTGTTCCTTACAACCCCCAGCAGAACGGGGTTGCGGAGAGGAAGAACAGATCCATCATAGGGGCTGCCAAAGCCATGTTACATGATCAGGGGTTGCCATTGTTCTTGTGGGCAGAGGCCTGCAACACAGTTGTTTACTTGCAGAACAGGAGTCTGCATCGTGCCTGGGGGCACATGACTCCGGAGGAGGCTTTCTCTGGGAAGAAGCCTGATCTTGGTCATCTTCATATCTTTGGATGCATTGCATACTCCTATATACCCAAGGAGAAGAGGACCAAACTAGAGCCCACCGCAGAGAAGGGTATCTTTGTGGGCTACAATGAGACCTCAAAGGCCTTTCGGATTTACATTCCTGCACAGAGGAGAGTTGTTGTCAGACGGGATGTGAAGTTCGAGGAGGACAGGGCCTTTAGGAGGTCACGGGAGTTAGAGTATCTGGATCAGCCAGACCCTCAGCAGCAGTTGAGTCAGTCGCAGGGATCCAGTGGGCAGGGATCAGGAGGATCCGAAGGTACATCTATGAGGATGTCAGGTCCATCAGTGAGCAGTGGCTCGCCGAGCCAGAGGGGTGGTGCTCCGGGCAGCATGCAGAGCAGTTCACAGAGCAGTTCACTAGGGAGTCCACTAATGGACAGTTCACACGGTACCTCAGCTTCTACAGGTTCAGGTGCAGGCAGGAGGACAGCAGACAGACAGTCAGGAGTTCAGGCTACTGATGGTGATGAGGAGGAGGAGTTTCATTCTCCTATGGGAGAAGCATGCTCAGGGAAGAGGAAGCCCAAGTGGCTTCAGGACACCTTGAGAGATGCCACATCTGTTGCTGAGCCGAAGAGGCCGATCAGAGAGAGTAGACCACCTGAGAGGTTTTGTAGTTATATGGCGATGGTTACCAACATCCTTGACACTGAGCCTTCTAGCTATGAGGAGGCAGCTAGCCAGCAGGTCTGGAGAGAGGCCATGCAGGAGGAGTATTCTTCTATCATGAAGAATGATGTTTGGGAGGTGGTGCCGAGGCCTGAGGGCAAATCCGTGGTTACTTCCAGATGGCTTTACAAGGTAAAGCATGCTGCAGATGGCAGCATTGAGAAATTCAAAGCGAGGTTTGTGGCTAGAGGGTTCTCCCAGGTAGAGGGAGTTGTGAAGCTTGAGTATATTTCCACTGATGAGCAGGTTGCAGATATTCTTACCAAAGCCTTACCACGGGGCAAACATGTCTACTTCAGAGACAAGATGGGTGTGGTGAGGAACACCTTCCTCGGTAAGAGGGAGTGTTGAAATTTGGTACCGGAGGACAGGTGGTTCCCTTAGGCTTTGATCTTTGGCCTAGGGAAAAATGTCCAAAAGAATTTAATTTTTCTCCTAAAGTAACTTTATAATTTTATAAAGTTAAATCTAATTTAAAAGTGACTTTAAGTGATAAAGTTACTAAGTCTAATTTTAAAGTGACTTTTATAAAGTCAATGAAAAATTAGAAAGGAAAGGTGACTTTGGAAATAAATGACTAAGTGGGTCTTTATTAAAGTGGGGTGAATTAAAAAATAGAAAGTGAGATTTAAATGAGCATTTAATCTCAGCCATTGATCTAAATCTATTTCAGCCATTGGATTTAGGGATCACCCGAAAGTCACTTAGGGTTGGGTTAAGGGAGGAAAAGGAGGAAAAGATCATTATTCTTTCATGAGCAGATTGAGAGAAGGAGAGCAAGAGAGCAAGGGAGATTTCTGGACAGCTGAGAGCGGAGTTTCAGCAAAGCGGAGTTTCAGCAGCTGAAAGTGGAGTTTCAGCAGCTGAAAGCGGAGTTTCAGCAAAGCGGAGTTTCAGCAGCTGAAAGCGGAGTTTCAGCAGTTGAGAGCGGAGTTTCAGCAGCTGAGAGTGGAGTTTCAGTAGCTGAAAGCGGAGTAACACCAGCGGTGTATCAGCAGCTCTGTATCAGCAACGGTGTAATAGCAACAGCCGTGGTGTAACAGCAACAGCCGCGGTGTAACAGCAACAGCCGCGGTGTAACAGCAACAACAGCGGTGTAACAGCAACAGCCGTGGTGTAACAGCAACAACCGTGGTGTAACAGCAACAGCAGCGGTGTATCAGCAAGGCTGAGATAAGTTGTAAAAGTCTGTTTGTTGATTTTTTGCTGAACATTTCTCTCACTGTAAAAAGGCATTTTCCAGAAATAAAGAAGAGCTCTCAAACTGGTTTTCCCCAAGAGTTGTAGGGGGTTTTTCCAGGGTCACATTGACCAAAAATCTCAGTGTTTAAATGTGTTTTAATGGCTGTTTATTACTGCTGATTTTTATTTCTGCAATTTCCAGCATTCTGTAAAATTTCCAGAATTTGTGTTTTCAGCAAATTTATTTTTTCCAGCTTGTTAAATGTATGGTTATGGGAAAGGGCATTTAACTATATGGGAGAAATAAGGAGAAACTGAAAACCGGGGTGGGAAATCAGAAATTTCTACAGTCATTAAACAATCTTAAGTCAAGAAGCACTCAACATATCTTGCATCTCATCCTAGAATTAGTCGTGCATTAATAACTTAGCTCCAATCATAAGCTTGGTTGATAGAGAATAGAACCCATTTCTCATCTAGCTTGAGGAGCCTAGCACCTCTTCAAAGGTAAACACGGTGACCTTGTAGTCGTCAGAGCCACATTCTATGTAGTGCCGAAGGCATCGAGTGGCTAGAACCTAAGGGGAGGTATTGTTAATCGAGCCTGTTAGCTCTGCTACGTACTTTGATGATTCAACGGTCAAATACAGGTCTGGCCGTGTTGGTTATGCTCACAAAGGACTCGCATTAGTCATTCTTCTCCTGCTCCTTCACACCGTTCATACCCTCATAACCCCCGCTATCTCTGTTTTCCTCCAAAACCCGGAATAAACCCATATTTCCTTACCTCCCTGGGCGCCGAGTCTAAACCGTCTTGTAACCACGATCACACGACTGCGCACTTTACACGGCCCTTTCCCGTCACATCCGACGAAAGCATGCGCAATTAAACCCCCGCCGTCCGATCACCTATTGTGCGATCCAACGATAGTCGCTCCTCCAGCGCTTGAAAATTGCCCAAATGTTAACTTGCGAGCAAAGCGGTTTCCGCTGCCACGCATCACACGATGATTGTGATCGTTGGTCGTTGTATGTTTACCACCTACCTTCCAACGGCGATGCGGGCAATACCGCTTACCGCCTGTCCGTCGTCCTTGCTTGTTAACCCTCGTGCATATCCTCCGCCCGGTGACCGTTGGATCTAACTGCCCGGGATCCAACGGCTCACGATTGTCTACTCCTGTTTCCTCCCGATACCTCCTGCTAAGCCATAACCACCATCCATCTACGTGATCCAATGGTTGGTATTCATTTCCCGCTCTGCTCATATGTTCGCCATGCAGTCCTCTATCCATTCCATACTCCCAAAGTACGAAGGTGGCCAGTGTGCAGTACTCGGCGCAGTTACTCCTCAACGAATGCATTTAATAGGAAGGATGGCCGAGAAAGAAAGGACCAGCCTCGAGCAGTTAAATACATTTATCAGTTATGGAATTTCACCCATACGACACTCCACCTGCCCAAGAAGGACAACAGAGCATCCGAGAAGATCAAATTCACTCACTGAAGCAGGCAGATTGTACTAAAGACTCCATCAGGCAGTTAAAGCGGTTGGTGGTCCATTATGACCCCTCCACATGTAGAATAGCAGAACATTTTTGTAATCAACCTCTATATATATCCAGAAAACAGATGTAATCAGGGTTGATGGTTGTTGTTTTGATGTAAGGTTCAACTTCTGGAGACTGTAACTACTTTGATACTTGCAGCGTCTCGTCGGCATTTTCAGCTAATACAAGCTTCTTTTGCTGTTAATTGCTCACTTTCAACTTCTTTTCTGTTCTAGGCTGTGCTTGATTTGCATTTTTTCTTGAACTCCTGATGTGTGGCATTAGAGGGGCTGTCATCCCACCTCTGTGTTATAATCTTGTATGTATCAGTGAATGTATTGATCAAGTTTCTTTTCACTTAGTGACAGAGAGTTGTCACCCTGTTTGTGCACTAGGGAACTAGATTTGCAGACCTTTTACTGGTTGTAGCCGGCGATCACAGGGTGGTCAGTGTTCTCCATATTCACCTAATCCTTAAGCTATGAGTGATTGGTGGTCTAAAGCCTTGTAGTCTGGGGGTGTTCACGCATGTCTGGAGTCAAGCAAAGCAGAAGCGGTTATCTAGCTTGAATATGCATCATTCATTCCATTAATCCATTTCCAACATTAAGTTGAGTTTGTGATGTCCCGAGCATCTCCGAGCTACAACCTAGGAGAGTTTCTTGGGGAGATAACATCGATTGGCGCCGTTGCCAGGGAGGAGATTGAGGCTCAGCTTCCCTGGGAGAACGCCACAGTTCCAGATTTTGATGATAGACAAAGTCTGGGCACATTTGGTTGTAATCATCTATCTGGCGACTCTATTGGAGAACCTACCTGGTGGCGACTCCACGTTTCAGTTCTGGCTTAGTTTGTGAGGCATACTCAGAAAAATCCTCAGAAATCACCAGCTGACCCAGTGCCTGACCTTAAGAAGATTGCTAAGCAGAAGAAAAAATCACAGAAAGGAGCATCATGATCAGGTAAGCCCAAGAGATCTTATGTATCTTTGAAGGAGAAGGTTATAGCTAAGGATATACAGTTTGAAGATTTAGAGCCCAGCACTGTTAGTAAAGAAATTCCTTCAGAGATTAATAGAGCTCCTTGTTCGGTCAGTTCCCCTTTGGATCTCAGTCCAAAGAAAGCCTCTCATACAGTCCATCAATTTCCCTCATTTCTGTCATCTATTTCATTACTTCCTACCATTCAATCTACCAATATCCTTCCACCTATCCCAGTCATGGCAGGCCAGCAAGCTCCTACGAAGATGGAAAGAATTATAGTTACTAGGTATGGACCCCTGGACTTGCCTGTTTCTTTGAATGCCATGCCTGCAGGAGAATATAAGAAATATATGCCCAAATTCACTGGTACAGAAGAAGTAACAGCTGAAGAACACCTGGAATCTTTTTATAGTTATGCTGATAACTTAGATATCAGTGAAGATGATGTGTGGATGAGAGTTTTTGTTCAGAGCCTTGATGGAGAGGCTAGAAAGTGGTTCAGAGAATTGCCCCATAGGTCCATAACAGGCATTGAGGCATTGGATGATGCATTCCTGAAGCAATGGGGAGATAGAAAAGACCTACTTTACTACCACACAGAGTTTGGAAACCTAAAGAGGGAGAATGGGGAATCTTTGCCTGATTTTAATAAAAGATTTAACCGTATGTATAGTAAGATACCAGCTGAAGTAAAGCCCACCCCCACCTCTGCCAAACTCACTTATGCCAATGCTTTTGACTCAGATTTTTGCCTGTTGTTGAGAGAAAGAAGATGTACCACTCTAGCTAACATGCAGGATGCAGCACTGGAGGTGGAATCAAACATCATGGCTGCAGAAAAGCTAAAAAGTCATGCTGATAGAAGAAGGCAGAGAGGTGAGACTTCTTCTTCCTTTGCTCCCTCTTCAAAACCTAAACTAGATAAAATGACTAAAATGATAGAGTCATTGGCTGCCGAGAGATCTAAGCTGAAAGTTGAGCAGAGTTATGGGAAAACAAGGTTTCAAAACACATTTGCTCCAAGAAATCCAAATCCATTCGGAAGAGCAAACGAGCAATTGCAAATCATTCAAAGGGTAAACAATCAAATGAAGAACAGAGGGTTAAGGCTCCTTTCCAAAATACAGTCATGGAGGAGGAGCAGTTTGAAGAGAAGGATGAAATTCGTTGCATGGAAGACAAAGGTAGTGCTACCTTTTTGACATTGGCTGCATATGAGGAGTCACTACTGCAGGACCAAACTAGTCAAGAGTGGGACAGAGAGGCTGTTTTGCAGACTGGTGAACAACAAAGATATAGTCTCAGGTCAAAAGCAAACAATGTCAAGGAGAATCCTGCCCAAAGAGCTGCTGTCCAGACAGAGTCACAGAATATTAGACAGAAGAAGCCAGCATCTGATCTAGTCATCCGCAAAGCCCCAGCTCAAGAGGCAAGAGGTCCTGATAAGTCCCCTTCCCCTTTCAGTTTTGAGTCAAAAGTCCAGAAGTTAAAGATATCTATGCCTCTGTTAGAACTTGTAAGGAGTGAAGTGTTTAGAAAGCCCATCCTTGAGGCTCTTGAGCTGAAAGCTGCACAAACCCCGATTGACTATGCCAATTGGCAAGATGACAAGCTCGCAGTCGTGCTTACCCCTATGGTTGAACCTGCTAATAATAATTCTCCATCATTTTATGTCTCCTTGACCATTCATGACAAGATCCTTCACAATTGCCTACTAGACACAGGGGCCAGCCACAATTTGATGCCTAAAGCTGTCATGGAAGAGTTAGGCCTTGACATCACTAGACCATACCACGATTTATTCTCATTTGATTCAAGAGAGGTGAAATGTTTGGGGTTGATTAAGGATCTAGCCATTGCCCTAACTCAGCTGCCCATGAAGAGTATGATGATGGATATTGTGGTAGCAGATGTCCCTCCTAATTTTGGCATGCTGTTGTCTAGAGGATGGATTAAGAGACCAGGTGGGACATTACAGAATGATTTATCTTATGTCACTGTCCCAGTTTTCGGAGGAGAAAACAAGAGATTGTACAGGGAAGCACAGTTGGCATACATCATCAGTGATGAGAAGAATCCTACTAATCATCCCATTTATGTTGTGGGTACTGATTTTGGAGCATGTATCCTCCAAATAGAAGAATCCCAGAAGGTCGCAATGCAGATCAAGAAACCAGTCAATCAGACCGAGGGAGAGCAAGGAAGTCAGGTTTGGGAGATGTTCTTCGATGGAGCATGTTCCGGGGAGACTGCAAGAGCAGGGGTAGTGCTGATATCTCCAAAACAAGAAAGCACACACCTGTCTTTTAAGCTGGCTTTTCAAGTAACAAACAATATAGCAGAGTATGAGGCTCTGTTATTGGGCATTAATGCAGTTAAAGACAGAGGAATCAGGAACATAAAGGTGTTCGGAGATGCTGATCTTATCATTCAGCAAGTAAACAGAACATTTCAAGCGAAGCACCGAAGGCTGAAAGCATACAGAGATGAGGTATGGAGACTCAGAAATGCTTTTGATAATTTTTGTGTCTCATATATCCCTAGAGCCAAAAATCAGCTTGCTGATTCCTTTACTGTGTCTGCTAGCATGTTTATTCCTCCCATGCCTCCCAGACTAGTTTATGAAGTCCAAATGAAATATAGGCCATCCTTGCCTGATAATGTCCAGCATTGGAAAGCTTTTGAGGATGATGCTGAAGTGAATAGATTTCTACAAGTCATTGATGAATTTTCTGAAATGCAAGTTGACCAAGAAAATGAAACCTTGGAAGAAAGTCCCCAATCACAGCTTAGAAACAGAATTGGCAAAGATAGCATTGTTCAACTGCCCAACAATCACATACCCAAGGGTCTAATTTCGTTAGAACGGATGTTTGACCAAAATGATGTGCCTTATAAGGCTGCCCAGAAAGAAGACCAATCTGCAGTGTGTAAACATAATATAGGGAGTCCAGACCAGCCTAGATATATAAATCTGTCCACCCATCTGTCTGCTACCCAAAATGCTGAATACTGCAATTTAATGAAGCAATTTGCTGATGTGTTTGCCTGGGAATATAGTGACCTGAAAACCTATGATAAAAAGATTATTCAACATAAATCCCTCTAGAGAAAGACACCATCCCCTTCAAGCAGAAGCTGAGACCAATAAATCCCTTGCTCCTTCCTTTGATTGAAAAGGAAATAAAAAAGTTGCTGGCGGCCAAAATCATAGTTCCTCTCAGATATTCAAAATGGATAGCCAACTAAGTGGTAGTAAGGAAGAAAAGTGGAGAAATCAGACTCTGTGTTGATTTCAGAAACTTGAACAAGTGCTCTAAAAAAGACAACTATCCTCTACCAAAGATGGAGCATTTACTGCAGAAGGTCTTAGGAGCCAAAGTAATGTCTTTCTTGGATGGATTTTCAGGCTATAACCAGATTGTTGTACATCTAGATGACCAACAGAAGACTACATTCACCACTCCTTGGGGCACTTTTATGTATTCCAAAATGCCTTTTAGGCTAATGAATGCTTGAGCCACCTTTCAGAGAGCTATGGATATAGCATTTGTGGGGGAGAAGGACAAGTTTGTCCTTATCTACCTTGATGATATAACACTATACTCCAGCAGCCATTAAGACCATTTGCAGCATTTGAAGAAAGTGTTCCTGAAGTGCAGGAGGTTTGGGATTTCAGTCAATCCTAAGAAGTCACAGTTTGCTTTGCAGGAGGGCAAGTTGTTAGGACATGTTTCTACTGCAGGTGTCAAAATTGACCCAAAAAGAGTAAAAGCAATATAGACTTTGTCTGTCCCAAGATCAAAGAAAGATATTCAGTCCTTTCTGGGCAAAATAAATTTTGTGAGGAGGTTTATACCAAATTTTGCAGAGCTAGTAAAGCACATTACCTCCATGCTGAAAAAGGGGTCAAAGGTTAAGTGGACTGACTCAGCAAGAAAATCCTTTGAGTCCATTAAGAAAGCTATTATGGAAGCTCGTACTTTAATCAGTCCAGATTACAGCAAGGAGTTTCACATATTTTCATTTGCCTCTGAAGATACCCTGGCAGCAGTCTTATTGCAAGTAGATGAAGAAGGTTTAGAGCATCCAGTGGCATTTTTCAGCAAAACATTAAGGGATGCTGAGCTGAGGTATGATAGTATGGAAAAACAAGCATATGATCTTGTCAAGTCTTTGAAAGCTTTCAAAGTTTATATTCTGCATTCCAAGATAATAGCATATGTACCCTTTGCTTCAATAAAAGATATCTTAACACAGCCTGATGCCGATCGAAGAAGGGCTAAATGGATTGCAAAATTAATTGAATTTAATATAGAATTGAAGCCCACCAAGCTGGTCAGAGGTTAGGGCCTGGCCAAGTTGTTAGCTGAAGAAAATTGCAGAACACTGGATATAAATCTCATGGGCACAATTGCAGAAAATGGTCAAACAAAAGAAGAAGAAACAACTGAACCAGAAAAGAATCAGACACTGGCCGAAAATCTAGCTTCTTGTGATTGGTACTCTGCAATAGCTAAATTCTTGCTGAAGCTAGAAATCCCTCTAGGCTTTACTCAAAGTCAAGCCAGAACTGTTAAACTTAGGGCAACAAAGTATTGCATTCATGAAAATCTGCTTTATTGGAGGGATCCTTCTGGAATCCTGCTAAGGTGTCTGGATAAAGAACAATCAATGGAGGCTATGCAGCAATTTCATTCCAGCATGTGTGGAGGGCATCATTATTGGAAAACTACAGCCCACAAAATTCTCAGAGCTGGGTACTATTGGCCCACCTTGTTTTCTAATGTCTTTTCATTTGTTAAATCTTGTGACAGGTGCCAAAGATTTGAAGGAAAGCAGCAATTGAAGTCCCTGCCCTTGAAACCAATACATGTAAATGGACCTTTTCAGCAGTGGGGCTTAGACTTCATTGGAGAGATCAATCCACATTCTAGTGGCCAACACAGATGGATCTTAGTAGCCACTGATTACTTCACCAAGTGGATTGAAGCAATCCCTACTAGAAAGGTTGATCATAATGTGGTCATCAAGTTTTTAACAGAGAATATCTTCACCAGATTTGGGTGTCCACATAAAATAATCACAGATAATGCAACAGCCTTCAGGGCAAAAGAGTTGGTGGATATGTGTGATTCAATGGGCATTAAACTGGTTCATTCCACCCCATATTATCCTCAAGGCAATGGCCTAGCAGAGTCTGTCAACAAAAGCCTGATAAAGATAATTAAAAAGTTGCTAGAGGACAACAAAAAAACTGGGATTCTAAGCTCAAATATGCACTATGGGCTGACAGAGTAACCACTAAGAAATCCACAGGGAATTCTCTTTTCAAGTTGGTGTATGGCACTGAGGCTGTATTCCCCATCTAGTTAACTCTCCCTGTAGCAAAATTCCTTCAAGAAGAGCAGAACGAGGAAGAGGACATGGCAAAAAGGATCATTGATTTAGCAGAGATACATCAGATCAGAGAGCAACTGGTAGAAAAGTTTGCAGCCCATCAGAAGACGGTTAAGGAAGCTTTTGACAGGAAGACAAAATCAGATAATTTTCAGGTTGGAGATCTGGTCCTGAAGTGGGATACATTGAAAGAAAAGAAAGGCAACCATGGGAAATTTGATGCTTTTTGAACAGGGCCTTTTATCATTTCTCAAATCCAAGGGAACAATACTTTTGTACAGCAGAATATGGCGGGAGAAGCAGTTTTTGATGGCTTAGTTAACGGGCGTGTTGTCGCGCAAATTGACACGACAACGCTCAGATCGAGGGCTGTCACTCTGATCCCCGATCCCTCCGTTTAAGCCTGTCTCCCGCGGCTAAGGGGGGTAGTCCCTATGAGATGATGAGACCAACTGTCGACCAGTTGGTTGGGAGACACGAGACACGAGCAAGGTAAGCACTAAAGTGATTAGATTAATTGAGCAGACCAGTGCCTTAAGAAACGATTACTTGTTAAATGATATAGAAACATGAACCATGAACAGCAATCATGTATCAAATTCGCATCTCGACTTGAAAATTCAGATCTCAGCGTGAAAAATAATAATTCCCGAAAAATAACTGGATCTGACAAAGAAAAAATCCCACAACAATTTTTTTTTTTTATTTTTTTATTATTATTTTTTTTTTAAACAAAGTAAAAAAATGAAATCTAAAAAAAAAAAAAAAAATCTAAAACTAAACTATTTAAAAAAAATAAAACTAAATCAAAAATGATAAATAAATCTTTTTATTTTTATTTCTTTTTTTTTTTTAAATAAAAATCTAATCTAATTAAGATCTAAATAAAAACTAAAATATAACACATAAAGTTAAAATTTATTTTAAATAAAAAAAACAAAACCATACGAAATTTTTTAAATCTAAATAAACATTAAAAAAAAAAATCTACGTAACTATATGAAACCTTACACTAAACTAAAAAGAAATAAAAATCTATGTTATAATCTACTTACGCTACCCTTCAAACTAAAACAAAGTCAAACCGAAACCCAAATCACCATTTACGCTATCTACCATAGACCCAAAAAAAATAAAAATGCAGGCATATGCGTATTTGAAATGCTAAACGAAGAGACGTATTACGCCTAACCCTCAGCAAGGAAATCGAAACGCAGAACGGATTTTTAATACCTGAAACCCTAGCCGCGTAAGATTTGAACGATTTACGGTTTTGCTTTGGTTATCACCTGTGCAGATCAGACGGCATGAGGAAAGCGAGGGACAGCGGAGATTTCGATGGCGTGAGGCAGAGCCTTGAATCGATTTGCAGGTATCACAATAAGACGTGAAGACGATGGCTTGGACCTGAACCCTTACTGCGATTTTTCAGCGTCATATATCTGATATTACCTCTCAGGAATCGATTATATGCAGGGAACGAGCTCGACGGAGGACAACAGTTTCTTGATTTTCATTTGTGCACAAACTCTGGCGTGATGGCCCAGGACGTGCTGACTATATTCGGGCTCAGAAAATATGATGGTCGTAAAATTCGTTTCAGTCAATGGCGATAGTCACATGATGAGAACCTTCAGCGTGACTCAGCTCTTGACGGCAGACAGAATGACGCTCATCCGCAGGTGCTAAAAAAAAGTTTACTCAGCAAACATTACTGTAATGCATCTCCCGCGATAACATCTGCGTGACATAGAGCTGGCTTGACGGCAGAGAGAGCAGCGTTTCATGAAATCGCTGAATGGTTTCACGCCTACGTCCAAACTGTGCAGTTACGTAACCTGATGACAAAGATCTATACGATTGGGCCAAGAACAGTCATATCCAGGGGACGCAGATGGGTTTGCCACAATTGCCTCCAATTTTACGCCAAGAATTAAGCAACGTCCCTTGCTTTTACGTGATCACACTGGATTCTGAGCTTACAATGTGTAATGACGGCTGTAGGCTGAGGGGCTTTGAGAGAGCTCAAGAAAGTCACACTTTGGACAGCTGAAGTTGGCAGCAGAAATGATTTTAAATCCAGCACAAAATTTTCAAATTTTTCCTGCTTCCAGAAACCCTTTTCCTGCGGGAGTTGGCTGGTTCAGCTGAGAACTTCCCCGAACGCCCACAAAATTTCCTTCAATGATGTTTTCTGCACAGCTCAAAACAACTGTCAATAAAGAGGGCACAATGCTGCTAGATCTCAGGAAGTAATGGAGATACCTGCCATTACTTCAGAAACCCTAACAGCACCCGAACCCCAGCAAGTGAACAAGATAACTGTGTTCACAATACTCTATGAAAAGCTATTATTAACGGCTGAAAATAACATATGCAGAAAATGAAACAATCTCACAGCATTTTAAGAGAGTAACACCAGCAAGATATGGACCCCAAAGTCTTCTTTTATTAACCAGAAATCAGATTACAAGAGAGCTTTTTCAGTACTGACTCACAGATCGAATGATCTGAAAATGACTCCTAGCACCCTATTTAAAGGAAATGCTCCAACGGCTAGTTCGATTGATCCATGTAAAAATGATCTCGACCGTTGATGAAGATCAAGACATCTCTTGATCTCATCCGTCGATTTATTCAATTAATTTTTTATTATTATTTTTTAAATTTTTAAATTATTTTTTATTATTATTTTTAAATTTTTAAATTTTTTATTATTTTATTATTTATTTCATTTTTTTAAATTTTTAATTTTTTATTATTTTTTATTAATTTTTTTAAATTTTTATTATTTTATTTCATTTTTTAAATGGATCATCGAACTAAGCCATTGGAAACATCACCTAGGACCTAGGACTTAGGACTCATGAGGGGATTTAAAACATTTTCAACCCTCAAGACACATTTCATGATGATTTTTTTTTACAATTTACATCTCAAGGGGACAAACCCACTTAATACAGACCCTCATAAATCACCCAGTTCTGCGACACAACTATAATCTAGCAGATTAACACACTAGGATTCTCCTAAAGTTCTAATGACAAAATCCATCCCGGCTTTGGGGTCAGGTTTGAAGGAAAACTCTGCCGATCCATGGATCGGTGAGACAAAAAACCTTCCGGGACATAGATTATCATAGAAAGTTAGGTCCACCTAGGCAATTTTACATACATGACTCTGATCTGCTTAGATTATTTACAATTCATACATGCAGACTGGGTTTACAATGGAAATGATCAAGCTGCTGATGACTGTAGGCTGGCACGGACACGTTGTTCAGGTGCTATCTCTTTCTGCCAAGAAAAGAGGGTGTACCGCATGGGAAGTTGACCAGTAGTGGTCAACATCTGGCTCTACTTGGGGACACGTTGCTGCTCTGTAGGAATGTGAGAATCCAGAATCTGCATCCATGCAACACACAACAAAATATAAGTAGCGTCCGTCCAAAATCATCATATACATTAAGCACAGGAAAGATAAAAGCTCTTCATTTATTAACTAACTAATAACATGAAAAGTAAATCTAAATCTAAAAACAGAAATGAAATGCTGAAAAGACAAGGAGTAGGGATAGAAATACAATACAGAAGATGCCCCATGGCATCAGATATCATCTCTGAAGAACAGCTTGAGCATTTGGCCGTTCACTGGTAGATCAAGTGGTTCGCCATCCAATCTGCTCAAGTAGAATGAGTTTGGCCCGGCTATATCTCTAATGATGTATGGTCCCAGCCACAAACTATCAAACTTCTTATGTTTTCCCGGCTTTTCATTTTTGCGATCCCAGAGTAAAACCATATCTCCAACCTGCAAAGATCTAGATCGAGAGCATTTATCAAAGCTTTTCTTAATATTAGATTGATTTTTACATATAGCCTCAAAAGCTGTCCGACGAGCCTCATCTAATTCCACAATCTGATCTATCCTATTCTGAACAACATCTTTATTAGTGGAAAAATTTTGGAGAAGCTGATAGGCTGGCAATTTTAGGTGCACAGGTAAGGTAACATCCAAGCCATAAACTAATTCAAAGGGAGATTTCCCAGTAGACTTCTTCTTAGTAATTCTGTCTGCCCACAAAGCATACTTGATTTTACTGTCCCAAGACTTCTTGTTATCTCCTACTATCTTCTTGATAATGGTTATAAGATTTTTATTACTTGATTCAGCCAAACCATTACCCTGAGGATAGTAATTCGACGAATGAGATAAAACAATGCCATATTTGAAACAAAAAGATGTAAACTCTGAAGAACTAAAAGCCTTGGCATTGTCTGTAGTGATCTTAGCGGGGACACCAAATCTAGTAATGATGTTATTTTCAATGAAATCCATAATAACCTTTTCAGTGGCATTCTTAGCAGGGATGGCTTCGACCCATTTAGTGAAATAATCTGTAGCAGTTAAAATCCATGAGTAGCCATTGCTAGAATTTTCATGGAACTTCCCTATGAAGTCCAGACCCCAATGCTGAAAAGGTGCCTCTACGATAACAGGTTGTAGAGGAAGGGCAGCAAGCTTCTGCTTCCCAGTGAACAGTTGACAGGCTTGACACGTTCTAACATACTTGTGCACATCAGAAAAAATCGAAGGCCAATAATAGCCAGCTCTAAGGATTTTGTGGGCGGTAGTTCTAGTAGCATAATGACCACCACAAAATCCTGAATGAAATTCGGAGATTAATCTTTTGGACTCAACATCGTCAACACACCTAAGCACTATGCCCTCAGGATTTTTCCATCCAAGGCCATCCTTCATAAGGCAGTACTTAGTGGCTTTTAGTCTAAGAGCCCTTCTTTTATGAGCGACTAAATGGTTAGGACATGCAAGATTGGTTAAGTAGTAAATTATGTCCTTATACCACTCATGCTCAGCTAATCTTCTCAACTCTGGCGAAGATAGATCGTCAAGGCAGAACAAACCAAGAGTTTTTTCATTACTTTCAGTTAACATTTGAGCTAAACCTTGGCCTTTGATCAGCTTGGTGGGTCTAATTTCTAAATCATACTCCTGTATCTTAGTAACCCACCTAGCACGAGTCCCTAAGCAATCAGTTTGAGTCAATATGTCTTTAACAGCAGAATGTGGGACGAAAGCAATGATCTTAGAATAACCCACATAAGTTTTAAAATGCTTAAGAGACTTGACCAAGGCATAAGCCTGCTTTTCCATGGTATTGTACTTCAATTCGGAGTTTTGAAGTGCTCTACTCATGAAAGCAATAGGCTGCTCGTGACCATCTTTATTCTTTTGAAGCAAGACATCGGCAATTGTATCCTCAGAAGCGAAAGAAAAAATCATGAAATCTTTGGAGTAATCAGGACTAACAAGGACAGGAGCTTTCGCGATAGCAGACTTGATTTCTTGGAAAGCCCTTTTGCCTTCTTCCTGCCAGACAAATTTCACATCTTTCTTCAGAAGACTTTGAATGGGCTTAGCTATTTCCGCATAATTCGGGATAAATCTTCTAATGAAATTTATCTTTCCAAGGAAAGACTGAAGGGACTTGAGGTTATGCGGGAGAGGAATCTTTTGAATTGCTTCAACTCGTTCAGGATCGACCTTGACTCCTTCCTTAGAAATGATATGACCCAGAAGTTTCCCTTCAGTTACCCCAGAGACAGATTTAGCCGGATTCAAAGAAATTCCATATTCTCTGCATCTATCAAAAACCTTCCTAAGATGATCTATATGGCTGATACCATCTTTAGAGAAAACAGTAAGATCGTCTTGGTAAATTTCGATGATTTTCCCGATTAACCCTTTGAAGGCATAATCCATGGCCCTCTGGAAAGTAGCCCCTGCGTTTGTCAACCCAAATGGCATTCTAATGTATTCAAAAGTGCCCCATGGTGTTGTGAATGTGGTCTTGTGTCGATCTTCCTTTTTAACCCAAACTTGATTGTACCCAGAAAAGCCATCTAGCAATGACATCATTCCAGACCCAGTTACTCTTTGCAACAAAGTTTCCATGTTTGGCAAAGGGTAATTATCCTTTTTGCATGCTAGATTAAGGTTTCTAAAATCGACACAAAGTCTTATTGAACCGTTCTTTTTCCTAACAATCACCAAATTCGAACACCATGTCGAATGCCTAGTTTGAGCGATGATCCCTGCTGAAAGCATCTTTGCAAGCTCTTTCTGGACCAAGGGGGCTAATTTTGGATTAATTTGCCTAAGTTTCTGCCGAAAGGGTTTAGCATTTTCATCTTTTAAGGGAATAGTATGCTCCATAACATCTTCCCTATAGCCTTTTAATTCATCATAGGAAAAAGCTAAAACATCTCTATATTCATGAAGTAAATCAGCTAACTTTTTCCTTTCCTCCAAACTGGTACCTTTACCAATTTTAACTATTTTCGGATTTTCAGAAGTACCAATGTTGATTTCGAGGTACTCGCCTGGGTCCATCTTGTTTTCTTCTCTAAGCTTCGTGGCATCATGCCGATCAAAATGTTGCTCCAAGGCAACCACATTTCTAGGAGTAGGATTTATGATATGTTCATGATTCAAAGATCCATCCTCCTGAGAAATTATGCGAAAATCCTCAAACTCATCTAAACTATTGAGAAAACGAACGACTTGTTTTTCATCATTAAAAACTTGCCAATGCTCTGAGTTGTCTGGAACAGATGGTCTGAATATTACTTCCATTTTAATTTTATCGTTAATTAACTCGTCAGACAACTGGAAAGTGGTAGCAGCTACGGCAAGCTCATCCGCCAAACTATTTTGTTCTCGAGGGATTGCTTCAAGGTTAAGGGCATCGAAGTGCTCCATAGTATCCCACACAGCATTTCGATAGTTTCTTAATCTCTGATTTCTACATGTGAATTTGTTTTTAAGTTGCATGATAACCAGATCGGAATCCCCCTTGATGCTAAGCAATTTAATCCTCAAAGCTTTGGCCAATTCAAGACCCAACAATATAGCTTCGTACTCAGCGACATTGTTGGTTGCTTCAAATTCTAAACGATAGGCAAACTTGAATATGTGACCAAGGGGAGATTTAAGCACTACTCCCGCACCCTTACCATGACTAGAGAACGCACCATCGAAGTACATATACCAGACTTCATCTTTAAGATTTTTTACTTTATCATCGGGAGGAATTATGAAATTAGACATGATAGAATAGTTCCCGATGTCAGATTGCTCCCTAATTATTTCATTATGAGGCTTCTTAGGATTTTCAACATGAAATTTCCTCTCGGGCTCTCTATTTAGCCTAACAAAACCATCACCGCTAGGAGAAGGAATCATAGCATATGACCAATTCATCTGAATGCTTCCTCCCAGATCAGAGGCCCATTTTCTAGATAACAGCATACCCCAAGCATCCGGTACATCAACGACAACGATATCCATAACAACCATGATGTCCGGGTAAACTGAAAGGTGAACTTGTAAATCCTTGATTAAACCATGTACTTCGATTTTCTTAGAATCCATAGCACATATATTATAGTAGGGTCTAGAAACTCTTAAGTTAAGCTGTTCCATGACCCTTTTAGTCATAACGCAAGCAGATGCGCCTGAATCCAACATGCAATTATTCAATTTATACCCGTTGACTAATAAGGTGATAAAGAAGGGTTGATGATCTTTGTTATCAGCATCTACGCTTTGCAGATAAATAGGAGCATCATGGTAGTCAACCTCGCGAATCTTCTGTTGAGAAGCGTTGACTTGAGGACCCTGAATTGCTTTTAGTAACTTGTCTCTTTGGGAAGGGATCTTAGCGATCTCAGATACGGAAACCCAAATTTTAGCATTATTAAACCAACTACCCAAATCGACATCTATTCCAGAGTTTATACCAGGGTTTAAAGTTCGAGGAGGAATTTGATTTCCGCTCTGATCTTTATCCCTTCTCTGGTATGTTAAACCCTTATCTCTAGCAATCTCCAGAATTTTCTCAGGAGAGGGTTTCTCACCATATAACCTGGCCAAAATGTCATCTTCGTTTTCAAGGTTATTTATACTAAAAGCAGATTGAGGGTTCACAACATCATAGCTCCTTTCCTTAACCTCTATCCAGTCATTCATGGGCACAGGAAACTTGCTCCCCACTACGTTTATTTGCTCACCTGTCCCAAGCATTCCATTATCCAAGAGTCTTCTGATAGTGGGACAGGAGGACTCTTCGTGAAAAGCATCGCAAGCACGACAGTAAGGAGGAGCATCATCTACCAGATTAGTAAGCGGGTTAGGGGGTCTCTGCTCACTAGATTGACCCCTTCTTTGCCAATTATTATTTCTGTTATTATTATTTCGAGGCTGAAAATTTTGCGATTGCGTTCTTTCCATCTGTATCAATCTATTCTGCAAAGTGTTTATCTCCTTATTATGATTGATTTCCATAGTTTCAATTTTTTGAAGCAATTTAAGAACAAGCTCACTTTCTGGCTCCTGGACTGCTTTTCCCTTAGGTTCCTTTAGTTTCGTAGCAGCCCTATCAAAGCCTGGGATTTCAGACTTCCCAGAAGCTGCCTTGTCCTTTTCAAGTTCTACAGCTAAGGCTTGGCAATCTCGATAATCAGTAAGTTTAGCACGCCTTAACTCATAAGATGGTTCGGGACCAAAGGCATCAATGTAAAAATCTTGGAGAGTTTTATCTGAAGGTTTATAGTCTTGAGGTAATTCTCTAATAATACTATTAAACCTTCTATTAAATTCTTCAACAGTTTCGTCTTCTCTCTTTTTTATCAGAGTAAGAGCTCTTACAAGATGTCTTCCCTCTCTCTTATCTCCATATTTTTCTCTAAATGAATTAATGATTGATTGTAAGGAGTCAAATGAATTAGGAGGTTTTTCTGTAAACCAGTCATGAGCATCACCTCCTAGAGTCAAGATAAAAAGGATCATCCTGACATCTTCATGATCAAAATCAGGAGATCTAGCATACTTAGCCATCCATATGTTGAAATCTCGCAAATGGGAATTAACAGTAATGGCATTATCTCCATGAAAGCTAGGCAATTTGTCTATCCCAACAGATGGAATAGCATTGGGGTATCCAGGAATGTTAGAAAAATCACAAGGAGCACACAGACTCATGGTGCTGCGCCTAACTTGACCCTTAAAGAGAAGATGAATATCGGAGAGGGCTTCTTGTCCAAGATTTCCAAGAAGTGTACGAGAAGCGAGTTTGTGTGATCGCACCCTATAAACCTTTTCAGGATCAGGAGTAGGATTGCACAGACTGCTTGGATGTCTTCTAGTGTACACTCTTGTAGATAATATAGGAAGTGGAGTCGCCACTTGAACAAGAAGTTAAGCACAGAAAAGCTTGAAAAGCAAGAACCAAGGACAGAAAAACTCTGTCCCCGGCAACGGCGCCAAAAAATGTTGTCGCGCAAATTGACACGACAACGCTCAGATCGAGGGCTGTCACTCTGATCCCCGATCCCTTCGTTTAAGCCTGTCTCCCGCGGCTAAGGGGGGTAGTCCCTATGAGATGATGAGACCAACTGTCGACCAGTTGGTTGGGAGACACGAGACACGAGCAAGGTAAGCACTAAAGTGATTAGATTAATTGAGCAGACCAGTGCCTTAAGAAACGATTACTTGTTAAATGATATAGAAACATGAACCATGAACAGCAATCATGTATCAAATTCGCATCTCGACTTGAAAATTCAGATCTCAGCGTGAAAAATAATAATTCCCGAAAAATAACTGGATCTGACAAAGAAAAAATCCCACAACAATTTTTTTTTTTTTAATTTTTTTATTATTATTTTTTTTTAAACAAAGTAAAAAAATGAAATCTAAAAAAAATAAATAAATCTAAAACTAAACTATTTAAAAAAAATAAAACTAAATAAAAAATGATAAATAAATCTTTTTATTTTTATTTCTTTTTTTTTTTAAATAAAAATCTAATCTAATTAAGATCTAAATAAAAACTAAAATATAACACATAAAGTTAAAATTTATTTTAAATAAAAAAAACAAAACCATACGAAAATTTTTAAATCTAAATAAACATTAAAAAAAAAAATCTACGTAACTATATGAAACCTTACACTAAACTAAAAAGAAATAAAAATCTATGTTATAATCTACTTACGCTACCCTTCAAACTAAAACAAAGTCAAACCGAAACCCAAATCACCATTTACGCTATCTACCATAGACCCAAAAAAAATAAAAATGCAGGCATATGCGTATTTGAAATGCTAAACGAAGAGACGTATTACGCCTAACCCTCAGCAAGGAAATCGAAACGCAGAACGGATTTTTAATACCTGAAACCCTACCCTCAGCAAGGAAATCGAAACGCAGAACGGATTTTTAATACCTGAAACCCTAGCCGCGTAAGATTTGAACGATTTACGGTTTTGCTTTGGTTATCACCTGTGCAGATCAGACGACATGAGGAAAGCGAGGGACAGCGGAGATTTCGATGGCGTGAGGCAGAGCCTTGAATCGATTTGCAGGTATCACAATAAGACGTGAAGACGATGGCTTGGACCTGAACCCTTACTGCGATTTTTCAGCGTCATATATCTGATATTACCTCTCAGGAATCGATTATATGCAGGGAACGAGCTCGACGGAGGACGACAGTTTCTTGATTTTCATTTGTGCACAAACTCTGGCGTGATGGCCCAGGACGTGCTGACTATATTCGGGCTCAGAAAATATGATGGTCGTAAAATTCGTTTCAGTCAATGGCGATGATGAGAACCTTCAGCGTGACTCAGCTCTTGATGGCAGAGAGAATGACGCTCATCCGCAGGTGCTAAAAAAAAATTTTACTCAACAAACACTACTGTAATGCATCTCCCGTCTGCTTGACATAGAGCTGGCTTGACGGCAGAGAGAGCAGCGTTTCATGAAATCGCTGAATGGTTTCACGCCTACGTCCAAACTGTGCAGTTACGTAACCTGATGACAAAGATCTATACGATTGGGCCAAGAACAGTCATATCCAGGGGACGCAGATGGGTTTGCCACAATTGCCTCCAATTTTACGCCAAGAATTAAGCAACGTCCCTTGCTTTTACGTGATCACACTGGATTCTGAGCTTACAATGTGTAATGACGGTTGTAGGCTGAGGGGCTTTGAGAGAGCTCAAGAAAGTCACACTTTGGACAGCTGAAGTTGGCAGCAGAAATGATTTTAAATCCAGCACAAAATTTTCAAATTTTTCCTGCTTCCAGAAACCCTTTTCCTGCGGGAGTTGGCTGGTTCAGCCGAGAACTTCCCCGAACGCCCACAAAATTTCCTTCAATGATGTTTTCTGCACAGCTCAAAACAACTGTCAATAAAGAGGGCACAATGCTGCTAGATCTCAGGAAGTAATGGAGATACCTGCCATTACTTCAGAAACCCTAACAGCACCCGAACCCCAGCAAGTGAACAAGATAACTGTGTTCACAATACTCTATGAAAAGCTATTATTAACGGCTGAAAATAACATATGCAGAAAATGAAACAATCTCACAGCATTTTAAGAGAGTAACACCAGCAAGATATGGACCCCAAAGTCTTCTTTTATTAACCAGAAATCAGATTACAAGAGAGCTTTTTCAGTACTGACTCACAGATCGAATGATCTGAAAATGACTCCTAGCACCCTATTTAAAGGAAATGCTCCAACGGCTAGTTCGATTGATCCATGTAAAAATGATCTCGACCGTTGATGAAGATCAAGACATCTCTTGATCTCATCCGTCGATTTATTCAATTAATTTTTTATTATTATTTTTTAAATTTTTAAATTATTTTTTATTATTATTTTTTAAATTTTTAAATTTTTTATTATTTTTTTATTTATTTCATTTTTTTAAATTTTTAATTTTTTATTATTTTTTATTAATTTTTTAAATTTTTATTATTTTATTTCATTTTTTAAATGGATCATCGAACTAAGCCATTGGAAACATCACCTAGGACCTAGGACTTAGGACTCATGAGGGGATTTAAAACATTTTCAACCCTCAAGACACATTTCATGATGATTTTTTTTTACAATTTACATCTCAAGGGGACAAACCCACTTAATACAGACCCTCATAAATCACCCAGTTTTGCGACACAACTATAATCTAACAGATTAACACACTAGGATTCTCCTAAAGTTCTAATGACAAAATCCATCCCGGCTTTGGGGTCAGGTTTGAAGGAAAACTCTGCCGATCCATGGATTGGTGAGATAAAAAACCTTCCGGGACATAGATTATCATAGAAAGTTAGGTCCACCTAGGCAATTTTACATACATGACTCTGATCTGCTTAGATTATTTACAATTCATACATGCAGACTGGGTTTACAATGGAAATGATCAAGCTGCTGATGACTGTAGGCTGGCACGGACACGTTGTTCAGGTGCTATCTCTTTCTGCCAAGAAAAGAGGGTGTACCGCATGGGAAGTTGACCAGTAGTGGTCAACAGGGCGTTTTCTGAAAATTTATGTGGTTTAAGGTCTCTTGGCCTTAAGGTTGTAAATATGTTATTTTATCAGTATTTAGTGTAGGATCAGTCAGACTCCATGCCCAATGGAACACTAGGAAATTTTGCTAATTGGTTTTCATAGGAAAGGCATTGATCTGCAGGTTCTTGAGACCTCACAGGGAGGATCTCATCCCCAGAAGGAGCCAGTGTTAGCTCTGCTACGTACTTTGATGATTCAAGGGTCAAATACAGGTCTGGCCATGTTGGTTATGCTCACAAAGGACTCGCATCAGTCATTCTTCTCCTGCTCCTTCACACCGTTCATACCCTCATAACCCCCGCTATCTCTGTTTTCCTCCAAAACCCGGAATAAACCCATATTTCCTTAGCTCCCCGGGCGCCGAGTCTAAACCATCTTGTAACCGCGATCACATGACCGCACGCTTTACACAGCCCTTTCCCGTCACATCCGACGAAAGCATGTGCAATTAAACCCCCGCCATCCGATCACCTATTGTGCGATCCAATGGTAGTCGCTCCTCCCACACCCGCAAACCGCCCGCGTGTTAACTCGCGAGCAAAGTGGTTTCCGCTGCCACGCGTCACACGATGATTGTGATCGCTGGTCATTGTACGTTTACCACCTACCTTCCAACGGCGGTGCGGGCAATACCGCTTACCGCCTATCCGTTGTCCTCGCTTGTTAACCCTTATGCATATCCTCCGCCTGGTGACCGTTGGATCTAACCGCCCGGGATCCAATGGCTCACGATTGTCTACTCCCGTTTCCTCTCGATACCTCCCGCTGAGCCATATCCGCTATCCATCTGCGTGATCCAACAGCTGATATTCATTTCCCGCTTTGCTCCTACATCCACCATGCAGTCCTCTATCCATTCCATACTC
Source organism: Pinus tabuliformis (assembly GCA_031772625.1). Classification (NCBI taxonomy): domain Eukaryota; kingdom Viridiplantae; phylum Streptophyta; class Pinopsida; order Pinales; family Pinaceae; genus Pinus; species Pinus tabuliformis. The sequence continues at coordinate 1,180,377,700 of CM062804.1, forward strand.
CCAAAGTACGAAGGTGGCCAGTGTGCAGTACGAAGGTGGCCAGTGTGCAGTACTCGGCGCAGTTACTCCCCAACGAATGCATTTAACAGGAAGGATGGCCAAGAAAGAAAGGACCAGCCTCGAGCAGTTAAATACATTTATCAGTTATGGAATTTCACCCATACGACACTCCACCTGCCCAAGAAGGACAACAGAGCATCCGAGAAGATCAAATTCACTCACTGAAGCAGGCAGATTGTACTAAAGACTCCATCAGGCAGTTAAAGCGGTTGGTGGTCCATTATGACCCCTCCACGCGTAGAATAGCAAAACATTTTTGTAATCAACCTCTATATATCCAGAAAAAAAATGTAATCAGGGTTGATGGTTGTTGTTTTGATGTAAGGTTCAACTTTTGGAGACTGTAACTACTTTGCACTTGCAGCATCTCGTCGACATTTTCAGCTAATACAAGCTTCTTTTGCTGCTAATTGCTCACTTTCAACTTCTTTTCTGTCTAGGTTGTACTTGATTTTCATTTTTTCTTGAACTCTTCATGTGTGGCATTAGAGGGGCTATCATCCCACCTCTGTGTTATAATCTTGTATGTATCAGTGAACGTATTGATCAAGTTTCTTTTCACTTAGTGACAGAGAGCTGTCACCCTGTCTGTGCACTAGGGAATTAGATTTGCAGACCTTTTACTAGTTGCAGCCGGCCATCACAGGGTCCTGTGCATCTGTTGGTGTGGTCAGTATTCTCCATATTCACCTTTTCCTTAAGCTGTGAGTGATTGGTGGTCTAAAGCCTTGTAGTTTGGGGGTGTTCACGCATGTCTGGAGTCAAGCAAAGCAGAAGCGGTTATCCAGCTTGAATATGCATCATTCCTTCCATTCATCCATTTCCAACATTAAGTTGAGTTTGTGATGTCCCGAGCATCTCCGAGCTACAACCTAGGAAAGTTTCTTGGGGAGATAACAAAGCCTTTGCTTGCTTCCCCTTGGCTTCTTTCTCACAACCTACTCTAGAGACTAGCTTCAAAATACTTAAGAGGAAGGATACACTTAGAATAGGCATCTCATTAAAAGCAATCAAGATTCTTGCATCACACCTAAGTCATAGGATTTGGATAGCATATAGGATAATTAAGCATTCAAGCAACGATTGTTCATCCAGTCACTTGGTCCTTAAATTGATTCAAAGCAAGTAGTTGACTCCATAAGACACTAGTCTCATAAGTAATTTAATCTAATCTCCAAAAGCTTACTAAAATCAACCAAGTGGCTAGGCCATTCAATTGTGTCTCCCGGACTCGTTGGTTGCCAACTTGTCCTTCATTTGCATCTTCCATAGGGACCACCTCCCATAGGTTGTTGTTGGGAGACAACTAGAACGGAGAGGTCAAGGATCAGAGTGGCAGCGCTCGACCTAGTCATTGTCACACCGTGCTTGTACAATTTGAGCAACAACAGCCACCAAGCCACATTTTGTGGGGTTAAGGGCCTTTTCTCACTAACTTAGGTTTGTTTGCAAGGCGACAACAACATGGCATTAATTGAACATTTTTAGAGATGAGTAATTAATTTCCAGCGTGCTGGAAATTAATTTTCCAAATAAAAGAAAATTTAGGTTTTGATACTAATGGGGATTTGACCCGTCATATTGAGTTGTAGTTTCTATATTTGAATACTTTTCAAGCTACTCATTATTTTCAAGTGTTGGGCTGTTCATTTTGTTCATATTTCACAATCCTAACAATACTTCAGCATCTATAGACTTGTGGATGGCCCCAAAGGGGGGCTTAGCTTGTTGGTTTCTGCATTTTTCTCTAGTTTTGCAATCTGAAGCAATATGACAACTTAAGTATTTGATTTTAGCCACATACCAAGCATTCAACAAGATCTGTTATCCCCAAGCTTGGAAAGGGCTATAAAAACTTTTCTATTGTGCTTTTTCATAGTTTGCTTCGCAAAATAAAAGTGTCTATTAATTGTTGGTCTACATATTCTACAATAGTTTTCATTTTCATATTTCCAAGGAATCGAAAATTAACTCCTAGCTTCCATCAACCAATAGTTATTATAGGGCACAAATTTACTAACTTGTGGTGGAGGGTATTTTAGTATAGGGAAGCCTCTCTTGGATTTCTAGGAGTTGGCCTAGAGAGTGAGGATTGGTGTTGAGGTGATGTTGTGCACTTGTCTTGTGTGGTGCCACTTCAAAATCTCGTAAGGGCCATAGAAGACTGATAGTTTGGGAGGTAATAGGTGTTGATTTTTTGGTGCAATTAGGGTTAGCACAACATTTTTGAAATTCTGATAATTACTTTTGATGTCGATCTTCTTTTAACTTGTTCCAATATACCATTCAACGATTATACTTCAGATATTCAACAATAAATTGCAGTAGAACAGTAGATATGCACAATGCACAAAAGAGAGACAAGATTTACCCTGGGAAAACCTACTACGAGGAAAAACCCAACAACCTTGTCAATAGAGAAATTCTTGTTCAATGAGAGACACACCTAGACCTATGGTCAAACTTGGTCTTCTCCTTCAAGTCAAGTCACCCAAATCTGATCCCGCACTTTGCTCTTGATCCTGTACTTCCAGAATTTCGGACCTCCTGCAATACCAGTTGCCCCAGTAAACCCAAAACATTTCGCCCCCCTATATTAGTTACCCCAGAAATTGTGAATCATAGAGAGAGAGACTTCTTAATATGTATGAGTTGCTAGAGAGAGATTGGAGAGAGAAACTTCATCCTTCTTTGTCCTTTGTCCTTGTCCTTCACTTACTTGCCCAAAAGTTGTCTTGAGAGAGGAATGTGAATTGCCCAAATGAGGAGCTCGAGCTACCTTTATATAGTAGTCTGTCTAGGGTGAATAGACGCGTCCCTTGGCCAGGTCCAACTTGACTTGAAGGGAAGCCAACTTGTCACTTTTTGGAGCCAAAAATTACATTTCAAAAATTCAAATTTACATCTTTTAAAAGTCACAATGGGACTTTGACTCAAAATAAAATTTTCCTTTGACTCAAGCATTTATAAATATGCTTTACAATGATAAATATAATTACATCAAGTGACCACAAGTATATTATGAAGACCGACCATAGTTACAAATTCAACACTCCCTCTTAACTAGGGAGGTATTCATAATCACCGTCATAGGTGTTCTTAGATTGAACAAATTTCTCTAAATAAAAGGTTATCCATTATTATCAGCATCATCATCTATCATCAACATCTACTAGCGACCATATCCAGGGCAGTACCAAACCCATGGAAATGTCATCAGCATATTAGGACTCACTCCTATAGAGTGATCGGTCCTCGAATCCCATGGCCACCACTTAGGCCAAAATGCTGAGACCCTCAACTAGCAATCACTCATTCACCCTTCCTGATGAGCACTCTGGGCCAAGACCTCACTCAACCCCTTCTTGGTTGGTGATCAGGTCTAGATGTTGAACTGGACCTCACTCCACCCTACCTATTGTGTGATCAGGGTCCAGGACCTCGCTCCACCCTTTTGGTCCTCACTCCACCATGCATGGTGTGCGATCAGGGTATAGGACCTCGCTCCACCCTTTCTGGTGTGTGATCAAGGTTCTCCTCCAAGAGATACTCACTCAACACTGCTTGTTGAGCCCTCTGGGTCTCTTGGACCCATTCTCCCCTTTGGGAGAATGTTCATCCATGCTACAAACAAATAAGCTCTCTGTCTCAACGAGAGGAGTGATCTCCACAAGCCCCAACTTGTCTCTGAAGTAAGCGAACTTGTTCCTTGGCAACGACTTTGTCAGAATATCAACTGTATGCTCATCGGTGGAGATGTACTTGATCCTTATTTCTCTCCTCTGCACCATGTCACGGATATAGTGGTACTTGATCTCAAAACGCTTCAACCTGACATGGAACATGGGATTATTTGAAAGCTTCACACAACTTTGATTATTGTAGTGTATCACCATCGGTTCCAACTCTTGGCTGAATAGTCCTGCAAACAATTTCTGGAGCCATATTGCTTCAGTACAAGCCTCATTGGTTGTGATGTATTGTACTTCAATAGTGTTGAGTGCAATCGACCTCTGCTTCCTACTCATCCACGATATCATAGCGGATCCCAAACTAAAGGATACTTCCGAGGTACTCTTCCTGTCTTCAACACTTCCTTCCCAATTTGTGTCTGTATATCCCTGAAGTTGTACATCCCTGTTTGCAACACACTTCAAGCCATAATTCACTTTACCATGCAAATATCTCAATATGCACTTTGCTATAATCCAATGCTCATGTCTTGGTTCTACCTGGAACTGAATCAAGGTGTTCACAACAAAGAAAATGTTGGGCCTGGTAATAACCAAATACATAAGCATACCAATCATCCGCTGGTACATAAATGGATCTACCAATCTAGAGCCAGAGCCTCTTAAATTCTTCAAGTTAGTCACCATGGGAGTCGCCATGGATTTGCAATACATCATACTGAATCTATGAAGGATCTCTAACACATACTTTCCTTGATCAAGGTAGGCTTCATCAAGTTTCCGCCATACTTCTAATCCAAGGTAACATTCCATCAACCCAAGATCCTTCATGTCGAACTCAGAAGTCAACTACTTCTTGCAATGAATGATAAGAGGCTTGGCACCTGTCAAAAACAAGTCATCTACATATAATAGTAAGATCACATGTGCATTCTTCACAACCTTAAAGTAAATATTTGGATCAGTTTCACTTTTGGTAAATGTTAGTCTCATCAGATAGTTGTCTATACAAGCATAGAAAGCTCTTGGACCTTGCTTGAGTCCATACAAGGCCTTCTTCAACCTGCAAACTTGAGACTCCTTTCCATATATCTCAAATCCTTGAGGTTGCCCTATGTACACCTCTTCCTCAATTACTCCATTGATAAAAGTAGTCTTTACGTCCATGACTCCATCTGGTGTAGTTCCCATCCAATAGAAGTAGCAAGTGAAATGATGGATCTAATGGAGGTGTGCCTGGAAAGCGGAGCAAAAGTCTCATCATAGTCTTCTCGCTCTTTTTGGGAGAACCCTCTAGCCACAAACCATGCCTTGTATTTGTCAATGTTCCCATCTGTAGCATACTTAATCTTATATATCCACTTGGCAGTCACTATTGACTTCCCTTCAAGCCTTGGCATAATTTCCCAAAACCCATTCTTCATGATTGACTGGTACTCCTCATTAATTGCCTCCTTCCGCACCTGCTGACTCGCTACTTCTTCATAAGTGGAAGGTTCTTCATCAATGAGTTTTGTCATAAGAGCTGCATAGCTGAAGAAACTTTTAGGTTTCTTCACTTCTCTAGATGTGCCATTAGGAGCTGCATGTCCTTCTACCTCTTCAAAAGTGGATCTAATCCATGTTGGTCTCTTCTTGATCTTAGGAACTATAAATGGTTCTGCTAGATCTTGTGGCCCTTCTGGCCTTTCGGTACATTCTGTAGAACTCGATTGTTCCTCCCTTGAGGCTTCCTACTTTACTTCGTCCAAGAACCTAGGGAGACTTCCTTAGACCTCCAATATGCCACTTTCTCATCAAAAGTGACATCTCGACTGACCTCAATTCGTCGTTGCTCTAGAATGTAAATTTTGTATCCTTTTGAAGATTCATTGTATCCAACAAATATGCTTTTCTTTATTAAAGGTTCCAACTTGTTCTCTTTTCCTTAGGAACATGAATATATATAAGACAACCAAAGATTCTCATGTGCCCAACCTCTGGCTTCCTTTAGAGAAGGCTTCTTCAAGAGTCATACCTTCCAAAACTCTATGAGGACTTCGATTTTGAATTTACACAGTTGTCTTTGATGCTTCACCCCATAAGAACAACGACAAGTCCAAATCATGCATCATGGCCTTGATAGATTCTTCAATGGATCTATTCTTTCGCTTTGCTACACCATTCTGTTGTGGATTATAAGGAACAATTAGCTCCCTCTTAATCCTATCCTTTTTGCGAAAAGCAACAAGCTCCTTTGAGGTGTATTCTTCTCCATTGTCAGATCTCAATATCTTGATCTTTTTACCTGTCAAGTTTGCCACTTCAACTTTCAATTCCTGGAACTTTTTGAATACTTCATATTTCATCTTTAAGAGATACATCCACGTCTTATGAGAGAAGTCATCAATAAATGGCACATAGTACAACAAACCACCAAGTGATTTTACGGGCATCATATCACATACATCGGAATGAACCAAGTCCAAAACTTCCTTAGATTTGTTGTCACTGTATGGAAATGGTCTCTTAATGTTCTTCCCAATAGCACAACCTTTGCATACACCATCATACTTTACCTGTAGTTTAGGAACTCCTGACACTATTTCACTTAATTCAGGTAATGCTCTAAAATGAGGATGTCCATACCTTTGGTGCTATAGCTCACTTTGATCTATTTTATCATGTACTAATGCTTGATCTGGTTGACTCACAAGCCTATATAGTCTTCCATCATGAATCCCAATAACCCTAGCATCATCTATATTAGAGCCTTTTGACCACACAAGTACTTTTTCATCCACAAAAGCAACCCTATCTCCTTTATCTTCTAAAAAGGAAACAAAGACAAGATTCCTTTTCAAACCTGGTACATAAAGGACATTGTTGAGATGTATATGGTTACCAGATTCCAACATTATGGATGCCTTTCCAACTCCTTTGACTACATAACTGTTATTGTCTCCCAATTCTATCCTTTGAGATAACTTCTTCTCTGTCATGCTTGAAAGATTCCCATGCTCTCCGGTCATGTTTCTTGATGCTCCACTATCTACCAGCCACATGTCATCATTATCTACAAAGGAACCTGTCAAAGCGGAATAGTAGAAGAAATCTTTTTCACCTTTGGGCTTCTTCGGCTTTTCATCTTCTTCAACTTCTGTTGCGAAAGCATGTTGTTTCTCTTTTCTTTTCTTGTTAGCCATATTAAGACAATCTCTCTTGAAAGGTCCATATTCTTGAAAACCAGAGCATTGTATCTTAGATAAGTCTTTCTTCTTCTTAGAGGAAGAAGACCCTTTTCTTGACTTCTTATGTTGAGGTCCAAACTTCTTCTTTCCCTTGTTCTTGAAGTGAGTTGCAAGGGCTTGAACTTCTTCATATTGACGATCTCTAGTCATCAATCTTGCTTCTTCCTAAGCGCATGATGTCCATAATTACTCAAATGAAGGAGCTTCTTTCTAATTGCTTATTCCCGTTGCAAATGCATCCCGTGATCCAAGAAGACCATTGAGTGCTATAGTCACAAATTCTTGATTAGGAATAGATTCTCCAATAACTGAGATTTGATCTCTGATTTGCGAAATCGTTATGAAGTATGAAGCCACAATGTCGTCATTAGTCATCTTAGTATTCCGGAGCTCATTCTTCAAACTCATGGGCCGAACCACATTCTTGATAGCGTAGAGATTTATTAGGGCATCATGCATCTTCTTGGAGGTATTATGCTTTGCAATGTAGGGAATGAGATGATCTCTAATGGAGTCCACTATTAGACTCATGCCAGTGATGTCATCCTCCTTGAACTTCTCCTTTCCAAATGCATCAATTGGTTCAACTGTCTTTCCTGTCACAATATCCAACACTTTGTTCTTGCCAAGAATAAGATCTATTCTGGGGTGGCAGGAAGGGGAGGGATTCTCATTAATCTCGAAGGAATCATTGAATTTAGTTATGATTGGGGGCTAGGCCGAAAGACCAATAACCAAGCTGAAGCTTATGGAATGCTCCAAGGACTAATCCTAGCTCATAGAAATGGGATAAAAAAGATTCAGGTGTTAGGGGACTCCATGATAGTTATAAGGCATATGATTAATACTTCAAAGGCTAAGATCTCTAACCTGAATCAAATCATTATGAGAGCCCAGAACTTGATCCCTGCTTTCGACTCGGTGACCTTCTATCATGTCTTGAGGGGAAATAATCATGATGCTGATAGATAAGCCAATAAGGCAAGCCATCTGGAGGAGGAAAAATGTGTCATCAACGATGTCATGAGCACGACAAAAATTCCTTAATAAATTGAAGAGTGTCATATGTAGGTCAGAAATAAAGCCTCAATGGATCGAAATGGAGGTGGTCAAGTTGCAACTATCACTCCATAATGAAATGAAGCTCCACCCTTCTCCCCCTAGCTCTCTCCTATCAGCTTCGCCTCCCTCCCCCTTCCTATCCCTTCCCCCATCCCCCCCCCCCCCCCGCCTCCCTTCCCCTTTCTCCCATTCCCCCTTCCCTTCCTCATTTCCCTCCCCTTCCGCCTTCCCTGTGGCCCCTCCCCTTACTAACCTCCACCTCTACGCTATAACCTCTGCCCTCAGCTCCTTCTCCCCCTGTCACATCACCCTCTGCAAGCTCCTGCCATCCATGCGGACTAGTGGCAAGCCAGACACCCAGACTCGCTCGAAATGTGGTGTCCCATGGAAATGTTGTACCACACCTGTTTCAATAATAAGTCACAGCGTGCGGCCTCATCATTTCGGCCCTGGTTCTTGGAGAATTGTGTGACACAACACCTCGGGCGCATGCAGGGATTTGACTTTTATGGAGCAAAAATTAATTCAAGGCCTCAGTGAGGTCAGGCTCGTTTGTGGGAATGACTAATAAGATCAAGAGCATGGTGGGAAATTAATGTTGGAGGGTGGATTTATGATGGAATACTCATGGGATCTCGATTGCAGCAATATCCTCACTCATCTCTGCATCACCTCCAGGTCAGGCAGCAGGTATAAATTGCATACATGTATGTGGCTTTTGTATGTCATAAGGTCTGAGAGTGGGATGGTGGCCTCTACGAAAGCCTGGTGGCTAGAGCCGAGGTTGCTGTGTATCAGTTTCTGTGTCACGGAGGTTGGGCATTATGATGTGAAGAGTCATAATGAGGGTAGGAAGGTCTGTCTGTCTGAGGTTTTGAAGGAAAATCAAGAAATTCTTAGCATAATTGGAAGGTCATGGGTGCTGGGCTTGGGTTGTCCGGAGTGTTTGCAGTCGGACTGGATTTGGGACACTAGGTGGGTTAGTAATTCTCTCCAGCAGAGGGAGGAGAATTGGAGTAGGAGTGAGGTTGGGCGATGCATTCTCGCCAAGAAGCAGGGCAGTTTGTTGTGGGGGTGAGAGGCTACCTGGGTATGGGAGATCGAGGAAAACAATGCCAATTTCTGGAGATCGATAAAAAGCGATGTTTTGGAAGCCAACATGCAGAGGTTTGAAGACAGTTCTTGGTCAAGCACGTAGGGAAGCCACATGCTGAGGTCTGGTGGGCTTAGAGTCGGTTCCTTGGTGCAAGGTGACAGATACAGACCCTCCTGTCTCACCTGTGTTCAAGATCATTGGTACCTGTGGGAAGCACTGTCAGAACTTCAACGCATCAGCAAATGCATGAGAATATGAACATGCAAGAAAGGGAAATTGAGAAAAAGGAACGTATCAGGAAACTTGAGGACGAAGTGGACGCTTTGCGTCATCAGCCGGAAAATTTGAAGCTCAAGGTAGATGCAATAGAGGATGGTTTGGAGGCAAATGTGGAGGATGTGTCAAACCAGGAGAATCCCAAAGACGTAGAAGAGGCCTCCCCGGGACTAGATCTAAACAACCCAGCGCTTATGGATATCTGACCACCTTTGTATTGGTTTTGTTTTGGTGTTATTAAAATGATGAACTGTAAATGTATATATCTCTTATTTCAATTTTGTCGAAGTTATAGTTGTAGATATCCCAGAATGGGAAATTTTTGTAACCAGGATAGACATAGCTACTGCAATAGTCTAGATGGACCAAGAAATTTGTATCAGCTTATTGAAGCAGTGATAAATCGATGTAAAGACCTGATTTTGTTGCGAATGGGCGCGACTTTTTTAATATAAACTATATGTTAATCAAGGTTGTCATTGATGTCAATATGGCATTGACTGAGATGTCAATATTCTTGAGATGCCTGGTTGTTAAGTTATGGTATGTTCTATGCTTATAGTAGTTTACTTATCTTTCTTATTATTATCCACAGATTAGCAATCACATGTACATAAAGTAAAGTGCAGATAGAACATTAAACGATTGACAAAAAACAAGCCAAGACAAGAGACACAAGATGTGGCGGCTAGCCAGGGACAAACCCCAATATGGAGAAACCCTTTGATCAAATCTTCTTTTATCTTCAATAATTCAACAGAGAGAAATAGTACAAAAATCTGATTTATATCAGTAGTAGCAAACCCTAGATCAGCAGCATCAGCATTAGCGGCATCATCATCAAAACTAGGGCAACCAATATCTCGCAAACCGACCGTCGGATCGATTTGATTCCTTCACCAAAAAATGCGGCCTTCAGAGGAGATCCAGATACACCTACAGCGCAGTTCAGAGGAGGAGGTCTGATGGTCAATGCTGGTCAAAATTTGGATCTGCAGTTGCAGCTTCAGGTTTTGCACCTTCCTTCCACACGTGTGAGAGAAGAGTCACCTATTGCGCAGGAGAGAAGAGTCTCTTTACTACGCTAGAGAGAGAGAGAGATGTGATGAGTTGAGTTAGTACAAATGAGGAAAAGTCCTCCTGTATTTATACACATCTGATGATAATTGAATAGATGCCATTGTTGGGCTTCTGAGCCTACATGAGTCGTTGGTAGGCTTGATAATTATTCCATACTCAAAATAAATTCATATCTCCATAAATACTGATTGGAATCGGATGATCTTTAGATCAATCCTACACCTCTCGACGAGAGGAATCTAATAAAAATATTATCAGCCATGAATAAGATGACCCACATGGAGTTTGGCCCTAGTTTCCAAATTTAACACTCCCTCTCAACTAGGGAGAACTCCATCTGCAATTTGTCTGTCGGTCGCTACTATTCATCCATCAAATGCACTGCCTTGTACAGCTTGACCCTTGCCCTGCTCTACTCTATTCTCCTTGTTTTGCTTTGTCTTGTTCTGCCCTGCACTGATCTGTACTGTTTTGCTTTGTTCTATTATACCCTGTACTGATCTGCACTGCTCTGCTTTGTTCTGCTCTGCTCTACTTTGTTCTGTTCTGCTATGCTTTGTTCTTTTCTACTCTGCTTTTGTCTGAATTATGAAGAAGAAGAAATGATCGAGGATGCATCATACTGACTCAAAGTCAGTCTCAGAGTATGTACCACTAGTCCTAGACCAGTATCAACCAATCCGAAGTCAGCGTCATAGTGAGTACAACTCCTACCACTGGTCCCGGAGCAGTATCATCCTCCATTGACTCAAAGTCAGTCTCAGAGTGCGTACCACTGGTCCCAGACCAGTCTCAATCGACTCGAAGTCAGCATCATAGTGGGTACAACTCCCACCACTGGTCCCAAACCAGTCCTTCACTGACCCGAAGTCAGTCTCAGAGTATGTACCACTGGTCCCAGACCAGTCTTAATCGACCAGAAGTCAACATCATAGTGGGTACAACTCCCACCACTGGTCCCAAACTAGTATCATTGATCCCAGATCAATGAAGGTCATCCTAGCATAGGGAGTACCGTAGATACAACAATGCGTCCATCGGTACTACTATGGTCCCTATCCTCATTTCCCTACTCATTTATCAGATGAGAGGTACTTCCCATGAGTCCCAAACTGCATGGGTAGGATGCCTCGATAGGAGAACTAATCAATCCTATCCAGAAGAGAGCGAATCATCCTGTCCCACAAGAGAGCGAATCATCTTGTCCCACAAGAGAGCGAATCATCTTGTCCACAGGAGAGTGAATCATCCTGTCCACAGGAGAGCGAATCATCCTGTCCACAATCACCATGGAGAACACATCATCCAGACCTCACAGGAGAACTAATGATCCTGCTACACGATCGTCATGGAGAACACATCATCCAGACCTCACAAGAGAACTAATCATCCTGCTATACAATCGTCATGGAGAACACATCATCCAAACCTCACAGGAGAACTAATCATCCTGCTACATAATCGCCACGAGGTATCACAGGGAAAGTTTGATTCTTGTTCCATGTACATGTACACCACCAGGGGATGGTGAGTCACCCTGCGATCATATGTCGCTCCAAGAAGTACCCCGCACGCCGCCCCCCTCGGAGCTACAAGAGCTCCATACATCATACATGACCCTCATTAAAGGGTTTCTGAACGACACTAAGTCGTTCTCGGAAAGTCAAAAATTTGACCTTTCCTAGGGGTTTTGTTAGAATGTCGGCGACCTGTTCATCTGTACCGATATGTTGGAGCCTTATAGCTCCCTGTTGCACCATATCTCGAATATAGTCGTACCTGATATCGATATGCTTGGAGCGATCATGAAATACAGGATTCTCTGACAAATGAATCCCACTCTGGTTGTCACATAGGATCACCGTGGTATCCAATGTAAATCCAAACAACTCACTGAAGAGCTTTTGCAACAAGACTGCCTCACAAGAGGCCATGCTAACAGCAATATACTCTGCCTTGGCAATGCTCAGAGCCACCGACTTCTGCTTCCTGTTCATCTAGGATATCGAAGCAGATCCCAAGAAGAAACAGCACTCGGAAGTGCTCTTACGATCCAGCACATTGCCTACCCAATCAGCTCTGTGTATCCAAGTAGTCTCACATCTCCGACAGTGTATCTTAGCCCATATGTAATTGTGCCATGAAGATATCTTAACAGATTCTTGGCACCGATCCAATGTATGTGATGAGGTTCAACCATATGTTGACTTAATGTGTTGACTGCAAAGCATATATCTGGATGGGAGTTCACTAAGAACATTAATGCTCCGATGAGTTGTCGATACTCAGTAGCATTTCGTAAAACAGGTCCCACAGCACTACCACTTAACTTCTTGAAGTCAAGCTCCATTGCGGTAGTTACAGGCTTGCAGCCTACCATACCGAATCTTTCCAATATCTTCACCACATATTTTCCTTGAGATAGGAAAATTTCCCTTGGCTTCTGCCAGACTTCAAGTCCTAGGAAATAGTGCATCAGTGCTAGGTCCTTCATTTCTAATTCAGAAGCCAACTCCCTCTTACATTTGTGAATGAGAGCGTCTGCACCTGTTAGAAAGAGGTCATCCACATACAACACTAGTATGAGAGGTTTGTCATCTTCAACCTTAAAGTAAAGGTTAGGATCGGCTTCACTCCTAGTGAATCCCAGCTTCATCAAGTAGCTATCGATCCTCTCATACCATGCTCGGGGTGCTTGCTTCAGCCCATAGAGAGCCTTCTTCAACCTGCATACATGAGATTTTCGAGCATGAATCTCAAATCCTTCGGGTTGCTCCACATAGACCTCTTCTTTGATCGAACCATGCAAGAATGCGGTCTTAACATCCATCTGATGTGGTTTCCATCCTTGTGAAGCTGCAAGGGCTATGATCGAGCGGATGGTGGTATATCTAGAAACAGGTGAAAATATCTTGTCATACTCTTTTTCTTTCAGTTCCCTGGTGTCAGCTTCTTGAGAGCTCCTCACTGTAGGAAGATTGTTCACCTTGCTGAGTGCCATATCTTCGTCAAAGGTGACATCAAGACTAATCACGACTTCCCTTTGATCGGCTACATGGATTCTATAGCCCTTAGTATTTTCACCATAGCCCACGAAGATTCCTTTCTTTCCAAATGCACCCAATTTATTCATTTTCTCTTTCGGCACATGAAAATATACAGGGCTTCCAAAAATTCTAAAATGAATTACGTCAGGTTTCTTACCGGTGAACATTTCTTCAGGAGCCTTGGAACCCAATGCTTGATGAGGGCATCGGTTTTGTACATATACGGAAATGTTTGCAGCTTCGGCCCAAAGAAACTTCGGAAGTCTTTGATCATGGAGCTTGGCACAGACAGCTTCCACAATCGTATGGTTCTTCCTTTCCGCCACACCATTCTGTTCAGGAGTATATGGTGTAGTAGTCTCCCTCTTAATGCCAGCCTCTTTACATAAGTCATGAAACTCGTTAGATTCATATTCAGTTCCATTATCAGTCCTTAAGATCTTGATCTTCTTTTCAATTTGATTCTTGATCAAGGCTTGAGATGTGTCACAAGGCATGACACCTAGCGGACTTCCTCCAACATGATATAATGAATCAACTCGAAACCCAAGAGTGAAGGCATCTTTAATATTGTTTTTCCATGCACATACCTTGTCATTGATGAAAGCCACCTTGTAGCCTTTGTCTTCCATTGCCGAGATGGACACCAGGTTCTTTTTGAGGTCAGGTATATATAATACATCCTGTAAGTGGATCGTATTACCTTGATCCAATTTAAGAGAGACATTGCCTACACCTTTCACACGATATTTCATATTATCTCCAACGACAATTTCCAGGTTAGTTTCTTTCTCTATCAGATTATGGAGAACTTCTTTGTAACTAGTGAAGTGCCTTGAGGCACCACTATCAATGAGCCAAATTCCCATTGAGTCCGAAGGAGCAGAGGTAGATAGAGTAGTTGGTAGATAATATTCATCCTACTTATTTTCAACAATGTTAGATTCATACCTAGAATTTCTAGCCTTCTTGAATGATTGTCCTCTTCCTTGATTTCCAGCACTCCTTTTACCTCTGCTATTAGATTTGCCATTCCTTTGATTGCCATGAGAGGGATTTTGATCATTGTCCCGGTGTGAGTCCTTTCTATCAGGGCACTCCCTTGCATAGTGACCTGCTTTAAATGTCACATCATCATTTTCTTCCACCCTTAGGTCCAACCTTTCCTTTTGATTTAGTCCCGGAATTATTTCTCTTCTTAGCATGAGAAGAAAAAGCAGCAGGAGGACCTTTAGGCATGGGCATTTCTTGCTCTTCTACCCTTGTTTCTTCTTGAAGCATCTAGCCATTAATTCCTTGAAACCAGGAATTACATTATTGTTCAGAAGAGTAGTCCTAAACATGTAACATTCGGATGGTAATCCTCCAAGAGTCGTGAGTGCCATTTCCCTATCAGTAATAGTCTCGCCAATAGATAGGAGATCGTTCCTGATCTCGGTGATTCTTAAGAAGTATGCTTGCATACTCTCATCTTTGCCCTTCTTAATTTCCTTCAGCTTATTTATAAGAAACAAAACTTGATTTGCATCATTAACTTTAAATAAACTCACCAGTCTATCGTAGATTTCCTTGGAGGTGTTCAGGTCGGAGATGTAGGCCACCAAGCGCTTGTCGATAGAGTCCTAGATGATCTTCTTTGTTTTGACTTCACCGGTTTTCCATTTGATCCGGGCAGTAGCGGGTGCATTTGATGGAGGCTCAACAATATTGCCTCTCACATGGTCCAACACTCCTTGATCTTCTAAGGTTAGATCGATAAACATCTTCCATCCATGATAGTCAGCTCTCTCACAGAGCTTCTCTTCGACAGGGAAGAGTGTTGAGGACCCCATAGTTCTTTTAGGATAGCCTTGCCAATCTTCTCTTCGGTGATTGCTCTTGCTCTTGCTCAGGCTTTGTCTTCACCTCAACTCTGATACCATGTTAAGTTATGGTATGTTCTATGCTTATAGCAGTTTACTTATCTCTCTTATTATTATCCATAGATTAGCAATCACATGCATATAAAGTAAAGTGCAGATAGAACATTAAACGATCGACAGAAAACAAGCCAAGACAAGAGACACAAGATGTGGCGGCTAGCCAGGGACAAACCCGAGTATGGGGAAACCCTTTGATAAAATCTTCTTTTATCTTCAATAATTCAACAGAAAGAAATAGTAGAAAAATCTGATTTATATCAGTAGTAGCAAACCCTAGATCAACAACATCAGCGTTAGCAGCTTCATCATCAAAACTAAGGCAGTCGATATCTCGCAAACCGACTGTCGGATCGACTTGATTCCTTCACCAAAAAAGGCAGCCTTTAGAGGAGAACCAGGTATGCCTACAACGCAGTTCAGAGGAGGAGGTCTGATGGTCAACGCTGGTCAAACTTTGGATCTGCAGTTGCAGCTTCAGGTTTTGCACCTTCCTTCCACACGTGTGAGAGAAGAGTCACCTACTACGCAAGAGAGAAGAGCCTCTTTACTGCGCCGGAGAGAGAGAGATGTGATGAGTTGAGTTAGTCCAAATGAGGAAAAGTCCTCCTGTATTTATACACATCTGATGATAATTGAATAGATGTGACTATTGGGCTTCTAAGCCTACATGAGTTGTTGGTAGGTTTGATAATTATTCCATAATCAAAATAAATTCATACCTCCATAAATACTTATCGGAATCGGATGATCTTTAGATCAATCCTACACCTCTCGATGAGAGGAATCTAATAAAAATATTATCAGCCATGAATAAGATGACCCACATGTAGTTTGGCCCTAGTTTCCAAATTTAACACTGGTTCCAGAGGATGATGCCATGACTCTTGGTGGTTGGTTGACTAGGATAACATCAATGAAGATGTCAAGTCACGAAGAACTTAAGAAGTCAAACCACTAATGAAGGAATCCCTAAGAAGTACTTGAATTAACTATGATGTTGCCAAGTTCCAATCATGTGCCTTGATTGATGATCTAGATCCTAAGTGCCAATATACAACCTCGTGATGTGAAGGATTATACAGTGTTCCACGGGGACTCGCCCCCCCCCTAGGGGTCTAGTTTCCTCGCTCCCCCGCGCTCCATGGACTTGGGGACGAGTAGGGGACGTTTCCCCACGCTCCCAAATTGGAGGAAACTCGGGGGGCCGTGCCAGGGAAACGTTTCCCTTCCCTGAGGGGACGTTTCCCCACGCTCCCAAAAAATGGCCTTGCTTATAGTTTATGATTTAATAGACCTAAAGTGGTACATGGGGATAACGTCTTGTGCTGTCTTTCACAAGCGTTATTTTAGAGGGTCAATATCATGGAAATTTGCTGGACCATATAGCACGTACATGAATTTTCCCTTTTAAAACTTCTCCTTTTTTTCTCAAGTGATGGTTGGATTACAGTGGGGAGATAACTGGAGTGACAGGCAAAGAATATGAGACATTCAGTTTGTGTTTTAATTTGCATGACATTTGACATACAAACTATGGAAGCATCACCTATGTCACGTGGGAAATAATTGGGTGGACTATGGACTAACATGTGTTTACTGCAAGCATGACAAAATACTATGGAAAACAAGAAATCTCAGGAACTGTCGTTATATATGAATTTATACAGTTACAAAATTTACACAGATCACAGTGGCTCAGCTTGAATTCTCAGGTCTGAATATTATTTTCACCCCTGAAATACACTGCTAGTTTGAAGTTTGAACTGCATGGCATTACTCTAATAAGGTAGACAAATTATCCATGCCATCGTTGGTCACCCAAGTTGGTTTGCATATGGTCATCCTACAGTCAATGTCATTTGATAATAAACTGTCAGAAACTCTTTCATGTGATCTTCTCATCTCTCCTGAAACTAAAACTCTTCTTTCAGCATATGGTGTACCGTCTATATTATATATAATATAACAAACTTTCTAGCTGTTGGATCCAATACAGCTGGACAACCCATTGTAGTTGCCCCTTCTACTGCCAATGCAGTGTTCCTGATCTGCTCATTTACCTTTTCACAGAATTCAGTGGCTACCTTATCAAGCTGAAGCTCTCCCTCTGTCTGACCAAAATCTAAATTAGAATTTGACCAAGCTGAATTAGAATTTAAATTTATTATTTTATATGATATTATAAATTTGGATAATATCAAATGATATTCATATCAATGATCATGCTTTGCAGCTTTTCAATTCAAACCAAATTGTCATAGTGGACTCAATTAATATATTATATTTTATATTTATAAATTTTTAAGACCCTAACGCTCCCCCACGTTTCCTAAAAAATGGTAGGGAGCTTTTGCTTAGGCCGCTCCCTCGCCCCCTCGCTCCCTCACCCCTTGTCCCGGAACCTTGGTGGAACATTAGGATTATACTTGATGAAGTCATACTTTTGATGATGTCATACTCTTGAATGACCACACTTAATGATGGTACTTAATGAAGGTTGGAAGATTAGATGATGACATGCAAGATCTCATTTGATGGTTGGAAGACTATCTCATTATCTTGGAACTTTCCTAATGATGAAATTTCCTATGTCATATCACTACACTAGTACATGATGACACTATGACATATCAAGATGACATGGATGAAGCATATCATGATGACATTATGACCCTAAATACTAATGTCTACTTGTTTGATAAATCCCAAACATTATTAAAACAAAGATAATCCTTGGCAACGTATATGTTTTGAAACAATATCAAAAATTCCTTATTAACAAATGGCTTTGTTTAATGGCAGACAAACCTGTCATACATATGACCATACATGGCAGACATAATGTATAATGTAGGCAACATGGTTCCCTATGACCATACATGGTAGACATAATGTATAATGCAGAAACATGGTGTTAGACATCACTCACATGGCAGACAAGGCCTTCTTTCCATAGTTCTTATATGATTCATCTTTCACATGGCAGACAAGGTCTTATATATCCATGTTTCACATGGCAGACAAGGTCCTATATTATCCATCACATGGAAGATAGATGTAATGCATACATCACATGGCAGACAAATAAAAAAAATTGTTATAATATCCTAAAGATATGTCGGCTTCGGCTCTTATAACTCAGTTCCTCCACAAGTGTGATGTTTACATTTCTCAACACACATATATATATATAAAGCTTGGGCATTCGTATGAGGATTTATATAGCATTGAGGATCAGAATATCCGATGAAGAAGAATTAATAATTCAGATCTGCGGAGGGGATCTATTTTCGGATCCTTTGAAAGTTCTGTAGAGACACATTTTTTATATCTATTCCTCTTGTGGATTTGTGAAGGTTTACCTTTCGACTGGAAATTACAGAACCTTGAAGATCTTAACAACATATTGCAGACCTTAAAAACACTGTTCTGAACCTTGAAGGCAAAGTGTTTTGAACTTGGACTGCAGATCTTGAAGACACAGTTTTGAATTTGTATAACCATTGTTTTAAAAAACAGCTGTTTCGATACCGAAACGTCCGAGTTGATCCGAGCCGATACCCTCAGCCATGACTCGGCCTTTGAAATGGTACGTTTGGCCGAGTCAGCTATGACCCGGCCGAGTCAGGCCGAGTCATGGCTGACTCGGCCAACTCGGCCGTTTCCGTTATGACTCGGCCGAGTCACAAAAAGCCGGCCCAGAACACGTTAAACAACAATTTAATATTTTTTTAATGGATTTTTAAGGTGATTTCTGATTGGTTTGGACTCCAAGGTGTTATATGAATTTGCTAAATGTCATTTGGGGTCCATTCCCCCTCCCAAACCCTATTTAACACACTCAAATGCTCTCTACTATTGATATGCTATTCAAATTTCATGGTAATGTTAAATTCTTAAAGTAAAAGTGACATTCTCCTTAATCTTCATTTTCATCCTTTTACTTAAATTTTTAACATTACCATGAAATGACTCAGGATGTTTGAGAGTGGTTTCGGCCTCATTGGATTTCATATGGAGAAAGTAGAATTTTAGATTTCATTCAAAATCTAGCAGACTTCTCAGTTTTTCAGGATTTCAGGATTGGAGGATTGCAATGTTTCCATTTAATTTTGTCATGTATTAGGGTATGGAACTCGTATTTAATCAAGAGCACCAATCCCTCTATGTACCTTGATGTTAGTGACATTGGTTGTCAAACTCCTCTGGGATTCGCTCCCAAACGAGGAGCTTCTGAAAATGTCGCGCCCGCAGCTTCTGAAAATGTCGCGCCCGCTCCCATTTTCGCTCCTGCTCCCAAGTAACACAAAGAAGAGAAACCATTTGGATCAAAAATGGTTAAATGATCTAGTTTATGTCCAATACAACCTCCGGCTCAGACGAAACCGTTTGCTGAACAAAAGACCTGATTCAGATCCCATTGTGTTGGAAGACATTGATCCAACATCAGATTGGGTAGTGGAGAGTCGTCCAGCAGAGTTTGATCTTGATGAGGATCTTGATTTAGATTTAGATATCGAGACATCAATTGAACTTGAACATGTTGTTCAGTTGAATGCAGATCCCAATCCACCAGCCTCAGTCTCACAGCCAGCAAGGACTCCAGTTGTAGGTGCTTCCTCTGCTCAGCCACGACAGAAGCGCAGCCGCATATCTACTCTATCTCAGCTTGCATCTGCTGCAATTGCACAGCTTGCTAGTGGTACCACTTCTACAGCTACAGTTGGAGATGATGATGATGAGGAGGAGCCATGGACCCCCTGTCTGACTCTGATGATGATCCAGAGATTGATCGACATGATCTTGGCTCTTCTGGCAGTAGCTACTAGCCAGTAGCTGTAGTACTAGTACTGGAGTCTGGTCACAGTTTACTTTTGTTGTAGAGGCCATTTCTAGCCTCCTTGGTTATGTGTTTTTTGTTTTGAGTCTTTGATCATGTATGACAGTTGACTATGTATTGCCATTGGGTACCATTTTGATATAATGGATTGGTTCATGAGCCTACTTTGATCATATGTTGTCTTCCATCTATATTATAATGCTGTGTGTTTGGAAACATGAATGAAAATCTCTAAAATTATGTTTAAAATCTTTAAAATTATGTTTTTTTATAAAATAAATAAATATTTAATGTATTTTTTACAACGACCGAGTCATTGAAATCGAGCCGGCCGAGTCATTACTGTTTCGGAGTCGGAGTCGGAGTCGATCCTCGGCCGAGTCGGAGTCGGAGTCGGAGTCGATCCTCGGCCGAGTCGGAGTCGGAGTCGGAGTTTTAAAACTATGTGTATAACAAATCTTGGAAGCATTTTTGAAACACTCCTTTGATGTTTTTAGAGCTGCTCTTGAAAGGTTTTTTTGAAGCAGCAGGATTGTTGAAGAATTTGTTAAAATCCTTATTGAAGCGAAATAGAAGACCCTTGGATTGTTGGAGCAGATCTTGACCTCTATTGTGAAGTTGTGTTTATATTGATGTTGTTTGGCATCACAGTTCGTGAAATCAGCATCTTTGAGCAGATAACTCTGAAGCAATCTGTGTAGCAGAGGAAGCATAGTTGCAGCAGTACATTAAAGATTAATTGAAGATCTTTTTGTTGACTTGTTGAAGCAAACATTTTGTTATGCAGATCATCAAGGAGTAGCATGATTGAAGTCTTGTTGTAGTCACCTTAAAGAAATTGCTTGGGTACGATGAAGAGCAGTGGTGACACCTTCTAAGAGAACAAGGTTGTCATTGATGATGTAACGTGGAGATCAAAGTGAAGACTAAGTGAAGATTGACAGGGCTTGTTGAAGAAGACAGAGGGAGCCATGAAGTATAACCAAACATATCTTGACGAAGTAAAGCTAAGGGTTGGATCCCAAGAGGTTGGAGCCTCGAAAAGACAAGGTTGGTGCCTTGGAGGATAGGGTTGGAGCCCTAGAGGATCAAAGTCCTCAAGAAACCAGGTCGGAGCCTGAACCAGATATAGGGTTGGAGCCCTTGAGGTTGGTGCCTCAAAATTGACAAGGTTGGAGCCTTGGAAGTCCAAGTTAGTGCTTGGCAAATACAGGTTGGAGCTTGGGAGATTGAAGATCGGTGTCTTCATCTAGGGTTGGATCCCTACATATATTGTACTTGATTTATTGTAAAGAAGAAATTAATAAAATAATTTATTCTTATTGTTCATTTTTTGTTCTAAAGGTAAGTGATCTAACTAGTAAAAGTAACAATTGAAAAGAAATATTGATTCACCCCCCCTCAGTATTTCCAACACTATACTCATTCCGGTTAAAAAAAAAGAATAAGATCTATTCTGACTTTCCAAGCTCTGAAGTTTGATGCTCCCTCTAGCTTGTTTTCAGATTTCATGGAGGAAGCCATAGATGCCAATGTACAAGGACTTTAATAAAATGCTCTCTCTAGGGTTTCTGCAAAAGTGATCTCAATGTACCTTTTGTTCGTTGCCAACGCTTTGATACCATGTTGATTTTCTAGTGCAATTATGTTTAGTACAATATCTCTAAAATTATGATAATTCCTTTTGATGTAGATATTATTTTAAATTGTTCCAATATATCATTTAGTAATTATATTTCAGAAATTCAACAATAAAGAATAGTAGAATAGTAGAGATCACAATGCATAAAAGAGAGACACGATTTACCCTAGGAAAACCCACCACGGGGAAAAACCCAAAAACCTTTTCAATACAGAAATTCTTCTTGTTAAATGAGACACACCTAAACCTATGGTCAAACCTAGTCTTCTCCTCCAAGTCAAGTCATCCATGTCTAATCTTGCACTTCTGAAATTTTGGCCCTCCTGCAAAGCCAGTTGCCCCAAAATTTCGACCCTGCAACAGTTGCCCTAGTAACCCATAAAATTTGACCCCCTACAACAATTGCCCCAGGAAACTGCGAATCACATAGAGTCTTTTTCACACGTGCGAGTTGCTAGAGAGAGATAGGAGAGGAAAACTTTAGCCTTCTTCTTTGTCCTTCTTGTCCTTCACTCACTTGCCCAGAAACTGTCTTGAGAGAGGAATGTGAACTGCCCAAATCAGGGGCTGGAAATGCCTTTATATAGTAGTCTGTCTAGGGTGAATAGACGCGTTCCTTGGCCAGGGCCGATTTGACTTGGAGGGAAGCTAACTTGTCACTTTTTGGAGCCAAAAATTACATTTCAAAAATTCAAATTTACATCTTTTGAAAGTCAAATTGGGACTTTGACTCAAGCATTTTATAAATATGCTTTACAATGATAAATATAATTATATCAAGTGATCACAAGTACATTATGAAGACTGATCATAGTTACAAATTCAAAAATAGGTCCCTGAAGATTACCTTAACCCAAGACAACCCTACATTGCTTTTAGGGGTCCCATCAATGATAATAAGGAGGGAGGTTCCAAGTCTTTTAGTATTTGATAAACATCCCTTAGTTTTGTCCTTTAATGTCTATGGACTAATATATACTAGTGAAACACTATAGTGGTCTAGGGTAATCTTGCCCTAGGATTTTCTTAAAAACTAGGGTTTCTTAGTAGAAATTCCTCCTTTTAGAACAAATCATTTATTCAATATTGAATACAATGATACTTCAATTAACAATGTTGGTTCCAATAATGTAATAAATCAAACAATATAATCCAACTGTTCCATCAAACAATACAATATACATGGAACAAACAAAGATTCCAAACATACCCTAATAATTTTAATAGAATAACAATGCTCTAACAAAGATCTGGATTCTATATGAAGACATTGATAAACATCATACAAATTTGCCTACTGTAGTAATCGAGCCTGTCTTCATTTTGCCTTGGATCCTCACTGTTTCTGAACTGTGTCACTCAAAACCTTCACACCTCCCAATACTCCCTTTCACACTATTACAGAACCTTAGACCTGTGAAGTAGGCCTCCTTCGTGTCTACTTAGAAGATCCCAATTCAATTACAAGGGACTCAGATCACAATCTAAAACACCTCTGAATTTCTCTATCACCTGATTACTTCAGGGGCCCCGATCTAAAAAAGAATCCCTTTGTACATGACTTTGATTGGTCTTAGGATATGTGGCTTGTCATAGATTGAATTGCAAGAACTCGTTTGTCCACGCTAGGCTTTAGACAATGCGATTTGTTCAGGAATAATACTCATATTTTACCAAAACAATTTTGTGTGGCTTTAGTGTTGTTTTGTCTCGACTTTTGCTAGGCTTTGATCACGAGTAAGCTCTCAAGAGGTTTAGGAGGACACTGAAGATATGTCTTTGATTTATCTACCATCTGAATCACTGTAGAATCCCTAACTGTTAAAATTGGCAACCAGGGCAAAACTTCACGTGGGTCATCTTATTCATGGCTAATAATATTTTTATTAGATTCCTCTCGTCGAGAGGTGTAGGATTGATATAAATATCATCCAATTCCGATAAGTATTCATGGAGATATCAATTTATTTTGATTATGGAATTATTATCAAGCCGACCTACAACTCATGTAGGCTCAGAAGCCCAACAGTCGCATCTATTCACCCACCAACGTTGTGTATAAATATAAGAGGACTTTTCCTCATTTAGACTCACTCATCTCATCACATCTCTCTCTCTCTACTACGCAGATATGAGTCTCTTCTCTACTGCGCTGAAATGGGTCTCTCTCTCTCACACATGTGAAGTCGGAAACTGCTGAAACTGAAGCTGCAACTGCAGAAGTAAAGATTGACTTGTGTGGCCTAGAAGATCTCCTCTTTGGAACCGTGCTGTAGGTTCATCTGAACCTCCTTTGAAAGCCGCAACTTTTGGTGGTGGAATGAAGTCAATCCGACGAACGGTTTGCAAGATATCGACTGCCCTAGTTTGAAGCCGGAAACTGCTGAAACTGAAGCTGCAATTGCAGAAGTAAAGATTGACTTGCGTGGCCTAGAAGATCTCCTCTTTGGAACTGTGTTGTAGGTTCATCTGAACCTCCTTTGAAAGCTGCAACTTTTGGTGGTGGAATGAAGTCAATCTGACGAACGGTTTGCAAGATATCGACTGCCCTAGTTTGAAGCCGGAAACTGCTAAAACTAAAGCTGCAACTGCAGAAGTAAAGATTGACTTGCGTGGCCTAGAAGATCTCCTCATTTGAACTGCACTGTAGGTTCATCTGAACCTCCTCTGGAAGCCAAAACTTTTGGTGGTGGAATAAAGTCAATCCGACTGTGGGTTTGTGAGATATGGTCTGCCCTAGTTTGATAATGAAGCCGCTAATGCTGATGCTACTGATCTAGGGTTTGCTACTGCTGATATGAATCAGATTTATTGTACTATTTCTCTCTGCTGAATTATTGAAGATAAAAGAAGATTTGATCAAAGGGTTTCCCCACACATTGTGGGGTTTGTCCCTGGCTAGCCACCACATCTTGTGTCTCTTGTCTTGGCTTGTTTTCTGTCGATCGTTTAATGTTCTATCTGCACTTTACTTTATGTACATGTGATTGCTAATCGGTGGAATATAATAAGAAAAAGAAGTAAACTATTATAAGCATAGAACATACCATAACTTAACATGGTATCAGAGCTGAGGTGAAGACAAAGCCCGAGCAAGAGCAAGAGCAATCATTGAAGAGAAGATTGGCAAGGCTATCCTAAAAGAACTATGGGGTCCTCAACACTCTTTCTTGCCGAAGACAAGCTCCGTGAGAAAGCTGACTATCACGGATGAAAGATGTCTATCGATCTAACCCTTGAAGATCAAGGAGTGCTGGACCATGTAAGAGGCAATATTGTTGAGCCTTCATCAAATGCATCTACTGGTGCCTGGAACAAATGGAAAAATGGAGAAGTCAAAACAAAGAAGATCATCCGGGACTCTATTGACAAGCGCTTGGTGGCCTACATCTCTGATCTAGACACCTCCAAGGAAATCTACGACAGACTGGTGAGTTTATTTAAAGTTAATGATGCAAATCAAGTTTTGTTTCTTAGAAATAAGCTGAGGGAAATCAAGAAGGGTAAAGATGAAAGTATGCAAGCATACTTCTTAAGAATCACCGAGATCAAGAACGATCTCCTATCTATTGGGGAAACTATTACTGACAGAGAAATGGCACTCACAACTCTTGAAGGATTACCATCTGAATGGTATGTGTTCAGGACTACTCTTCGGAACTATAATGTAATTCCTGGTTTCGAGGAATTAATGGCTAGATGCATTCAAGAAGAAACAAGGGAAGAAGTGTAAGAAATGCCCATGCCTAAAGGTCCTCCTGCTGCCTTTTCTTTTCATGCAAAGAAAAGAAATAATTCCGGGACTAAATCAAAAGGAAAGGCTGGACCTAAGGCTAGAAGAAAATGACGATGTTACATTTGCGATAAAGCAAGTCACTATACAAGGGAGTGCCCTGATAGAAAGGACTCACTCTAGGACGATGATCAAAATCCCTCTGATGGCAATCAAAGGAATGACAAATTCAACAGCAAAGGTAAGAGGAGAGCTGGGAATCAAGGAAGAGGACAAGCATTCAAGAAGGCCAGAAATTCTAGGATGTATTAAATGCACCTGACCTCAAAAAGAACCTAGTGTTCATCTCGGAAACGGAACACAAAGGCTACAAGGTAACCTTCAGCGATGGCAAGGTATGTATATGGAAAAATAATGTTAAAGATGCCTTTACTCTTGGGTTTAGTGTTGATTCATTATATCAGGTCGATGGAAGTCTGCTAGGTGTCATGTCTTATGACACATCTCTTCAGTCCGAACTTTGGCATTAGAGGTTTTCCCCCCTTCATTATAAAGCTATACTCGGTGTAAGACAAATGGTGATAGGGATGCCCGAATTCTGAATAGAGAATGAAGGTGTATGTCTAGGATGTGCTGAAGGAAAGCTCAAAAGGGGACCATTCCCCTCAAGCCAAAGCAAGACCTATGATATATTACAATTGGTTCACTCAGGCATACCTGAGGTTGGCATTAAGAGGGAGACTACTACACCACATACTCCTGAGAAGAATGGTGTGGTGGGAAGGAAGAACCGCACGATGATGGAAGCTGTCTGGGCCATGCTACATGATCAAAGACTTCTGATGTTTCTATGGGCTGAAACTACAATCACCGTCGTATATGTACAAAATTGATGCCCTCATCTAGCATTGGGTTCCAAGACTCCTAAAGAAAAGTTCACCGCAAGGTGAACAATCTTTCGACTTTGAGGAGCTCTCAAGAAGCCAACACCAGGGAACCGAAAGAAAAGGATGATGAATCAATGCCTGATGTAGAAGAACCCATGGATCTGATAGATTCTCATCCACATGAGCCTTCCTCTTCTAGGAAGAGGCCTTCATGGCTTAGGGGGATACTTGATGATGCTAAAGGACATGCTGCACCCTGAGGAACCTTCCGTCAAAGTAAGAAACTTAATAGGTATCAAGGATACCTGACCATCATGAGCACGATCATACAAAATGAGCCTTCGTCATTCTCAGATGCCGTCAAGCATCAAGTATGGAAGGATGCTATGACCGTAGAATATGAGTCTATTATGGAGAATGATGTCTGGGAAGTAGTTCCCAGACCCTGGACAAGACAATTGTTACTTCAAAATGGCTTTACAAGATAAAGCATGCAGCAGATGGAAGCACGGAAAAGTATAAGGCTCGTTTTGTTGCTCGAGGTTTCTCCCAAAAGGAAGGTATAGACTATGATGAGATATTTGCACCTGTTGCCAGATATACGACCATCCGCTCGATCATAGCCCTTGCCACTTCACAAGGATGGAACCTACATCAGATGGATGTCAAGACTGCGTTCTTGCATGGCTCGATCAAAGAAGAGGTCTACGTGGAGAAACCCGAAGGATTTGAGATTTATGATCGAAAATCTCATGTATGCAGGTTGAAGAAAGCTCTCTATGGGCTGAAGCAAGCACCCCGAGCATGGTATGAGAGGATCGATAGCTACTTGATGAAGCTGGAATTCACTAGGAGTGAAGTCGATCCTAACCTTTACTTTAAGGTTGAAGATGACAAGCCTCTCATACTGGTATTGTATGTGGATGACTTCTTTCTAACAGGTGCAGACCCTCTCATTCACAAATGTAAAAGGGAGCTGGCCTCTGAATTTGAAATGAAAGACCTAGGACTGATGCACTACTTCCTAGGACTTGAAGTATGGCAGAAGCCAAGGGAAATTTTCCTATCTCAAGGGAAATATGTGGTAAAGATATTGGAAAGATTTGGTATGATGGACTGCAAGCCTGTGACTACCTCGAGGATCTTAACTTTTAGAAGTTATATGGTAGTGATGTCGGACCAGATTTGGGAAATGCCTCTGAGTTTCATAAACTCATTCGCATTGATGTTCTTGGTGAACCTCCGTCTGAACATATTTTTTGCAGTTAGCATTGTGAGCTCATATTTGGTTGAGCCTCACTGGATTGATGCCAAGAATCTTCTGAGATGTCTTCAGGACACAATCTCTCATGGATTAAGATACACTGCCGGAGATGTGAGACTACTTGGATATACTGAGGTTGATTGGGCAAGCAGTGTGGTGGACCGTAAGAGCACTTCCGGGTGCTGTTTCACCTTGGGATCTGCTTCGATATCCTGGATGAGCAGGAAGCAGAAGTCGGTGGCTTTGAGCACCGCCGAAGCAGGATATATTGTTGCTAGCATAACCTCGTGTGAGGTAGTCTGGTTGCGAAAGCTCTTCAGTGAGCTGTTTGGATTTACATTGGATACCACTTTGATTCTCTATAACAACCAGAGGTGGGATTCGATTATTGAGGAATCCCGTATTCGTCGATTGCTCCAGCAGATAGACATCATCTTGGATATGGTAAGTTGATGAGCAAGGAGGCTCCATCGCATTAAGATGATGTACAGGTTGATACACCTTGTCAAAGCCCCGAGGAAAGATCTAATCTGTGATTTTCCCAAACGACTTGGAGTCGGTAAGAAACCCTTGTACAAGGGTCCTGCATGTTGCATACATTGAGCTCTGGGAGCTCTGAGGGCTTGCGGTTATTACTGGAGCAATATACGACCACAGGGTGACTCACCCTCCCCTGGTGGTGCACACTGGAACAAGATGATTCGCTCTCTTGTGGGACAAGATGATTCGCTCTCTTGTGGAACAGGATGATTCGCTCTCCTGTGTAGCAGGATTGATGTGTTCTCCTGTGAGGCCTGGATTGATGTGTTCTCCATGGCGGCCTGGATTGTTGTGTTCTCCATGGCAATTGTAGCAGGATTGATGTGTTCTCCTGTGAGGCCTGGATTGATGTGTTCTCCATGGCAATTGTAGCAGGATTGATGTGTTCTCCTGTGAGGACAGGATTGATTAGTTCTCCTGTCGAGGCATCCTACCCATGCAGTCTAGGACTCATGGGAAGTACCTCTCATCTGATCAATGAGCAGGGAAATGAAGTTAGGGACCATAGTAGTACCGATCGACGCATCGTTGTAACTACCGTACTCCCTACGCTAGGATGACCTCCATTGATCTGGGATCAATGATACTGGCCTGGGACCAGTGGTAGGAGTTGTACCATACTATGACGCTGACTTCGGGTCTGTTGAGACTGGTCTGGGATCAGTGGTACATACTCTGAGACTGACTTTGAGTTAGTGGAGGATGATATTGGTCTGGGACCATTGGAGTTGTACTCACTATGACGCTGACTTTGGGTTGGTTGAGACTGGTCTGGGACCAGTGGTACATACTCTGAGACTGACTTTGAGTCAGTATGATACATCCTCGATCATTTCTTCTTATTCATAATTCGGACAAAAGCAGAGTAGAACAGAACAATGCAAGAGCAGAGCAGAACAGAACAAAACAGTACAGATCAGTGCAGGGCAGAACAAGACAAAGCAGAACAGGCAAAATAGAGCAGAGCAGGGCAAGGGTCAGGCTGTACAAGGTAGTGCATTTGATGGATGAATAGTAACGACCGATAGACAGATTGCAGATGAAGTTCTCCATGGTTGAGAGAGAGTGTTAAAATTGGCAACCAGGGCAAAACTTCATGTGGGTCATCTTATTCATGGCTGATAATATTTTTATTAGATTCCTCTCGTCGAGAGGTGTAGGATTGATATAAAGATCATCCAATTCCGATAAGTATTCATGGAGATATGAATTTATTTTGATTATGGAATTATTATCAAGCCGACCTACAACTCATGTAGGCTCAGAAGCCCAACAGTCGCATCTATTCACCCACCAACGTTGTGTATAAATATAAGAGGACTTTTCCTCATTTAGACTCACTCATCTCATCACATCTCTCTCTCTCTACTGCGCAGATATGAGTCTCTTCTCTACTGCACTAAAATGGGTCTCTCTCTCTCACACATGTGAAGCCGGAAACTGCTGAAACTGAAGCTGCAACTGCAGAAGTAAAGATTGACTTGCGTGGCCTAGAAGATCTCCTCTTTGGAACTGTGTTGTAGGTTCATCTGAACCTCCTTTGAAAGCCGCAACTTTTGGTGGTGGAATGAAGTCAATTCGACGAACGGTTTGCAAGATATCGACTGCCCTAGTTTGAAGCTGGAAACTGCTGAAACTGAAGCTGCAACTGCAGAAGTAAAGATTGACTTGCGTGGCCTAGAAGATCTCCTCTTTGGAACTGCGCTGTAGGTTCATCTGAACCTCCTTTGAAAGCCGCAACTTTTGGTGGTGGAATGAAGTCAATCCGACGAACAGTTTGCAAGATATCGACTGCCCTAGTTTGAAGCCGGAAACTGCTGAAACTGAGACTGCAACTGCAGAAGTAAAGATTGACTTGCGTGGCCTAGAAGATCTCCTCATCTGAACTGCGCTGTAGGTTCATCTGAACCTCCTCTGGAAGCCGAAACTTTTGGTGGTGGAATGAAGTCAATCCGACTGTCGGTTTGTGAGATATGGTTTGCCCTAGTTTGATAATGAAGCCGCTAATGCTGATGCTACTGATCTAGGGTTTGCTACTGCTGATATGAATCAGATTTATTGTACTATTTCACTCTGCTGAATTATTGAAGATAAAAGAAGATTTGATCAAAGGGTTTCCCCACACATTGTGGGGTTTGTCCCTGGCTAGCCGCCACATCTTGTGTCTCTTGTCTTGGCTTGTTTTCTGTCGATCGTTTAATGTTCTATCTGCACTTTACTTTATGTACATGTGATTGCTAATCGGTGGAATATAATAAGAAAAAGAAGTAAACTGTTATAAGCATAGAACATACCATAACTTAACACTAACTTGTCACAAAACTGCTTCAGGAATTTCAACTGCCACAGAAAGGTGATGATTTTACAGGATGCCTTCGATCTTGTTGGATTTTCCCTGTGCTTGGCCTTAGGGTTCTAATTTGCATCAAGAGAGATGCCATATTTGTCATAGAGCAGTTCATGTGGCCACCAAAACTAGGTTTGTTCCAGCGTTTCGTTCTGTTTTCCCTCCAACCAAATTCTCTTGCCCTCCGGAATATCTTAGAAAGAATTTCGTTTGACTTGGAGACTTTTCTTAGATCAAAAATCTTTTTCCAATAATCCTATGCCAAAACAAGATAAGAAAGATACAAAAAAAATTATCAACTAGGGTGGAATCTTTCACCACTGAAATTGATAGGAGAAAAAGGGTCTTAAAACCCTCAAAGCCTCAGGCTCAAAGAAAACAAAGATAATTGATCCAATCCAATGATGATCCAAATGAATTCAACCCTCTTGTATTTATAGATTCCCTTGAGGGGATTCTCTCCTTAATTAATTGAGTAAAATTCACATCAAACTCCAACTTTGGGTTTCTTTTCCCAACTTCCCCAAAAACTTGCCCTTTGTTGCTCAAACATTGGTTATTTTGGGGTTTTCCCCTTTATGAAGGACTATAGCCTATGGGGATCGATAGGCTACTTTGTCTCTTGGGCAATTAATTTCTTGGGAACAATACAATTCCCCCTTCTTGACATTGCTTGACAAGTTTTTTACAACTTCCTTCAATGGACTCGTTCTTTTGGGCAAAGAATCTTCTTCTCCTTATTGTGACTTGGCTGCGTAACATTTTATCTTTTCGACCATCCAACCACCAGCATTCATGTCTTCCAAACTTGAATTGGCGAGCAAGAGTCCAACTTTAGACATTTCTACGGGATTTCAAGCAGTGTCCTCAAAATCTTGGCCTTGGAACCCACAAGCTCAAGTAGCATTTCATCGCCATCCATGTCCTCTCTTGCTGATTCACTTCCTGTAATCAGGTCACCAATGCTTCTTGTCTTCCTCCTTCTTGGTTCATTTCCCTCTGAGCAACATTTACAATTTGCATAAAAGTTGTTGCTATAACGCACTCTCTTGGCACCTAAATTACTCACTCGACGAATATGACCTTCTTGTGTACCTTCTAATGGGATACAAACTTTGGGAAGCCTTGCTTACCTAGAGATGTAGTTTGAATGCCAGAAGTCTCTATGGAAATCTTACTAGAATATACAAGTCCCTCATAAGCAAGGATAATGTTATGAATAAACATTCATAAACTAAATATATAAATATTCATAAACTAAATATTAATTAAATAAAATCATAAAATATCAATAATTAATAATTCTTCGCATTTCCATATTGTTTAATGTTGAGGTCTCTTCCATTGAAGGTGGTTTGACTTATATGGGATTTAGATTGAAGCCTAATTGCTACAGGATATCAAATCAGGGTGGTTAGTGGAGAAGTTTCATTAGCGGCTATCACTTTGGACACACCGTTGCCTTTCATTGGGAAGGCGGTATATCCTGATACAATCAGTCTTTTAGTAGTTGTTTGTATACTGGATGCCCCTCTCTTGGCTACCCTCATTTATTATCAATAGAATCAATGTTATTATGTCCCACTTTCTTTGGTTTGGGAATCGGGATCACCAAAAATATCACTTGGTAAATTTCGATGCTATAACCAAAGGGAAAGATGTTGGTGGATGGGGCATTCTTGATTTAAAGAAGTTTGGTTGGGATCTATTAATCAAATTCCAATGGCAGGTTGTATTTTCTAGGGGTATTTGGCAAGCGATTATTGCTGAGAAGTACTTAAAAGGCAGAACCTTTTTTGAGTGGTATAGAAGGGGCATGGTTTGGATCAAAAGAGGTTCTTACATATGGATGAGTCTTACTAAGATGAGCAATTGGATGCTAGATAAGATGCTTTGGTCTTTTGGCTAAGGGAACCAAATTATGATTGGTTTGGATTCAATTCTTGGTGTTACCCCATCTCCTTCTTATAATATTGATTTTATTGTTGCATTACATAATAGAGGTATATTTTTCTTGGATCAAGCAATAGCTCGTCGGCGGCAATATTTTCCATATCTGATATGCAAGAGTGCAGAGGAGATTGGTCTATCAAGAGGTCATGTGTCTACCTAGAATCGACTCATACAAGAATTTAGAGAAGTTGGCTTTGTGCTAAAAGATGTGGGCAATTCTCTAGTGTGAAATGGAGTTTTGAAACATGGCTCGACAGTGGTCTCGTTGGTTTACCAACATATTTCAAATTACGCAAACCCCACAAACAACATCTGCTGGTATAGGAAAGCGTGGAGGTGGCAAGTTCCCTATAAAGTGGTCATTTTTTGTTGGTTGGCTTGGAAAAACAAATTTCTCACTTGGGACAACCTCTACAAAAGGGGTTTCACAGGTCCGGGTTAGTGTGTTTTATGTCATATGGCACAAGAGGGCGTTACACATCTCTTCATATATTGACCTTGTTTGTGGAGGTATGGGAGTGCATTATGAAACAGGTTTAGATCTCTCAGCAGGTTAATTTTGATTCATTGGAGTCTTGTTTCAGGTGGTGCTTTAACCGGAAAGGAAAATACAAAGCTCTACCTCTATTTACGGTATGCGAGATCTGGAAGGCTAGAAATCTTGCTATCTTTGAAAACAAGCCTCCCATGATCCATTGTATCTGCTCTAAATATTTGGTTTGGTTATTTGAGGGGGTGTCCCCCAAGCGGGTTGACTATTCATTCAAGACTTTATCTCCTCCATTGCAGGTGGTTTTTCTTGTAGGTTTCTTTGGCAGTGCAGCTCGTGATAACAGGTGTGGATGTGGGGTGTGGCTGAGGATAAATCTTCACATGTACTTCCTCTTCTTCTGGTTCAGTGGGTCTCGTACAAATCAAAAGGCACAACTAATGGCTCTCTGGGGACTATTGGTCTCTGCAAAGTGCCTTCGGATCCCAAATCTCTCTATTTATGGGGACTATAGTTCAATCATTGATGCGGTGGTCGGGCGATCCACCTTCACGGTCCCTTTTTTGACAATTTGGATGGATCTCATTAAGTTACTGGAAGGCTCCTTTGACCATATCTCTCTCACCCATGTCTACAAGAAACGCAACACAGTGGTTGATAGTCTCTCATAGAAAGGTTTGGTAGCTACTCCTAGCTCGATCCAGTATAGATTTTTATGTGGGGGGAAAGATGATGACAGAGGGAAGTTTTGTTGTGCCATAACTGGTTCCTGGAATGCCTGATCTTTTTTTGGACTATCTGGTATCTTATCCACATATTTGTATGGTTATCCTTTTTGCATAGCTGGATAGTTTTCCAGTTATTTACTTTTAGATGGGCACTCTTTATACTTCGACGTCATTTGTTTTTTTATTTTGGGTGTTAGTATATTGAGGTAACCTGGTCAAAGACTTTTGGTTTTCCTTTATTTTGCCTCTCTAGTTCCTATTATTCAGACTACAGGCTGGTCTTTTTTTGATGATCGTACTCTCAATAACATTGTTAGGCCTTTTGATATTTGGAATATCTAGATATGTACATGTATTGGGACTGCCTATTTATAATAGAAGTACTAACGTTTTTTTCCTTCTGATAAAAAAAAAATTGTGGCTTGAGTCGCTGCAACCCAAGGGCATCTAAGCTGTCAAAATCACCTAGGGATCGCACCCAGCCTGGGCCACACTAACCCTTAGCATGGCTGGATTTTTTTCCTGCGAAGTTTTGAACATGTGACCTTTACATTATGGAGTGCCTTCACATAACACCTTGTCATTGTCTATTCTACACCCCATGGACTATTTTAAAGTTATTTTTATTTTTTTTCATAAAATATATATTTCAAGGAAATTTATTAGGTATTTTTTCCATTTTGAGAATAAGAATCAATGTAAAATAACTTATTATAATTTTGGTAACTTAATCTGATAATGTTGACTGAGGTTAACAATATTTCCAGTTAGTTTGACATTTGACCTTACAATATTTTATTCATAATTCATAACATTTAACTATTCAAATTAACTCATCAAACTTTAAAGCCACACACACATATATATAACAAATTGATTAAAATAATTGTGATATGCAAAGTATTATCTTCTGATGCTGCAGATATCATATTGTAGACAAAGTAAGAAAAATACCATCTGCGCCCTTTTAGTAAAAATGAATGTGCTAGCAAAAGGAAGTGCTCCTCAAATGCATCAATATCAACCATGTTGGAAATGATATGTCTATCCAGTTATGACATGACCCTAATATGATATATTAAAAAACTTACTGGCTAGACAAAATACAAGAGGAAAGCGAAATGTCAATTAAAAGGAATATTTTCCTTTCTTTTAAGATAATCCGAATATTTACAAGACATCAAGACGGAAAATGTATTAAATTT
Source organism: Pinus tabuliformis (assembly GCA_031772625.1). Taxonomy (NCBI): domain Eukaryota; kingdom Viridiplantae; phylum Streptophyta; class Pinopsida; order Pinales; family Pinaceae; genus Pinus; species Pinus tabuliformis. Next base: position 1,180,412,794 of record CM062804.1, read on the forward strand.
TATTTTTTCCTATCAAAATGTTTAGGAAATCCTGTCTGAGATGGAAATAAAATACTCATGGAATTAGAAAGATACTCCACCTCTGGCCATTTAAATTTCGTTCATAGCCATCGCCACTGAAAGCACGAGTAACTCCATCCACGATATCATGCTGCCAGATTTGGTGCTGTCCAGCCATTGCTATGTAGACAGTTTCAGAGGAAAAATCAACACAAACATCCCAAGGAGAGTTGAGGACCTGCAAACATTTCAAAATAATAGTGAGCATTTTGCTACACAAATCACAGGAATCTCTTGGAGGTTAAACTACCTTTAAATATAAGGCCATCTCTCTGAAATAAGGTATTCAAAAATATGATTATAAATATGGAAGCCATAAGTACTTGCCTGGGCCATTCCTTTTCTTCCTCCTTTGTAATCAGAACCTTTTTCCCCATTTCCAGCAAGAGTTTGGACAGTTTCGTTAACAAAATTAATTTCCCTGCAGCCAAGACCAGTTGAAGCACATTGCTGGAAAAGATCTTCATTTACAACATGGCAGGCAAAGCACAGACAGGAAAGAATAAAGTGACCATGATGCCAATTGGTTAAAAAAATGAAACTGTGAGATTGCAGAATCTATATACATTGGTTTTTTTATAATTAGTTTTACATCCAATTAATTCTATGCAAATTTTCACCTGCGAAATTTCTCTTGGTACAGTCTTTTCTGCAGTGGTGTATCCATTCACCATCAGAACATGTCATGATAAGTTCAAGTGAATGCCTTAATAGTTAGAATGTCACTCCAGTTGCAAGAATTTTTTGGTTATATTTGGGTGCAGTCTATTTCTACTTCTAACAGACTTCGTTGCCAGACCCTCCAGTCTATTGCATCAATCATGAAGAAACATGCTTTACAAAGTCATATAGAACAATTTGAACCAAAGTACTTAATTGGTGATCTATGTCTTCCAACAGAGCCCCCAGCGATTGTTGGGGACCATCTCAATGTCAACCATGCAACTGCTACAATTTACAAACTTTAGAAACCGCCTCAAACTGCTTCTAAAAGGTTTAAATTCCAATTTGTCAAACTCGGACCCATTGATAAAAATGGTCTTGTGAGCTAATTCCTCCGAATTTTCTACTCCGAAAGCATTAAGATGGATTACAAATAATATAAATGATTCAATCCAGATCATGCCTCACCATTTTGGGAGGTTTTTTGTTAGAAGCGAAAACTTGATATGCAAAACACTGTTGTGTATGTGTAAATAAAATATATTTTATATTATATTGAATTGAATAATAATGATGATACATTCCCTTCGTAACAATTGCCTATATAGGCATTGACTGGGCACAAAGGTGATTGGTCACGTCTTTTGACCTTTAAACCTTTCATAACTAATAATTGTTAATAATTAACTGTAAATGGGTCTTAGCTCAAGTGGTAGGGATGGTGGTTTTCCATCCCATCCACCCGGGTTCAAATCCCCAGAGATGTGGCCCGTCATAGTAAGGCTATAGTGGAGGCCCATGGCTCTCAATGCACAACCTAAAAATGCCAGTATAACCCATTGGAGGGCTTGGACCGTGTATAGCGAGACTAAACCCTAAGATTAAGACCCACCGGCAATCTTGTATAAGATCCAATGTGTCTCTTCACCTTCTAGTACAACAAATCATCAGTATAATTGAGTAAATGTGCTTACAAAATGTGGAACCAAGTGAACACTTCATAGTGGCATGCCCTTCCATAATGGGCTTTAGAGTGTACAGGTGTTTCCAAGTTTAAGAAGGAGGTTAACCAAGGACCCTATTAGGTGGTTTCAACCTCTAAGGGAGTGATAGGTCCATGGTACATCCATCAAGTGTCAAGTGTCATGTGATATAATGATGGAACAGAGTGGGCATCAGGGGAAGACTCCAATCCACATGCCACAGTCTAAGGGTAGCTAAGATAAGGGAAGCCCACACTTGGGTGTATGAATGTAGGAGGGAGCAATCATGGTACATGAGTTACCCCAGCCTTTGTTTTTCCACCCCTCTTCATATGCCTTTTGCTTTTTATTGATTTTTTTTTTTTTAAATGGTCGGGGCTCCAGGGGATGAGAACACATGACGTGCATGAGATAACAGTAAATAACCCCTAAGGTTGGGCAGTGCATTGCCCATCAAGGGTGGGACAATCATGGGGTCCTTCATGATGGGGGGAGGGGGGGACAATATAAGGGCCCTAGGAACCAAAGTGATGGCCATAATGATAAGGGGTAGAGCTCATGTTGGCCTTTGCCCACGTGCTAAATTTGTATGTCTCGACCATCTTTTGCATTTTATGGTACATTAACTATTGAGAGTGGCCAAATTATGCTTTTTACTTTCTTTTTAGCTACATCAACCTCTGGGGCATCGTTCTAGGCCCGACACAAAGTGTGGACAAGGGGAGGGGGAGGCTAACTCCTTGTGGACCCAAGGGACAAATTGTTGACCTAGGTTGTCATTGATGTCAATATGGCAATATTCTAGATACTAGATGACGATATGAAGCCAAGGGGAAGCAGAGCAGATCCATGAAGAGACAGGAGCAAGGCCATCAGGATAGCCAGAGGAGCCACATTGGAGCAAGAGGAGCTATAGGAGGAGCCATATATATATATATATATAATATATATATGCCAAAACTGAGTTCTCAGAGCTACAGGAGCAAACAGAGCGAGCAGAACAGAGCATATATATATGCCATATATATGCCAAAGAAGAACAGAGCCATGGGAGGCAGCAAACAGAGCTATCGGAGCCACAAAGGAAGCAGACAAAGGTTTCGGGAGCAAACAGAGCTATTGGAGCTACAGAGGAGCCATATAAATATATGCCATATATAAGCGTTTAACAGAGCCATACCAGAGGAGCATAAACAGAGCCTACCGGAGGAGTATTACAGCGGAGCAATATATAATATTGGGGGAGCCACATAGAACCGATAGAAAGCATATGGGAGCACATATCACATATATATGCATGCATTCAACAGCTATTGGGAGCTATCGAAGCCATATATGCCACAGATAACACTACGGGAGTAGAAATCACATGTATGTGTGAAATTACACTATCAGGAGCCATCGAAGGCAAAAAGACTTAGTCATATTGCATATACACTATCGGCGGCGCAGACGCATGTATGTATGTGCACTTACACGATTGGAGGCACAAGCTTATATATATATGCATTTGCACTATCGGCAGCATAAACATACATACATAGGCAAACACACTATCGGCTATATATATATATATATATATATATATATATATATATCGGCATATATATGTATATCGGCAACAACGCTAATCGGCAGTTCGGCTATGCGCCATCACCCTGCCACATTAAAACCTCCGATTGCGATAAAGTATGTGGACCCACTGTGACATTGTAATATGACTTAATATATTATCGCATCCATTGCATATCGTAAGCCATAAAGCCTTGCCACATTGGAAGTGCCAACTGCGATAAGGCTGTGGACCCGACAAGTATATTAACTATGGTTTAATACCATATCGCATCCGGTCCATCGGAGCAGGGGAATCGGCCATCGACCATTGGCTATGCAATAGGGCATGACTTATTAAAGACCTTCAAGAATGCGCGATTGCGATTGCGATTGTGACGTGGCATATGGGACCTCCCTGTCAGTACAGCTGCTCCAATGAAATCCTTCGAAAAATATAAAAGCCGAGTTATATATTTTAAATGAGAAAAACTCATAAGTCGGCCCCTCCTCCCAAGGAATGTGTCCTTTGGTGATTTGCAAAAGTTATATATATATATATATATATATATATATATGAGCTGAGACGCTTCATTTAGTGGATTGATCTCCGGCATCTATATTACGAAGAAATAACAGTTCATGACTCGTGAACTTGAAAAGAAAAAAAAAGAATCTCTCTAATATTTGCCGAGCGCGGGCCTTTGAGGCAAAATGCTATACAACAACGCTCCCGATGGTTCAGGAGGTTGAATCAAGCCAATTGCGATTGCGATTGGGACGTGGTTGTCCGTTAAACAATGTTGTCTCTGTGTATGCCTGTAATTATTGTAAAAAGGAGAGTTGTTACAGTTTAACATAAGACATGATTTCTCTGTGCATTTGTGGACCTCTCTTAAGAAGTAATGTGTCTCAGGAGTGATGGCGAGCACGAAGAGACAGAGGAAACCGCAGAGACCGAGGAGGAAGCTCACAGAGGCTGTAGGAACCAGGGTGATGGCCATGATGATGGGTAGAGATCATGTATTTGGCTTTTTTCCACGTGCTAAATGTGTTTTTCCCGACCATATTTTGCATTTCGTGGCACATTTCCTGTTGAATGTGGCCAATTATTCTTTTACTTTTATTTTTAGCTGCATCAACTTCTGGGGCATCATACCAGGACCGACCCAATGTGTGGGCAAGGGGAAGGGGAGAACTAACCCTGTGTGGACCCTGTGGAGGAATGTGAACCCAACTGGAAGAAAAGATGAATGGGGTCATAATGAGTGGAAAGGGGGCAATATATGTGGATGAGGGAACGAGACCATGCAACCAAAATCAGGGTTTCCCATGAAGTACCATCTCTAACACCAAAGGGACAGTAAAAGAGATATGAGGGGACTAGAATACATGGTTAACATCCAAAAAGGAGTCTAGGGGACAAGAGCACAGACTAGCCCATTGTTTTCGCCAATTCCCCTTATTAATCCATGCCTAAAATTGTCCATGACAAGCAAACTACATTACTCAATTACCAAATGACAAGGCACACCTTTAGGTTCGGGAGACACACCTTCAAACATACAATCATGGCAGATGAGTGAGGAACCACACGGCTGGCTTAGGTGGCAGAAAAGTGGCGCAACGAGCTAGTTGGTGGCTTCAAGGGGCTACTGGCTATCGGTTGAGGACCATCTTGGAGAAAAAATATCTCCTAGGGATATCACCCACAAAACGGTGGGTAACATCTTGCTCCAACTAGGATGTGATCTCTCTAAGAAGTGGACGAAGCTAATCAAACAAGAGGGCAAGAGAACTCCTACAATCTCTTGGTAACCATAGACCTATTACCTGCACATAGAATAGATGAAAAACATGGGGCAGCATGCTTTCTCGGCGTCTCATGATCACACATGCTTGAATTAGGCCCATAAAATTGACAAATAGAAACAAACTGCAGTTTTCAAATCTAAATGCAACTAATCTATCATGAGAAATATCATATGATATTAGTTCTAATGCAAAAAAATAACATGCAATGCATCCTACCCTAACATGCATATAATAATGCTAATGCTAAGTGTAATCATAAAGCCAGTGCAACCAACATATCATCATATCAATATACATATGTTTGCCCGTGTTACTACCCATGTAGCAAATCCCGAAGCGGATGCAGATACATTTGTATGGACGATGAAGCGGGTGGGAGGTGGGAACATATGATCTCCATTCGATGAAAAAGGAAACCTAGGAGAAGGAAAATAAGCCAACCTAGAAGTGTTGGGTTTTTCCTCTAATTACACAATGGTGGAATGAAAGATCACTTTCAACAACTCCTTCTCATGGTCATTGTTTATAATATCATGCTTCTTAGATGCCACAAGGTCGTGATGAGAGGGGAACGACGAGTAAGGGAAAGAACGGGTGCAATAAATAGGTCATCGAAGGTGATGGTCACATTGGCGAGGGGAGGTCATGGATTGATCAAAACCCTGACGGTATGTCCAAGGAGGTAAAGTATAATCAATGAGGGGCTCTTCCTTGACACTATACTCGGAAGGGGGAAATGGCTCACGTTCACTTGAGATCATATGACAAGGGGTGAGGGAATCACTTGATGAAGACTCAAGATGATGAACAATAGAAAAGTGCAAAAGAGGAAGGTGAAGTCTTAATGGGACCCTTTTCTTGAAAATCCAACTCTAGAGGCTCATGTGATTTGAATATACTCCCTAAATCATAAGGAAGGTAGGTATCAACAAGGGCCTTATCAATCCTATCATTGTTGGTATCAAAGATAGGGTCTTCCCAAAAAGGAGATTGGGTACCTCGAGGATCCTGCCCCTCATCGCCTGTATTCTACCTGACTACAGCTCGATGTCTCCCCACTTTCACTCAAGTGGTGCGTGTGCACTCATGGCACAGTCATCGTCTGTCTCCACTTCCTTCTCTGCCCTTGCTGGCGCTTCCTTAGTCTCAGAAGACTCTCCCTTACTCTTCTTCCTTGGACACTGGGTCGCATAATGACCCAGCTCCCCACAGTGGAAACACTTGATCTTGGAGAGATCCTTCTTCTTCTGCTTTTCTTGCTTTCCCTCAGATGCTAAGGCAACATCTTTGTCCTCTTCCTTTTTGACTTTGATCCCTTTACTGCTGCTTCCCGCCTTTAACTGTCGTCTGATCTCTTCTTGGCGAAGAGCTGCCCACATCTCATCCCAAGGTGGAAGTGTCCCTCTGCCCAATCTACTCTGGGCAAATACCTCCCAGTCTTCTGAGACTACATTTAGGGTTGTCCTCACCATCAATTTCTGATCTGGTGTGGCTTCTATGGCAGTCAACTGATCTCGGATCTCATTCAGTCCTCCAAGGAAGGTGTCAATCAGTTCTCTCTTCTTCATCTGATATGACCTCAACTGATTTTCTAGTAACATTCTTCTCTGCACAGAAGTATGCTAGTACAATTTCTTTAGGGCCTCCTGTTATCACTCCAAGAAACTCTCCTAGGTTGTAGATCAGAGATGCATGGTAACTTATAGTCTTCAATATTGTTCTCTGACCTATTAGAATAAATAATGGTTTGGATCAAGTTAGATAACCATTTCAGCTCTATTCTCACTCAAGACATGCATGAACACTCTCACCAATACAAGGCTTTAGACCACTAATTCTCAATAATTTATAGATTCAATGAATAGATGGAGAATACTGACTATACCAACATATTGCATACATGAACATAAATGAATGGCTAGCTACAAGCAACAAAGAAGCTTGCAAATCTAATTTATCAAAGTAGAGATAAGATGTCAGTTATCTAGCCTTAGACACAAAAGGAAACATGAACAAACTATTCATGTGCAAGCATAGAACAACAGAGAGAATGGACATTGAACATATAATGGCAAAAGAAGCTTATATTGCTAGAATGAAGATGGGAAGCTTGAATGAATAGAGGAGGAATAATCTCCAAGAGTTGAACCCTTATTACATTTTTGTTTCAACTATTTATAGCATGTTTACAATGCTCCTGAGCTCTCTAGAAGGCTTGGATTCTTAATCTGCCTGATATGCATTGTTAACTGATTTGATGCCCTCTAGGCAAGCATGGGATTGGATTTTTCTGCTTCTAACAGCAGAGTAACCGATTTCAGATATTTTTTATGGCCTGCTATGCTGTCTGGGAGTTTTTCTGTGCTAGAGATGCTCCATAACGTTTGTTGGTGTGGTTGTTGCACTGTCTGTGCTGTTGAGGATCCCTGATCTTGTTTCATTCAGATTGCAGCGTGTTGTGGCCCTTCCAATGATTTAACAAGGCATGTTTCTGTTATAGCAGAACAACGCTGCCCCTGTGGTGGACCTCTGTTGAAATCAATGTGTATTTCTGTTTTAAACAGAAAACACAGTCATCACTACTAAATCCTACCTTCTCTGTCCTTTCGGACTTCAAAGGTCTTAAACATGGCATATATATTTATTAGGTCCTCCCTTTGGGTCGTTGTCGCCTATCGCAGACGACTTGGTCCCTTTGTTCCCTTCGTATTTTGCAATATGGAAAAAACATTAAAAAACATGAAAAATCGGCCTTTGCGGACCTGAAAATATATATATTTCACCTCTGAAACCCATCAGGTCCGCCCTTGTCGCTATTGCAAGTCGCATTTGGCTTGTTCCCTGTGTATTTCGTTAAACATGAAAATACATGAAATTCATTGAAAAATGGCTTTCCCCAGACCTGAAATATTATATAATATCATTCCCGAACCCTTTTGGGTCCGAGCTGTATCGCTATCGGTGCTGTCATGTGTTCCTTTGTATTTCGTTTAAACAACAAAATACATTAAAATACATTAAAATTTGGGCTTTCCGCGGACTTGAAATATGATACAATATTGTTTATAACCCCTTCAGGTCTGGTTATCGGGTCGCTGTCACATATATGTAAAGGCCCCGCCCCTTGGTCAGTGCCGATGCAATATTGTGATGCGATCTGATCGCAATCGCATATCGCTCCTGCCCCAGGCCGTTTGTAAGTGCTCCATACTATCTCCGATAGTGATCGTCGATCGCAATTGCCGTTTCCCTTGGGCCTGCACCAATTTCCGCCGATTACCTGTGCCGATGCGACTAGCCGATCAAATCTGGACCGTTGATCGGCCAGATCTAACGACCACTGTGCTTTGTCTATTTTAAGTCTGTGCTTTTGGTTTTTCACGATTTTCAAGCGTTTTTTGCTTCCCACTAGTGTATTTCCGCCCTTCCAAGGGCTCTCCTCTTGCACTGTTTTTTACCTTGGGGTGATTTTGAGCAGATGCTAAAGATTTCAAGAGGATGATTTTAAGCAAATTTGGAAATTTTTAAGAGCATATATGGATCCAATTTTGGGCCTTTTGCTAGCGAGGATAACACTATGGATCCAATTTTGGGCCTTTTTCTAGCGAGGCTAACACCTCCCACATCTCATTTGTCGTTTCCTTCTCGGCAATGTGTGGTACTACATGGTCCTTGACCCCGTCAAGGATGATGCTCTTGGCCCTCGCCATTGCCTCCTCGTACTTGTCATTCTCAGCCGGGTCGACTGGGATAGCTATCGTCTTCAAGGCGAAGTGCTTGACACGATTTCTGTCAAGTACGAATAAGATTCTGGCCTTCCAGACTGCAAAGTTTGATGCTCTGTCCAACCTATCCTAGTCTCTTACTCCATGTAGTGCCATGATGATCTTCTACTTCCCTCCTGGAAGTTCTCAATGTGACTCCCTCTGAGTCTCAATTTCCCTCCTGGTAATCCTTCTACCGATGTCGAGATGCCCCCTACTCTAATCGTCTATGCAACCACACCACTGATCCGGATTTCTTGGCTAGAAACCCTCGGTAGCAACTCCGTCCTCTTGGCCTTGCCCTGTCAGGTACTGTTCTAACTACAGTACCTCACCAACTCCACTCTGCAGATTTCCTACGGCCTCCTAAACCTCAACAACCTGAAGGTGAGAGCTCCTAGGCTCTGCGCAATCCCAGCACCAGTAACCCGGCCTCCTCAGCCAACTGCATCAACCCTCCTAGGTTCTGCGTGGCTCTGCGTGAGTCTCCCTTTGCCTCCCTTAGCCTCTACACTGCCTCTTCCTGGCTCACCCTTGAAGACGCAGGTACTGCGTCACCCTTCCCTTGTTGCTGCTCTACTAGAAACAACTTCTATCACACGGGACAATTGTTTTCTGCTACTATTGCTCCGCTCGGATGATGTCCTCAATTCTCCTGTGATTTGCAACCATGCTTTGATACCATGTTGAAGTTTCTAAGTCTACCAGTTAGAAACCTTCCATGCACTTTACTGATTTATTCCTACTTACTTGTTCCATTACTTAACAAATTATTTACAATGTAAATACTGAAAATAAACACTAGTGCATGCTCAACATATTACAGGTCATCAACTGAAGGAAACAGAAACAAGAACACAAAATGACACTGTTATTTTTGGACCAATGTCCACGGAAAATCCCAATGCGGGAAAACCGGTGTAGCTATCTAAGGGTTTTCTTATTAAGCAATTTCAGAGTACAATCTGGGTGCCAAATCTGACTTACCCAACAGAGAATTTCCTTGGTAGTAGTACCTCTTAGTCTAAGACAAATGTCCTAGCTGAAACCCGGATAAACCTTCTGGCAGCGCCAATCTACCCCAGAAACCCCAGCGTTTCCCTTTATGGACTGCTTCAGCCTCTCTCTGCCCAGTGTTGGCCCTGCGTCACCCTAAATGGGCCTGCGTCAGCTTTAGGAGGCCCTGCGTCAACCTTCTGGCCCTCTGCGTCAACAACGCTGGCCTGTCTGAAGCACTGCGTAGCTCGTGGCTGCCTCTGCGTGGCCCTACGTGAGCCCTGGCTGCTACTACGTTACTCTCTCTGGCTCCTGCACTGATCTCCCAACACTATCTCTGCCTCTCTGTCTCTCTGTACTCAATGTCCCTAAGCTGCAACTCCGATCACTGATTCTATGTCTCTTAGCAAACCCCGCTCTAGAGAATAGAATGAGTCATCATCTGGTGTATTCTCCAAGTGACCCTCAAACCTCCTCTTATACTTTTATCGTTGACATATCAACAGCTAAGATTAAGTCCCTAATCGATGGCTAAGATTAGATCTAGCTTGATCCATGTCTTTTGGACCATTCTAACACAATTTTATATTAATCCACATTAATATTTTAATTTCCCTTAGTTTAGACTTAGGGACTCCATTAAAAATATTAATTATTTTAATATCTCCTGAACTGTTTAGAATCTGCCCAAACCCTTTCTGGGTATTGGAAATCTCATGTGCCCCAACCTCTCCACGAAATTTCATGGCTAGAGCACATCGATGCTACCCCAAATCAACACATATGAGTTGTCCAAGGTGGAGTTTGGCCCTAGTTGCCAAATTTCACACGTAGTCCTTCCTTTTATAGGCTTCTTACGGGGTAGAATGGGTCCTTAGGCTGACTTGATCTTTTCTTAGGCTGACATGGTGTGAAGATTCCATAATTCATATTTTACTTAATAGTAAACTTTTTACATGATTCAAAAGCCCAAGAAGGGTCTCTTTAAATATACAATAATTCTATAGACTCAGAATAAATCCTATAAGTCCTCAATGGGGACTTTGACCTAAAACATGGGGACCCAAGCATGAAACCCATGCTTTCATAAGTCACAATAACAATAATAATAATTCTTTTCGTTATTCTTTTGACAACTACATTACATAATGACTCAAGTACATTATTGAAGACCGAACATAGTTACTTTTTCCAACACTTAGAAAGCCCAACAACATGTATTGTTGATCATTCGACCTCTTGAGAGGCTTATTATTTTGCTTATGAACTAGTTTGGTGGGCTTGTCACCAAAAGTTAGTTATTTTGCACATTTTATTTTAGAGGCTAATGTAGGCCAAAGTAGCTAAATCATACTCATTAGAAGTGTATAAATAGAAGTGATGAAGATTCATTTTAGCATCATCACTTGGATTTGGAACTAGCATCTCTTTAGAGATTTTCGTTATCCTTCTTGGAGGACGAAGTTTTGGAGCATGGAATGAATTTTGAAGTTTGGATAATTTTCATGTCTTGGAGCTTCTTGTTGGCAAGTTTTTTGGATGGTTGGATATATTCTTATACATGTAAGTACATTTTAATGCTATTCTTTCTTTCTAATTTTTTCACATACATTGTTGCTGGTATTTCGCTATACTAGGGCTTATTTGTTGCATCTCTTATGCGAAGTTGTGGAAATTTTGTTTCTAGATAGTGAATGCTTCATGTATGAGCCACGTATAATGAATGAATGTTCCTATGGATGTTTCATTATTGAAATTCATCTTGACACGCCATTTACCTTGCAAAACAAAGTATAAAGTCTTTGAAGTTGCTTTTGTTGTTGCCCTAGTGCCAAGCGAAGTTGTCTTTGAGGCCTCCTTAACCTAGAAAATTCAAAGGTCCACAGTCATAATTCTACCTAACTCCAATCTCCCCAAAGGATTAGGCACTGGTAGACCCAAAGGTGATCACCTTAAACCTATTTTCATTCTCCCCTTTCCTCTTCTCTAGGTCTAGTCCTCTAGGTCACCTAGGGAATCAATTATCTCACGATCTAGCCATCCAAATACTTTGATTTTTGGTCCACAACTGCATTGGTGTGTCCTTAAGAAGCCACCCAAATTTCATGAGATTCCAACAGTGGGATCTTGAGATATCACAAGCCTTAGCTCGAAGACCAATTCTTGCCCTTGGTTTCCCTTAGACTATTAACCTCATTGGGATCCTTGCATTGCCTTTCATTGAAAATTCATTCCTTGATCCATTTCCCCTCCCTAATTAGTTCAAGCATATCATTGGTTGCTAAATCATATCCCCTTGGCCGAACCTCGGGTCCACTTGGTCCTGTGTGGTCCCTGCACTATCAAGGCTAATTCTTCAAAGATCACTAGGAATCCAAGTTTTCACAAGAATTCCAAGGCCTAGGAACCTCGATTATAAGATACATACCTTAAACCTAAACCTTGAAATTCCCCTTAAGCCCTTCCTTGAGAGCTTTAAACCTTGCCTCCAAAGCAAGCAAACCACATATTTGAGCCTCTCTTCTGAATAGGATTCTACAATCACCCCTCACCCTATTCTTGGTCTATCCATTTAGTGATCCTCATCATAATGGGTCTCCTCCCATTGGTGAAAGTTCATAAAGAGAAGTGAGCCATAGCTGAGGTGACAGTGGGCTATTGCTCCACTTGTTGCCCTTAGCCTAGTAATTGCCCTTCAAGGATCCCCCTTTAGGACCCCTGCTAGTTTGAGCAGTAATAGGCCGAACCTTAGAGAGACACCTATTCGGATTGGCAAACAAGTATAAATACCCCATTGGGGTGATCTCCAAAGGCAGTTCAATGGTTCTGAGATTTCGGATGGGTCTGAGGTTCTCTTGGTCTACTCTCTATCGCAGGGCTACACTCGCATGAGGACCTCTCTCGCATTGGCTACAGGATTATGCTCCCATGTCTAATCTCACTCCCCTTGTTTAGAATTATACTTTCGCTCTTGCTCGGGATTATGTTCTTGCTTTTGTTCACGATCATACACTCGCTATAGGACTATTCTATGTTCTTGCTTCAAGGCTCTCGTTTCGTGACTCTCGCATGACTGAGGCTACAGGATTGATGTTTCATGGTCTAATCTCTCTATACATTCAATCTCGTATCTCTACATGATCTCATGGTAATGGCATATGGTTTCACTATAATAACACATGGACTTGCACCTTTGTATGGTCTTTGGTTTCACTGTAATGGTAATGTAGTTACATCTAAGGTCTTGCATTAGTATATGGCCCGCATGGCCCGACAATATATGGCCCGAATGGCCCGACAATATATAGCCCACATGGCCCAATAGTATATGGCCTGGATGGCCTGAAAGTATATGGCCCGCATGGCTCAACAATATATGGCCCACATGGCCCTGCAATATATGGTTTACATGGCCCAGTGGTGTATGGCCCGCATGGCCTAGTAGTATATGGCCCACATGGCCCAGTGGTGTGGCCTGATAGTATGGTTCGCATGGCTCGGTGGTATGGTTCGCATGTCCTGGTGGTATGGCTCATATGGCTCGCATGGCCCGTAGTAATATGGCTCGCGTTAACTCGCTTCCAATTCTTCAATGGCTCACTATCATTGATGGCTTGTCTCTATATGATATGGCTCTCCTGTTAGTTTTTGGTAACATCGGAAGTGCTCTAGCCTTGAAAATTGGTGGAAATGCTAAGGCACATGAGTTCTAAAGAACCAAAAAACTGTTTGGTGAAATTCCATCCGGATTTTATTTTATTAAAATAATTAATATATTTAATGGAGTTCCTAAGTCTAAACTTAAGAAAATTAAAATATTAATGGGCATTAATCAAAATATGGGTGAGAATGATCTAGAAGGCGGATCAAGTCATGTTTTAATCTTAGCCGTTGATTAGAGACTTAATCTCAGTCGTTGAAGACTCAACAAGAAAAGTATAAAATGGAGGCTTGGGGTTCATTTGGAAATACAGAGAGAGAGAGAGAGAGAGAGAGAGAGAGTTGATCTGGAATTCGATTTATGGGGCTAGGAAGCTGAGAAATTCGAACTAAGTGATCATTCAACAACAGAGGGGCACTGAGAATCTAGGAGAAGGACTTTCCGGAGAATACTGACAAAGAGGCAGAGAGAGCTTGCAGAGAGGCAACGTCGTAGCTGAGAAAGCTGATGTTGGGCCAGTCTAGGCCCATGTAGTCCTGACACAGAGCCAGAAGGGCCAGCGCAGAGAAGAAAAACTACCTATTATGTAGAAGCCGGAACTATCGAGAACAACCGGAACTGCCAGGAACTGCCGAAACAGCCGGGAGAGCTGACACAGAGGACAAAGAAGGTGATGCAGAGCCAACGCAGAAATAGTCGGGTTCCAAAAATAAGTGTGTCCTATGTATCTTGTTCTTTACTCTGTTTTATGTTTCATGAGATCAAATATTTAATTAGTGTAGGCTACAGAAGTAATTTTCTTTAGTATTCAGAAGAATAACTTGATGAAAGTAATTTAAAAATCAAGTAGGTGAAGTAGATTCAGATTTGCTGTAGTAGGGGTTCCTTCAGTGTAGGAATTTTCACATGGTATAAGAGCATTGATTTTGAAATAGGAAGAGAAGATCCAGTGTTGAGCAGTGAGGCCGAAAGTTGCACTTAGCAACAACTTGAATCCCCTTGAAGGGATTGCCCAGTCCTTGTCGGGAAGCAGATCCGACGAAATCTCTCTCTGAGTGAGACGACAGAGAGGTACAATTTCCAATTCGTGAGTTTGCAAAGGCAGAGGGAGTGACATAGAGCCTCAGCGCAGTGCTTGAAGGGCGCAGTTTCTGTCAGCGCAGAAATCCTCTGGAAAAGAACGAAGACACGTAGAAGGGGAAATTTTCTCCTCAAAGAACTTTCTGCTAGAAAGTTCAAATTTTTCACTTATTGAGCAATTACGCAGATCTAAGTAGTGTCTAGAGGAGTCATTTCGAATTTCTCACTTGTTGAGCAATTAAGCAGTTCTAAGCAGTGACTAGAGAAGTCATCTCGAGGCCTACGTCAATAGTGTTGTAGTTGTTCCTGTTGACAAAGATCAAAAGAAGAAGTACAAGGCCGAGCAGGGGAAGGCAAAGACGCTCATTCTCGATGGAGTTCGAGATCATGTGGTCTCACACTTGCACGGCAAGGATACACCGTGAGAGATGTGGGAAGCCTTGTCTTTTGTGTATGAAGGCTCTTCCGAACAATGGAAGATGTATTTAGAGCAGAAGTTGCAGCGGACTTTGATGCAGAAATCAGTAAAGTGCATGGAGGGTTTCTAACTGGTAGACTTGGAAACTTCGACAGTAGTGGGTGTGGCACAAAGACAAAGGAGGAGGAGAAGAACGCAGCTCTATTATCAAAGGGATAGCAGAAGCCAAAGCGAAAGAACGACATTTCGAAGGTGAAATGTTTCAATTGTGGTGAGATGGGCCACTATGCATTCCAGTGTCCTTCGAAGCAAAAGGATAAGGACGAGAAGCATGATCCAAAGGTTGCAGTCACAAAGATTGACAAGGATGAGTTTGCCATCAGTGCCCACACATCTCCATGAGGGACATGGGGCGATATTGAGCAGTAGTCGGGAGGACTATGTGTGGGAAGGTTCCTTGAGGAGTCCACCTCTTGGATCAATTCCTTGCTATGAGAGCCCAAGGCTCTGCAGTAACGAGATGGACTTAGTGTCAAATGACGTAGTGGATTGTTTGGAGGACAGATGCAGTGGCTTGGGATGAGAGACTGATCAATGCAAAGCAAGGTTGACAACAATGCAACACAGTGCAGGAGTCAGCAGTAGCGCAAAAGATTCAGAGTGTCAGAATCAGCAGCAGTGCAAGAAGGAGGTGCTTCAGAAACAGAGTAGCATGCAAGTGGACATTGTTGCTAGAGCACTTTCCTCGCTAAGAGGGTGTGTTAGTTTTGGTAGCATTGGAAGTGCTCTAGCCTTGAATATTGGTGGAGAGGCTAAGGCACATGAGTTCAAAAGAACCCATAAACCATTTGGTGAAATTCCACCCGGATTGTATTTTATTAGAATAATTAATATTTTTAATGGAGTTCCTAAATCTAAACTTAGGAAAATTAAAATATTAATGGGCATTAATCAAAATATGGGTGAGAATGATCTAGAAAGCGAATCAAGTCATGTTTTAATCTTAGTCATTGATTAGAGACTTAATCTCAGTGGTTGAGACTCAACAGGAAAAGCATAAAATGGAGGCTTGGGGTTCATTTGGAAATACACAAAGAGAGAAAGAGAGAATTGATTTGGAGTTTGATTTCTGGGGCTAGGAAGCTGATAAATTCGAACTAAGTGATCATTCAGCAGTAAAGGGGCAGTGAGAATCCGAGAGGAGGACTTTCCGAAGAACACTAACAGAGAAGCAGAGAGAGCTTGCAAAGAGGCAGCAGAGTAGACAGGAGAGATGATGTTGGGCCAGTTTGGGCCCATGCAGTCCTAACGCAGAGCCAGAAGGGCCAACGCAGAGCAGAAAAGTTGCCTGTTACGCAGAAGACGGAACTGCCAGAACAGCCGTGAGAGCTGACACAGAGGGAAGAGAAGGTGATGCAGCGCTGACGCAGAGCCAACGTAGAAATAGACGAGGTTAAACAGTCTTGTGCCGAATCAACCAGAATTATGTCAGGTGAAGTGAGGAACTCACTCAGATTTACCACCAGTATTTTCTCTATAAAGGATTACTAGATAAGCATCCTTGATTTTTATTCAGATATTTCTCCTACATAATAATAAACCCTTAGAACTGCTACACCGATTTTCCCGCATTGGGTTTTTCCGGGGACTATTGTGTCCAAAAATAAGTGTGTCCTAAGTATCTTGTTCTTTACTCTATTTTCTGTTTCATGAGATCAAATATTTAATTAGTGTAGGCTACAGAAGTAATTTGCTTTAGTATTCAGAAGAATAACTTGATGAAAGTAATTTAAAAATCAAGTAGGTGAAGTAGATTCAGATTTGTTGCAGTAGGGGTTCCTTCAGTGTAGGAATTTTCACATCTCCTTCATTCAGGTTTGCATTCTTCAAGTTAAGGTTGACAGTGATGGTATATGAATAAGGTTATATGTCAATTTATGCCACAGTGATATGGCAGAAGCCTTCTTGGACTCATTTGATTATTGGAAGTCAATTCACAATCGAAGTTGTGAACTGACTTGGAGTGGTCACAGGAGGCTTGGTGTAATGATATATCTCACTATGGATGTAATTTGTATCTCAACTGAAAAATTGATTAATGTCTAATAGAAGAAGAAGAATTGAATTATGGGTTTTCCCCTTTCTGGGGATTTCCCCTGGTCTTTGACGAAATCCTGGTGTCTCTATTTGTGCATGTTTTTCTTCTAACATTCCTTTATGTTTCGTTGCATTCTCAAGTTATTGTTCTTTCTACATAATTGCTAATGATGTTACGATGTTGTGGGGTGAATAAAAGATGTAATGCAATTATCTAAAGCGAATAACAATATAGCCCTAAGAAAATTCAACAGAAAAATCAGATTGTACTTTTGATGAATTGAATAATTTCTCCTAAGAAAAGATTGCTGGGTTATTTTCCCTATTTAGGGTTTTCCCAAGGTAATAATTTGTGTCTCTTGTGTTTGGCTATCTCTTCATGATCCTACTGTCATTATTATTTTACTATTGAGATTTTCTATGCATAATTGCTTATTGATCAATGTGACAGAAGAAGGATTAATTAAGAAATCATTGGAAAGTAATTATTAGACTAGAAGATCATTAAAAATCAACAAGATACATATCAAGATTGTATAATGGAAGAAAACCAAGCAAAACTGTAAAAGAAGATTTACACTCCACAAAGTAGTTTATGTTGGAATTTCTAAGTTTGACACGTTAGAAACCCTTCATACACTTTACTGATTTATTCCTACCTATTTGTTTTGTTAATTAACAAGTTATTTACCATGTAAATACTGGAAATAAATACAAGTACATGCTCAACACATTACAGATCATCAACTGAAGGAAATAGAAACAAGCACACAAGTGACACCGTTGTTTTTGGACTAATGTCCTCGGAAAAACCCAATTTGGGAAAACCAATGTAGCTATCTAAGGGTTTGATTTATTAAGAAATTTCAGAATACAATCTGGGTGCCAAATCTGGCTCACCCAACAGAGAAAAATCTCGACAGTAGTACATCTCTACTCAAAAGCAAATATTCTAGCTGAAACCCCAGATAAATACTTTGGCAGCTCCACAGATCCAATCTACCCCACGAAACCCCAGTGTTAGCCTCTCTCTGGCCCAACATTAGCCCAACGTCACTTTGGCTTGGCCTGCGTCAGCCTCTGGAGGCACTGCGTCAGCCCTCTGGCCCTCTATGTCACCCACGGTGGACCTCTGAGGCATTGCGCAACTCCTGGCTGCCTCTGCGTCCCTCTCCGGCTACTGCGTTGATCCTCTCGGTGCTATCTCTGCCTCTCTACTTTTGTACTCACTACCCCTCAGCTGCAACTCTGATCACTCTCTCAACTTTCTCAGCAAACCCAGCCCCAGAAAGTCGAAATCTTGATCTCTTGGTGTGTTCTCCAAGTGACCCTCAAGCCTCCTCTTATACTTGTCTCGTTGACAAATCAACGGCCGAGATTAAGTCCCTAATCAACGACTAAGATTAAATCTGACTTGATCCATGACCTTTGGACCATTCTAACTCAGTATTATATTAATTCACATTAATATTCTATTTCCCCTAAGATTAGACTTAGGGACTCCATTAAAAATATTAGTTATTTTAATATCTCCCAAACTGTTCAGGATCTGCCCAAACCATTTCTGGGTATTGGAGACCTCATGTGCCTTAGCCTCTCCACCAATTTTCGTGACTAGAGCACATCTGATGCTACCCCAAATCAACGCTCCCTCTTAGCGAGGACTATGCTCTAGCAATACTCCTCACTGAGTATCACCCTGATCATCCAGCATCGGTCCCTGTGTTGATGCTAGGCCTACTGCCCATCATCTGCACTGTTGCACCCTGTACTGCTACCCATGGCCCTGCCACTGCCACTGCTGCATCCGTACTGCAACTCCCTCTGCATCCGTGTTGTTGCCCATGGCCATACCACTGCCATTGCTGCATCTGCACTGCAACCCCTCTCATCATGCTGCATCGTGCTGCCCATAGCACTACCACTGCTAACTGCTGCACTGCAACTCAGTTACTAAGAAGTAAGCAACTAATCTCCCAACTCTAACATCTTCGTCAAGCTAAAAACACTCCTGATGCTGAAGCTTCGTCTGTTGTTGAAAAGTTCTCCCTCTCTAACCTCTGCGCTACTGCAACAACTCCATGCATCTCACATCGTTGCACACCTCTCTATGCCATCCTGCACTGGTGCAACATTCTCGTGCCTCTTGCCCTCGCCATTGCATCCTCGTACCTGTGATTATCAGCCGGGTCAACTGGGATAGCTATCGTCCTCAAGGTGAAGTGCTTGACACAATTCATGTCTAGTACGGATAAGATTCTGGCCTTCTAGACTACGAAGCTTGAGACTCTGTCTAGTTTGTCCTGGTCTCTTACTCCGTGTAGTTCCATTTTGTTGCTCCTCTACTTCCCTCCTGGAAGTTCTCGATATGACTCCTCTGAGCCTCGATTTCCCTCCTAGAAACCCTTTTGCCAATGTCGAGATGCCCCTCTCCAATCGTATGTGCAGCTGCAACACTGATCTGGACTCCTTGGCTAGAAATCCACCACTGCAGCAACTCCCTCTACCTTGGCCTTGCCCTGTTAGGTATTGTTCTGACTACAGTACCCCACCATCTCCACTCTGCAACCTACCCACAACCTCCTAAACCCCAGCAAACTGAAGGTTAGAGCTCCTAGGCTTTGCGCAAACCCGGCACCGACAAATCAACCTCCTCAGCCAACTGCGTCAGCCCTCCTGACCTCTGCGTAGCTTTGCGTGAGCTTGCCTTTGCCTCCCTCAGCCTCCACGCTACCTCTTCCTGGCTCAATCTTGATGTCGTAGGCACTGCGTCACCCTTCCTTGCTGCTACTCTGCTAGGAATAACTTTTATCACTCAGGACAGTGGTTTTCCACTGTTGCTGCTCTGTTCGGTTCATGTCCTCAGTTCTCCTGTGATCTGCAACCACGCTCTGATAAGATGTTGGAATTTCTAAGTCTGACACGTTCGAAACCCTTCATGCACTTTACTAATTTATTCCTACCTACTTGTTTTGTTAATTAACAAGTTATTTACCATGTAAGTACTGGAAATAAATACAAGTACATGCTCAACACATTATAGACCATCAACTGAAGGAAATGGAAACAAGCACGCAAGTGACATCTTTGTTTTTGGACTAATGTCCCCAGAAAAACCCAATGCAGGAAAACCGGTGCAGCTATCTGAGGGTTTGATTTATTAAGAAGTTTCAGAATACAATCTGGGTGCCAAATCCGACTCGCCCAACAAAGAAAAATCTCGGCAATAGTACCTCTCTACTCGAAAGAAGATATTCTGGCTGAAACCCCAGATAAATACTCTGACAGCTCCATAGCTCCAATCTGCCCCACGAAACCCCAACGTCAGCCTCTAGGGACTGCCTCAGCCTCTCTCTCGCCCAACGTTATCCCAGTGTCACTCTCGCTTGGCTTGCGTCAACCTCTAGAGGCACTGCGTCTACCCTCTGGCCCTCTGCATCACCCACGCTGGCCCTTTGAGGCACTACGCAGCTCCTGGTTGCCTCTGCGTGAACCCTTGGCTACTACTGCGTCCATCTCTCCGGCTACTACACTGATCCTCCTTGTGGTATCTCTGTCTCTCTGCTTTTGTATTCACTTCCCCTACACTGCAACTCTGATCACTCTCTCAACGTTCTCAGCAAACCCAACCCTAGAAAGTCGAAATCTTGATCTCTTGGTGTGTTCTCCAAGTGACCCTCAAGCCTCCTCTTATACTTTTCTCGTTGACAAATCAACGGCCGAGACTAAGTCCCTAATCAATGGCTAAGATTAGAACTGGCTTGATCCATGACTTTTGGACCATTCTAACTCAGTTTTATATTAATTCACATTAATATTTTATTTTCCCTAAGTTTAGACTTAGGGACTCCATTAAAAATATTAATTATTTTAATATCTCCCAAACTATTTAAAATCTGCCCAAACCATTTCTGGGTATTGGAGATCTCATGTGCCTTAGCCTCTTCACCAATTTTCGTGGCTAGAGCACATCCGATGCTACCCCAAATCAACAGTTTAAATGCTATCTTTTCAAAATGGAGACATTCAGTCTATGTAGAATGTTCACAAACTAAAATGAAACTATTACTAAGTCGATGAGTTCTTCTATGCTCTACTTTGAAGGCTACCTTTTTTGTCACATGTGAGAGGAATCATAAATGAATTTTGTTGATTATATGCTAAAATTTTCAAATAGACGTTGGTATTTTCTCACTTGTTCATAACAATATTTTTTAATGAAGACTTAAACAAATAGAGCGACATATTCCAACCTTATAATAATAAACTTTGCAAAAGGATCATAATAAGACTAAATAAATTCTATCTTCTTTATTTGAATTGAACTCCTCATTATTATCTTTTAAGTTTGATAGAAAAAAAAGTCTTATAGCTGGTACCAAAATCAGTAGAATATGAAAGTATGGCATATATTGACAACAGATGCTACTTTTAACAAGCCATATTATACCACCAACCTTTGGCAAATAAAGTTTCCTCTCGTAACAAATCATAGTTGAGTGTAGATGAAGATATAAGTACCTCAAAGCATGGTTTTCAGTGTCTGCAACATATAACACATTTTTCTTTGGATTGTATGCTAATCCCTGCAAATATAAAGAAACTATTTCAAACTTACTTTATATTTTTTTACCATTTCAAACGTAATATGCATATGTTGTCAGAAGTTAACAAGGAATTGATCTGATACCAAACAACATAACAAATGGCTCTACACTCCCTATTAAACGAAACAAGCAGTGCATATATGAACATGGCATGTGTGTAGAATGCGTGCATAAAACCACAAGCATAGACATAAAAAATCAAGAAAGTTGTATGCATTTTATTTAGGTATACATAAAAAATCAAGAAAGTTATATGCATTTTAATATGAAGGTGTACATGTGCAGTGTCTCAATGAGAGAGATGCATGTATATATTGAAAAAACATAATAATAATTGATAGAAAAAGAGAAAAAAATCAAAACATGACAAGCAATTGAATCATGTTACTTTAATCTAGAGATAATGCTTAAAGTAAAAAACAGAAATGAGGTCAATTCATGATTGCTTACTTGAGGGCGGTTGAAGGTGGCATATTCAAATGCACCATCTCTTAGAACTTCTCCGCTACCTCCAACTTGCATGATAAAGTTTCCCTCGAGATCAGTCACCACCTTTAGTTACCATCAAATATATATGTCACTCATTTAGTATTCCGACGAACCAATAATTTTTTCACAGAAAAATCAGAAGTACTAATTTCATCTTTTTTGATGTTTAAAATTGACTTGAAATTTGAATGTTACTCGAACCATGGTCATTCTAAGTAGCCTACCAAAATTAAAACTTAGAGATGCTTATGAATAAGTATGAATCATTTTCTATGATCCCAGAAAACAAAAACATTGAAAACACGAGTAGGAAATAAAGCACTTATAATTTATCCATAATAAATGATCAAGAGAACCCAGTGTACGAACAATTCGATGGTTATTGCTGTCTGAGATAAACAACCGATGATTAGTAAGATCTGTTGCCAACTTTCCAGGAAACTTTAGAGGTGATGATAGAAGTCGAGTGTCTTTATCCTTCTCTAAAGCTTCGGGAATAGGGTGATTATCTAGAAGTTGCTTTTCACCGTAAAACTGAAGAGCAGCCTCAACGAAGTCGTCTAGATCCTGAAACAAATTCAACATGATATGTTAAAGATTATCAATAATAAATTAATATTCTAAAGTCAATGTTCTTCATTCTGTTTAAAGTTGTAAAAAACCCATGCCAGTTGGAAAACTGAAAACCAAAAATATTTAAACTCAAGGAAAACGTGTTGCAAGGGACAGCATAGTACACCCAAAACCATGAAAAAATAAAAAAGCAAACCACAGGAACAAAATCATAGTTAGCTAAGCATCTTGAGTATAACCAGTAGGTTCCATAAAATAGGCATGACAGATGCTGCCTGTGCTATGTCACAGATGAAACAGGTGTGCATGCTTTTCTGGAGATTTCATGCTGCAAAAGTGTTGAAGAATGTAACTAGCATCGGTCTTCATAATTGTATTTGATGAAAAGAAAGAGAAAATAACTTTATTGTAAAAGAAAAAATATTTTGAAGCATGGGTTTCATGCTCTTTTATTTATTTTCTAGGTCAAAGTATCCATTGAAGGCTTCTAAGTTTTGTCTTGAGTCAATAGAGTCATTGCCATTTTTATTAGACCCTTGGGTTTTTGTATCATGTAAAAGAATTATTTTTGGGTCAAGTGTCATTTGTCACCTCCACACCAAGTCACCCCTGTCCTCATGAAGTCGGCCTGGAGTAGGGCTATTCGACCCAATAGAAAGAATATGTATAGAAAGGCAGCTCAACTCATTTGAAATGCACACTCAACAAGTTCGATCTACAAGAGAAAGAGGCAGAAAAGAAGAGAGAAGTTGAGAAGGAAGGAAGAAGTTGGGGAAGACAAAAACCGAGTTTTTTGGTATCTCTCTCTCACATGTGTGAAGTAACTAGATTGTAGTTGGGTCAACATTTCTGAATCTACTGCAGGTCCGAAATTCTGAAGCTAGGGGCCGAAATTCTGTCGTTAGGGGCCAAAATTCTAGATTGAAGTTACATCTGCAAAGCTAACACTT
This sequence comes from Pinus tabuliformis, assembly GCA_031772625.1. Taxonomy (NCBI): domain Eukaryota; kingdom Viridiplantae; phylum Streptophyta; class Pinopsida; order Pinales; family Pinaceae; genus Pinus; species Pinus tabuliformis. Next base: position 1,180,436,501 of record CM062804.1, read on the forward strand.
GGAGACTTTGGCAGGGATCATCGACTGGAAGGAAGGCTGACTTGGTGATTGGAGGAGGTCTTCGTCTAGGTATAAAGGGTCTTGGATTGTCTCATCTTGATTTAAATCTACTAGTGGAAGAGTTGGGCTGGGTTTTCCCCTTGGAGGGTTTTGCCTTGGCTGAGTGCCTACATCTTGTGTATGTTGTTCTTGTGGTCTTCATATACGTTTAATTTGTTAATTGATTGATGAAAGATAAAGAAGTAAAAGAAGCCAACATAAATCACAAGTAATCATCAAGAAAGAGGAATCAAACCCTAATTCCTATCAGCCTTTATTTCTCAACATGGTATCAAAGCTAAAGGTGAAAGAAGGACTAGTTGAAGGTCTCTTTGTTGGCTACCAATTGAAGGAAGGAAAAGCAACCTTGGAAAGGTCACTCCCTCAATGGCAAGTTATTTGAAGATGGGACCTAGTATCATGAAAATTGCAGGAAGATGCGTTGGAAGAGCGAAGGATTCTTGGCTGCACTTACAGGTATCTGAAAATTTCATCTATCACAGCAACTAGAAATTATTTTTCTAATTGTTAATTTATTTAACAATTTATCTGTTGTCTACTATGAAAAATATCAAATAATTCACATTGTGATTTTCACAAATAAACTGCAAAAGAAAATAGTGTTGGACACTAAGAAAATACTAGCACACACAACAATAATTAACATAGTTATTTTTGGACAAATGTCCCTAGAAAAACCCAACTTGGAAAAACCGGTGCAGCAACTGAGGGTTTTATTATTATGCAACGGTGAAATTATCTTAGTACAATCTGGATGCCGAAACAAACAATCCTACAAAGAAGAATACTAGCAAAAATATCTTGAGAGAAATTACCCTCACTTTGAGCAATCCCGACACTTGACTACCACTGAAAAGAAAGTCATCCAACTAGGCCTGCGTAGGCTTTGCATCAACCTGATTTTGCCTACCACACATGCTGCTCGGATCATCTGCTAATCAAGTCGGCCTTCCTGTTGTTTCCTAGAAAAATGCTTCTCTGGCACTCTGGAACCTCTGCCCAACCTCTAGAACTGAAAATGTCTTCCTTCCTCGGTAAATCGAATTGCCCACTGAAGCTTTGGCGCTAGGACAATGCAGCCTCCTTGAGAAATCTTGGCTTCTATGCAAATGCACTTGCCGGATCTGGAAATCTTCCTCTTGCTTCACTGTCTCTGCCCCTCATTGTCTCTGCTTCCTTCTCTGGCTTTCCGGCAACTATTGCTACTGATTTGGGGTAGCATCAGATGTGCTCTAGCCACGAAAATTGGTGGGGAGGCTGAGGCACATGAGATCTCCAATATCCAGAAATGGTTTGGGCAGATTCTAAACAGTTTGGAAGATATTAAAGTAATTAATGTTTTTAATGGGGTCCCAAAGTCTAAACTTAGGGAAAATAAAATATTAATGTGAATTAATATAAAATTGTGTTAGAATGGTCCAAAAATCATGGATCAAGCCAGATCTAATCTTAGTCATTGATTAGGGACTTAATCTCGGCCGTTGATTTGTCAACGAGAAAAGTATAAGAGGAGGCTTGAGGGTCACTTGGAGAACACACCAAGAGATCAAGATTTCGACTTTCTGGGGCTGGGTTTGCTGAGAAGGTTGAGAGAGTGATCAGAGTTGTAGCTGAGGGGCATTGAATACAGAAGCAAAGAGGTAGAGATAGCACCGGAGGATCAACGCAGTAGCCGAAGAGAGGGACGCAGAAGCAGCCAAGGGTTCACGCAGAGCCAGCCAGGGCGCACACAGAGCCAGCCAGGGCTCACGCAGGGCCAGCCAGGAGCTGCGCAGTGCCTTAGAGGGCCAACGTGGATGATGCAGAGGGCGAGAGGGCTAACACAGTGCCTCCAGAGGTTGACACAGGCCAAGCTAGAGAGACGCAGGGCTAACACTGGGCCAAAGAGAGGCTGATGCAGTCCCTAGAGGCTGACGTTGGGGTTTCGTGGGGCAGATTGGAGTTGTGGAGTTGCTGGAGTGTTTATCCAGGGTTTCAGCCAGAATATCTGTGTAGCATAAAAACTTACGCTGAAGTATGAAAAACTGATAGCTTGTAGATTTAATTGTTAAAAATACACACAAGTATTTAAATAATAAATTATTATTATATATAAAATATGTGAGATGATAATGAATGTACAATGAGGCCCTGCTTTTATACCTCAGCAGGTGACCTTTCATGAAAGGGCATGTCTTTTAGACATGCCTTTTCACTTAATTTAATGACTAATTTAACCTAAATAATATTTAATTATTTAATATTAATATTCATTTTATTTAGCTAATTGTTATGAATTATATTCATAACATAGCCTCTTTCTTCGGAAGCTTTGTCCTCAAAGCAATATTGCTGGGAATTGTCTTTGTTTTTGTTGTCCCGGCATATGTGAGGCGGAAAATCTCAGGTGGCTCAACGTCTATAATTTGCTTAATAACTCCATTTTTGAGTCCAAGGTTGTCTTTTTTTTCTTTCTTTTTTTTCTTTTTATAAGTCTAATTTTTTTTTATTTTTTTCTAACTCTATTTCTATTTTTTTATATAACACTAATAATTTTTTTTTTTTACACTATATATATTTACAATTATATAACTATAAAATATAATTATATAATGAAAATTTATATAGTTTAATGTATATATAATAATGTTGTTGTTGTTTTTTTTTTTAATATATATCTATATATATATAGTTTCGTTGTTAAAAAAAAAGGTACGACATGACTGTTGGAGGAACCAAGACTTCAATTGGCTGCAACGTTTTGACTGCAGTGAAAAGGAAAATGTGTCGAATGGTTTTGCTGTAGGAGTTAATGACAAACGACTGTTGTATCGAGCGTGGTCGACCGGTGAAGAAACCTTTGAGGCCTGGGGCTTCCCTAGATTTTTCCTCGGTGAAACCCTTTTAGTAGTGGGTTTCAAAATGCAATCCAACATTGGAACGTAATCATATACATTCATAATTTTCCCAACTTGCCATTTCATTGCCTGCAGAGCTACCGAGGGAGCCTTGTTGGATTCTAATATGGAGGGCAAGAAGGGGCCACTCAGCTTTGGTTCTGTATTTTGTATTTGCTCATTCATGACGGCGGCATCGTTCACTGCATAAAACGGTGTACTCCCGAAGAGCGCAGATGGTACAACACCGCTCCTATGCTCCATATATCAGCCTCGTAGGAGTACCTAGTTCCGCCCAACATCTCAGGAGTAGAATATACCAACATCCCCACGTTATCCATTTTGATGAGTACATTTTGACGACCTTTCCAAATTGACTTATCAAAATTCCCAAGTTTAAAAACCCATGTACAGGGGTTTGCATTCTTTTCAGTGTTTGTAATAAAAATACTCGATGGCTTTACATCTCTGTGAATGATTTTCCATGAGTGGCAGTATTGAAGCGATTGGACAAGAGGTTGGATTATTGGGGTTGCTAGTCTCTCAGGAACGGCGCCATATGCGTCAATAAAACGCTGGAGATCTATCCCATCACACAGCTCTAAAAATGTGCAGACATCCTTTGATTCCCCACACTTTCCTGCAGGTAGTGGGCTATGACCTTCAAGATTCTTGGGTGTCCCCGGGGTAGACAAGTTTGGAATATATTCATTTCATTCAATGCATTATCGGTCGTGGGCATCTTTTTACATGCGAATTGCTCTCCTGTTGTCTTGTCAATGCATTTGTATACCACTCCCAACCGTCCTTTACCAATCTCTTCCTGAAATTCATAAAGCTTCTCGACGAGAGATTCGTGAGCATCTTCATCTTCATTCAGTGTTAATGTTGGTCTATTTCTGTTCAAGCCATTGTTGTTATGGAGCAGTAAGGAGGGATAAGGAGGAAATAATGCAGCAACATTCATGTCACTATCATTTTCATTTCCATTCACTTTGAATCTTCTTTGAATTCTATTCATATTGATGTCACTGCCATCATTAACATTGGTATTAATGTTGTGCAGTAAGGAGGATGAAGGAATAGGAGGGTTTCTACTTCCATTTAGTCTTGACATTCTGCTACCTTTTCTGTTGGTGTTGTTATTGCCATCATGATTATCTAGCAAATCACACAAGTTCAACACGTTTTCCTTTTTGTTCGACGCAACGAAGCGCTTGATGGTCTTTCTTTCCTTGGAGGGATGATCCAGAGTAGGAGTAGAAAGCTCCCTACCTCGTTTCTTCGGCACCTTTCCTTCGCTTCTTTCATCTGCCTTTATTTTCTTTTCGCCACCATCCTAAGCACTCGTATCTTCGTCATTTCTTTCATCTTTCTTATTATGGATTTCCTTCGGAAATTCTTTAACTTCTGCAAATGATTTTTCTATATGCTGAATTACTTCTCAAATTTCATTAAACTGCTCAACAAATTCAGGTTGTGAATCTAATGGCACATTGTGAAGAGAACTACGTTCAAAGGCCCGATGATTATATCGTGTGCCATGGCTCTGATACCATTGTAGCATAAAAACTTATGCTGAAGTATGAAAAACTGATAGCCTGTAGATTTAATTGTTAAAAATACACGTAGGTATTTAAATAATAAATTATTATTATATATAAAATGTGTGAGATGATAATGAATGTACAATGACGCCCTGCTTTTATACCTCAGCAGGTGACCTTTAGTGAAAGGTCACTTAATTTAATGACTAATTTAACCTAAATAATATTTAATTATTTAATATTAATATTCATTTTATTTAGCTAATTGTTATGAATTATATTCATAACAATCTGCTTCCGAGTAGAGAGGTACTACTGGCGAGATTTTTCTCTGTTGGGTGAGCCGGATTTGGTACCCAGATTGTATTCTGAAATTGCTTAATAAATAAAACCCTCAGATAGTTGCACCAGTTTTTCCGCATTGGATTCTTCTGGGGACATTAGTCCAAAAACAACAGTGTCACTTGTGTGCTTGTTTCTATTTCCTTCAGTTGATGATCTGTAATGTGTTGAGCATGTACTTGTATTTATTTCTAGTATTTCCATGGTAAATAACTTCTTAATTAACAGAACAAGTAGGTAGGAATAAATCAGTAAAGTCCATGAAGGGTTTCTAACGTGTCAAACTTAGAAATTCCAACATGGTATCAGAGCGTGGTTGTAGATCACGAGAGAACTGAGGACATCAACCGAATAGAGCAGCAGCAACAGAAAAATAGTTGTCCCGAGTGATAGAAGTTGTTCCTAGCAAAGTAGTAGCAAGGAAGGGGTGACGCAGTGCCTGCATCATCAAGATTGAGCCAGGAAGAGACAGTGCAAAGGCTGAGGGAGGAAAAGGCAGGCCCACGCAGAGGCCAGGAGGGCTGACGCAGTTCACTGAAGAGGCTGATTTGCCAGTGTCGGGATTGCGCATAGCCTAGGAGCTCTAACCTTCAATTTGCTGGGGTTTAGGAGGTTGTGGGTAAGTTGCAGAGTGAAGATGGTGGGGTACTGTAGTTAGAACAGTACCTAATAGGGCAAGGCCAAGGTAGAGGGAGTTGCTACTGAGGTGGATTTCTAGCCAAGAGGGAGTCGCTGCCTAGGTGGATTTCTAACCAAGGAATCCAGATCAGTGTTGCAGTTGCACAAATGATTGGAGAAGGGAATCTTGACATTGGCAGAATGGTTTCCAAGAAGGAAATCGAGGCTCAGAGGGAGTCATACCAGGAACTTCCAGGAGGGAAGTAGAGGAGCAGTGAAATGGCACTACATGGAGTAAGAGACTAGGACAGACTAGACAGAGCCTCAAACTTCGTAGTCTAGAAGGCCAGAATCTTAGCCGTACTAGACAGGAATCGTGTCAAGCACTTCACCTTAAGGACGATAGCTATCCCAGTTGATTCAGTTGATAATGACAAGTACGAGGATGCAATGGCGAGGGCTAATAGTATCATCCTTGACGGGGTCAAGGATCATATAGTATCACATATTGCCGAGAAAAACACGACACATGAGATGTGGGAAGCCCTGACGAAGTTGTATCAGCATACTTCTGTGCAGAGGAAGATGCTACTAGAAAATCAGCTGCGATAATACTAGATGCAGAAGGGAGAACAGATCGACCCATTCCTCGTTCAATTGAAGGAGATCCAGGATCAACTGACTTCCATAGGGGCAATGCTGGATCCAGAATTGATGGTGAGAATAGCCCTGAACGCAGTCTCAGAAGAAGCCCTGAACGCAGTCTCAGAAGACTGGGAGGTGTTTGTCCAGAGCATATTGGGCAAGGCAACCCTTCTAGATTGGGAGGAAATGTGGGTTGCTCTTTGCCAAGAAGAGATTAGAAGACTAAGCAAGGTGATAAGCAGCGGCAAGGGGATCAAAATCAAGAAGGAGGAGGAGGAGGATGTTGCCCTAGCATCTGAGGGAAAGCAGGAGAAACAAAAGAAGAAGGACCTCTCCAAGGTCACATGCTTCCACTGTGGGGAGTTGGGTCATTATGCGACCCAGTGTCCAAGGAAGAAGAGTAAGGGAGAGGCCTCCGAGACCAAGGCAGCGCCAACAAGAGCAGAGAAGGAAGTGGAGACAGACGATGACTGTGCAATGAGTGCTCATGTGCCACTTTAGAAGAAGTGGGGAGACATCGAGCTGTAGTCAAGAGGACTACAGGCGATGAGGGGCAGGATCCTCAAGGTACCCAGCCTCCTGGATTAGACCTTGCTATGGAAGCCCCGAAGAGGAGTAGCAGTGTTGGTGATGTCAGTATAGACAGATGCAGATGGAGCAACATAGGGAGCTAAAGTGCAGGATTCCCAGGACAGTGCGAGGCTAGCAGGCTGCAACAGTGCGAGAGGCACGGGAGTGTTGCACCAGTGCAGGATGGCACAGAGAGGTGTGCAACAGTGCGAGATGCATGGAGTTGTTGCAGCAGCACAGAGGTCAGAGAGGGAGCACTTGTCAGCGATAGAGGGACTTTCAACATCGAGGGTGTCCCTAGCCTGATAGAGATGTCAGAGTTGGGAGGTCAGTTACTTACTTCTGAATAACTGGGTTGCAGTGCAGCAGTTAGCAGTGGTAGTGCTAGCAGCATGATGAGAGGGGTTGCAGTGCAGAGGCAACAGTGGCAGTGGCAGGGCCATGGGAAGCAGCACAGATGCAAAGGAAGTTGCAATACGGATGTAGCAGTGGCAGTGGCAGGGCCATGGGTAGCAGTACAGGATGCAGTAGTGCAGAGGATGTTGGGCAACAGGCCTAGCATCAGCACAGGGATCAATGTCGGATGATCAGAGTGATGCTCAATGACGAGCATTACTAGAGCATAGTACTCGCTAAGAGGGAGTGTTGATTTGGGGTAGCATCGGATGTGCTCTAGCCACGAAAATTGGTGGAGAGGCTAAGGCACATGAGATCTCCAATACCCAGAAAGGGTTTGGGTAGATTCTAAACAGTTTGGGAAATATTAAAATAATTAATATTTTTAATGGAGTCCCTAACTCTAAACTTAGGGAAAATAAAATATTAATGTCAATTAATATAAAACTGTGTTAGAATGGTCCAAAAGTCATGGATCAAGCCAGATCTAATCTTAGCCGTTGATTAGGGACTTAATCTCGGCCGTTGATTTGTCAACAAGAAATGTATAAGAGGAGGCTTGAGAGTCACTTGGAGAACACACCAAGAGATCAAGATTTCAACTTTCTGGGGCTGGGTTTACTGAGAAAGTCGAGAGTGATCAGAGTTGCAGTTGAGGGGCAATGAATACAGAAGCAGAGAGGCAGAGATAGCACCAGAGGATCAATGCAGTAGCTAGAGAGAGGGACACAGAAGCAACCAATGGTTCACGCAGAGCTAGCCAAGGCTCACGCAGAGCCAACCAGGGGTGTGCAGTGCCTCAGAGTGCCAGCGTAGGTGACGCAGAGGGCTAGAGGGCTGACGGAGTGCCTCCAGAGGCTGACGTAGGCCAAGCCTGAGAGACACTAGGCTAACGCTAGGCCAGAGAGAGGTTGACGAAATTCCTAGAGGCTAACGTTGGGGTTTCGTGGGGCAAATTGGAGCTGTGGAGCTACCGCAGTGTTTATTCGAGGTTTCAGCCGAAATATTTGCTTCTGAGTAGAGAGGTACTACTGCCAAGATTTTTCTCTATTGGGTGAGCTGGATTTGGCACCCAGATTGTATTCTAAAACTGCTTAATAAGTCAAACACTCAGATAGCTGCACCTATTTTCCCGCATTAGGTTTTTTTGGGGACATTAGTCCAAAAACAACAGTGTCACTTGTGTGCTTGTTTTTATTTCCTTCAGTTGATAATCTGTAATGTGTTGAGCATGTACTTGTATTTATTTCCAGCATTTACATGGTAAATAACTTGTTAATTAACAGCACAAGTAGGTAGGAATAAATCAATAAAGTGCATGAAGGGTTTCTAACATGTCAGACTTAGAAATTCCAATAGTTGTTGCTCTCTAGAAATCAAACTGCCAAAGAAATCGAACCCCTCAAGTGTGTTCTTCATTACCCATCGACTTCTTCTTATAATCCTTTGTTGGAGCACTAACGGCCAATATTAAAACTTAATCAAGGGCCTAGATTAATTCCTTGTTGATCTATATGAGTTTCTAGAGAATTATCACCTTATCTCAATTAATACTAATCAATTAACCATATTCCCTGAATTTAGACTTAGGAAATATTTAAAATCAGTTAATATTCTAATTGAGCCATCTCTAGGTGGAGTTTCCAGAAATGATTTCTGGGTTTTGGAAATCTCATGTGCTTTAGCATCTCCTCAAAGTTTCAAGACTAGAACAGCTCCGATGCTACAAAAACTAACACTCACATGTGTTTTAGCGAGGAAGGTGTTCTAGTGCTGCACCACTGCTACTACAACACCCTGTCTCTGGATCACCATCTGTCACGCTACTGATGTCTGACCACTTCCCACCAACCACTGCACAACTCTGATACTGCATCTGTGTTTCTGCTGACACTGCCATATTTTTTCCAACTCTACATCTGCACTGCAACTCCCTCTCATTTGTTGTTGCTACAACTGCAACAACTACAACTGAGAAGCATCCAAAATATTGAATCAACTATGTTCAGTATGATGCATCTGTCTCCTAAGCATCTAATTGCTACTAGCCACTGCACTGTCCACCAAGGAATTTTTGTTGTTGTTGAATCTGCACTGTGCCACTCTACATTGTTTCCAAATCTACACTACGCTACCTAGCACCTAACTACTACTAGTCTGCAACTGTCACTCAGGAATCTGACTGCATCTTTGGCACTAATCGATCCTGCTATTGAATATTGTGGGCCCCCGTAGCTAGGTGATGATCCATGAGGTGGAATCCTCAATGGACCCTCCCCAATCTCTGCAATCTCTGGGACTACAGCTCCAAATCGCCCCACCTCTCTCCTGGAGGTATGGCTGCAAACATGGAAAACTCTTCCTCCAACCTCGAGGATAGCTTGTCAATCTCTGCAGACGTTGCTTCCTAGTCCTGCTTCTCTATCTTGTCCTTTTTGAGAGGACACTACGTGTTGTAGTGACCAAACTCACCACATCTGAAGCACTTCACCTTTCACAAGTCCTTCCTCTCGTATATGTGCTCCAATTCCTCTCGCAACAAGAGGATGAAGTCACCTAAGAGATGAGCCTCATGGCTAACTGTTGCAGAGGAGGGCTTGTTGCCCCATGAGTTGCCCACCAAGAATAGGGCTTCTTAGCCCCCCTGTCTCTAATCACATCATATGCTGCAAATCGACCTGTGCCAGTGGAAAAATCTGCAAAGACATCCTCCACCACATCAAGGGATGCTCTATCCTAAAAATTCCGCCTCAATGCATCCTTCCTCCCCTGTGAAATTTCACCATCCATGTGAGTAGGGAATCTGCAGGAAGGTCCACCATTCAACCACTCATCGTTGTAGTATTTTGGGTTCAATGAGTGAGCCAAACAATGCAAAGGTGTGCAATTTTTGTCCCATCTGCTAACAAGAATATCTTGTATGGTGATGAAGAAGGCCTCTGATGATGTCTCATACTCGGGGCACTCACTCTGTAAAATAATGCTCCTCACAGACTCAATCATGGAATCTCATCCCTCATAAACCTCTCCTAGGATGGGTTGGTCTGTATCTGCAAAAGCATAGCAAATCAATGATAGGGTCCATGATCTTAATAAGTAAATCTACCCTCTCCCACCAAGCATCATCTAACATTGTGTTCTTCACTCTCTCTGACGTTGTTTGATCTGTCTTTCTCCAAAAAGACCAAAATTCTGAAATAACCATGGCCCCAAGAGCGATCTTGACCTCCCTCAACTGCTTCAACATGATGAATGAACTTTGAAGAGGTAAACTGTGTATTTGCAATCTTCAACAAGGATAGATTGGTGTACTCCTTGTAGATTGTGAGGGCATTTGTATGATTTTTTACAAAGTTGTGGATATGTCGTGCATCCTCAATAATACTTCCAATCCAATGCACATCAGAAACAATAGGTTTAAGTGTTAAATTCAAGGAATGGACAATGCAATGTGTACAAAATACTTGTGGATATTTATCTTCCACAATCATGCCAGGAGCCTTGCAAACAGGTGCATTATCTATAATGATTTGCACACAAGAATCAACACCTATATCTTCAATAAGTTTAATGAACAACTCACCCATATATTGTTCATCCTTGTATTGTCCAAGTGCATCCACTGACTTCAAGAAAACTAGACAATTCAAGGAAGAGACTGTAATATTCCTAACCCAGAATATTCCTCAAACCCCAGCAAAAACTCCAACCAAATATGTGCAAATGATATAAAACCCAGAAGTGATAAAATAACAGTGGAACAACATATAATAATGTAAACTAGAAATATAAGCAAATACACTAGAAATGCAGCAAGAAATGCTAAGCCATTTTATTATACTGAGCAATAAAATGAGTTCAAGAGGTGATTAGATAGGTGGCATCTTGACTTGCACAAGGCAAGTGAAGAAATACTCTCAGAATGACAAGAATGGCCTCTCTGCGTGGATGTTGCTATTGCGTTGTTGTTGCTGCTAGAAAACAAATGATGATTTGGGGCTACTCCCCTCCTCAGAAAAGGTTGAAACTCTGGATTCGGGCTCTACTCAAGAAACCCAGAAAAACCCAGAAAGCTTTCTTAGAATGGCCGACCCCCAAAAAACACCCTCTTGGGGTTCTGCGCAGTTCCTCAATGCCCTGCGCTGCCACTGAAGAAAACCCCTCTAAACTCTGCCCGAAATACTGTTTGAAACCCTACCAAAAATCATCTGATGAGACAAGAGCTAGACCCCTGCTCAATCTCCCAACATAACTCCACCTGCAAACCCCAATCCAGCACTACAACCAAAAAGAACTGCGTCCCTCTCCAAGTGTTGCGCAGTCCTCCAAAACAATGATGAATACTGCTGCTGAAATGTTGATAAAACTACTGCTAAAATACCGATGGAAATACCTTGCCCGAGCGGGCACTCGAAGTCCGCCGGGGCTACTCCGAACGGAGACACTCAATGCACTAAACAGTGTTGCAGACCAGCTAAACAACCAGTGTGCTCAAAAGTCGAAATGACTAGCTCAAAATGCACATAACTGAATGATCCAAAATGAGGGGGCTCTTCTCTATCTTATAGCCTTTGCGTCTCACAATCCCTAGGCTCACCTCCTCTTGCCACGTGTTCTTCCCTCCTGCAGTCTCTCCATGTGTCTGCATGGGCTCCATTTCTGCGTCCCCCTTTGGCCCCCTTGGCTTCCCTTTAAGTCACAACGTTGTGCTACCTAAGAAGTGACTTTTTATTCTAAAGTGAGTTATGTCCCCCTTTCTCACTTTTTATTTACAAATAACTATAGAAGGCAAAAATTGAACAAAATCGAATATTCCAATTAGCCATAGCTAATTAGGAATATCACAATCTCCCCCGGCAAAATGTTGCTTGTCCTCAAGCAACTGATGTGATGGATGTTGCAAGATCCTCTCACTCTCCCAAGTGGCATCCTCATCCGGAAAATTCTTCCACCTCACCAAGAATTCCCGGACCGTCCTGCTCCGCAGCTGCCTCTCCCTGGTATCAATGATAGCCTCCGGCTGCAATACCAAATGCCCCTCGTCATCCATGGGTGGTAGCTCATTTGTCACTGTCACCTGCTGCCCCAATGCCTTTTTCAGGCGTGATACATGAAAAACGTTGTGAATCTTGCTGCCTTGGGGAAGCTCCAGCTCATATGCAACTTGTCCAACCCTGTGTATCACCCTGTACAGCCCATAAAAGCGGGGCTTGAGCTTCTCAGCCCCCTTCTGCTTTAGTGACGACTGTCGGTATGGCTGTAATCGTAGGTAGACCATGCCCCCTACCTCGAACTGTCTCTCTACCTGACCCCTATCGGCATACAGCTTCTGCTGATTCTATGTTGTAGCCAAGTTATCCTTGAGAGATCGAAGAATATCCTGACTCTCTTGGATCCAAATCTTGGCTTTGGGAGCCTTGCTATCACCAAACATCACGTCAGCAAAAGATAAAGGATGATACCCATATAAGGCATAGAATGGTGACATACCAATGGACATGTGATGTGAAGTATTGTAGCAGTACTCCCCTAGATGTAGCCACCTCAACCATGCTCATTGTTGCCCACTGACATAGTTACGCAAGTAGCCCTCTAGCCACTTGTTAACTATCTCTGTCCGCCCATCTGTCTGTGGGTGATAACTGGTACTCGGTGTCAACTCCGTCCCCACCAACCGGAAAAGCTCCTGCCAAAACCCGCCCATGAAGCAGCTGTCCCTATCACTGACGATGGTCTTAGGAAGACCATGTAGCCTGAAAATCTCTCTGAAGAACAGCTCGGCCACCTATGCTGCTGTATAATGTGCGGATATGGCAAAGAAATGTGTGTACTTCATCAGCCGATCAATGAGGACAAAGATACAATCCTTGCCTTGTACCATGGGCAAACTTGTGATGAAGTCCATCGAAATACTCTCCCATTTCCCCTCTGGAATGGGAAGAGGCTGCAATAATCTCGCGGGATGGCTCATCTCCCCCTTGTTCCTCTGGCAAACATCGCACTCCCTGACATGCTGGAGTACATCCTCCTTGAGGCCCTTCCATGAGAACCTGTCTCTGATGGCCTTGTAGGTTTTGGTAAACCCCTGATGGCTTGCCAATGGTGAGTCATGTGATGCCTGGAGTATCTTCTTCTTGAGCTGAGACCCCTCAGTCAAGAAGTTTCGATCCCTGTAATAGATGATCTCATCAATCACCCTGTACCTGTCATCTGCCACCTGTCCATCCAGAATCTCACATGCAAACCTGTCCTTGGAGTACTCTACTAAGAGTTGAGCCCTCCAGTCTGTATCCAAGCTCATAAGAGACAACGTGGCTGGTCTACGTGAAAGGGCATCTGCTACCACGTTGTTCTTACCCTTGACATACTCAATGTCAAAGTCATATGTTTGGATCTTGCTGATCCACTTTTGTTGCCTCTCCTGTAGCTGCTTCTGCTCCAAAAAGAACTTGAGGCTATTGTGATCAGTCCTCACCCTGAACCTGCTACCCACCAGATACTGTCGGTACTTAACCAATGCATGCACGATGGCCAACATTTCCTTGTCGTATATAGAATACAACCTCTCGTGAGGAAGGTGTTTTCGGCTCTCGAAGGCTATAGGGTGGCCTCCCTGCATCAATACTGCGCCAATCCCCTCTCCCGACGCATCACACTCCAAAACAAAAAGCTGCGTAAAATCTGGCAACACAAGTGCTGGGCAGCTACTCATAACCTCCTTGAGCATGTCAAAGACTCGCTGCGCTGTATCTGACCAACTGAATGCCCCCTTCCTCGTCAAATCTGTTAGGGGTGCAGCAAGCTGCGAGAAACCTTTGACGAACTTCTAGTAGTAAGTACAAATGCCAATGAATCCTCGAAATTCTGTCACATTTCTCGGCTCCGGCCATTCTCTAATGGCCCTAATCTTCTCCTCGTGGACCCTCACTCCGTCCACCCCTATGATGTGTCCCAAATACAACATCTTGTCAACCCAAACTCACACTTGGAGAGTTTGGCATAGAACTGCTGCTCCTGTAAGATACGCAATACTGTCTCAATGTGCTGGAGATGCTCCTCCCAAGTCCTGCTGTAAATGAGAATGTCATCAAAGAATACCAACACAAACTTCCTCAAGTGACTACGGAAGATGTGATTCATGTAGAACTGAAATGTAGCTAGGGCGTTGGTTATCCCAAAAGGCATCACCAAGAACTCAAAGTGCCCATAGTGACACCTGAAGGCGGTCTTGGGAATGTCCTGCTCCCTCACGTGAATCTGATGGTACCCAGATCTCAAATCAATCTTTGAGAAGAAATGTGCCCCTCTCAACTCGTCCATCAACTCATCGATCCTGGGTATGGGGTACCTGTTCTTTAGGGTCTTCTTGTTCAGGGCCCTGTAGTCAATGCACATCCTCAATGTACCGTCCTTCTTCTTCACCAACACCACAGAAGAAGCAAAAGGACTCGTGCTCGGTCGGATATGCCCAAGAGCCAGCAACTCCTGGATAGCCTGCTCAATCTCATCCCGATAGGCCTTGGGGTGCCTATAGGGGGTGGTGATCACGGCCTGTATGCCCTGCTCAAGCTTGATGGTGTGCTCAAACCCCCGATCCGGCGGCTGTCCTGGTGGAATCTCCACAAACACTATGGCATACCAATCAAGGATACACTGTATCTCTGGATGTACCGTCTGCCCTGAAGTCCCTGCCTCTGATGCATGCAACTCAACTGCCCATTCTATGTCCCCCTTTCGGAAGACTGCCTCCATCTGATGAGCCAAAACAATCTAAAGCGGATGTGTGTTGTCCCTATATATTCTCATGCCTCCTTGTCTTCTCATCATCCCACTCCATCTCTAGGGTCTTCCAATCTGTCGTGACCTTCCCTAGAGTGATAAGCCACTAAACAACCAGTATCATGTTGGTGTCTGGAATATTGACCACGAAAAGGTGGTAAGTCAACGTGTAGGTGCCCATCGTCACTAAAAGCGGGGGAACATATCGAGCACACGTCATGGTCTGATCTCCTGGGACCAAGACTGAAAACCCATCGAAGCTCTCTGTCTGTATACCTCTCCGCTCAACCATCTGGGCATCGATGAAGTTGTGGGTCACCCCACTGTCCACCAAAACTGATACTCGTTGGCCACATACTGTCCCCCATACGCGTAGCGTCAGATATTTGGGTACTCCTCGCAATGCTGCAAAGGCCCCTCCGGTAGGTGCAAATGATGCACCTCCTGTTGTTGGTGGTGGAGGTGATAAAGGTCCCTGTATGGCATGGCTATCTCCTGCCTCCCCATCATCCTTGTCATCCTCTTCTCCATTGCTCTCGGAGAAGACCTCAATAAAATGTGCTTTACCAACAGCACATCTATGTCCCGGTGCCCATGGCTCCTGACATGTGAAGCGCAACCGCTTCTTCTTCAGCTCCCTCCTGGCATCATCATCAAGCTGTACTCGTCCTGGATTCCCCTTTGGAGGTGGAATCCTCACATCCTTCCCCTTAGACTGGAAAGTCTGTCTCTGGAGGTAAGGTGTTTGGGTCCTGGGTAAGACATCCTGTAAGTCCCGGGTCCTGCTGATAGCGTCCTGGAGTGTGGCTGGTCTAGTGGATCGGACTAGACCCCGAAGTGGCTCTGTTAACCCCTCAACATACATATAGACTCTTTGCATCGTGGATAGGTCTGGCACCATCATGGAGACCCTCAAGAAATCTCCAATGTAGGTCTCTGGGCTCCCTGTCTGTTTGAGCCTCGTCAACTCAACAAAATGTTGCTCTGGATCCCTCCAGTCAAATCGCTCCATCAATCTCCTGGTAAACTCAGCATATGTCGTCACTATAGAATGCCCGAGTGTAACCATCCCATGAAACCACCAATCCTGGGCCTCACCATCCAAATGCAATGTTGCCACCTTGATGGCCTCTGTCTCCGACATCTGGTTAAGTTGGAAGTAAATGTACAGCTTCTCCACCCAAGACTTTGTTGAACTGTTTGATGAACCATCAAACGTAGGCAAGTGGAATCTACTCGCTGCACGGTGGGTGTCACCATCATGGTAATGCCAGTACCCTCTGTGATGGTTGCGGGGTCTACTATCCCGCTGGAGCTAAACAAAATCTCTGAATGAGAGGGCGTCCCTGAACTCCTGCCCATAGGCCTGGTACTCTGTAAAATAATCGCCCATATGTCTGGGCTCTACCTCCTGCTGGGCTACAGCCCCTGTGTCTGCTCCTAAGAAAGTGGGCATGGTAGAGCGTGTAGGGGCATGTGAGGCCACCTGCTGCACAGTATTACGCTGCTTTGGCAAGTGATGGGATGCACCTGATCCCTCACCAATCTGAAAAACTCGTGGGCTCTCACGCTATCTGGCCTCAACTGCTGTGAATCTCTGCCCCATCACCTCAATCTGCCTCGACAAATCCTGCACTGATTTGAGGAGCATATCCACAAATCTCTTCCCGTCCTCATCGGCCATCTGTTCTGCGTCCACTACTGGCTCTCTCTATTCTGCGTCTACCACAGGCTCCTCCTGTTTTGCATCCACCACAGGAACACGGTCTCCCTCCCCATAGGTATTCTCCAACCTACGTCTAGTGTCTCTGTACCTCCTACCTCTGTAACAAATGTAGGGTTTTTCCCCTGGTGTCATAAATTGCTAGCTCCACAAGCTGAGCCAGATCTAGAGCTCTGATACCACTGTAATATTCCTAACCCAGAATATTCCTCAAACCCCAGCTAAAACTCCAACCAAATATGTGCAAATGATATAATAACCCAGATATGATAAAATAATAGTGGAACAACATATAATAATGTAAACTGGAAATATAAGCAGATACACAAGAAATGCAGCGAGAAATGCTAAGCCATTTTATTATACTGAGCAATAAAATGAGTACAAGAGGTGATTAGACAGATGGCACCTCAACTTGCACAAGGCAAGTGAAGAAATACTCTCAGAATGACAAGAATGGCCTCCCTACATGGATGCCGCTGTTGTTGCTGCTAGAAAACAAATGATGATTTGGGGTTGCTCCCCTCCTCAAAAAAAGCTGAAACTCTGGATTCGGGCTCTACTCAAGAAACCCAGAAAAACCTAGAAAGCTTTCCTGGAATGGCCGACCCCTGAAAAACACTCTCTTGGGGTTCTACGCAGTTCCTCAATGCCCTCGCTGCCACTGAAGAAAGCCCCTCTAAACTCTGCCCAAAACACTGCCTAAAACCCTGCCAAAAATCCTCCAATGAGACAAGAGCTGGACCCCTACTCAATCTTCCAACATAACTCCACCTGCAAACCCCAATCTAGCACTACAACCAAAAAGAACTATGTCCCTCTCCAAGTGTTGCGCAATCCTCCAAAATGCTGATGAATACTGCTGCTGAAATGCTAATAAAACTACTGCTGAAATACCAATGGAAATACCTTGCCCGAGCAGGCACTTGAAGTCCCCCGGGGCTAAGGGTGAGATCTCCAAACGAAGACACTCAATACACTAAATAGTGCTGCAGACCAGCTAAACAACCAGCGTGCTCAGAAGTCGAAACGACTAGCTCAAAATGCACATAACTGAATGATCCCAAATGAGGGGGCTCTTCTCTATCTTATAGCCTCTACCTCTCATAGTCCCTAGGCTCACCTCCTCCTGCATGCTTCTCCTCATGCCACGTGTTCTTCCCTCCTACGCAGTCTCTCCATGTGTCTGCGTGGGCTCCATTTCTGCATCCCCCTTTGGCCCCCTTGGCTTCCCTTTAAGTCACAACGTTGTGCTACCTAGGAAGTGACTTTTTATTCTAAAGTGAGTTATGTCCCTCTTCCTCACTTTTTATTTACAAACAACTATAGAAGGCAAAAATTGAACAAAATCGAATATTCCAATTAGCTATAGCTAATTAGGAATATCACAGAGACCATGAAGTTGATGAGCGGGTGGCGTGCTCGATATGTCCATCCATCAAAAACAATACTAACCCCAGATGTTGGCCATGTTGATTTAATAGGCTTAAGCATTTTGACCACCTCCTTTTTTGCCTTACTCAACAATGTGGTTCTAATCTTCTCTGACCCAAGAGGCACATACCCTGATGGAGCCCCTTGCGTTAGAGCTCGGCACATCTCAATAAATAAAGGTGAGCGTGCAACATTAAAGGATACGAAGTTCTGATAGAAAAATGCAATGGTGAAATCAAGCTCTTCCCATTTCTCTTTTTGGAAAATCTTGTCCATTAGACCAAGTGCCATAGCATCTCTTTTTGCTTCTTGTCCCCCACCAAAAGTCTCAAACGGAAATTTGTTTTTATTTTTCCTCAAGAATGGAAGGGGATCATCATTCTTGGTTTTTTAGATGTTGCTACCAACTTTGCCATACCAACATTGGCCTCTTTTTCCATTTCTTTCCTCTTAGCTAAAGACACTTGTGTACATGCTGCAATTCCACAACCTGGTAAAGCTAACAAATGAGATTTTACACGGTAATATATGCTCATGAAATGATTGTTTCAACTTGCTGCCTAGCCCTTGCTCTCTTGTGACATACTTCCACAAGGGATATTTGTTATCTTGAGCATGTTGTCTTCCCTCAACATTTGAAGTTGTTGTTGCAGCCCCACTTTCAATAGAAGGAACACTTGCAGACCCTGATGAAATTGGAAGAGGAGGGGCATCTTCGTACATTCTTTTCCTTCCTTTGCCCCTTCCCTATTGCCCTTGATAGAGCCATGAATGTTGTAAAAAAATAAAGAAACAATGCACATGCAAACTGCTGTAATAAAAATGCAAAAAAAATGGAAACAAAAAGCACTTACCTGTTGCTTGAATCACCTCCAAAATGCTCCCAAACCCTTTGCTATTCGCTCCCACACACTCACAACAAGAGAGAAAGTGAAAAGTGAAGGTGAAATGGGCCAAAACCACCTTTTATGGGCCGTGCGACACGCCAAAAAAGGGACATGTGTCCCAGAATCGAGACACGTCGGGTTTGCCTCGGGACACGCTAGGACACAAATGTGTCTGATTGGGACATGATCAAACATGATTCGAACGACACGTGTCCCACCAAATCGTGTCTAATTCGCCCAATTCGGGACATGCAAAGGGTGGGGTTCGAATCCAATTTCATTGCTGCCAATTATATCTTGAGATACCTACATGGAGCAATTCATCGTTGCGTGAAGTATGATAGAAAGGAAGTTAAATCAACAAATTTTACCGATTATGATTGGGGTGGCAATGAGACTGATGGAAGAAGCACTACCCGTGGTTGTTTCAGCTTGGGATATGCAATGATTTCATGGATGAGTAGAAAACAAGATCCTGTTGCTTTAAGTAGTGTTGAAGTGGGATATGGTGTTGCATGTAAAGTAGGAAAAGAAGCAATTTGGTTGAGAAAACTCTTGTCAGATTTATTTGGAAAGCTACTATATCCTACAGTGATAAATTATGATAATCAAAGCAACATCAAGATGTCTAAAGACCCTGTGTTTCATGCAAGGTCGAAGCATATCAATAATAAGTACCACTACATTAGAAGTTTGGTGCAGGATGGGGTTGTAAAGCTATAGTATATTCCGACATATGAACAGGAAGGTGATGTGTTGACAAAATCTCTTCCAAATAAGAAGTTCAAATATTTCAGAAGCATGCTTGGATTGGTTGATATTACAACTGTAGTAGATAGGGAGAGATGAAGCATTTTGTGGCGACAAGATGCTTGGGAGGACATTTGGCCGGCCTATGATGATGTCAAGATCTTGAAGTAGGGAGGTTGGTGTTGGTCTTGGAGCTCTGACCTTGGATACACACCTAGATCCCTGCGTTGGTGTTAGAGTTAAAGCCTGATGGTATCTAGAAAGCCTGAAGCTTGGAACACACCTTAGTCCCACCCAGTTAGATACCCTAGTCAGGTATTTAATCTGTAGCACTGCATGAGTTGTAACTATTCATACAGCATAACATTTTAAGATCTTCCATGTACCTCTGTATATATGTAATTATGAAGACCTCCCTAGTTGAGAGGGAGTGTTGAGGAATGTAACTAATGTCGGTCTTCATAATTGTATTTGTCAAAAGAAAAAATTATTGTAAAAGAAAAATATTTTTGAAGCATGGGTTTCATGCTCTTTCATTTATTTTCTAGGTCATAGCCTCCATTGAAGGCTTCTAGGTTTTGTCAAGAGTCAAGAGAGTCATTGTCATATTTATTAGACCCTTCTTGGGCTTTTGTATCATGTAAAGAAATTTATTTTTGAGTCAAAATAGTCATTTTGTCCCTCACCAAGTCAACCCTGTCCTGGAGAAGTTGACCCTATTGGAGGCAATTCGACCTTATGGAAGCAGTATAAATAGAGGCAACTCGACTCACTTGGAAGCACACACACACAAGTTTGATCTACAAAGAGAAAGAGGACGGAAAAGAGAGTGAAGTATAGGATACGAAGAGCTAATCCAAGAAGGAAGAAAAATCAAAGTTTTTGGGCATCTCTCTCACATGTGTGAAGTTTGCTAAGGTTTCTGGACTGAACTTGGGGGACGAAATTTCTGAATTAATTGCAGGTTTGAAATTTTGAAGCTACGGGGGCAAAATTCTGATGTTGGGAGTCGAAATTTTGGATTGAAGTTTTATTTTAGGAAGTTGATCATCTACTTGAAGGAAGGGCTGACTTGGTGATTGGAGAAGGTCTTTGTCTAGGTCTAAAGGGTCTTGGATTGTCTCATCTTGATTTGAATCTACTAGTGAAAGAGTTGGACTGGGTTTTCTCCTAGATAGGGGCTTTTCCCTAGCTGAGTGCCTACATCTTGTGTCTCTTGTTCTTGTGATCTTCATATACATTTAATTTGGTAATTGTTTGATCAAAGACAACATAAAAAAGAATTAAAAGAAGCCAACATAAATCACAAGTAATTATCAAAAAAGAGGAATCAAACCCTAATTCCTACATACATTGATTTCTCAACAGAAATTTTCTAGGCTTGTTCTAAAAGTATATACAATAATGTGTAAAGCCCTAGTTTGAGGTATCTACTCAAGGAAGCAGTCAATATGGAAAGGATAGAAGTTCACTGAATGGAAAGACATTTGCCTCAAGAAAAAATGCTAACTATGTTAAAAGGACCAAGTCTAGAGAAGCATATATTGGTGTTGAAACAAAGCTTAAAAGATATGTAGCAATGAGCAGCGGACAGTCACCTTATAGTAAGCATCTTGTTTTGGAGTTGTTCTTGGGAAGATCATGACTTCAATAAAAGGAGCAATACCTTTAGAGGCAGACTTTGAATTTGACTTCTTTGGAAGATCATGGCATCTAGATTTTGGTTGGCCAAAGCATGAGGTATGTACATTTTTTTTGTTTTGTGTACATTTCAAGATATAAAGGGTCTGATTTAGGGTTTTGTAGCATGCTTTGTAAAGCTAAGGTCTAGGGTTTGTAGATTTTCAAAAAATTTGGTATCCGGGGTTTAGAAACCATAGATGGGATAGAAAGCCCTAGCAAGAAGCCCTAACCCAAATCTGATTTGTTCCGTCATAGAAACCCTAGCTTTGTCATCTAGGGTTTGTAAGAAGTATCTAGGACATAGTAAACCATAGTGAGGAAGGAATTGGACAACTCCTAGGAAGTGACATCAAAAACCCTAGAGTTGACCTTTCAATGAAAAAGTCAAGGTATTTAGGGCTTGTGTCTAAGAACCCTAGGAATGTATCCTCTAAGGAGACTATGGAAACCCTAGGTTGACTAAATTGTCATCATGCTCTTGTACTTGTATTTTGCTTGGTTGCACTTGTCAGAAAATGTTGCAGGTACATAATGAAAGAAGCAAAAAGAAGGATGGATAAGCAACGCATTCCTTATGCTTAGTAATGATAAGCATGATGAAAGGAGGGAACTAGGACCCTGAGAAGACCAATGCAATCAAGGTCATTGAAGGTGTAAGTATACATCACTATGAGTATGGCATCATAAATAGAAGCATGTGATAACAACATATTTAAAGTCTACTTGATTGAAATGCTTGGTAAGAATCATCTAGTATTTAAGAATGAGATGTCTAGGACCATCTTGCATAGTGATTCATCCATGTATTGTCTAACATTATGTTAGCGGTGGTTATTTTGCTAAAATGGATCCTCTGGATCCTAGAAGAACCATCATTTTGGGAAGTTCTGGGAAAAGGAATTATGACAAGGACTAGTATATATTCCATATTGATTGGAAATAATATTGTTGAAGGATGAAGGAATGTAGTTGGTCAAGTTTCTAAATCATTGTTGGGGTGGCAGGAGGGGGAGGGATTCCTCATTAATCCTGAAGGAATCATTGAATTTAGTTATGCTTGAGGGCTAGGCCGAAAGACCAATAACCAAACAGAAGCATATGGAATGCTCCTGGGACTAATCCTGGCACAAAGAATTGGGATAAAAAAGATTTAGGTGTTAGGAGACTCCATGATCATTATAAGGCATATGATTAACAATTCAAAGGCTAAGATCACTAACTTGAACCAAATCATTATGAGAGCCCAGAACTTTCTCCCCGCTTTCGACTCGACGTCCCTCTACCATGTCTCGAGGGGAAATAACCATGATGCTGATAGATAGGCTAATAAGGCATGCCATCTGGAGGAGGAAAAAAGTGTAATAAACAATGTCATGGGCACGACAAAAATTCCTCAAGTAAATGAAGAGAGACATATGTAGGTTGCTAATAAAGTCTCACATGAATGCTACGGAAGTTGAAAAGTTGCATTTAGCATACCATAATGATATGAAGCCCCTCCATCCTCCCACTAGCTCTCCCCTTATCACTTCCTCCCCCCCGCCCCTTCCTACCGCTCCCCCCCCTCCCGCCTCCCTTCCCCTTTCTCCCATTCCCCCTCCCCTTCCCCCTCCCCTGTGGCCCCTCCCTTTTCTCCTATGTCCCTCTGCGATATAATCACCACCCCGGGTTCCTCCTCCCCCTGTCGCATCATCCTCAGCAAGATCCTGGTAACCATGAGGACTCGTGGCAAGCCGGACATCCACACTCGCATGAGACATGGCGTCATATGGAATTTTAGTACCACACTTGTTCCAAGCTTAAGTGACAACGTGCGATTTCACTGTTCTTTCCCTGGTTCTTGAAGAATTGGGCGGCGCATCACCTCAGGCGTCTACAGGGATTTGAGAATTACGGAGCAGAATTTAATTCAGGATCTCAGTGAAGTTGGGCTCGCTCATGGGAGAATTGTGGGGATGACTGATAGAGATTAAGAGCTTGGTGTGAAATTAATGGAGGATGGTAGAGTTATGATCGAGTACTCATGGGATCTCGATTACAACAATCTCCTTGCTCATCTCTGTATCACCACTCGATCAGGCAACAGTTATAAAGTGCATAACGGTATGTGGATCTTTTATGTTTTAAGGTTTGAGAGTGGGACGGTGGCCTCTGCGAAATCCTGGTGGCTAGACCTAAGGCTGTTGTTTATGAGTTTCTGTGTCATGGAGGCAAGGAAGTATGCTGTGAAAAGTCGAAATGAGGGTCGGAAGGTCTAACCGTCTAAGGTTTTAAAGGAAAGCAACGGAATTCTGAGTATAATTGAGGGGTTGTGGGTACTGGAAGGTCTGGGCTTGGGTAGTCTTGATTGTTTACTGTCAGACTGGAATTGGGACACTGGGTGGGTTCGTAATTCTCTCCAGAAGTGGGAGGAGAATTGGAGTTGGAGTGAGGTTGAGAGGTGCATAGTTGCCGAGGAACAGGGCAGTCTTTGGAGGGCTAGAGAGGGTGCCTGGCTGTGGGAGAGCATGGAAAACAATGACAAACACTGGAGCCTGTTAAAAAAGCGAAGTTTTGGAATCTAGCATGCAGGGTACAGATGACAGTTCTTGGTCGGGCAAGTGGGGAAGCCACAGGCCGAGGTTTGGAGGGCTAAGGGGCGGTTTCCCAGGGCAAGGTGGTAGAAACAAACCCTCCTGTCTCACCTGTGTTCAAGACCATTAGGACCTAAGGGAGGCCATGACCGAACTCCAACGTAGCATGCACCAGCAAATGAATGAGAACATGACTATGCAGGAACGGGAGATAAAGAAACGGGAATGGATCAAGCATTTGGAGGACGAAGTGGAAACTATGGAGGAAGGCATGGAGGCAAACATCGACGGCGTGACAAACCAGGAGAATTCCAAAGACTCAGAAGATGCTTCTCCTAGCCTAGATCTAAACTGCCCAGCTCCAATGGATATTTGATCACCTTTGTCTTGTTTTTTGTTTTATCAAAATGATGAACTGTAAATGTATATACCTCTTATTTCAATTATGTCGAAGTTATAGTTGTAAATGTCCCAGAATGGGAAACTTTTGTAAGCAGGATATCCATAGCTACTGCAATAGTCTAGAAGGGAAAAGAAATTATTATCAGCTTGTTGAAGCAAGGATAAACTGATGTAAAGACCCAATTTTGTTGCGAACAGGCACGACTTTTTAATATAATCTATACTCATTCTGGTTTTAAAAAAAAAGCTGCTAAATCATTGTGAAATGCATATACCTAGATGATTGTGTGAAAGATTAGAAAGCTGTGTTTTTTAAGTAACCTCTGAGTAGTATCCATATAACCCTAGAAGAAAGGTTGGTCACATGCATGATGAATCTTTCATTTGATGAAAAGATGCCCAAAGTAGATGAAATTGACTTACTTGAGAATGGTTAAGAGTACTATGACTTTCCTTCTAGAATGGGTATATATTAGTGATCAAATCTAACATAATCTCTGAAAGAAGAATGGTAACTTGGTAATCAAGTTGGATCCTTGGGCATTCTGATATATGAAGGAAGACTTATGTGGAGATGGACATTGAGGATGTTGATGATGAGAAAGTCATCATGAGGTAAAGTCTTATGTTTCTATTTTTTGGTGTCTGGTTAACATGTTGTTTTTGCTACCTAGGAGAATGTTGCAAGAATACAGGATGTTAGTTGAGGCAAAGTTCAACTATGTAAATGGAATGTTGAGGAAAAGTCAACATCCAGTACCTAGCAACTACAAAACCAAGAGGCAATCATCTTGGGACTGATCGATAGCAATACGAGAAGATATCCTAAAGGTCAAAGTTACAAGAAGAAGATCACTTTTGAGGAAACTATGATCAACTTGAAGTATGGAAAGGCTCGACGAAATGCCTCCTTGAATGGAGACAAGATGAAAAGTGATGAATGACCTGGAACCTATTGTGAGAAGATGGCTCTATGACCTGTGATACTAGAAAGGAAGCATGCTCGGTATAATGAGATGCGGAGGAAAGAGGAAGCCATTCAAATTTTGAGGAACGGATAGCTGAATAGTAGACAAGTGAGAAAAATTTGTGGTTATGACTTCTCTAAATAAGTTGGAATCTCCTCTAGATTTGAGAGGGAGTAAACGGAATCTCCTTACATAGGAGCAAGATATCCTCCCTGTTTGAGAGGAGTGATGGTGGATAGTTCTTATCCTTATGCATCAAGCAATAGACCAGGACTAACAGTCATAAGTCTTAGTGAATGCCATAAGGAAAGAACGGTGTCCAAAGGATTGAATAAGCATCTTTGGTTTCGCTGAGGATTGATCATCGAAGAAAGGAAAGGGATCAATATTCCTCAAGGATTTGGAATCCAAGATATGTAGTAAGTCCCATAGACCCACACTCTTTGAGGATATGACAATTGTCCAAGATAAGAGTGGGCAATGAGGATTCAGGGAAAAGAATCCAGGATAAGAATAGCCCTAAAAGGACATACCTTGTGAACATCTAGATGGGGTATGAGCCTGGAGAGGTAGTGCGCTATCAAACGTAAAGCCTCCCAACATAATGTTAAGTTAGGCCTGAGAGACAATGTTGGTTGATCATAATGTTGATGCATACAAGATGGCTTATCAATCTGGCTCTTCTTATGAGAACATTTCAAAGTGAGTATTGTTCGTGTACTGGTTGGTCAATTATGAATACCTCCCTAGTTAAGAGGGAGTGTTGGAGAATGTAACTAGTTTCGATCTTCATATTTGTCATTTGAATAGGGTATGATGTAATTCTTATGTATCTATCAAAAGAAGAAAGAAAATGATAAAAGAAATTTATTTGTGAAGCATGGGTTTCATGCTTAAGTCATTTTATCATTAGGTCAAGCCTCCATTGTAGGCTCCTAGGGTTTACATAAATCAAAGAGTCATGGTCACATTGTAAGAGACCCTTTTGGGCACTTGTATTAAAGAAAGAAATGTTATTTCGTATTTTAGAAGTGTCTAGATGCTCCAATAAATCAAGTCAGCCAGCAATTTAAAAGTTGGCCTTATGAGGGCTTCAAAAGCCACAAGAAAAGGCTATATAAATACACCACTTTGACCTTTTTAGCAAGACAAGTAACTTGCATAAGTCTGAAGTTTGAGTCTGTGTCTAGGAGGAGCGAATGTGGAAAGTGTTGAAAAGTGTAACTAGGTTTGGTCTTCATAATGACATGTGTAATTGTGATTTTATGTAATTGATGAAAAGAATAAAAATAAAATTATTATTGTAATGCTTGTCTCATGGGTTTCATGAGCAAGGAATTTTATCTTAGTGGTGGTTCCAATTGTGAACCTTTAGGATTTGTCATCTAGTCATAAAAGTCAATTTAAGTCTATGTCATGTATGAAGGACCCTTCTTGGGCATGTTACAATATATGTAAGTCATTAAAAGAGTCAAAGAGACCCTCCAAGACCAAGCTCAAGCTCCTCCAAGAAGTCGGCCTCAAGATGATCTCCAAAAGGCATGTCGGCCTAGTCTACAAGTCAAGTCGGCTTATATTCATGAGCAGATCACTATAAATAGGCAGCTCGACTCTCATTTTAGGACAAGAATTTCGGCGAAGATTTCATAGAAGGTAATCTAAGTAAAGGTGCGAACTAGTTGGATCTAAGGGTCAATAGCAGCCCTACATCCAAGCGAAGGAAATGTTGGAAAATCCATAGTGTTGGCAGTTAAAACGATTTTCCTCTTAATGACATTAACTTGTGATATTTTCATTATTAGTATTCATTCTCTTAATTATCTTTTCTTATCATCAAGATTAATGCCAAGTAACAAATAGAAGAGAACAAAAGATATAGGCACGCTTCCATGGCAAAACCCCCCTTGAGGGGAAAACCCAGTCACAAATTCTTCCTTCACTAATTCTAAAAGACTTCATATAAGAGGTAAACAGTGCTAAATGGCACAAATCTTTTGTAAATCCGAGGAAAATGAAAGTCAAAGGATGATCTTGGGAATAGTCTCATTGCATAGATCTCTTCATTCCGAATCTAAAACAATTTGAATGGGTTAAAATGGACTTCGGATGAAGAAGTTATTGCAAAAAGAAGATTGCCCATTATCCTTAGAAAAGGAGGCAAATCCTTATAAAAATGGACTTAAAAGTTCATTGAAGGAAATCGCATCGGAAGAAGTTAAAGGGAGGACTTAAGCGGAGGCAGAAGGACTTCCCGATTGGTGATCTTTGACATATCACATCGGGGAAAGACTTACATATGATATCGGAACCCCTGGGTAGGCTGATTGGCGATATGCCGATGTTGCGATGTGCGACAGAGCGATCAACAATGGAGCGATGTGGAGGCGGACCCGAAATATTATATTCCACAGCCTAAACACTTATCGGATCCGTAAGATGTATCAAATCAGAGCATTGAAGGGATAAAGGCCTGGCGGGAGGATAATGCGATGGGCCGATAGCGACAGCGCCGACATGCGATTGCGATAGCGCGATCGACGATAGGTGAATCCCCAATACAAGGGCCAATGCACATGCAATTCCATATGCGATCAAGGCGCAGACCCAATAAGTTTATAAGCGTGATTTCATAAGTTTTGAAATCCGGAATTATGGGATTTCTGTGTATTCCCGTGTAATTGGGTTTTTTGGCCATATGCAATGCGATTGCGATTTGCGATGATAGCACGGACCTGAGAGGTTTATAAATGCGATTGCATATTATTTGAGTTCCGGCTGTAACGCTCATGATGGTGTTTTCGTGAGCTTCCTGTGCATTTCCATTATGTGGTCTAATTTGTTAAACACACATGGACAGCACAAAAGATATGAAAGATAAAACATTCAGTACATTTTTTATTACCATGAGATATACATTTATAGTACAACATATGACTCTTGGGTTTCAGATCCCAAGGTCTCTTGGACTCCTTTTGTCCATTCGACTTCCACACTAACCCACTTAGGATTAGGTGTCCAACATTCCCCCCCTTAATCCGAAGGGTTATGTATGAGTCCAAGAAAAGAGCTGTAATACAAAATGTGCAAAAATGCATGGCAGCACTAGGCTGAATGTGCTCTATGAAATGTTGGTATAAAGGGCAGTGGTTTAAGGATGACCACCAACACTGGAACGCTTAGTGCAATTCCCGGAACTCTTCCAAAACTGGCAAGAAACTGAAGTTTTCTGCTAGAGGAAGTGATCCTATTGTTTTAAAGAGGGAAACCTTCAACCATAAAAGGGAGGTCTCACCCCGCATAAAAGGTAAAACTTCAACCTGAAAAGGGAAGTCTCAACTTGTGATGGTTTAAGGATGACCAACAACTCTGGAATGCTTAATGCAATTCCTGGAACTCTTCCAAAATTGGCAAGAAGCTGGTGTCTTCTGCTAGAGGAAGTGTTCTCAATCTGTGATGGTTTAAGGATGACCAACAACTCTGGAATGCTTAATGCAATTCCTGGAACTCTTCCAAAACTGGCAAGAAGCTGGTGTCTTCTGCTAGAGGAAATGTTTTCAATTTGTTCACGGGCATCTTTGTCTCTGGCTGCAACTCTGAAACTAGTGTGGCAGGTTGTGGCTCAGGCTCGCTTGATGTGACTTTGAAGCTTGCAGATGACCATCATTTCCCCCCCTGTCAGATACAAGGTGAGAAGATGGAGAAAACTCAACTGCAAGACTGTTCAATACTCTGGAACAAGTTCTGACATGTGTTTGGAATATCTTCTTGGCTGTTGATGCCCATTGCCAAGAAGCGATCCATCCAAGATGAATGTTTGTTCTTGCAGGACGTTTGTTTTTGAAGCACCTTTGTGAAGAATGGCTGGTTTTATGACAGTGCTCACATGGATGAAGATCAAAACAGTGATCTTTCAGATGGCCAACTCGGTCACAGTGTTGGCATTTCACGATCTGTTGTTTTTGTTGTTGTTGTTGCTGTGGAAGAGGGGCAGAATCTGGAACAGCTGAAGCTGAACTGTCATGAGGAGCAGGTGAACTGTCGTAAATGAATCCAGCACTCTGAAACTGAATGGGCTTGGCATAGTCTGGAATATGAAAGGACAAGTCCTTGTCATATCCAAGACCAGTTCTGTGCTTGTTGTGGACAAGCTGTTCCCAAGGTCTGATGATGGGCTTGGGAAATGCAGACTGAGTTTCTGCATCTGCATGTACAACTGCTTCTTTATAGGATTCTGGATCTGATTGAACTGTAATATTATTGTCTTGCTGTTTATGGGAGTCTGTTTCAATCTTCTGAACAGAAACAGGTTCAGAATGATGACTCCACTGCTGTAATTCTTCTTGCTGTAGCTTTCTTTCAAGCTGCAAAAACTCAATATTTTCCTGTGCATTATATAAGCATGTCTGAATTTCTGAGAGAGATCCTTTGCTGATTTGTAATGTGTCATCAACAGTAGATTGTATAAGAGTTGTCATGAATTCTAATACTTCACTGATTCTGGCCATCTGTCTTAATGCAGAAAAATAATATCTACTCACAGTACACAACAATATCCTTTATAAATGTCAGCAAATGATCAGTGTGCAGTATAAAATATTACAATCAAGCTCTCTGAAACCCTAGAATGTGAAATCATACTTCACTTCATCAATACATGTCTATAGATCAACAATGTCAGCAGTACCAACTCAATAGATGCTTTATCATAGGCATTTACAAAGAATAATGTGTCAATACTGTCATATCAAATCTCTAAATCTAATCTCTGTTTAATGCAAACAGTCAACAACACTCCTTGCATCAAACAATACAATTGGCATACTCCTCCAAGGATATTATAGATCCACGCATCCAAAAAACTCTGTGGGTCCTCAAAAACCAGTCTGTGTGCCGCACTGCATATTATTCATTTATAAGTAAAGTAGTCTCTCCAGAATCCTTGTGGAAGGCATGGGTAAATATCACTTTTCCTCCTCTACCAACGCTGACAATGATATGTAGTTTATACACACCCAAGTGCTTGGCAAATGTGCAAAAGTCGAGAAGCAAAAACTAATGGCAGGATCATATGATAGTTTCAAATATCACTGGACAGCGCGCATTTCAATATTTAAAAAACAACGCACATTCAGTATTTAAAACGTTTCACATATCATTGTATAACCATGCTACCTCAAAAGTGTTGTTCAGGTTCTTTAGTTCTGCGCTCCTTTCAGAAATAAGTTACTCCAATATTATGGTAATGGCGGAAGTAAGAATGAGAACGATAATCTACTAAAACGCCTGGCAGATTTGTTCTATCTCATGCACTCCAAAAATATGCCTCAACTCTGTTCCCTACAGTTCGGAGAGCTGGTAATGAAAGGGAACGAGATATCACCATATATATATATATATATCACTTCAAAACAACGCAAATGCCGTTAACCATAAATAAACCATTATTTACATCAAAGAATATTTTCTTCTACGGTTCCCAAAGAAAGACGCCATCATCATAATCCCAACTTCCAATACAGTGGGTCTATGGATCCATCTATCACAAATATTTGCGTTACAACAAAAGTTTTCACTGACCTTCCCTCCCACACTTTGCAGAATCTACACAACTAGCTCGCTCATTTACAATCCTCAAGAATTTACACAGAATCGTATCAAGTCCTCTACCTCACAAGTTACATTTTCTTACATAAAAACAATATGTCATACAGAAACACAGATGCCAACAGTATATACTCATTCTCCTTCCTGAAGATCTGGTTTATTGGTAGCTTGACAAAAGCTATTTCTTAATAAATTTGCGCAGAAATTTCATACTTCAATACCAATGCGAAGAAAAAGAACAACGGACCACAGTCAGGCTGTTGTGATGAGGGCGAGAATGTTTAAATGCCCAAAAATCAAATGCCAATGATAATTTTGTAATAAACTTCCAACTTCAATGAATCACCGATACCTTAGACTCAAACTGTTCGAGTGAACCATCACCGTGTAGAAAATCTACATCGCATTATGCCACCTTCCAACTCCCAAACATGCATTCAGAATCATGGTTATATCCATACTATTCCAGTGAAGCCATAAAAGAAGAAAACCAGGAGACATAATCCGAATCATGGTTAGCTACCAAAAGATTTCATTCAATTCATGAGTTTGAAACAAGTTTCTGGGTATTGGGTCCAGAATCAATGGGCGTTGGTGGTGCAAGCCCTTAAACGAGCCAACGAGAGCCAACTTCAACAATTATATGGCAACCATGGGAAGAGGACTATTTCTATTCAAATCTCGAGGAATGATTGTAACAGCCTTTTGATTTTCAACACAGTTCTTTTTAGTTCTTTTCATTACTTTATTATTTACCACATGAGTCTCTTGTTCCTACAAGAGGGAAGCAGGTGAAATTTACCGATCAATATGAGCAGAGGCTTCGGAAAGACATCCTTGTGGTCTTGGACGAATTCGAGAGAAAAGTGATGCCGGATTCTGCAAAACCAGCATTGAGAGCAACGAATTTAAGGTAAATTGTCCTTGTAGCCCTTTGATCCCTAATGACAATCCCCCGACCTTGGATCCTTATGTCAATTCCAAGGCTATAAACACTGCCAATGTCCTTGTGGAGAATGTATGCGATGGAATGCACTCAACCATCAAAATCAACGCTAACTTCAATGCACCATAGCCTTTCAAGCTCGAAATGAAGCTCTTCTTGTATGATTTTGACCTTAGACTGATGTATGATATCTGCAAGGCAGCTTCTGCTGGACGAATGAATCTGGAACTAGATGCTTTCTGGAGTTCTAAAAGGCCATTCCCAGCATAGGTGTGTTCTGTATTCAAAGGGATTTCTCGGACTTTCACTCCAACAGCTGTTGCAGCAACAGTTAGGAATAAACTGAAGGAAAACACAGACTCTACGGCAGGCGCTAACGGATATGGCAACTACAGCCAATACAAACGAATCGACACACACCAACAGCACAATGCTTTGTCATGGGTATACACGATCAGAGATTATGTAAAGAATGGCTTCTGCGATAAAGCGCTGAGGCTGTATTATCAAATGCAACGCGCAGGCATACAGCCAGGCAAGTTGGTATTTATTTCTGTTATTAATGCATGTGGTAGCCTCTCAGGCAGGAAGATTCACGAAGATATTATCGCAGGGGTACCGCGCTTCTGTCAATGTATGTCAAATCTGGGAGTTTAGAGACTGTTTCAAAGGCGTGAACTGTTATCTGACAGGACAGAGCAGCGCATGCATAGGGATAGCATACTAAAAATACCATATGGCAGAGAGGAGCGTTTCGAATCAGGTCAGCAGCGTGAGAGAGGGCAGCGTTTAATACCATTCACTGTCACCATGTCAGGCACCAGTATTCATGCTTAGAGAGGCAGTAAAAAACGCACCAGTAACAACGCTTCTATGCATTCATCAACGCTCAGGTAAAAAACGCATCAACGCTCAGGTGTATTGCACATTCAGCAGGGCAGAGGGCGCAGTGTCAGGGCAGAGAATGAAACGCATGACAGAGGCAGCGCTCAGGTATGAGCAGCTCAGACACAGAATTATGGGCAGAGGTGCAGGACTGACATGCACATAACAGGCCACAGAAAAACAAGCGGCTCTGATACCATGTTAAACACACATGGACAGCACAAAATATATGAAAGATAAAACATTCAGTACATTTTTTATTACCATGAGATTTACATTTATAGTACAACATATGACTCTTGGGTTTCAGATCCCAAGGTCTCTTGGACTCCTTTTGTCCATTCGACTTCCACACTAACCCAATTAGGATTAGGTGTCCAACATAATTCATGAATTATACAAGAGGAAGGCCAAACGATCGGGTTGCCCGTGCCCACCGATTCCTTTGTAAACTATCCCTGTTCTTGAATCATTTGTGCCACGCTCTAAGTGGGCATTTTGTAACAATGATGCGTTGTAACAAGAATGTGTTATACACAAAGAGCCACAGACCCAGGTGGCCAGTCAAAGAGCCAAAGAGCCAGAGAGCCAGAGGGCCATTTGAAGAGGCAGAGGAATGACTACAAACAGAGAAACGAACAGGAAGCCGCAGAGCCGGAGGGATGCCTCACAAAAGCCAGAGAGCACAATTGAGAGAGGAAGTTTTGGAGTCGGAGCGACTCAGAAGCAGAGGGTCGTTTGGAGGTCAAGCGAAGCCGAGAGCCAGAGCCAGAGCCAAAGTGAGAGCCAGAGCCAAAGCGGGAGCCAAGAGTGAGAGCCAGAGCCAGAGCTGAGAGCCAGAGCCAAGAGCCGAGAGTAGAAAGCCAAACGGCCTAGGATAAAAATCGTATTCTAAGCCCAATGGTTCAGTCGTAACCTATTAGAGTTGAGTGTGGAACTTGTAAAAGAATTCAACCATAATCCCAAAGAATAATCGAGTTGATTAGAGCTCAAGGAGACGTAGCACAAGAGGTTTGGGTGAACTCCATATTATATTGCTGTTATGTGTGATTACGTATTGCTACATTGTATTTGTTGTTATATGTTTTATATCAGTCCAAGGAAATAAACTTAAAGCCATTGTTTTACAACCCGGCCGAGTCAACTCCGAAACGGCCGTTTCGAACCGAGCCAGCACCAAAAACTATGACCCGGCCAGCAACCC
Source organism: Pinus tabuliformis (assembly GCA_031772625.1). Classification (NCBI taxonomy): domain Eukaryota; kingdom Viridiplantae; phylum Streptophyta; class Pinopsida; order Pinales; family Pinaceae; genus Pinus; species Pinus tabuliformis. Next base: position 1,180,470,393 of record CM062804.1, read on the forward strand.
GGCTCGGTTGACCGAGTCAACTATGACTCGGCCGAGTCACCCAATGACTCGGCCGAGTCATAGTTGACTCGGTCAACCCGGCCGGGTCCGTATTGACTCGGCCGAGTCAATGAACCTACGGCTGGGCAGCGTAAAACATGAAATAAATTCACTTTTTTTGTGATTTTTGGTAAAGTTAAATTCAGTTTATGGATTCCAAAGGGTAATGGTAAATTGTTAAATGCTTTTGGGGTCCATTTCCCCCTCCCAAACCCTATTTAAGACAGCCAAATGCTCTCATTCACTCACAGCAGTCTTATGCATTTGAGTGAGAGTCTTCTTTGAGAATTAGTGAGCAGTTCTTGAGCTTGTTTTGGAGCAGCAGTGAGGAGTCTTGGAGGAGCATTGTAGCTGGAGTGAGGAGCTTCTTGGGCAGCCATTTGGAGCAGCATTGAGGAGCTGATTCTTGGAGCAAGCTTGAGGAGGCAGTTTGTGCCTGGAGGTATTTTTTTCCACCTCTATAAATCTGTTTTTGCTTAGTAAATTTTAGGTGCATATCAAGAAAGCTTAGAGAGTGTTTTTTGTCAAATAAATGAACATTGAATCAATTTTTTATTTTTTTTTCATTTTCAGATTGTTTTCCTAGTCAAAAAATGGCACCTAGAGCAAAAGATCCTGCTTGGGCATATGTTGAAATGGTTGATAGTCAGATGCATTGCAAGTTTTGCCATAGGAAAATTAAGGAAGGTCCTGGGGGGATTCATAGGCTGAAACAACACTTGGCAGGGATTAAAGGCCAAATTACCGCATGTCCCTCTGATGAAATTGAGGAGATTAGAAAGAATTTGGTGGCCAGCTTTGAAAAATTTAAAGAAGATAAGGCTAGGCAAAAAGAGATACAGGCTGAAATTGGGAGGAAGAGGGAGATACAAAGAATGATGGCTACCAACCCCCACTATGATTTTGAGGGTTCTTCCTCTATCCCTCAAACTGAGGCATCCAACCCTTTCCGTTATGTTCCTCCCTCTTTTGGTTCTGTTCAAGATAAGGGAAAGGGTAGAATGAAGGGTGATGTGACTATCAAAAGTTATTTCACTCCCTCCTCTCCATCAGATGCACATGGTCCTGAAGCTAGTAAAGGTCAAATTCAGCCCACTTTAGATGACCATTGGAAGAAAGAATTGAGGGAGACTGCTTGTGACTACATAGCTAGATGGTGGTATGATGCTGATATCCCCTTTAATGCTGCTCGTTCACCATATTATGAGCCTATGTTTGATGCCATACATGCTGCTGGAAAAGGCTTCAAAGGCCCTACTATGCAAGAGCTAAGGGGGTTTCGTTTGCAGAAAGAAATTCAATCCATTAATGAGTATTTGCAAGAGTTCAGGGACTCATGGGCAAGAACAGGGTGTACCATCATGTCAGATGGATGGACTGATCAAAGAAACCGTACCATCATAAACTTTCTTGTCTTCTGCCCACAGGGAACCATGTTTTTAAAATCAGTTGATGCATCTGATAAGGTAAAAGATGGCCACTTGTTGTTTCAACTATTGGATGAGGTTATTGAGGATGTGGGGGTGGCTAATGTTGTTCAAATCATCACAGACAATGCCTCTAACTATGTTCTTGCTGGTAAACTGTTAGAGGAAAAACACAAGACCATCTTTTGGACCCCATGCGCTGCACATTGCATAGACCTCATGCTTGAGGATATTGGAAAATTAGATTGGGTCAGAAACACTGTAGATAATGCCAAAAGCATAACAAAATTTATCTACAATCATACACTGGTTTTGAGTCTCATGAGGAAACACACTGGAGGCAAGGATATTATTAGGCCTACCATCACTAGATTTGCTACACATTTTTTGACATTGCAATCTATGCTTTCCCAACATAGAAACTTGCAAAAGATGTTTTCCAGTGATGAATGGAATCAAAGCAATTGGTCTAACAAACCAGAAGGCAGAGAATTGAAAAGGAAAGTCCATGATGAAACTTTTTGGAGAAAGGCAGCAGAGATTGTGAAGCTTGCTGAGCCACTAGTTAAGGTGTTGCGGTTGGTGGATGGGGAAAGGTTGGCTATGGGCTTCATTTATGAGGCTATGGATCAAGCAAAGGAGCAAATAAAGACAACATACAAGGATAGAGTGACAAAGTATGGGCCCATTTGGGCAATCATTGATGAAAGATGGAACAATCAACTCCATCGCCCTATACATGCAACTGGGTATTTTTTGAACCCACAGTATCATTATAAAGCTAAGGAGTCAGGAGCTTTGAGGGGGGAGGTCAGAGATGGACTGGTTGATTGCATTGAACGCATGATCCCATCGGAGTCTGATCAGCTGCAGATACATCAACAGGTCACATCCTTCAGCAATGCAATAGGTACCTTTGGGAAGAACCTAGCAAAGATTGCAAGAGAAGCAGATGAGCCAGGTAAACAAAAATTTCAATTCTCAGTTCTTAATGGTTTTACAGTTTTACTTTTTTTATTAAAGACTAAAGTTTGTTAAATCATTTATACTTTGAAAGTTAGATATAATTTGTAATTTTGTTGAGCTTCAGCCTTCATCTAACTCATAATTCATTACACTCCTATGTTTTTTGCAGCACAATGGTGGGAGGCCTTTGGTGGCGAGTGCCCTCAATTGAAAAAGTTTGCAATTCGTATTTTGAGTCAAACTTGCAGTGCATCTGGATGTGAGCGCAATTGGTCTGTCTTTGAGAGGATTCACACAAAGAAGAGAAACCGTTTGGAGCAAAAACGGTTGAATGATCTAGTTTTTGTCCAATACAACCTTCGGCTCAGACGGAACCAATTGCTGAACAAGAGACCTGATTCAGATCTCATTGTGTTGGAAGACATTGATCCAACATCAGATTGGGTAGTGGAGAGTCGTGCACCAGAGTTTGATCCTGATGAGGATCTTGATGAACTTGAACTGGAACATCAACTTCAGCCTGTTCAGTTGAATGCAGATCCCGATCCACCAGCCTCAGTCTCACAGCTAGCAAGGAGTAGGACTCCAGTTGTAGGTGCTTCCTCTGCTCAGCCACGATGAAGCGCAGCCACATATCTACTCTATCTCAGCTTGCATCTGCTGCACAGCCTGCTAGTGGTACTGGCACCACTTCTACAGTTGCAGTTGGAGACGATGATGATGAGGAGGCATGGGGCCTCTTGTCTGACTCTGATGATGATGATCCAGAGATTGGTCGAGATGATCTTGGCTCCTCTGGCAGTAGCTACTAGCCAGTAGTACTAGTATTGGAGTCTGGTCACCATCACAGTTTACTTTTGTTGTAGAGGCCATTTCTAGCCTCCTTGGTTATTTGTATTTTGTTTTGAGTCTTTGATCATGTATGACAGTTGACTATGTATTGCCATTGGGCACCATTTTGATATAATGGATTGGTTCATGAGCCTACTTTGATCATATGTTGTCTTCCATCTATATTATAATGCTGTGTGTTTGGAAACATGAATGAAAATCTTTAAAATTATGTTTAAAATATTTAAAATTATGTTTTTTTATAAAAAAAATAAATATTTAATGTATTTTTTACAACGACCGAGTCATTGAAATCGAGCCGGCCGAGTCATTACCGAGTCGGAGTCGGAGTCGGAGTCGATCCTCGGCCGAGTCGGAGTCGGAGTCGGAGTCATAAAACATTGCTTAAAGCACATAAACAATCTAAAAACAAACATAAGCATACACCTCTTTCAAGCACTTCTAATTCCGCAATTATCAAGCATAAGCATAGATCTTGGGAATATATAAGCTTTGGAGTGGGAAAGGTTCTTATAAGTTAGACAAGAAGCCTTTAGGTCCCCATTTCAGATCAGGTGGTATTAGAGCATCAGGTTGATTAACCCCACCTTTAAAGAAGGTTATATCAGAGCTTAAGTTATACCAGAGCAGGCGGTATCATGATGCAAGTGGTATTAGATCAGAATGCTTGATTGATAGAATAATCTATATGCTTGTTTGATTTGAAAGGTGTTCAAACAGTAGCAAGGATTTTGCTGTTTGATTGTTTGTAAACTAACTGTTGTTTGAGTTTGTAGAGGTGAAGGGAAAGCTACTGTTAGTTAAGTCCAGGAGAGGACAAGAAGGAAGAAGGGCTGAAGGCATTCTTCTTATCCCAAAGGACTTCAAAGTAATCCTTGAAGAACAAGAGGTTTGTTGCAAAATGTTGCTTGACTAAGCTCTTTGTTAATCTTGTTTGAAGTTCTTTTGTTCATTCTGATAATGAGAAATTTTACAAGTGAGTCCTCAAATTCTTCTTTCTTCACAAGATTCTTTGATGAAGACATGAAGCAAGACTTATTCACCATGATGGATATGGTGAGAGAAATGTATGAGGATGGAAGGAAGAGCATCATACTTAAAGAGCAATTGAATTCCATGAAGGAAGAGAAGCAGTTGCTTTCTGACAAATTGCAGGAAATGGAGAGACAACTTCATATTGCAAATATGGATCTGGAAAGGATGCATGAGTTGGAGACACAGCTCTTTGTTGCCAAAGAAGCCTTAGTCAAGTATCAGCTTGAAGAAGAGGTAAATAATTCCAGTTTGTCTTCAATTTCCTCTAAGAATGTTTATATTGGTTCTTTTGAAAAACATACCAGAGGCATAGGTTCCAAGTTAATGTCCAAGATGGGCTATGAAGGAAAAGGCTTGGGCAAACATGCACAGGGTATTGTTGAGCCAATAATAGTTGAGGAAAGGCCTAAGTATTTGGGTCTTGGCTATGGACAATCTTATGGAAAGAGTGCCAAAGATGCCATGAAGACCATTGAAACAGTTCCAAGAAGGAGTTTCATTGCAGGTCTTCTACCTCAAGAGTGTGAAGATTGTATTCTTGGGGAATGCAATAGTGTGAAGCATACTTTGCAGAAATAAGGTGTATATCAGCATACACTTGAACTAGAGAGTTGTGGAAACTCTGAAACCATTGAAGAGGTTGATGGTGTTCCAAAGGGAGCTACTTCTTCATTTGATTCACCTCCTCATGAAAGCAATAAAGGTGAAAGAGAAAGGTATACATTTGGTTCTAACCATATTCCTTTTGATTATGTAAAGCATGATAAATTTCCATATAAGTATGGGAAAAGAATTGCAGTTCCTTTTGTGGTTTGGATAACCATAGTGTTTCTAGATGTTGGAAGAGAATGGCCACATACAGGAAACTTTTGAAGGAAAAGAAGCAAAAAGCCAAAGGTCCATTGGACAAGGCAAATCATGTTGTCAAGAAGATGCACATGTGTTGCGCTTATTGCCATAAGCAAGGATACATTGCTGAAAAATGTTGGACTCTGAATCCAACAATGCTTCCACAAAACTTGAAGAAGGTGGAAAGAGAAAATGGCAGGAAAGGAAAGAAAGATTCCATGATTGATGTGTTTCAGGATGATTCACATGTTGATGTTGATGTGCAGACAAAGGAAGGACCTTTGAAATGGATTCGTAAGAATTGGTTAGAGTTCTTATCCAATTAAGATTGCATGTCTATTGATATAATGCATCTATTTGCAATTCTTTGTTAATGCGATGCAAGTTGCAGGTTTTTACCAAGAAGGTGAATGGAAAAGCTGAGTAGGACTCACTTTATTGCTACAACATTATATTTCATTTCAGCTTCGAAAGTATAGTGTACTTAAGCGAAAGTTGAAGGATGAAATGCATGCATGAGAATGATGTGCATGAACACAGGGATGTTGATGATTTCCTTGTATTTGAACATGTATGTGTGATTAACTTGAAGGGTTGATTACTTTGTTTTTAAACATGCATGTAATGCAATATTGACTTGAGAAAAGTTGATTTGGTCTCCAAGATGGAGATGTTGATGAAGTGTTTCATCTTTGAAAAAGAACTGTAGAATTCTTTTTCTACATGCTTGACTTGAAGGGTAAGGAACTGTAGAATTCTTTTTCTACATGCTTGACTTGAAGGGTCAATTGTTTTAAAGGCATGTTTTGTTGGCTTGTTATCTAGTCAATCATTTGTATGCAGATGTAAAGACATGGAGGTGTTCACAAGATGTGAAATCTGTTTCTTTTGTTGAAGCAGGAGTTTAGGCCATCCAGTTGTTGTCTGTAATCCTGTTGTTGTTAACAATTGTTGTTGATAGTATGTCAAACAGGTACAAATGAAAATTTTGTGAAGCAAATGTAACTTCACATTGGTTTGAGCCACCTTGGATCAATGATCAAGGCAGAGAAGTTCAAACTACCTTCTGTGACCTTCTCAGCAGGAGTTCTGCAGGAAGTCAAGGAGGAAGATAGTTCTTCCCAGGAGGACAAGCACATCCAGGAAGGGAGTGTTCAAAGGCTTTGGTTCAGAGGCACTATGCAAGGCAAGTGTATGGAGGCTAAAAGAAGAGGGTGAGATACTCTCATTTACTGTTCAGATCAGTATATCAGTGTTTTGGAGTCCAAAAGCTTTTTAGTGGGAAGGAGTGGTCCAAAATGGATCTTGGATAAACCTCTAAGTCTAAAAGACTTCATATAAGAGGTAAAAGGTGCTAAATGGCACAAATCCTTTGTAAATCCGAGGAAAATGAAAGTCAAAGGATGCTCTTGGGAATAGTCTCATTGCATAGATCTCTTCATTCTGAATTTAACGCAATTTGAATGGTCTAAAATGGACTTCAGATGAAAAAGTTATTGCAAAAAGAAGATTGCCCATTATCTTTAGAAAAGGAAGCAAATCCTTATAAAAATGGACTTAAAGGTTCATTGAAGGAAATTGCATCGGAAGAGGTTAAAGGGAGGACTTAAGTGGAGGCGAAAGGACTTCCCGATTGGTGATCTCCGACATATCGCATCGGGGAAAGACTTACATATGATATCGGAACCCCTGGGTAGGCCGATTAGCGACATGCCGATGTTGCGACGTGCGACAGAGCGATCGGCGATGGAGCGATGTGGAGGCAGACTCGAAATATTATATTCCGCAACCTAAACCCTTATCGGATCCGTAAGATGTATCAGATCAAAGCATTGAAGGGATAAAGGCCTAGAGGGAGGACAATGCGATACGCTGATGCGATGGGCCAATAGCGACAACGCCAACATGCGATTGCAATAGCACGATCGGCAATTCCCCGATACAAGGGCCAATGCACATGCGATTGCGATATGCGATCAAGGCGTGGACCCGATAAATTTATAAGTGCGATTTCATAAGTTTTGAAATCCGAAATTACAGGATTTCTATGTATTCCCATGTAATTGGGTTTTTTGGCCATACGTAATGCGATTGTGATTTGCAATGACAGCACAGACCCGAGAGGTTTATAAATGCCATTGCATATTATTTGAGTTCCGACTGTAACGCTCATGATGGTGTTTTCGTGAGTTTCCTGTGTATTTCCGTTATGTGGTCTAATTTGAGAATTATACAGGAGGAAGGCCAAACGACCGGGTTGCCTGCGCCCGCTGATTCCTTTGTAAACTATCCTTGTTCTTCAATCATTTGTGCCACGCTGTAAGCGGGCGTTTTGTAACAATGATGCGTTGTAACAGGAATGCGTTATACACAGAGAGCCACAGAGCCATAGAGCCAAATGGCCAGTCGCAGAGCCACAGAGCCAGAGAGCTAGAGGGCCAGTCGAAGAGACAGAGGAATGATTACACACAGAGAAACGGACAGGAAGCCGCAGAGCCGAAGGGATGCCTCACAAAAGCCAGAGAGCACAATTGAAAGAGGAAGTTTTGGAGTCGGGGTGACTTAGAAGTAGAGGGTCACTTGGAGGTCAAGCGAAACCAATAGCTCGTGAGAGCCAGAGCCGAGAGCCTAGAGCCAGAGACAGAGCCAGAGCCAGAGCTAGAGCTAAGAGCCAGAGCCAAAGCCAGAGCCAAGAGCTAGAGCCAGAGCTGAGAGCCAAAGCCAGAGCGAGGGCCAGAGCCGAGAGCCAGAGATCCAAACGGCCAGGGATAAAAATGGTATTCTAAGCCCAATGGTTCAGTCGTAACTTATTGGAGTTGAGTGTGGAACTTGTAAAAGAATTCAGCCATAATCCCAAAGAGTCTAATCGAGTTGATTAGAGCTCAAGGAGACGTAGCCTAAGAGGTTTGGGTGAACGGGTGAACTCCATATTATATTGTTGTTACGTGTGATTGCATATTGCTGCATTGTATTTGTTGTTATATGTTTTATATCAGTTCAAAAAAATACACTTAAAGCACATAAACAATCTAAAAACAAACATAAGCATACACTTCTTTCAAGCACTTTTAATTATGCAATTATCAAGAATAAGCATAGATCTTGGGAATATATAAGCTTTGGAGTGGGAGAGGTTCTTGTAAGTTAGACAAGAAGCCTTTATGGCAGCCTTATCACTGTCATAGCATCGAGATCTTGTACCTAATTCATTGAGACAGTACCGAGATTTCAACACTGTAAATATACCGAGATCTTCACCAATGTTGTGAACCCTCATCACTATGTTAGCATTGAGATAAACTTGTGTTAAGACCTTCGTTGTTGTGACACCGAGCCCTTAACACTATAGTTATACCGAGACAAAAATAGCATCGAACCTGTGTTAGCATACAACTTTTGTGGTAATACCAAACTGCAATCTGCATCACCATTTTGAGGCTGACTATAATTGCATCGAAGTCTGAGATTATCCGAACTTATCTTCTGTAATAACACCGAAACATATCTTTCCGAAATCCGCACTTCTCTCTCAGATCCATGAGTTCATTTCTGTGATTTTGGTCGAAGGTTGCACTCCTATTTATAGTTGTTCTCTATCGTTAATAAGCCGACATGAGTACTTTGAAGAGTGGTGTCTCCACATAATGTTAGGCCGACTTGTAGACCACCTGGTAGGTTGGCTTTGATGAAGATTTGTTTGGTAGCAAGGAGACTTTGACTTGATTGAGGAGTCTTCACAAATTGACTTTGATAATACCCTAAAGCCTACAATGGAGGCTTGACCTATAATTGACCCAAGCATGAAACCCATGCTTTAATAAGTCAATTCAATTTAATAATAAAATTCCTTTCACTGTCTTTTGACAAATAAATTACATTTTGACTAAAGTACAATAATGAAGACTGAACCTAGTTACATTTTCCAACACTCCCTCTTAACTAGGGAGGTATTCATATTTACATATAATCACAGAGGTACATGGAAGATCTCAACACATCATCTATGAAGAATTTTAGGCATTGAAATGCCATGGACTAGATTCCTAACCAGGGCAATATATCTATTGGTCTCTCAACAATTTAGGCACTGCAATGCCACGAACTAGATTCATGACCAGGGCAATCTATCCGGGTGGGAATAAGATGGACTCAAGCTTTTAGCCTCTCTAGGTACCATCAGGCGTACTTGCTAACCATCAACCCAGAAATCTAGGTGCGTGTCAGAGCTCAATGTCCAATGCCACCCTTCCAACTTCAGGACCTAGACATCAACACAAAGTGTCGGCCAGATGTCCTCCCAGACAATGCTTCACTCGCAAAGCCTCAACACCCCTTGATCCCGCAGATCAAGAACAACAAATCTCTCCCGATCAAACTAATCAATAAGCAGCATGCTATCAAAACCTTCAAGAGAGATTTACTTGTACAAACACAACCCCAATCAATAATATACTTTCACATATTCATAAACAAACACAAACATTTGGGGTCTTTCAGACAACAGATGTTGCTTCTCAACACAGTAAGACTATCAACCGAATCTTTGACAGAAGATTCCTTACTCATACACTTTCCTTTCCTACTTCACATGCAGCAACATATCCTTCATTCTCCAATCAAAACTATGCTCTCCCTCTGAACCTGAGAGATTTCCTTTATCCAGGCTCCCTCTTAACTCAAGGAGGTGTCTTCTATCCAGGCTTCCTCTTAACTCAGGGAGATCAACTTCTTCTTTTCATCATCGGAGAATCTTTATAGGATCCCAATCATCTCATCAGAGTTATCACTATTCACATCATGCTTATCATATCAACGAACATCTTCACCATCTTGACGATTGTGTACCTACACCACTTAGATAGCAAGTACAACCAACTCTATAGAAGCATGAAGTTAGCCATATCCAAATCTTATGCATTTACAAACATAAGCAGCAAGAGACTATACTTCAATACTTCAACTTCTTTCCCAAGTCTTGTTACAAACCTTAAATCACATCCATAGCTCATCAAGATATTAAGCTCATTATATTTAGGGTTTCAATATTCTTTCAACGACAAGTTCCTTCATATAGAAAACCCTAGAAGCAAACAAATCAATGAATCTAACAACTTTCAAAATTCATATGTTAGACTCTTCACTAAGACTTCATACATATCCTAGATTTTATACATGAGCTTCAACAATCAAAACCAATCACAACTTAATCAACATCATGACTAGCATCTACTAGAGTTTGATGTAAACCCTAGATTTCCATTTACAAATTCTCAGCAATCACTATATAAATTCATAGATTCCAGATTGTCATACATACTAGAGAATTTAACTACTACTAGGGTTTAGTTGCAAACCCTAGATTTACCAAACATCATCATCCTAGAACATCAAACCTTGACTAGGGCTTGTTTCCAAACTCTAGGACTCATGACCATTAACACTTAGGTCAACACATATATCTAGGAATTCATCAGTATATCATAATCACATCATATGTCAGGCAATGTTAGACATATACCGTCCTAGACCAAGCTAGGGTTTCAACCAATGGACACATGCCTAGGGTTTCATTCCTAGGACTCTAAATACATAACAATGGTTTTGCTTATAGACCCAACCAAACCCTAAAGATCTAGGGTTTCATAGCAAAGCAAACCCTATTATTCCAAAATTTCAAAGGTTCGGGATCTCAGACAAACATCATTCAACCCTAACAAGTTAAGATTTCATGATCATACTGAAATCCCAAACATGACATCATCAAAAACTTCAAATAGCATTTCACAATAACCCTAAGCAAGCTAGGGTTTCACACATTGTCAACATACCCTTAAGTTATGGCTTTTCCAGAGAACCTGTCTAGGGTTCTATAAAATCAATTAAGAATATGAGGAGGGGTAGATTTATAAAGTGATGAATCACCCAAAACAAGAATCATTATAATTCAAGGCTAGACATAACGATGTCAGTCATGTAATGCAGAATTTCAAAAATAAGATGATCATACTTTTAAGAGAATCTTGTAAGGTGTATGGTTTGAGACATACCTGGAGATGTTCCTTGGCAAACTTGGTAAGGATTCCTTGAAGTGTTAATCCATCCTCTTTTATACTTGTAGTACATACTAACAAAGCATAGCATGTGATACTAAGGACATAATTTTAGTTTCTTAAGTTAGATCTTTTACATAATCATGGGGAAGGAAATCTTATGACAAGTTATTCATTCTTTCAAACATTAGTAGGACCTTTTATTTGACATCCTATATTACATGTAAACCCTAAAAGATAATGATGCAAGATATCTTAGGGATTACAATCTTTATCCTAGTCTAATTATAACCAAGGATCATATGGATCGTTTAAGATAATAGAAATTTAAAAGCTCATAGATATACATACCTTGTGTTTCTGTTCCTCTGATTTGATAGCTTGATGGAAAATGACAATACTTGATTTCTTTTTCATAGGCCAGACTTCAAATAGTCTTCAAATAAACACTTTTGCCTTAGCAAATCCTCCATTCGTTGTCTTCAAATGCATGACTAGTTTATTTGGTTAGGGCTTCTATAATCTCAAAGTATGTTGAATAGGCTTTTTGGACTTGGGTAACTCAGTCCATTGTTTCTTCAACGAGTGGAAGAATGTACCGTTTTGACCTTGCACATATCAATGGCCATAGCACCGCTTTAATAACCTGAACTTTCTTTATGACATGATTGTGATTAATACCAAACTCCATATTGAACTTGCTACCAAATTTATCACTGAGGTTGATCCAAAACAAAGATTGCATCTACTAGGCACAGAGACTTTCTTGTACCCTGTCCGAGCTTCGGTAATATCTTTTCTAAGTTTTGGGTCATGTGATGATTGAGTTCTCTTTACTGTGATAACACCGAATTGAAGACTGTGATAACACCGAATTGAATACTTATCCAAGCTCCTTGTAATCGAAACATTTTCTTTATTCGAACTTGTTATCTCTAAGATCATATCACTTTAATGGCACCAAAACAAGATCTTTGTCACTGTAGAGGCATCTAGGCTTTTTCTTTCTTTCATTGCACCAAATTGAAGAGATCATCAATCAATTAAACTCCTCCACTGTAACAACACTGAAATGCAAGCCATGTCTGAAGGATGGGTGAAGGATTTCCAAAGCTCCATTTTTTTGAAGTGACCGAACTGTCCCATCATGCCTTTTAGGATGTCATTTGAATTCCTTTAGTCTTGATCTTTGTACTCAAGTGATTTTCAAACTGCCTTTTGACCATAGCTCTAATACCATGTTGGAAAATCCATAGTGTTGGCAGCGAAAACGATTTTCCTCTTAATGGCATTAACTTGCGATATTTTCATTGTTAGTATTCGTTCTCTTAATTATCTTTTCTTATCATCAAGATTAATGCCAAGCAACAAATAGAAGAGAACACAAGATATAGGCACGTTGCTAGGGGAAAAGCCCCTCAAGGGGAAAACTCAGTCACAAATTCTTCCTCATTAAATTCAAGATGAGACGACCAAGGCACTTACAAACTAGACTATACTCCCTCCATCAAGTTATCCTTCATCTCTGTCAGGATTGCATCCTTGTTATTGGGAGGGTACCAAATTCTTGTCTCTGTGGCTGCCTTATCACTGTCATAGCATCGAGATCTTGTACCTAATTCATTGAGACAGTACCGAGATTTCATCATTGTAAATATACCGAGATCTTCACCACTGTTGTGAACCCTCATCATTGTGTTAGCATTGAGACAAACTTGTGTTGAGACCTTCGATGTTGTAACACCAATCCCTTAACACTGTAGTTATACAGAGACAAAAATAACATCAAACCTGTGTTAGCATACAACTTTTGTGGTAATACCAAACTGCAATCTGCATCACCATTCTGAGATTCACTATTGTTGACCACTACGTGTCAAAAACCCATAGCATTACACCCCTTTTTCTCGCAAAAGGGATAGTGCTTGATCGATGTGTTCATGCCATTCAGCTATCATCATCAGCCTGATCATCATGTTATATTGTAAACCCTTTATGCATGTGTAAAATGTAAATAATCTTAGCAGATCCGTGTCGTGTATATAATTACCTAGGTAAACCTACTTTTCTAGTGACGATTTACATTCCGGGAGGTTTTTTGACTCACCGATCCATTCTTGGATGGTCAGTAGAATTTTCCTTCAGCCTTACCCCAAAGCCGGAATGGATTTTGTCACTATGATCTTAGGGGAGTCCTAGTGTTCTAGATCGAGTCTATGTAAAAGTGATTTGGGAATAATCCTAACTATTTAGTTGGGTTATTTTATTACAAATTGCTTGGTCTGCTAGATTATAGCTGTGTCGCAGAAATGGATAGTCTGTGAGGGTCCTTTTCAGATGGGTTTTCCCCCCTATGATGTAAAAAATGTGAAAATCATGATGTAAAGGGTCTTGAGGGTTGGAAAAATAATTTATCCCCTCATAGGTTAATTAATTAAATTTTATGACCAAAATTAATTAAAATCCTAAGACAAAAATTTAATTAATTCTAGGCCCTAGGTAAATTTAAATTCTCTGAAGGAAAAATTCGTCGGTCTTTAAAAATTAAATTTTAAGAGGTCCAGGGACTAAGGTAAATTAATTATTTTTCTAAATTTTAAGCCTTTGGTCCCTGGGGTTAAGTCAAAGTCAAAATTCTTAGGAAATTAATTCAAAAATTAAATTTTTGAATTAATTAAAATTCATTTAATTGAAAATTTTGAATTTCCTCAAGAATTTAAAATTTCAACGGATGAGATTAAAAGAAATTTTGAGCCTCATCAACGGTCAAAATTGCTTTGACGAGGATCACTCAAACTAGTCATTGGAGGATTTATGTTTAAATAGGAGGTCATTTGTCAGTCAGTTCATCTGATCTTTTGATCGTGTACTAATCGAAGAGCTCTCTTGTAATCTTTTTATGAGCAATAAAGAAAGACTTTGTGGTTAATTTCTGCTGGTGTTACTCTTCGTGGAAATACTGTAAGATGTGTCATTTTCATGCATAGATTTCTTTTTAGCCATTGATGATAGCTTTCTGAAGAGTGATTTGAGTACAGGTATCTTGCTCAGTCATTGGGGTTTGAATGATAATTTAAGTTTTGAATATAATAGCAGGTATCTCTATTTATCTGAATTTTATTATTGTTTTCTTACTCTATGTTGATGGTTGAATTGAATTTTGTAGGAAAGTCTTGATTTTTAGATCATCGGGCGTTTAGGGAAGTTCTCGGTTGATCTAGCCAACTACCGATCCGTGTTTTCTGAAGAGCCCAGCTTAATTTGATCCTGGGCTTACCATAAGATATTTATTTTATGGGTGATGCATGAAGGGTTTTGAGCTCAGTACCTGCTCTAAAATTCAAAAAAAAATATTTTTTTTTCCATGCTAACTCGATAGATCTGGCTGTTGAGGGCCTCAGATTATTAGATCTGGGAGCAGAGTTGGACTCACACTCCCTAGATCTGATATATCTGTCATTCATGTACATAGATCTGTGATTATTTTCAATTTTCTGACTTGGGTTTTCTGGGTTTTTAGTTTTTTTTTTTGTCATTGTATATATCGTTTGGGTGTTTCTTGTTGTCTTGCAGCTACAGATCTGAAGGAGAAAATTGCGCAGAGTCCAGATCTAGGCCCTGGAGGGTAAAATCTAGATCTCTGGGATTCATTAGCATCATTTTGCAGGAATATTTTTCACAGTCTAGGGGTTTAAATTTATTTATTTTTTTAATTTGGAAAATTTTTAAGGGCTTCACTGATAAATCTGAACAGAAATATAGCATATTGATCAAGGTTTTATGGAAATTTCTGGGGTTTTTTGGATACCATTTGTTTGAGTTTATCGTTTTGCTGGTTGGGATTTCATCTCGTTGCAAAAGTTCGAATGTCTTTTTACAGGACCCTCGCTACCCTCCTCAACGTTGCCCACACCAAGCACTGTCATCTTTTATCCCAGGGCTCTTCCTACAACCCTCTCCAGATCATCAAACCCTTGCTGGTAGCCATACCCGCATTTCAAAATCTCTTCCATCCTCACGCAGTCCCTCAACTCGCGTCCTTCTACCTGCACGCTATTCTTTGTGTCTTCATCGCAGCGCCAACCTGCAGACATACATTGAATCCTCTGTTCGTTGACATTTTCCGCTCCTCATCCATCGAGCTACCTAAACCGCAGTCATACATCTAGCTTTTCCTCCACGCTGTTGGCATTGCTTCACCCTTCCATGCGTTTTACCTACTACGTGTGACTACGCTGCTCCTCATTGTTGTTCTTCCTCTCTCCCGCATGCTCTCACCATCTCTTCTCCTTTCCACTACTCATTTCTTCTCCCGCTGGCCATTCCACGCTGTCTGCCAGATCCACCTCTCCACGCTGCCAAAACATCACTTCATCTCATCACTCAATACTTCTCCATACACTACCCTCCTTCCTCCTTGACCTGCTCCTTCCTCATTTCCATCATCCCCTCTGCTAGTCCGTCAAGTTATCCCTTGTTGCCGTCGAATCCTTCCGCGAACCTATAGTCAACAAAAACATTCGTTCGATTTCATTTTTCATTCTTGTTATGTATGAGGTTTCAGTTTGGTTAGGTTAGGTCTCATTGCTTTTTTAGTTTAGATTTCATTTTTTTTTTAGGACTTTGGTTAATCTCTCTGACATTTTATTTTAAAAGAAAACATAAAAATAAAAAAAAAATAAAAATTCGACTTGGTTTTCACTTTTATTTTGATTTTATTTCATTTTTATTTTTATTCCTTTTATGATTTTAATTTCGACTCAAAAATTAAAAGTAACAAAAAAAAAATGTAAAAAAAAATATAAAATATAAAATTAACCGTTTTGACATTTTATTTTTTTCTTTTACTTTTGATTTTAAGAATTCTAAAAATCCTAAAAACATTAAAAATCCTAAAAATCCTAAAAATTTTAAAAATTTTAAAATTTTGGTGTTGAATTTAAGAATGAAATAAATTAAAGGATTTGCGCTTAAACATCAAAAATTTTAATGTGGCCTATGGCCCATTAAAAATTCAATTTATTTAACCCTTCAATTTATTTTACTTATTCATTTTTCACATTGATGTTATTGCCTAAAGAATAATTAAAACGTTAATCTGAAGTTCTTTGGTGTTTCTGATGTTAAATGCTAAATCTTAAATTTTCATGATTCTTCTATGGTCAAAGTGCGACAAACGTTTTAAATCAGATTTATTGTTGGAGAAAGTTAATTGAATCTAGATTTGGGCCATTAAGTGAAAATCATTTTAAATCTGGAATCATCTTGCGTGATATAGTTTTGGGCATTTATATTGATTATTCATGATTGTCATTATTCGTCACATATTGGAAATTTTTTCTGGATAACTTGTTTTACTTAATCTATGGTTAATTCAAATTAAAGGCACTGGTCTATCACTGTTTCTATCTTGTGGTCGTGTCTTGGTTACCTTAGCGTTTAATCTATTCATCTGGTTAATCGAAATCCATTTACAATTCATCAAGTTGTTCATCTTTAAAATCTCCTAGACCTCGAGTTCCATAGGCTTTCTCATCCATTTACCTTAGGGACTACCCCCCTTGACTTGTCTAGGAGAGAGTCTAAACGGAGTGAGTAAGAATTAAGAGTGACAACCCTTACTTTGACCGTTGTCGCGGTGCCTAGACACTTGGTGCAACAACAACTGTAATTGCACCGAAGCCTCAAATTATCCGAACTTATCTTCTGTAATAATGTCGAAACACATCTCTTTGAAATTCGCACTTCTCTCTGAGATCCACAAGTTCATTTCTGTGATTTTGGTCGAAGGTTGCCCTCCTATTTATAGTTGTTCTCCATAGTTAATAAGCCGACATAAGTACTTTGAAGAGTGGTGTCTCCACATACTGTTAGGCCGACTTGTAGACCTACTGGTAGGCCGACTTTGATGAAGATTTGTTTGACAACAAGGAGACTTTGACTTGATGGAGGAGTCTTCACAATCTAACCTTGACAATACACTAAAGCCTACAATGGAGGCTTGACCTATAATTGACCAAAGCATGAATCCCATGCTTTAATAAGTCAATTCAATTTAATAATAAAATTCCTTTCACTTTCTTTTGACAAATAAATTATATTTTGACTCAAGTACAATAATGAAGACCAAACCTAGTTAAATTATATTTTGACTCAAGTACAATAATGAAGACCAACCTTACCTTTCTCAAGGATATCACTCCTGATGACTCCCCTTTTGAAAACCTTGAGGAAGGTGATCCCATGGGCTCTTTGGAAAATAACATTGCAAAATATTTCCACATTGAAAAGGAGAAATGGGAAATTGTTGGTCCTCAATTTGATTGTGCTCCAATTTATGACACCAATAAGGGGGGTGAGGATGAGATTGGTCTTCCCTTCCACTCAAGCGTTATTTATGATGACATACCCATTGATACCCTTGGTAAGGAAAATTATTATTTTCCCTTACATAAAGAAGGACAATCTTTGATGGAAGTGATTGATTCTCCTTTTAATGAAATCCCAACCTTTGGTGCTTATAATGAGGAAAGCAGCGAGGCTCTCACTTGCCCACCTTATGATTATGTATCTAAAATTCTAAATCACTTGAGCCTTTAGGTTGTGGGGAAGGAAAACCCGTTGAATATGACATTTCACACTCCCCTTTGCCTCTCATCACCTAGAGTCTTCCTCGAGTAAGTCCCTCATACCTTTTGGTATCACCTCGAGTGACCATGCTCCTTTTCCCTTTTATGAATATGGTGTCAAGGAGGAACCCTTCATTGAAGCTATTCTATTCCCTTTAACCCATCGTCAAGATTATGATCACTCTGCGACCTCCCCTCCCTGATGATACCATCACATTGAGAGACATATTTGTTGCATTCCTTCTTTCTTTCACCCTTCATTCCCCTCTCATCACAACCATGTGACATCCTCAATGCATGATATTACGAGCAATGATCGTGATGAGGAGTTCTCAAGAGTAATCATTCATTCCTCCATTTTGTACCTAGAAGGGAAGCCCTGGACCTCTAGAATGACTAGTTTTCTTTCTCCAAGGACCTCCCTCTACCTCGAATAGAGATCACGTTTTCCGGCCTCATTCGCCATGTGACTATGTCCACATTCCATTTGGGGGTTGCTACATGAGTAATCATTGATCCGGATTTAAACAGGGACGCAATAAAATACAGAGATAACCATAAAGACAGATATGCAGCGGAACTAATACTTCATTTCATTAATGTAAAACACTGAAATATGCTTACAAGCAGAAATGGAAATAAACCAGCTCGGGTGATGGTAGCTTATCTTTGAGAAGAGATGTGGCGGCTACATGCTTTTGAACTATGTTACAATGAGGCCCGAAGGCCTATTTATTGTTGAGAAACAATGGAAAACCCTTAACATCCCAAAACCTAACCCTAGAAGATGAAACGCCAAATTGTGGGCCCCGTTTGGGTAAATTGGTACATCAATTTCCCGGGGTCGTAACTTTGGCACCCGATCTCTGTTTGATGCGTACAATAGCTCGTTAGAAAGATCTATCCGAGCACTACAACTTTGGGAAGAGCAATATTGGTCCATGGACCCATGTTGCTTCTAGATTTCCCAAAAAACGTCATTTAGGGCTTTAAAACGGCTCCGGAAGTTCAGGACCCGAAAAACTGCTAAAAATAGTAAATTGTGCTACAATTAAAGAAACTGAAATAGACAGTTGTGGGGGTCCAAATGGGATAGATGGGTGGCCACCAACATCCACCTGGATCATTCCTCCCCCCTTAGGAAGCAATGGTCCCCATTGCGTTGAGTTTCTCCCTGAGATGAGGAAGCTTTTGCTGAGTTGGGTCTCTAGTGAGTTGTTTTACAATCTCTGATGTGTCCAGTAATGGCGGGAAGCATGGTCGGCGATGGTCCACATTGAACACTCGGTGCAAGCGAAGGAATGGAGGAATGTTGTGCTCCAAAGCATTATTTCCCACAGCCTTGGTAATGGTGTAAGGATCATGTCGGTGTGGTCGGAGCCTCTGATGGGCTCCTGTAAGGCGTTCTTTCTGCAGATGTAACCAGACTTTATTGGCCACTTGAAGCTTGTGTGGTACCCCTGTAGGTGAGGAGAAGTTGTTCCTGTGTTCTTTCATGACTGTATAACTTTGCTGCATGGAGGAACCCTTCGCAGGTGTCATGGATGTGGTGATGATCTTCCCCTTACTTTGGGAGTGAACCAGACAGATGAATTTCCTACTCTGGGAGATGAGCTTGCTACCTTTCTTAGCAGTGATCAAAGAGGTGGTGGTAGGTGGGGCTACCTCTGGTATCTTGTATAATGAATCACCCAAAGAAATAATGACAGCGCGAGGCCTTGACTCATACACAACATGTTGCCTCCACAAGTATGGTTGGCCTAATAATACATCACAAACATCCAGAGGTGTACCATCACATAATACCTCGTCTGTGAAGGGCTTGATGCTATAGGGAAGGTGGCACTACTGGCGAACTTTGAGATCTCATCCTTCATAAAGCCACCCGATACTGTATGGCTGCGGGTGTGGTGTAGTTGGTAGGCCCAACCGCTTCACGACCTCTGCTGAAATGAGGTTCTTTTGGCTACCACTATCGACAATGAATTGCAGCGGCGAGCCCTTCACCCACATCTGTGAGTGGAAAAGACACTCCCCCTCCTCTGGGTCTTCAGGTTCATTCTTCTGGATCTTGGCAGTGGCAACAGTGACGCTGGGCTCCGCATCAATGATTTGCTTCCCTTTGCCATTCCTTTTGTCAGGTTCTGACTCAGGGTCGGAACATGCATCTGATTCTGAAGCCTTCAACTTAGCCACCAGCGACTGCTTGGTCCGACACTCACTTGTGTTATGAGTGGGACTCTTGTGGAACTCACACCACTTTCCTGTGTCCTTCTTCGGCTTCATGGTGTTGTTCTTTTCTTGCGGCTTTAACGGGTTGTCTTGGGTCACCCCGCCTTGGCTTTGTCTTTTGGTCTTCTGATTCGCAGATCCAAAGTCTCGCTTCTTCTGTTTGAACTTTTGCTCGATTTTGATAGCGTATCGATACATCGTGCCGAGCGAGGAGATGTTCAAGAACTCCATCTCTTCCTGGATGTATCTATGTAGGCAGTCACAGTATTTTAGTACCAGATGCAGCTCAGAATCTTTGATACCCAACTGTGCGCGAAGGGTATGAAAAATGTTTGTGAACTCCGAGACATCTTGGTCCCGTTCCTGCCGCAACGTGGTCCACTTTATGTATTTGTCCTAATAGCTTTTGAGAGGGTAGTACTGCTCCTTGATGGCATCTTGGAATGAATCCCAAGTGGGTGTGGCTGAAAATAATGAGCCTGTACTTACATTCTTCTGCTCGCAGTAGGTTTCCCACCAGTCCTTGACGTGGGGGGCTACTTTGAGAAGAGCGAAAACAATCTTTTCTTGACTGGAAAATCATGAACAGAAAAATACCCATCTAGCAGATTTAACCATTTATCTACGACATTTGCGTCTATTTGACCCTCGAAGATGGGGATTTCAAAATTAACTTGTACCTTAAAGGGCACGGCGTTTACAAAGTAGCTGTTGGAAGCCGATGCATCGCCTCTGGGTAGCTGTTGAAGGATCTGCGCAAAGCTATCCATCATCGCGTTCCTTTACCGCTTGAAGGCTTCTTCGAGCAAGATTTTGATAGGACCTCCTAACCCCTCGTCTTTCTTCTCATCCGCCATGGGAGGCCATCGGGATTTGCGAGGCTGGTCTTGCAAAGGTTTGACCAGTTCAAGCCCTAACTCCTTATATCCCGACCTCATTGGGGACATGCAAAGAAAAACAGAGAAAAAGCAGACTACTCTGATACCACTAATCCGGATTTAAACAGGAACGCAATAAAATACAGAGATAACCACAAAGACAGATATGTAGCGGAACTAATACTTCATTTCATTAATGTAAAATACTGAAATATGCTTACAAGCAGAAATGGAAATAAACCAGCTAGGGCGATGGTAGCTTATCTCTGAGAAAAGATGTGGCGGCTACATGCCTCTGAACTGTGTTACAATGAGGCTCGAAGGCCTATTTATTGTTGAAAAACAATGGAAAACCCTTAACATCCCAAAACCTAACCCTAGAAGATGAAACGCCAAATTGTGAGCCCCGTTTGGGTAAATTGGTACATCAATTTCCCAGGGTCGTAACTTTGGCACCCGATCTCCATTTGACGCATACAATAGCTCGTTAGAAAGATCTATCCGAGCACTAAAACCTTGGGAAGAGAAACATTGATCCATGGACCCATGTTGCTCCCAGATTTCCCAAAAAACATCGTTTAGGGCCTCAAAACGGCTCCGGAAGTTTAGGACCCAAAAAACTGCTAAAAATAGTAAATTGTGCTACAATTAAGGAAACTAAAAAACTGAAAGAGAAAGTCGTGGGGGTCCAAATGGGATAGATGGGTGGCCACCAACATCCACCTGGATCAAACGGAGACATCCCCTCTCATCACAACCATGTGACATCCTCAATGCATGATATTACGAGCAATGATCATGACGAGGAATTCTCGAGAGTAATCATTCATTCCTCCATTTTGTACCTAGAAGGGAAGCCTTGGACCTCTAGAATGACTAGTTTTCTTTCTCCAAGGACCTCCCTCTACCTCAAATAGAGATCATGTTTTCACGCCTCATTCACCATGTGACTATGTTCACATTCGATTTGGGGGTTGCTACATGAGTAATCATACTGGAAGGCATATGTATATCGATGTGATGATATGTTGGTTGCACTGGCTTTATAATTACACTTAGTATTAACATTACTATATGCATGTTAGGGTAGGATGCATTGTATGATGATTTTTGCATTAGAGCTAACCGCATATGATGTTTCTCATAATAAGCATGTTGCCACGTGACTTTGATCTTCGACTTATTCAGATAACAGGTCTACAGTGACCAAGAGATTGTTGGAGTTCTCGTGACCTCCTGTCCGAACAACCTCGTCCACTCCTTCGAGAGATCACGTCCCAGTTGGAGCGAGATTGTTATGAACATAAATTGTATAAATAAAATAAAACATAAATAAAAATAAATAAATGTAAATACTAAATAATCAAGTAATGATTATGTTAAGTAGTCATTAATTAAGTGAAAAGGCATGTCTAAAAGACATACCCAATCACGAAAGGACACCTGCTTAGGTATATATTCAGGTCCTCATTATAACATTCTACATCATCTTGTACAATTATATATATATATATATATAATAAATTTTTGTTGCAAATACTTTTGTGTATTTTAACATTTAAGTCAACAAGCTATAGTTTTGTTGCTTCAGTGGTATCAGAGCCATGCCGCACAATATAACCATGTGACTCTTTGAATGTTGTTCGCCATACAATATGCCATTACGTTCACATCCTGAATTCTTGGAGCAATTTAATAAAATTCAAGAAACATTTCAGCATTTAGAAAAATCGTTTGCAGAAGTAAAAACATGTCGAAAGGAAATTGATAATAAAGAAGATAATAGTGACAATGAAGAAATGAAACTAGGTGAAGCATGAGAAGAAGATTTTGATCAGAATGATGATAATGAAAATGAAAACATAATATATAATGATGAATATGAGAATGATATCGATCAAGATGATGATCCAAATGAAGATGATGTGGAAAAGGAATATCTTGAGCTATAGGAAGATGAACAATATCATAACAATAAGGAAGTTGATCTTGATGCGAAAGAGGTTATGTCAATTTCAGATTATGATGCGAATGAAGATGATCTTAAAGACAGAGTTGAGCTTGAAGATTGGTCACAAGATCTAGAACCAACGTTGTCGTATGATATCAAGGTTGAAGGTATCGCTGACATCGAACATATCGTTAAAGCAATTGAATCCACTGTTTCAAAGAAAGAGCATCTGTCAAAAATTCATTGAGGAACTTGATGCGCACAGAGATGGTATACAAAATTGTACCATCCAATGGAAGGACTTGGAACATCATTTTTCTTGTAGTCACGAAGCTTTGAAGAAGAGGGTTGATGAGTTAATTGAGAAAGAAAAATCATTTGAGGCTAAGGCCTTGGGAACTCAACAAATGCTTGAGAAGTGAGATGAAGTTGTTGTCGTTAAGGAGCAGGCTTCTTTGGCCCGTGTAAAGGAGCAAAAAGATGTTGCTCTTGCTGTCATTATTGAGGCTCGCTCAAAACAGATGGAAGTTTTCGTAGATGCTTCTACAAAAACTTTTGGAGTTGCTGAAAATAAGGTAAATGATTCATCCGTTACAGACATAGAACCCATTGATCCTACCTCTAACAAAGCTGAAAAATATCCTGCTAAATCTGGGGCTCCTAAAGCTGGAGCAGCTTCTGAAGTGAAGCCATGCCCTCAATTGAAACAATTATGTGAAAAAATGGATGCGAAAGGGCTTCTCAAATTTATATCAGAAAACCGGAAATTTCTTGCAGCCCTTAGGGATGAGGTTCCTACAACACTGTAGTTTGCAACTGACCCAGGCCGTCTAGTTTTGAATGCTTTAGAGGGTTTTTACCCTATAAATGAACCATCCAATCATGAGGAATTTTACTTGCTTATTGGAAAAGGTGAAGAGACTCTTGCAGAAAGGAAGATTGTACAAGCAACTGTTCGTTTTGTTCAAAATAATCGTGTAGTATGTGATATGGATTCAGGATTGACAGGAATGATTATGAAGGAAGAACTTTCTGATGATAGAGATATTGATCCAATAGAAAAGATCACTGAAGGCAGCATCCTTACCTGTCGGGTGAAATCTATTCAGAAAGCAAAGTGCATAATAGATTTGACTTGCAAAGCGAGTGAGTTAAGGGGTGATCATTGGCAGAGGGGACAGGTTAAGGATCCGTTCTATGCAAAAGATGAATCCCTTTTACACAGCGAGCAAGAAAAAGCAAAGAAGGAAAAGGAACTTGCAAAGAAGTCTTTCAAATCCCGGATGATTGTGCATCCACAATTCCAGAACATTTCAACAAAAGAAGCCATGGAGGCCCTTTCAAACAAGGATGCAATGCCTGCTTGGATTAAGTTTGTTGTTTACCTTACAAAATTTGGCTTTTGTTGTTTACCGAACCAAATCACGCGAAACTCTATCTCAGTGTGCTGTGACATGTCTGCCCCTTGAGCCCCGTGCTCCTATCCATCCGCTAGGGTGCCCATGTCTATGGCTCCTCGTTGCCATCATTCATCTGCCCTCGAGCCCCGCCCTCTTGGCCATCCGCTGGCTACATACAAAAACGCACGCGCTATCTAACCGAAGGAACATCGGCTCCATTCGGTGAAACGTCGCGGCTCGTGGTCAAAGGCAACAACTGTTGAATGTCATGGCTCGTGGTCAAAGGTAACGACTGTTGAACGTCGTGGCTTGAGGTCGTGAGCTGGGGTGTATTCACGTCATTCATGTGTATACACTATAGTATAATTACATTCAACTATTACAAATTAATTAATTAAATTATTTAAAAAAAAACTATATATTATTACAAAAAAATAAATAAAGGTTATTTAACCAAAAAAAATACGGGAGGTCAAAAAAAACCCTAGTTCCAAAATAATATCACCAGAGGAATTTTGCTTGTTGAGGTACCAGTGACCAATTATAAAAATGACGTGAGCCAAGTGAAGACAATTATTCGTGGTTAAAGTGAAGGACACTGCCAACAATAAAGCTTTGAGGACAAAACTTTGGAAGGAAGGGGCAATGTTACAAACATAAATTGTATAAATAAAATAAAACATAAATAAATATAAATAAATATAAATACTAAAAAGTCAAGTAATGATTATGTTAAGTAGTCATTAGTTAAGTGAAAAGGCATGTCTAAAAGACATACCCAGTCACGAAAGGACACCTGCTTAGGTATATATGCGGGTCCTCATTGTAACATTCCACATCATCTTGTACAATTATATATATATAATAAATTTTTGTTACAAATACTTCTATGTATTTTAACATTTAAGTTAACAAGCTACAGTTTTGTTGCTTCACAGATGTTACCCACCACTTTGTTGGTGATATCCCCAGGGAATTTTTTCTCCATCATGAGCCTCAGCCGGTAGCCAGCAACACCTTGATGCCTCCTACTAGCTCGTTGTGCCATTTCTCTGCCACCTAAGTCAACCATGTGGTACCTCACCCACCTGTATTGATCGTATGTTTGAAGGTGGACCTCTCGAATCTAAAGGTATCTCTTGTCATTTGGTAATTGAATATTGTGTTTACTTATCATGGATACTTCTGGGTATGGATTGATGGAGGGATTTGGCGAAAAGAATGGGCTTAGTTTGTGCTCTTGTCCCATTGATCTCTTTTGGTTGTTACCCCTGGATCATAGTCCCATGGGATATCCTTTATTGACCATTTGGTTCTAGGGTGGTACTACTTAGGAAATACTGACTTTGGGTGCGTGGTCCCGCTCATTTACCCCCACATATTACTCCCTTTCCACTCACTATACCCCCATTTTTTTTTCCGTCCTGGGTCCACATTCCAATTTTAGGTCCACATAAGGCTAGCCTCCCTATCCCCTTACCCCCACCTTGGGTTAGGCCTAGAATGAGGCCTCGGAGGTTGAGCAATTAAAAGAAAAAGTAAAAAGCATAATTGGCCACATTTAATAGGAAATTGTACCACAAAATGCAAAAGATGGTCGGGACAAAATAATTAGCACATTGGCAAAATCCACTGCATGAGCTCTACCCCAATCCATGGCCATCACCCTGGTTCCATAGGCCCTAGATGAGCCTCCTCTATCATTCAAGAGCCCATGATTGTCCCAACCCTGGAGGGCAATGAACCACCCTACCTAAAAGGGGTTAATCCTTGTTATATCTTACACGTCACGCTCTTGTCCTTTGAGCCCCGAGCGATTAATTAAAGAAAATTCATAAAAGGCAAAAAGTATATAAATAAAGGTGAAAAAATCAAATCCGAGTCACCTCATGTACCACAATTGCCCCCTCCTATACATTACATACCCAAGTGTGGGCTTTCCTTTATCTAGCAACCCCTATGCCCCACTATGTGGCCCAGGACTGCCCCTCTCATTCCATATTCCATCTCACTTATTTTTCACTTGCCACCCCCATTAGAGGGATATACCTTGGACATACTATCCCCTTTAAGGGCTGAAATCACCTAATAAGGTACTTGGCTACCCCCCGTGGAGCCTAGAAACACTAGCACATGCCAAAGCCCACTACGGAAGGGCATGCCATTATGAAGTGCCCTCGTTGTTATCCATGATTTGTAAGCTCTTTTACCCGATTATTTTAATGACTAGTTGTACAGGAAGCCTAGGGGACGCATTGGATCTTATCCAGGATTACAGGTGGTTTCCATTTGGGTTTGGTCTCCCTATATGGGATCCTAACCCTAGACGTCTACATTGGCACATGTAGGGTGTGAATAAAGAGCTATTGGCCTCCACAGCAGCAAACAACACTCCATGGACATTCATGGATGCTCAGAGACTACTAGCGATCCACTTTTGGGATGATGATGATATGCTTGGTACATTATGCCTAGCAGGCCCCCACAGGAGCCCCACTGTCACGCCCCTACACTGGCGGTAATCTTCCAACCGCACTATGGCGAGGTGCGGCACCACCGACCCTTTTCTCTTCACCAATACTCACGGTCATGGACTACGCCTAACATTCGTACTTAGTTTATTTCTTCGTTACCAAGTATTAAGTTATCCTTTATACACGATGAAAACCATAAACATTCATCATAACCAGCATTAACATGTATAAATGCACAACAGTATAAAGGGAGGGGCAACTCCCCAATGTGAGTCTGCTCGTATATCAATATATATATAAGTTAACTCTTGGAGGAATGTTAAATTGGCAACTAGGGCAAAACTCCATGTGGGTCAACTTATTTATGGCAGCTGATAATTTTATTGGATCCCTCTCGTCGAGAGGTGTAGGATTGATCCAAAGATCATCTGATTCCGATAAGTATTTATGGAGATATGAATTTATTTTGTTTATGTAATTATTATCAAGCCGACCAGCTCTTATGTAGGCTCTAGAAGCCAAAACGTCATGTCTATTCAACCTTACGCTTTTAGTATAAATAGATGAGGATTTGATGCCATTTCATAACACAATTCTTGAGTGATCTCCTCCTCTCCATGTCTTGGGTTTTTGGAGAAGGAGTGAGACACCAAGGGTAATACGCTGGCCTTACAAATGATGCCCTAATTCGAGAAGACATCTATCTGTTGGAACATGATTCATTGTTAATCTATATACGCTGTTCTGGAAGTGGTGAAACCCTAAAGGACTTACGCAGTTATACATTGAGAGTGTAACGCTGTCATGCGGTTATTAATAACACTGTCCTGGCAATTATGCTGGAAATAATTATGTATATGCAGGCAATAGCAACGCAGTCTTGAACACTGATCCTTCGCAGTTAGCACATTGTAAACTCATTCACAGGTCATACGCAGATACGTTGAGCATGGACAGTGATGAATCTATACGCAATGGAAACCATACGCAGTTATAGAATCTATACAGCAAGGACAATCATGGTTGTAAACGTTTTGTACGCTAGTTTGTAAACGCTGGACAGTCACTAGATGGTAAACGCTGGACAGTCACCAGATTGTAAATGCTAGACAGTTACTGGATTGTAAACGCTGGACAGTCACTAGATGGTAAACACTGGACAGTCACCAGATTGTAAATGCTGGACAGTTACTGGATTGTAAATGCTGGACAGTCAACACAGTTAGGGTTGTAAACGCTAGACAAACATTGGTTTGTAAACGCTGGGCAATCAACGTAGTCTCATAAGTTGGGACAGTGATAATAACGATTGTGACATATATATATTGACATGCAGGTAATATATGTGAACGCAATCACATGATGAGGCAGCAAGAGAACACGCTGAGCAACGTAGTCAAAGGGAGCACCGCAGTCAATGGAGCAGTTATCCCACATGCAGTCCATGGAAGACTTGGATACGCTGAAGCACCCACACACAGGTTAATATGCCACGCAAAATCATATGTAAGTCAACGTAATATATAATGGAACGCAAGATAATATGCCATGCAGGTCAATATGCCACACAGTTCATATGTATGTCAACGCAGATATAGATACATATACGCAGGCAGTATATATAACTCAGGCATATATATACTCAACGCAGTCACTCAGGCACATATGTATACACAGTCACTCAGGAATATATATCATGCAATCAATATATTTACATGCATCATTATATATATGCAGGAATATATATATGCACAGTCAATATATATATCTATATCTATATATATATATATATATATATATATATATATATGTACACATGAATATATATGCAGATATTCATGGACATGGGCAGCATGAGATCATGGAAATGAAGGGCAGCATGATGATGGATAAGATCATGGACATGAGCAACGTGATTAGTGAAGTATGGTGCAGTATGAGTGGTACAACAAGAGAACCAGATGCAGCACGATGATAGGTGAAGGAGTCACCTTGGAGAATCAGTTGAAGCAGAATGTCTTCAACTGATCTCATTGTTATAGAAGATGATCTATGCTTAGATCTAGACAAGTCAAAGTGTTGACTTCTGTTGTAATTGTACTCTCTCTCTCTCTCTCTCTTTCTCTGCTGAACTTTGAAGATAAAAGAAGATTTGATCAAAGGGTTTCCCCAGACATTGTAGGGTTTGTCCCTGGCTTGCGCCATATCTTGTGTCCTCTTGTCTTGGCTTGTCTTCTGCATATTATATTTATGTTCTATCTGCAGTTTATCGTAATGCTGATGTGATTGCTAACTGTGAAAATTTAAATAAATTGCTCTAGCATAGAACATACCAAAAATTAACATGGTATCAGAGCTGAGGTGAAGACAATGCCCAAGCAAGAGTGAAAGAGCAATCACCAAATACAGTTGGGACAAGACAAAAGGATCAATGGGTTCCTCATAATTCACCTAGGGTGACGTTGAAGCAGAGAATGTTATTAGAATGGCGCAGCAAAACTTCTGATGGCATCACTTCATTGGGAAGTTCAGATCTAAGGGGAGGAAGGAAAGGTAGATGTCTTGGTTATGAGTTCGGCCCTTATGCGAAGGAGTGCCCGAATGACAGAGATGCAGGTCATCAAAGACAATGGTCGACTCTTCCACGAAAGCAAGGAACCCCAAAATCTCTTTTATGTACCTGATTGAACCTAATGTCCATCTCGGAAATGGAAGACAAAGGTTACAAGGTGGCACTTATCGATGGAAAGGTACGTGTTTGAAAATAGATCTTTTAAAGATGTTTTTGAGTTCAGGGTTGTATCAAGTTGCAGGAAGTCCACTGGGGACCATGTACATTGACTCAGCACCGGAGGTCTGTGAGACAGATGGTGACTAGGATGCCTGAATTCAAAAAGAAGCATGAAGGTACATGTCTGAAATGTACCGAAGGAAAATATTATAAGGGGACCATTCCCCTCATGCAGCAAGTTCACAGGTTTGGAACAACCCGAGGAGTGTGAGAATCATGAAAAAAGCCCTCTATGGCTTGAAGAAAAACACCTTGGGCATAGTATGAGAGGATTGATAGCTGTCTAATGCAGCTGAGATTCACTAGGAGTGAAACCGATCCAAACCATTACTCGAAGGTTGTGGATGATAAACCTCTCGTACCAGCACCTATGTCTGACAGGTGCAAACCCTCTCATTTATAGGAGACAGAGGGAGTTGGATTCAGAATGTGGGAAGATAAGCTGCAAGCTTGTGACTACCTCGAGGATCTTAACTTTCAGAAGTTATATGGTAATGATGTCGGACCAGATTTGGGAAATGCCTTTGAGTTTCATAAACTCATTCGCATTGATGTTCTTGGAGAACCTCCGTTCGAACATATGTGTTGCAGTTAGCATGGTGAGCTCATATTTGGTTGAGCCTCACTGGATTGGTACCAAGAATCTTCTGAGATATCTTCAGGGGCACAATCTCTCATGGATTGAGATACAATGCCGAAAATATGAAACCACATGATTATTCGAATGATGAGTGGGCAGGCAGTGTGGAGGATCACGAGAGAACTTTTCAGTGTTGGTTCTCTTTGGATTCTACTTCGATGCAGGAAGCAGAAGTCGGTCACTATAAGCACCGCCAAGACCGAATACATGGCTACGAGTATGATCTTGTATGAAGCTGCATGGTTGCGGAATTTCTTAGCTGTTTTCGATTATTGAGGAATCCTGTATTCGACAATTGCTCCAGCGGACAGACATCAGATACTGCCTTATCTGGGATATGGAAAGTCGATGAGTAAGGAGGCTCCATCGCACTGAGATGATATACAGGTCGCTAAAGCCCCGAGGGAAAGATCAAATTTGTGATTTTCCCGAATGACTTGGAGTCATCAAGAGACCTTTGTAAAAGGGTCCTGCATGTTGCATACATTGAGCTCTGGGAGCTCTGTGGGGCTTACAGAATCTACTGGAGCAACATACGACCACAGGGTGACTCACCCTCCCCTGGTGGTGCGCACTGGAACAAGATGATTCGCTCTCTTGTGGGACAAGATGATTCGCTCTCTTGTGGAACAGGATGATTTGCTCTCCTGTGTAGCAAGATTGATGTGTTCTCCTGTGAGGCCTGGATTGATGTGTTCTCCATGGCGATTGTAGCAGGATTGATGTGTTCTCCATGGCGAGGACAGGATTGATGTGTTCTCCTGTGAGGACAGGATTGATTAAGTTCTCCTGTGAGGACAGGATTGATTAAGTTCTCCTGTCGAGGCATCCTACCCATGCAGTCTGGGACTCATGGGAAGTACCTCTCATCTGATCAATGAGCAGGGAAATGAAGTTAGGGACCATAGTAGTACCGATGGACGCATCGTTGTATCTACTGTACTCCCTACGCTAGGATGCCCTCCATTGATCTGGGATCAATAGTACTGGTCTGGGACCAGTGGTAGGAGTTGTACATACTATGACGCTGACTTTGGGTCGGCTGAGACTGGTCTGGGACCAGTGGTACATACTCCGAGACTGACTTCGTGTCAGTGCAAGACTGGTCTGGAACCAGTGAGAGTGGTAAATACTATGACGCTGACTTTGGGTTAGTTGAGACTGGTCTGGGACCAGTGGTACGCACTCTGAGTCTGACTTCGGGTCAGTGGAGAATGGTATGAGACATTCTCGATCAATTCTTCTTCTTCATAGTTCAGCAGAGCTAGCAGAACCAGCAGAGCTGAGAAGAGCAGAGCAGAGTAGAGCCAGCAGAGCAGAGCAAAGATGAGCAGAGCAGTGCAGGGCACTGATGGCAGAGATAGTACAGTCGGACATATGGATCAGCAGATGGAGTTCCCCCTAGTTGAGAGGGAGTGTTAAATTGGCAACTAGGGCAAAACTCCATGTGGGTCAGCTTATTTATGGCAGCTAATAATTTTATTGGATCCCTCTCGTCGAGAGGTGTAGGATTGATCCAAAGATCATCCGATTCCGATAAGTATTTATGGAGATATGAATTTATTTTGTTTATGTAATTATTATCAAGCCGACCAGCTCTCATGTAGGTTCTAGAAGCCAAAACGTCATGTCTATTCAACCTTACACTTTTAGTATAAATAGATGAGGATTTGATGCCATTTCATAACACAATTATTGAGTGATCTCCTCCTCTCCATGTCTTGGGTTTTTGGAGAAGGAGTGAGACACCAAGGGTAATACGCTGACCTTACAAATGATGCCCTAATTCGAGAAGACATCTATCTGTTAGAACATGATTCATTGTTAATCTATATACGCTGTTCAGGAAGTGGTGAAACCCTAAAGGACTTACACAGTTATACATTGAGAGTATAACGCTATCATGCGGTTATTAATAACACTGTCCTAGCAATTATGCTGGAAATAATTATGTATACGCAGGCAATAGCAACGCAGTCTTGAACACTGATCCTTCGCAGTCAACACATTGTAGACTCATTCACAGGTCATACGCAGATACGTTGAGCATGGACAGTCATGAATCTATACGCAATGGAAACCATACGCAGTTATAGAATCTATACAGCAAGGACAATCATGGTTGTAAACGTTGGTTTGTACGCTAGTTTGTAAACGCTGGACAGTCACTAGATGGTAAACGCTGGACAGTCACCAGATTGTAAATGCTGGACAATTACTGGATTGTAAACGCTGGACAGTCACTAGATGGTAAACGCTGGACAGTCACCAGATTGTAAATGCTGGACAGTTACTGGATTGTAAACGCTGGACAGTCAACACAGTTAGGGTTGTAAACGCTAGACAAACATTGGTTTGTAAACGCTGGACAATCAGCGTAGTCTCATAAGTTGGGACAGTCATAATAACGATTGTGACATATATATATTGACCAGGTAATATATGTGAACGCAATCACATGATGAGGCAACAAGAGAACACGCTGAGCAACATAGTCAAAGGGAGCACCGCAGTCAATGGAGCAGTTATCCCACATGCAGTCCATGGAAGACTTGGATACGCTAAAGCACCCACACACAGGTTAATATGCCACACAAAATCATATGTAAGTCAATGTAATATATAATGGAACGCAAGATAATATGCCATGCAGGTCAATATGCCACACAATTCATATGTATGTCAATGTAGATATAGATACATATACGCAGGCAGTATATATAACTCAAGCATATATATACTCAAGGCAGTCACTCAGGAATATATATATCATGCAATCAATATATTTACATGCATCATTATATATATGCAGGAATATATATATGCACAGTCAATATATATATATATATATATATATATATATATATACACATGAATATATATGCAGATATTCATGGACATGGGCAGCATGAGATCATGGAAATGAAGGGCAGCATGATGATGGATAAGATCATGGACATGAGCAACGTGATTAGTGAAGTATGGTGCAGTATGAGTGGTACAACAAGAGAACCAGATGCAGCACGATGATAGGTGTAGGAGTCACTTTAGAGAATCAGTTGAAGCAGAATGTCTTCAACTGATCTCATTGTTATAGAAGATGATCTATGCTTAGATCTAGACAAGTCAAAGTGTTGACTTCTGTTGTAATTGTACTCTCTCTCTCTTTCTCTGCTGAACTTTGAAGATAAAAGAAGATTTGATCAAAGGGTTTCCCCACACATTGTGGGGTTTGTCCCTGGTTTGTGCCATATCTTGTGTCCTCTTGTCTTGGCTTGTCTTCTGCATATTATATTTATGTTCTATCTGCTGTTTATCGTAATGCTGATGTGATTGCTAACTGTGAAAATTTAAATAAATTGCTCTAGCATAGAATATACCAAAAATTAACAAGGAAACCCCAAATTTACACTTAGCCAATTTTACAACTTCGGCAAACTTGGTTGCCCAGCTCGTCGACACCTCCGAACGGTGGCCACACATTCTGCCCAAGTCTCCATTTACCCCTGAACGCGTTCGTTCAGCTCGTCGAACGAACCGTGTCGTTTGCCCAACTTGGGCGCGCTCCCTGTGTCCGTGTTGCCCAACTTGGGCGCCCTTCGCACGCCAGTCGCACCTCCCGTTCACCAAACCCAACACTTCGTTTCGTCCAACCTCCGTGTCGTTTGCCCAACTCGGGCGCCCGCCCTCCTTGTCCGTGTCACCCAACTTGGGTGCGCTTTGCACGACGGTCACTTCCGTTCACAATCTGCGACACCTTCGTTCACCCGGCGCCCAACCTGGGTCGCCCGTCATTCACGTTTGTTTCCACCCTGTTCACCCGTCATGCGGGCACATCCACACCGCAGTTCTGCCCAACCGCAGAACCACCAATGTCAACCTTGCTTGCACTTCGACTTGGCTATTCGTTGTCTGAATTGAATGCTCCATCTCCAACTCGTCCTCTGCTATTCATACACATCCGCTCCACCATCTGAGCTTCCATCCGACCCGTTGTTCCATCGCACACCCGTCAGCTTTGTTCCATTTTAACACGTCGGCCCATCCTTATAACATATGTCCGCCCGCTCGTTTGTTGGTTCACCCGTCGGCTCACCCATTTGTCGGTTCACCCAGGACCGCCCTCACGGGTATATAAGTTTGCTCTTCAAACTTTATCGCATAATCCATTTCTTAACTTCGCGTGACCTCCCACCACATCGTAGATCGTCTTGCAGCTTGTGGACCTCACATTCTTCCCCACTTGAAATCATTGTCGCCCTCGATAATTCCTTATCCCAGCAACCATCTGTCACCAAGATATCCATACCAAGGTATATAATCCACCGATATGTCATACATCGGAAAGTCTCCTCAATCCATGATCATCAACCACATCCGTCGCAATCTCCACATGTTGCTCCCATCGTGGAAGGTTGGTCCCTCCATCTCAAGCTGCATGTTTACCGCAACATATCGTGTCGACCTCATCATGTATCGTCATCGTGTGAACTGTTGCCATGATACTCCAACATAATGCTAACACATCTTTGTACAGTGACGTCCCTCATGACTTGAACTAGTTGGGTAGCTAATCCAACTATCACGCTCAAACCATGAGAATGCACATCCTCATGCCATCATCAGTCGTTTCTCAAACTCCTGTCACAACATCAACTCGATCAAGAATCCATCTCCATCTAAGCCATGCCCAGGTCCATGAAGTAGCCCTCATCTCATCTGCAACATGCTGTCCATGATAAAAGCCACAATCTCATATCATCATGAGCTCCATGAAATCATCTCCAACCAACATCCCAACAAGCATACATGTCTCGGCCCAAAGGTCTCTACAAGATGCCTCAGCTCTCCATGTAGTAGGAATGCTCCATAGCCTGCTCACAAGTCTAACCAGTCCATGGTCTTGTTGTACAAGAGTGCACAACATCTCCATCGGCTCATAAGTAAAACATCCCCATGTCACACCAGCAAATCCACCTGCACAACATCCCTGCCTTGGCACTCCTCATTGGATGCCCATAAGTGACACCTCTACAAGTGCTCCTACATAATGTCCCTACATAAGACTACCATGCTCCATGTCTCCAACCTGATGCCCATGACTCAAGTTGCCCATGCTGTCCAACTAGGTAGACTCATCAAAATAATTGGTCATCCTCATCCAAGTTTGCAAATCCGTCATCATAAAGAAGCCTCCTCCAAGGCCCCTTGTCAAGGTGGTGTAGCCCCTTCCAACCAAGGTCCCTGCACCAACCCATCTCCAAGGTTGTCTATCGAGAAAGGAGGGCCAGGAAGTTTCCTCCCTGACTCTCATCCACCCATGTATCAAATTGGTACTGTGTCCTCAAGTATCTATGCACAGCCTCAACCTCCTCACATGTACACCCAAGCTTCCCAAGCTTGTCTTTCGTCAACTGAAAGTCATATATGCCCATGGCATACCTGCAAAATTCCACTATGCCAGCCGGATCTCTACCTACATAATCCTCCCCAACCACTGCCACTGAAGAAGTACTCGGACTTCCTTCATCTGCAACTCCATTGTGAAGATCTTCGGTAGAAGATGTCTCTGCCAAGTGCTTCAGGATCCGTGAGATTGATCTCCCACTTCCTTCCTTCTTTCTCGCTCTTGCAAAGAAGTCAATCAACTTCTCTTCCTTCGTTGTTTGAGTCATACTGCCAAGTCCTCTTTGCTCCACATTTGGATCTTTGGGATACAAAGTCATAGAAGCCATCCTTGGTCTATAACCCAAGAAACTCCTATTCATCGGAACCAACATGGTTCTCCCTTCAGCTGTGATCAAGAGAATGTCCCGGGCCATCATCGGTATGGCTTGTGCAAGCCTCATAAAATCTTGCCCCAACACCATAGAATGATCATCCATGTCCACGATCCTCAAGTCCAACTTTCCAAACCACAAGCCCACTCTCACCTGAGTGTTCTCCATCACACCAGTAACAGCCTTCATGGTAGATTTGACTACTTTAAAATCACTCCACTCTCTCTCCATATTAGCTTTCATCCCAAAAGACTTTGCTGCTTTCCTGCTTAGGAAACTATCAGTAGCTCCCGTATCCACCAAAGTTGCAAATCTCTTGCCCTTCACGGTCACCTGCACAAAACTCAGCTTCAAGGCATTAACTCCTTCTGTCGGCTTTATCTTGTGTCTTATTTCAGCAACCTTCTTCAAAAATTCGGCCTCAGAGGTGTCCATTGGCTTATGTTCCAATTTGACATCCCTCTTAAGGTACTTCACTTCCTTGCTTGGCCCTTCTAAGCAATTCGATCCTGGTTCAACTTGACTTCCTTCAAGCTTGTCCTCCATCGCATTCTACTCAAGTGCACCAACCAAGTGTCCATTGACTGCTTCCATCGAACTAAGCTTCTGAACATCTATCTAATTGTTTCGGTAGTAGTCCCCTAGTCTGTCAATGTAGTCAAGCTCATCTTGCTCAATTACAACGACCTTCTTACCAAAACGTCCTTCTTTATCACATCCACAACCTGCTTGACTTTGATCTCTGCCATGGCATTTTTCTCCCTTAGTCGAACTCTCTCATCCAGGAGTTCTTGAAGCCTAAGACCATTCCGCTGGATCTCCTCATCAAGTTCCTTGAGCTCATCAACTTCCATCGTACCCTTGTATCAGAAAGCTTCACCTGCATTATGGCTAGATTCACCTGCCATAGGTCCTTCCACCATCTCTGATATCCACTTTCACCATTCACCAGGTCTCCTGCAAAACCTGAATCAGCTCTGATACCACCTGTCACGCCCCTACACTGGCGGTAATCTTCCAACCGCACTATAGCGAGGTGCGGCACCATCGACCCTTTTCTTTTCACCAATACTCACGGTCATGGACTACGTCTAACATTCATACTTAGTTTATTTCTTCGTTACCAAGTATTAAGTTATCCTTTATACACGATGAAAACCATAAACATTCATTGTAACCAGCATTAACATGTATAAATGCACAACAGTATAGAGGGAGGGGCAACTCCCCGATGTGAGTCTACTTGTATATCAATATATATAAAAGTTAAATCTTGGAGGAAACCCCAAATTTACACTTAGCCAATTTTACAACTTCGGAAAACTCGGCTGCCCAGCTCGTCAGCACCTCCGACTGGTCGCCGCACGTTCTGCCCAACTATCCGTTTACCCCTGAACACGTTCGTTCAGCGCGTCAAACAAACCGTGTCGTTTGCCCAACTTGGGCGCGCTCCCCGTGTCCATGTTGCCCAACTTGAGCGCCCTCCACACGCTGGTCGCACCTCCCGTTCACAAACCCAACACTTCGTTTCGTCCAACCTCCGTGTCGTTTGCCCAACTCGGGCGCCAGCCCTCCGTGTCCGTGTTGCCCAACTTGGGCGCGCTCTGCACAACGGTCACCTCTGTTCACAATCTGCGACACCTTCGTTCACCTGGCGCCCAACCTGGGTCGCCCGTCGTTCACCCGGTCGCCCTACGTTCACCCGCGCCCAACCTAGGTCGCCCATTGTTCACATTTGCTTCCAGCCGGTTCACCCGTCGTTCTGCCCGTCGTGCGAGCACATCCGCACCGCAGTTCTGCGCAACCACAGAACCACGAACGTCAACCTTGCTCGCACTTCAACTTGGTTGTTCGTCATCCGAATTGAATGCTCCATCTCCAACTCGTCCTCTCCTATTCATAGTCATACACATCCGCTCCACCGTTTGAGCGTCTAGTCGACCAGTCGTTCCGTCGCACACCCGTCAACTTTGTTACATTTTAACACGTCGGCTCATCCTTATAACATATGTCCGCCCACCCACTCGTCAGTTCACCCATTCGTTGGGGCGCTCGGGACCGCCCTCAGGGGTATGCAAGTTTGCTCTTCAAACTTCATCGCATAGTTCATTTCTTAACTTCACGTGACCTCCCACCGCACCGCAGATCGTCCTGCAGCTCGTGGACCTCACACCCACACTCTTGACAGGTGTCCGAAGACTTGTACGATGTCATGGCAGCATTCGTTCCACCATATGGACCCTTGCAGAGGATCTCCGATTCATATGGAGACCCATGGGGTCATCTATGTGCCTTGATACCGACTGGGAGCACCGCAGGTCTACTATTTGGAGAACAAGGGGCCACCCCCTTGTCCATCATATTCCGAGGAATTTACTCCTCAATATAGCACTTCATAACATTATTCAGCCTTTGGAGGGCCTTACAACATGCACATATTATTATTTAGCCCCTTGTGAGGCTTATTTTTACACTTATGATCTAGTTTGGTGGGCTTGTCACCAATAGCGGTTTTATTTTCACATTATTTTATCATTAGGGGCTAATAGGCTAATTCGAACTCCTTAGGAGGCTATATATTGATGTTAGATACACTAATTTGTATCACCACTTGATTTGGGGATCTCTCTAATCATAGAGAATTTCACACTTTTTCCTTGGAGGATATTTTCTGGAGATGGATGAATTTTGACATATGGATTTGGGCTATTTATCTTGTCTTGGAGCTTTGTCTTGTGAACCAAATGCTGGTTGGATATACTCTATAACATTATAAGTGAATTTTGATGTTATTATTCTTGTTGTTGCATACTGCTAAAATTAGGCCTAGTTGTTGCATAATCGAAATGTGGAATTGAACATGTTT
Organism: Pinus tabuliformis; assembly: GCA_031772625.1. NCBI lineage: Eukaryota > Viridiplantae > Streptophyta > Pinopsida > Pinales > Pinaceae > Pinus > Pinus tabuliformis. The sequence goes on from CM062804.1 coordinate 1,180,509,252, forward strand.
TAGCTAATTTAATGTATGGGCCAATTTTATATGAATGAAATGTCTTAGAGATTATTTGTCTCGATAAGCTTGCATCGTTTGATTTGAAATATAAATGCTTGAAGGTCACTTTTCTTTTCTTTCTTTCAACATCGGATGGAATTGACTTTCTGGGCCTCCTTGATCAAGAAACCAAGTTCTTACTCATCATCATCCTTGACTCCATATCCCCCAAGTGAATTAAGCACTGGTTCCTTAAAGGGTTGATCATTTTGACCCTCTTTTTACAATTTTCCCCTTTTCCCCAGGTCTATCCCCATTAGGTCACCTAGGGCATCAATTTCCGGGGAATTGACCCAAGGAAAAACTTCGATCTCCTATAGGCTACTGCGTTGGTGGGTCCCCTCCCTCTCCTCCAAATTTGAGGCCATTCGAATAGTGGAATCTCCGAGAATCCCAAGCCCTAGCTCTAAGATTGAATTTTGCCTAAGCATCCCCAAGGCTAGACCTCAATAGGATCAATTCATCTTTTTGAAGTAAATATTCTTGTTTGGTCATTTCCCCTCACCTTGTCCAGGATAGGAACATCATTGGTTGTTGCATTCCATCCTCGAACCTGGGCTAGGTCCACCTATCCCCATGTGGTCCCACTTCTCAATAAAGATTATTTGTCAAGGACCATTTGGGAATCCAAGTTTCCCAAGGATTATAGAGATTGAGAACCTTATTTATAAGCCTATCCTTGCTCCCTCAACCCTCTAATCCTCACCCCTGACCCCTAACCCCTGGTGGACCAAGTCCCTTGCTTAAAGAGAAAGCAAGTTCCATTCTTCACTCCATCCTCGGGAAAGGGTTTTCAGGGTGAATTTTCACCTATCCATTGACATATACTTTACAAGTGATCCCTACACTACTGGGACTCCTCCCATCAGTCAAAGTCTGTAAAAAGCAGGGAGACTTAGCTGTGGTGATTGTGGGCTAAGCCTCCACAATGATGAGGGTGTCTATACATCATTGGTCTCACCGACATTGTGCTTAGATCTCATGGAGAGATTGAGTTGTTAGTCAAGGCCTTGCTATGTGACAATGTTGGTTGATATGATGTTAAACAGATGGGTTACCAATTTGACTCTTCTTATGAGAAATTCTTCAAATTGGGAATGGCCAAGTACCATTATGAATACCTCCCTAGTTAAGAGGGAGTGTTGAAAAGTGTAACTAGGTTCGGCTTCACAATGACATGTGTTGATTTTTGGGTAGCATCGGATGTGCTCTAACTCTAAAATTTTGTGGAGGGGCTAAAACACATGAGATCTCCAAGACCCAAAAATCATTTGGTGAAATTCCACCTGGATTGTATTTTATTAAAATAATTAATATTTTTAATGGGATTACTAAGTCTAAACTTAAGAAAATAAAAATATTAATGGGTATTAATAAAAATATGGGTGAGAAACTTCTAAGAGATGAGGATCAAGTCTGTTTTAATCTTAGTCGTTGATTAGGGACTTAATCTCGATCGTTGACTCATCAACAGGAAAAGTATAAGACGAGGCTTGAGGGTCAGTTGGAGATACACCAAGTGATCATTCAGTTCGATTTTTCTAAGGCATGGTTTGCTGAGAAAATCGAACAAGTGACCTGAGTTGCAGCGAGAGGCGTAGAAGTAGAGTTTTGGATCAAAAAGGAGTTTCGAGCCAAGGAGTACGTGGCAAAGAGGCAGCAATAGCATCAGAGAGGCAGCCCAGAGGCCTACATAGCCCAGGAGGGGCTCACGCAGGGCAGGAGGGTCTCTTGTAGTGGCAATGCAAAGTATTCGCCGGAAGTGCGAGATTTTGCCAGAGAAGCAAGGTTTTGAGCCGAAAAGGCTGAACAACAGTGTTCCTCTAGCAAATCGATCTAGCAGAAGGGGTGACGTAGTCTCCTAGAGGCAAGACGTTGGCCCAAGCATTGATTGCTCAGGGATTTCACAGTGTTTTCCGAGAGTCAGATCACTCATTGGATCAACCGTGACTTGGGGAATGAGGTAAACCCTCGTATGTATTTCTTGTTGTCGTGATTTCTCTGAAAGGTTAGTCGGTGTGAGAGGCGACCTGTTGTACTCAGATTTTGCTTGCTTAATAATACGAACCCTCTATCTGCTGCACCGACTTTCCCGCATTGGGTTTTTCTGAGGACGTGTTGTCCAAAAATAACTGTGTCCCTTGTGTGTTTGTCTCATCTATTGTTTCATTTTATGATCTATATGTCAGTGTAGTCTGCAGTAGTGTTTTTCATCATTGTTTATAAATTAAATAACTTGTTGAATGAAATAACAGGTAGGAGATGCTAAACCAGTGACTGCAGTAGGACTTATGTTTGTAAAGATTCATAAATTTCGCATGGTATCAGAGTGATTGCAAATCATAGGACACTGAAGCCATTAGCCGGGAGATCCAACAAATCTGCTGCAGAAAGGCAAGTGTTCCGTGTGACAGCGTTGTTTCAGAGCCAAAAGAGCAGCTGAAGGAGTGACGCAATGCCAAAGGAGTGAAGCAGAAGCTCACGCAGTGCCTGCGTCAGCTTTCTGAGCCAAGAGGAGGAGACACAGTAGCTGAGAGGAGCTCACATAGTAACTGCATCAGCTTTGGGCTAGCACAGAGCCTGAGGGGCTCAGATCAGTCAGTTGTCGGGGTAGTAGGAGCAGTGAAAATTTGATTTGTGGTGCTAGTGGGACCTAGCTGCTGTTGTTGCATAACAGTATTTGTGGAGACGAAACCAAGGTAGAAGGAATCACTGCCTTAACGGATTTCTTGCCAAAGAAATCTAGGTCTGTGTTGCTGAGCAGCAGCAAAGGAGGATTGGAGAAGGGGTGATTCGACATTATTTGGAAGGAGGATTCCTGTGAAGGAAATCAGGACCCAGAGGGAGTCTAGAAGGAACTTGTTCCTTAGAGGATTTCTAGCGCCAAAGAAATCCAGATCCGAGTCTTGTTGGGGCAGCAGCGAGAGAGGGAAAAGAGAACCTATTTGTATACTTGTTTGAGGAGAGATGGCAATTAATGGACTGAGGGATTAGGACAGATTGGATGGGGCATCCAACTTTGTCATCTGAAACGCCAAAATCCTGGCAATCTTGGACAAGAATTGCATCAAGGATTATGCCTTGAAGGTGGTTGTTGTTCCAGTCGATGTTGATCCTCTCAAGAAATACGAGGAGGCTCAAGCAAAGGCGAAGTGCATGATCTTGGACGAAGTCAAAGATCATGTGATCCCACATATTGTTGAAAAGGACACAGCAAGGGAAATGTGGGAGGCCTTGACCACCTTGTATGAGGGAAATTCCATTCAAGAGAAGATGTTGCTTGAGAACCAGCTGAGACAGTATCAGATGCAGAAGGAAGAAGAAATCAATCCCTTCCTTCTCAAATTGCAAGGGATTCGAGACCAGCTGACTTCCGTGGAGTCTACACCGGATCCTGAGTTCATGGTCAGGACTTCCCTGAATGCAATCACTGAAGACTGAGGGACCTTTGTCCAGAGCATTTTGGTCAGGGCTTCTCTCCCCAATTGGGAGGAGATGTGGGCAGCTCTTCAACAGGAAGAGATCAAGCAGTTAACTAAGGCGGGAAGTAGCGACAAAGGAGACAGATCCAAGAAGGAGGAGAAGGAGGATGTAGTTCTCGCATCATCGGGACAACAAGGGCAGCAAAAGAGGAAGAAAAAGGATATAACCAAAGTCAGATGCTTTAGGTGTGGGGAATTGGGACATTTCGTGTTGGGTCCCTATAATACTAGTGATTACCCCATTACTATTGTAGTTATACCCCTTATTTATATTGTTGTGCCCCTATTACCCCCATATTGTTATTTCTGTGCCCCATAGAATCCCTCTATTGTTATTTTTGTGGCTTTATATTATTATTGTTAGGTCGGCTGGATTATATTGTGACTCCTTAGACTCCTATATATAGAAAGGAGGTTTTGTCATTTGGATCATCCAAGAATTGTTCATTTATGTAATGTAAAGGAGGTTGCCCCCTCGAAGAGGCTGAATTCTAAGGCGTTGATCTATCTTTTCTATCTTTTCTTGAGCTGGTTTCATAACATTTGGTATCAGAGCTTTGGATTCTAGGGTTTCGCTGCTCCAAACAGGTCATCGTGGCATTTTCGCTATAACTTTTTTTTCTGTGACGTTTCAGAAGTCGCAAAAAAAACCCATTTGAGAAGAAATCGCGCTGAACCTTGGGTCCGAATTTCAGAGCTTTTCGCGCGATATTTGCGGAGATATGATCTGAGGAAGTTGGTCTTTTTGCAGACTCCTGAATTACATTCAAAACAGGTGACCTGGGGAAAATCGTCATAACTTTCTCTCTGGAGATCGGACTGAAATTTCGTAGAAGGTGCAAAAAGAGAACGGACTGTAGTTTCTTGTGTGTGTGTTTCAGATTCAAAGGTTGAAACAGTGACTCGTGGCACGTCATACAAGTTCGCTCTACTGAACCAGTCTAAAAGCAAGTCACTGTGGGAGATTTCACATAACTCTTCCTTGGAGAATCCAATTTGGCTCAGACTTGTGGCATTGGAAAGAGGACGCAGAAGGCTACTACAGGTAGCAATTTCAGAACTGGATGATCCGAAATTACAGAGATACATCAGATTCAATATCAGGCTTCTATAAAGTGAAAAAAGGTGTGTAGTTTTTTTTTTTAATTTTTGTGTAAGCTTGGTTTAACGGAATTCAAAGGGCATAGTAAAGCATTATTATCGGTAACTGATGCCCCGAGGAAAGAAAATGCAAACACCTAGTAAGGAACCTGAAAGCTCTAGCATGACTCATGAAGAAGAGGAAGAAATGCTACATGATATATCAAAATTACAAGAACAAGTGCAACAAATGTCACGCTCACAAAAGCTAACAGAAGCTAAGATAAGTGGCGTGGAATCTAAGATAAAGGGCATGGAAGCTAAGATGGATGATTCGAAGACAGATTTGAAGAGAGACATGGCAGATTTGAAGATAGATTTGAAGATAGATTTGAAGACAGACATGGAAGAATTGAAGAAGTTGCTACAAGAATGGGTCACTAATGGTGAAAAGGTAGTAAAGGAAACTCATGATGAGAACAAAAGAAATGTTAATCATGATTCCATAGACGCTAATGTTGGATCGAAGAATCACCATATTCCAAAAATCGATATGAGGAAGTTTGATGGCAAGGATCCCGCCACATGGATATTACAGATGGAGCAATTCTTCGATCTCAATAATGTGCAAAACACACAAAAGGTACGTATGGCAACTGTATATTTGGAACCAAATCAGTTTGTATGGTATCAATGGCTTTGCTCTCGTAAACAATTTATCACTTGGGCAATTTTTACGGAAGAATTGATAGCACATTATGAAGATACAAAAAGCAACACTTTTTTTAGCCAATTGATAAGTCTCAAACAAAAGGGTTCAATAATGGAGCACATTGAGGAGTTCCAAAAATTGAACATAAGGGTAAAAGATATTCCAGAGGAGCATAGGATTGATGTGTTCATAGGGTCTTTAAAGGATAATATCCAACATGATGTTCGCCTTTGGGAACCTGATTCATTAGAGAAGGCATTCAGGTTAGCAAGAAAAATGGAAAGCAAAATTATGGCAACCAGGAAGCATACCACTCACAACTATAAAGACGGAAGTGTTGTTGCCCCTAGTCTTCCACAACCTATAAGGTTGACACCACAACAATTGGAAGAAAAAAGAGCAAAAGGGCTTTGTTACAATTGTGATAGCAAATACACTAAAGGTCATAAGTGTGCTGAGAAGAAATTATTCTACATAGATTGTGAAGAGGAAGAAGAAAAGGAGCAAGAAAGGTCAAAAGAAGAAGATATACTCCAGGAACAAAGCCTAGATGAAGAACAAATAAATCCGACCATATCTTGTAATGCATTGGCGGGAATTACCACTCCTCAAACCATCAAGATAGAAGGACAAATCAAGAAGAAAAAGGTAATAGTGTTGATTGATTCAGGAAGCACCCACAATTTTATTCATTGTAGGGTAGCAAAAGAATTGAATTGCTTCCTATATCCAGCACCAGAGTGTCAAGTGATGATTGCAAATGGAGGAACAATAAATTGCTCTGGAAAGTGCCATAATATCAAGCTATCCATGGGAGAATATGTATTGACTAGCCCAATGCTTTCCATTCCAATGGGAGGTGCTGATGTTGTACTAGGAGTCCAATGGCTACAATCCTTGGGTACAATAGCTTTTAATTTTCAAGAACTTTTCATCAAATTTTCTACGGAAGGAAAGGAAGTTGAATTAAGGGGTATTGCAGGGAAACCAGGAAAGATAATCAGCTCTAATGGTATGACAAAGCTTCTAAAAAAGGAGCAAAGAGGTGTAATTGCACAATTATGTTCGCTAGATGTTTCCACATTGGAATCATCTATTTCTCCAGATCTCCAAAAAGTCCTGGACAATCATTCCAAGGTATTTGAGACTCCCAAAGGTCTCCCACCTATGCGTGATCATGATCATGCTATTCATCTGATTCCAGGAAGTGTTCCTCCAAACATCAGGCCGTACAGATATCCCTATGTCCAAAAAAGTGAAATTGAACGTATGGTTGCAGAAATGCTAGAGGCTGGTATAATTCAACCGAGTCAAAGTTCTTTCTCAGCTCCAGTAGTATTGGTGCACAAGAAGGATGGATCATGGCGCATGTGTCCGGATTATAGGGAGCTCAACAAGCTCACTATTAAAGATAAGTTCCCCATTCCTGTTATTGATGAATTACTGGATGAATTGCATGGATCAATTTACTTCACCAAGTTGGATCTTCGTTCGGGATATCATCAAATCAGAATGAAGATTGAAGACATTCCGAAAACGGCATTTAGAACTCATGAGGGTCATTATGAATTTTTGGTCATGCCTTTTGGCCTTACCAATGCACCTTCAACATTTCAAGGTTTGATGAATTCAATTTTCAAACCATTCCTTAGAAAATTTGTGTTAGTATTTTTTGATGATATACTAATCTACAGCAAGTCTTGGAAGGATCATGTTGAACATGTTGACAGGGTGCTACAACTATTGGAGGAGAAACAATTATATGCAAAAAGATCCAAATGTTTCTTTGGAGTCCAGGAGGTGGAATATTTGGGTCATATTGTATCTCATGAAGGAGTTAAGGTAGACCCTAGCAAAATTAAAGCCATTAAGGAATGGAAAATCCCCACATCCATAAAGCATCTGCGAGGATTTCTTGGGTTGACAGGGTATTATCGCAAGTTTGTTAAGAATTATGGGAGAATAGCAGCACCTCTAACAACATTATTGAAGAAAGATTCATTTTCATGGACTCCGGAAGCAACAAAGGCCTTTGAACATCTTAAAGAGGCAATGTGCCAAGCACCGGTCTTAGCTACACCGGACTTCACAAAAACCTTTATTGTGGAATGTGATGCTTCAGGAAATGGAATTGGTGCTGTTCTAATGCAAGATGAAAGACCCATTGCTTTTGAAAGTCGTCCAATCAAGGGAAAGTTTTTAAGCAAAGCTATTTATGAGAAGGAAATGTTGGCAATACTCCATGCACTTAAGAAATGGCGACCCTACCTAATGGGAAGACACTTCAAGGTAAAAACGGATCATGATAGCCTTAAATACTTTTTAGAACAAAGATTATCCTCTGAAGAGCAACAAAAGTGGGTCACAAAGATGTTGGGTTATGACTTTGAAATCATCTACAAAAAAGGGAAGCAAAATGTGGTGGCAGATGCACTCTCAAGAAAGGATGAGGATGTGGAAGCATTGTTGTGTGCCATTTCTATTATCCAACCAGATTGGATAAACGAAGCAAGGGAGGAATGGAAGAATGACGAAGAAGTGTGGGCACTTATTCGAAAGCTACAACAAGATTCCAGTACTTCTGATACATTTAGCTGGAAAAATGATTCGTTATGGTACAAAGATCGCTTATACCTCTGTAAGAATTCCCAGCTAAAACAAAAGATTCTTATGGAATTGCACACTTCTCCCTTAGGAGGGCACTCAGGATTTTTAAAAACTTACCACAGGGTTAAGAAGGAATTTTTTTGGGATGGCCTTAAATCAGATATTCAAAAGTTTGTGGCGGAATGTTTGGTTTGCCAACAAAATAAAGTTGAAACAATTAAGACACCGGGTCTATTACAACCTTTATCCATTCCAAGCCAACGTTGGGAGGAGGTTTCAATGGATTTTATCACAGGTTTACCCAAGTCTGAGGGAAAGAGTGTCATCATGGTGGTAGTTGACAGACTTACCAAGTATGCACACTTTTGTGCATTATCACATCCATTTAAAGCCAGTACAGTTTCTACTGCATTTATGGAAACAGTTCAAAAGCTACATGGAAACCCAAAGATTATTGTAAGTGACAGAGATCCCATTTTCACTGGAAATTTTTGGACAGAATTATTTTCTTGTCTTGGTACTCAGTTAGCTCATAGCTCATCTTATCATCCTCAATCTGATGGGCAAACTGAGATAGTAAACAAATGTTTGGAAGGATATCTTCGTTGCTTTGTATCTGATAAACAGACACAATGGGTCAAATGGTTGCCTCTGGCTGAATGGTGGTATAACACTTCCTTCCATACAGCAACAAAAATGACCCCATTTATGGCACTTTATGGGTATCAACCACCATCCATCACATCATATTTAAGAGAAAATTCTAAGGTTCAGGCAGTGGAACATCACATCGAACATCAACAACAAGTCCTCCAACTCTTAAAGGATAACCTCGTGTTGGCACAAAATAGAATGAAACAACAGGCAGATCAACATCGCAGTGAAAGAAGTTTTGATGTAGGTGATTGGGTATTCCTACGGCTACAACCATATAAGCAAATGTCCCTAAAGCAAGCTAAGAAGGATAATAAATTATCACCAAAGTATTATGGTCCGTACAAGGTGTTGCAAAAGATTGGTACTATGGCATACAAATTGGAGCTTCCTGCAGCTTCTCGATTGCACCCAGTTTTCCATGTTTCATGTTTAAAGAAGGTTATAGGTGACAAGCTCCCAATTCAAACAATATTGCCAGAACTTGACGAGGAAGGAAAAATTATATTGGAACCGGAAGCAGTCACAGAAACAAGAACTCGACAGCTACGAAATCGATCAATTTCAGAGTATCTTATCAAGTGGAAGAACTTATCCGCTGAAGATTCCACATGGGAGGATGAGAATTTTATGCAGAAGTATCCAGAACTACTCAAGCGTTGAGGACAACACTTTTTTGAAGGAGAGGGGCATGTTGGGTCCCTATAATACTAGTGATTACCCCATTACTATTGTAGTTATACCCCTTATTTATATTGTTGTGCCCCTATTACCCCCATATTGTTATTTCTGTGCCCCATAGAATCCCTCTATTTTTATTTTTGTGGCTTTATATTATTATTGTTAGGTCGGCTGGATTATATTGTGACTCCTTAGACTCCTATATATAGAAAGGAGGTTTTGTCATTTGGATCATCGAAGAATTGTTCATTTATGTAATGTAAAGGAGGTTGCCCCCTCGAAGAGGCTGAATTCTAAGGCGTTGATCTATCTTTTCTATCTTTTCTTGAGCTGGTTTCATAACATTTCGCCACTCAGTGCTATGGGCAGCATGATGCAGCATATTGAGAGGGAGTTGCAGTACAGATGCAACAGTGACAATGGCAATGTCATGGGCAGCGATACAGGTTGTAGCAGCGCAATGGATGAAGGGCAGCAAGCCAAGCATCAGCAGCGCAGAGGACCGATGTTGTGAAACAGTGTGATACTTCTGCTAGGAAGTATTGCTAGAGCACATTCCTCGCTAAGAGGGAGTTTTAATTTTTGGGTAGCATCAGATGTGCTCTAGCTCTGAAATTTTGTGGAGGGACTAGAACACATGAGATCTCCAAGACCCAGAAATCGTTTGGTGAAATTCCACCCGGATTATATTTTATTACAATAATTAATATTTTTAATGGGGTTCCTAAGTCTAAACTTAGGAAGATAAAAATATTAATGGGTATTAATAAAAATATGGGTGAGAAGCTTCTAAGAGAAGAGGATCAAGTCTGTTTTAATCTTAGCCGTTGATTAGGGACTTAATCTCGGCAGTCGATTCATCAACAAGAAAAGTATAAGAGGAGGCTTGAGTATTAGTTGGAGATACACCAAGTGATCAATCATTTCGATTTTTTTGGGGCGTGGTTTGTTGACAAAATCGAACAAGTGATCTGAGTCGCAGTGAGGGGCATAAGTAGAGATTTGGATCGGAAAGGAGTTCCGAGCCAAAGAGTACGTGGCAGAGAGGCAGCAGTAGCATCAGAGAAGCAGCGCAGAGGCCTACGCAGCCCAGGAGGGGCTCACGCAGTACTGACACAGGCCAGGGGGGTCTCTTGCAGTGGCAGTGCAGAGTATTCGCCAGAAGTTTGAGGATTTTCCGGAGAAGCAAGGTTCTGAGCAGGGAGGGCCGAACAACAGTCTTCCTCCAGCGAATCGATCCAGTAGAAGGGGTGACGAAGTCTCCTAGAGGCAAGATGGTGGCCAAAGCAATGATTGCTCAGGGATTTCGCAGTGTTTGTCCAGAGTCAGATCACTCGTTGGTTCGACTGTGACTTGGGGAATGAGGTAAACCCTCGTATGTATTTCTTACTGTCGTGATTTCTCTGAAAGGTTGGCCGGTGTGAGAGGCAACATGTTGTACTCAGATTCTGCTTGCTTAATAATACAAACCCTCTATCTGCTACACCAGTTTTCCCGCATTGGGTTTTTCCAAGGATGTGTTGTCCAAAAATAACAGTGTCCCTTGTGTGTTTGTCTCATCTATTGTTTCAGTTTATGATCTGTATGTCAGTGTAGTCTGCAGTAGTGTTTTTCATCACTGTTTATAAATTAAATAACTTGTTGAATGAAATAACAAGTAGGAGATGCTAAACCAGTGACTGCAGTAGGATTTCTGTTTGTAAAGATTCAGAAATTTTCACGTCCTGTGTCCCGTATTTTACGTGTTGGACACGAAAACGGCCCTAAAACGTGTCGAAAACGTTTTTCACCATGTCCTGTAAAATGTAAAACGTATTCGCCGTTTTCGTCGTGTCCTGCATCTAGAAAACGCATATTCCGTTGATACAAAACGTTGCCTGCATAAGCTGCAATGGTTTTTGAAAGAAACAAATAATTTTTGAGTGGGGCAGCTTAATGATCAAGTCTAGGCCCTAATATTGATATGCTATTCATGGTAATGTTAAATTCTTAAAGTAAAAGTGACATTCTCCTTAATCTTCATTTTCATCCTTTTACTTAAATTCAATGGAAACATTGCAATCCTCCAATCCTGAAATCTTGAAAAACTGATAAGTTTGCTGCATTTTGAATGAAATCTAAAATTCTACTTTCTCCATATGAAATCCAATGAGGCCGGAACCACTCTCAAACATCCTGAGTCATTTCATGGTAATGTTAAAAATTTAAGTAAAAGTGACATTCTCCTTAATCTTCATTTTCATCCTTTTACTTAAATTTTTAACATTACCATGAAATGACTCAGGATGTTTGAGAGTGGTTCCGGCCTCATTGGATTTCATATGGAGAAAGTAGAATTTTAAATTTCATTCAAAATGCAGCAAACTTAGCAATTTTTCAGGATTTCAGGATTGTAATGTTTCCAGGTGACACCACCTACCCGGGCTACCCCTGCCACCAATAGAGGACGTGGTCTACCTCCTATAGCTCCTACTTCTAGTTCTTCAGCTTCTAGAGCATAGCAAAATCCACTGCCAACTCCACCAACACCAGCATCTACATCTAGAGGGAAAGGGAAAGCTGTGGCATTTTCTCGCAAGAGGGGCAGAGGAAATCAATAGAATTAGACTTTAGTTATTTTCTTATGTGCTTGTAAGTTGTACATGAACAATGAACATTGAATATTCAAGAATCAAGACCAAGCATATCACATTCTAATTTCTAAATAGTAAATTTTGATTTTTTTTTTTTTTTTTAAAGTGAACTATGAACTTTGAGAAGTAATTATATTTTAATTTCATTAGATAAGCTACGACCTGCAATTTAATATGGATAAAAAACTATATTTCGGTATATATATATATATATATATTATTAAATATATATCAAACATGTCCTCCGTGTCCTGTTTCCAGGTCGCTGCATTTCGTATTGAATACTCGTATTTACGTGTCCTCCGTGTCTCGTGTCTCGTGTCCTTGTGTCATGTGACTTAGGAGCAGATACATATTGCAAAAGAACCAGAATTGCACAAGATAAGAATTTGAGTTAAGGCACGTATGATGTCTATGCTGCATGCCGAGTTAACATAGAGCTTCTCTCTAGTTAAAGCAAAGAAGTAAGGGACAAAACTCATCCTCTATCAGTCACACGTGCAAGAAAGGAGAGTCTACTACAGCAAGCCGAAGACTACAGTCAAGGAGACCGAAAAGTTCAGATCTGAGTTGGAGAAGTGAAGGCTAAATTGCAGAAAGTTGACTTGGTCTTGGAGAGGTCATTTTGGTCAAGGGTCTAGGTCATGGTCTTGGTATTCGTAAATTGGAATCTCTATAAGAAGAATTTGTTCGAGTTTTCCTTTCAAAGAGAGAGATTTTGGCCCTGGCTGATAGCCTATGTTCTGTGTCTCTTGTCTCTTTATGGTTTATGCATTGGTAGTTGTTTGATGAAGAAGAACACTAATAACCTAAGTAAAAGAAGATCCTAATCTAAAGAAGTAAAAGAAACAAAGCTCTCACAAGCATTTACTAATAGAAGAGAAATCACTTAATCTCTATGCCCTAGATTTCTCAACAGAAAGAAAGTTTTCTAGGTCAGCGAAGGGGGATAGTTCTATGTAGTACCTAGGGTTACCTTAAATTTTAGGTTAAGGGGTTACTACAGTTTGTCTCTTGGAGAGTCCTGATCTCGCTATCCTTGGAAAACTATTGGAGGAAGTCTCTTTTGATTTGATTCTATAAGAAGAAGTCTAGGTTGCACGAAACGGGGAAATGGATACGAGTTTCCGAAACGGGAACCGATAAGAAACGCGACCTCCCCAAATTTTGGAAACGGGGAAACGCGATATATATATATATATATATATATATATATACTAGGACATTTAAAAAATATGTGCAATAATAAAGCATATATGATACATTCTAATTTATTACATTATGATAAAATTGTCAATTGTCAATGCATAAACTATAAGTCTCTAAATTTACATCACATTTACTCATGAATGATCACATAATGAAAATAGAAATATCCAAAATCAGCCACGAGAAATTTCTAATTTCTTGTCCCATGCTTGATTGGGAGTCTCCTCCTACATAGTCGAACGACCTTAGCAATGTTGTGAAAAGCGCGATCGGGATTTAATTGGCGGGGGGAACGAATTGGAAAAAATCGGAAAAATTGGGAAAAAATCGTTTGGTACAAAAATATTCTTTTTTTTTCAATTTTTTTTAAATCTAAACCATCTACAACATAAAATAAATACATTGACACATAAATATGATAAAAAAAACTAATATATAAGATGTTTAATATCATTTCTAGCGCTAAAATCACACATAACATTGAATCATGTCCTGAATAGTAAGTCCTGGCTCCTGAGTCCCAACTCAGCCTCAAAATATCAACAAAAAATATGATAATGTATCTCATCATGTCATAATGTCATATGCAATAAAATGAAAGTCTAATCCTATTGATTTCCTTTGCCCCTCTTGCGAGAAAATGCCACAACTTTCCCTTTCCCTCTAGATGTAGATGTTGGTGCCCGTGCTGGTGGAAATGGCAGTGGAGTCTGATGTGCTCTAGAAGCTGAAGAACTAGAAGTAGGAGCTATAGGAGGTAGACCACGTCCTCTACTGGTGGCAGTGGTAGCCCGGGTAGGCGGTTTCACCTCCTCCTCCTGTTCCTCCTCCTGCTCCTCCTCCACCTGCTCCTCCGCTTGTTCCTCTTCCTCCTCCCCCTCCACTACATCCTGCACTAATCAATCATCAGTAGAATCCATGAGAGGCCTCTCGGCCTCAACCCTCCATGCAGCAGTGGTGTCAATCCCATCCAATGAGATGGCATCCACATCAGGTGTCCTCTCAAGTTGCCTCACCCACAATCAAAGATTGTAGTAGACATAGACCATGTCATTAAGTCGCTGGGACTCCAACCTGTACAAAGATCATGAAATAATAAATAATAATTAATATTATAAAAAAATATTGTTTAATGAATTCAAAAATTTATTTGGAAATTTGCAATATTTTAAATGTTTAAGTGTTAACCTGTTGCGCTTCTTGTTGTGTATTTTTTCAAATACACTCCAGTTGCGCTCACATCCTGAGGAGCTGCATGTTTGGCTGAGGATGCGAATGGCAAGCTTTTGCAAAAGGGGTACCCTGCCACCATACATTTTCCACCATGCATCTACAACAAAATTACAAATAAAATTTTAAATAAACATAAGAAAAAAATGGAATTTGAAGAGACAATGAAATTTGAAACAAAGTTACAAACTAAAATATACCTGGCATTTTAATCGTCCTATCAGTGATAGCCATCTCAAAGCCAAATGTGCCACCTGCCATCTTATATGTCTCAATTTTTTTAGAGATCTCTATACGTTGTTCTGGAGATCGCACCATCTTCTGGACACAGGATAAGAATCCATCCATGATCTTAGCATCAAAATCAAACCCACATGCATAAGAAAATGCAGGGTTCAGGAAAAGCCCAACAACATGAATGGGACGATGGAGTGTGTTGTTCCATCGCTCATCAATTACTCCCCATAGAAGGAGTTGTTTCTGAAACCCATCATCTCCCTTGTCATCATAATAGGCCTGAATGGCTTCTTTGGCCCTGTCCATGGCTTCATACAAATAGCCCATTGCGGGCTTCTCACCATCAACCAATCGAAGAACCTTTACCAAAGGTTCAGTAACGGCGCACACCTCCTGCACTCCCGCCCAGAAGTCTCCCTGATATGAAACTAGTCTGCATACAGCCTCTCCTTCTGGTTTGCGGCTCATTGACAAAGCACGCCACTCCTCTGAAAGAAACATTCTCTTCACATCCCACATAGAATTCAAGAGGGATTGAAGAGATATGAAACTCGTGGCAAACCGTGTAATGGCGGGGCGCACCAACTCTTTGTTGTTGGTGAATCTTCTCATCATGCTAAGCACAGATGTATGATTATATATAAATTTTGTGATGCTTTTTGATGAGTCAACAATATCTTTAACAAAGGGAATTTTCCCTATGTCCTCTAACATCAAATCAATACAATGGGCAGCACAAGGTGTCCAAAATAAAGTAGGATGCCTGTCCATAAGCATTCTACCAGCAGCAAAATAATTTGCACCATTGTCCATTATGACTTGGACAACATGTTGTTCACCCACCTCCAAAATTAACACATCCAACAAATCACATAAAGTTCTTGCATCTTTGATTTGATGAGATGCATCAACAGATTTGATAAACATAGTCCCCTTGGGACAACTAACTAAGAAGTTTATAAGGGTTCTCCCCTTTTGGTCAGTCCAACCATCTGACATAACAGTGCATCCTGTTTGTGCCCATGATGCCCTAAAATCCTCCAATCTTTGGGTGCAGTCACACTTTTCATTTTGAAGAATCCGGCCTCTGAAATCATGATAAGAAGGGATTTTGTACCCCGGGCCAACACTGGCAATAGCATCAATAGTAGGTTGGAAAAATGGATTATTCCTTACAACGCTGAAAGGAATATCACTCCAGAGGAGAAATTTTACCATCAACCTGTCAGCTTGTTCTTTATCAGTTCTTTTTAGCATTGAACCGATAGATGGTTGTGAACCAGGTGTGGTTCGAGGAACAAAAAATGATGATGCAGCTACCGGATTGACTGATGCTGCAGTAGAACCAATGCCACTTGGCCCACTTCCTTCAACTGACCTTTTTAGTTGCCTTTTGAGTTCTTCTTTAGCCTCTCTAGTGTGCTCTAATTCTTCCAATGCTCTCATGGCTCTTTGGATAATTTCAGGATTTGTATTTATACAGGGCCCCATAGCATGTCCAGGGATTTGTGCAAGGTGAAACTTCAACCTGTACACCCCCCCTGTATATCTCCTTTCCAAACAACTTGCAACTCAAGTTTTGTCTATCATTCGGAGCTTTAGGTTCACCATATTCCCAAAAAGGATCCAATTTCCTTGGCATGTTTGTTTTTGAACTTTGAATTTGCAAACTTGAAGTCTTGAATGGTGTTTTGGTGCAGTTGTGAACCTATGGGAAAATAAGGATTAGGATTACAATTTAGCATTTACAAAATTACAAGTTACAAATTACAATTTAGTATTTTAATTTTTAATTTTTACATTGATGATTGTACAATGAAAATCCAAGCTACCCATAACCCAACCTAAAACAACCATTCCAAAGTTCAAAGTTTCAAACCCAAATTACCCAACCATTCTAGAATCCAAACCCAAGTTACCCAACCAAATGGCAAATGCCAAAAACAATGAAAAAAACATAAACAATGTTTAAAAAAAATGAAAACAAAAAAAAAAAATGGTTCCCATAGTCATACCAAGTTACCCATCCCAAATCAATGAAGAAATACAATTTTTTTTTTTTAAACAAAAGACAAATGGTGCCCATACCAAGTTTCCCAACCAAAAACAATGAAAAGCATATAAAAACAATGTTTTTAAACAATGAAAACAAAAAAAATTAATCTTCATACCGTTTCCATGGAGAAATCGGTGGTCTCCTCTTGATTTTCTCCTCTAAGCACTTAGATTTGGCTGAAAACCCTCTTCAATGGTCTCCAAGAGCTCCTCCTCCCTCCACGCGCGCGACTGTCCAAATGACCAATGAAAAACCAATTTTTTTTTTTATAAAATCGTGCTGTCCCGTGCCCCCGCGATTTTTTCGAAAAAAGCACGAGTTTTGAAAAAAAACGCGATTTTTTCAATAAAAATCGGCAAAAAAAAAATTAGGTGATTTTTCATATAAAACTTGTCCTGACGATGAACCACACTGGTTGGTTCGAAACGCGTCGACAAAAGATTGGTTATGTGATTTTGCCGAAGATTTTCTAAACAATGTTATGGATCACAGAAGTCTAAATTCCTTAATATATGAAAAATCGCGATTAAATCGGCGCGGGGAAAAAATCGCGATTTTTTCATTAAATCGCGATTTAATCACGCTTTTCACAACACTGGACCTTAGTGCTCTTGATTAAATACAAGTTTCATACCCTAGTATCCTACATGCTCTTCATTATTGGGAGTCTCCCCTGCATAGAGGGCTTGGTTCTCTTGATTAAATACAAGTTCCATACCCTAGTACATGATAAAATCCACTGTAAACATTGCAATCCCAATCAAGAAGTTCTTGTGGGTTTTCCACTTTGGAGGGATTTTGTCCTGGCTTGGAACCTAATTCTAGTGTCTCTCTTTTATGGTTGCGATCTTGATGTTTTGGCATTTATTTGATGATAAGAACATAAGCATAATAATGAAGAAGATGAACATAAATCACAAATAACTGTCAGGAATGGAAGATGGAATAATAAGCTGCTATAATATCAATCTTCCAACAGTAACCTCGTTTGAGAAGCTGTCACTGGATGGGGGTGTGTATCCAAGTCAAGGATGAAAGTTGTCCTCTCATTAAGGATGCCAAAGATGTCTCAATGTCTGCATATTAGACCTTATTGCAGCTTTCACTGCATCAAGGAAGCTGTCTCATTGATTGTGCATTCTACCATTTGCTTCTGCATATTATCCTTCCTTTGTACATATTATTTTCTGTTAATACAAGTAGAAATACTGGATTAAGGAAGCCGTCTCATTGACTGTACATTTTACTCTCCACTTGTACATTTATACTCTGTACATATTATTTTCTGATTAAAACAAGTACTAATTCTGCAAAAAATACATTCATTTTAAAGACAATATTCTATTACAAAACCATGTCAAAAACCAAGGGAAACACATAAGAAAATATCTTGATATCAAGGGAAATGTTTAACTTACTTGACGATGGCCCTCGCCTGCAAGTTGTGCTAGAAGTTTTCCATTTGGACTGACTACTACAAAAGTAGGCCATGAGCTTACTCCAAGCTCTCGCCATAAAAACATATCCCCATCATTAACCACCTGCTTTAGTTTAGGATATTTGTGTTTAGTCCAAATTTTATGTCATGGAAGTGGAGAGACAAAAATAAATAAATAAATAAAACCAGAAAGAGGACAACAAATCTTATATATGTTTCAACTTTCTCCATTCATCTTGTATGAAAGGCATAAATGTTTAATGATTCTAAAATTATTTGTATCAAAATATAGTCCTCTGAATGCTTTCTAACCAAGAGTGATTAAATACAGCAACTCTGAGTTAACAGCATAAAAGAGACATTATCTAAAACAAAACCATCCAATTAAAAAAGGATATCAACAAATACCACACTATCTAAATAGCATCGCAACGTTAAATATTGCAATCACTGCAATTTTGTAGTAATTCATTTATTGTATTTGATAGGAACCCCAAAAAAGAATACATAGGTATAAATCATATAGGTTCCACATAAGGGCATATAATGAGTTTGGTAAAATGCACGCAATAATTGTATAACCACATACGAAACATTAAGCAACTAATATTGTTATGATAACAACAAAATAGATGATGATAGGGTCCAAGCTATTGAAGTTGATTTCAACAATGAAGAACTGACATATGCAAACAATCAATTTCATTTATGATAAGATTCAACTATTACATGGAAGTCTTGGAAAGGAAAGCGTTAAGAAATCTAGGGCAGCTAGATTAGGTGATTTCACTTGCTTCGATAATTGCTTGTGATGTATTTTTACTTAACTTGATTAGCTTCTTCTTACACTCCATTATTATTAGTGTTCTTTATCATCAAACAACTACCAAACAATAAAATCAAAGAGACAATAGGACAGAAGATGTAGGCGATCAGCCAGGGCCAAAACCTCTCCAACTGAGAGGAAAACCGACAAGAATTCTTCTCTTCTTATAGAACTTCAATTGACAAATTCCAAGACCTATGACCCTTGACCAAGACCTCCAAGACCAAGTCAAACCTTGATTCCAGCAACTTCTGCAATTTCGACTTGCCCAATAGATTCTTCTGGAACTTTGCCCTGTCCAACACATTCTTCTGGAACTTCGCCCTGTCCAACACTTTCTTCTGCAACTTCGATATGCCCAACAAACTCTTCTGCAACTTCGACCTGCCCATCAAATTCTTCTGCAACTTCAACCTGCCAAAAAAATTCTTCTGCAACTTCGACCTGCCCAACAAATTCTTCTGTCTAGCATATTCTTCTACCCAGCAAATTCTTCTGCCCAACAAATGTAGAAACCCTAACATGAGAGAGAGAGAGGCCCAAAAACTTCAATCTAGTTCTTCTCCTTCCTTTTTCATCCTTTTTCCAACTTCTGGCTTGAGAATATCGAACTTGATTGAGTGAGTCACAATGAGGTCAAGTTCCTTCTTATTTATGAGCTTGTGAGGGATATGATTTGTTCTCTTTAGGCCGACTTGATCTTTGTGCCATGACGAGGTCTTGGAGGGTCTTTTGATTCTATTTTGTCTTGAATAAATTTTCTTTACAATATGTAACATGCCCAGTCTTCAACAGATGACAATGACTCAATTGACTTTATGACAAACCTAGAAGCACTCAATGGGTGCTTGACCTAAAAATGAATTCCCTTTGAGCATGAAACCCATGCCTCAAGAATAATAATAAATTTATTTTTATCTTTCATTAAATACATAAAATCTTGATTACATATGCCATTATGAAGACTGAACCGAGTTATATATTTCAACACTCCCTCTTAACTAGGAAGTTATTCATAATCCATATAAGGTACTTGGACATTCTCAATCTGAAGAATTCTCATAAGAAGAGTCATATTGGTAACCCATCTCTATAGCATCATATCATCCAGCATTGTCACATAGCAAGGCCTTGACTAACAACTATATCTCTCCACAAGATCAGAGCACAATGCCGGCGAGACCAATGATTTATAGAGATCCTCATCATTGTCTCTCTCGGAACATATCACACCCGAGTTCTCTCAGAGTATGTTCCACCAAGACTATTCTTATCTTGGACTCCCAGTCCTCAAAGAATATTGGTCCTCTGCGACTACTCTTATCTTGGATGCCCTACCACATCCTCAAAGAGTATCGGATGCCAGATGCTTAGCCAATCCTCCATTCTTTCTTCCCAAGTGAAGACAAGAATGATGTGTGTATCTCTCCCTCTCAACTAGGGAGGATATACCCATCCCTATAAAGGAATGTTCTCAGGCTCCCTCTTATCCAGACACTTTTCTAGGCTCCCAGGGACTTGCTTCCAAGCTCCCTCTTAGCCAAGGACTTGTTTCCAGCAGCAACTTTTGTTCATTGGTGGAGATCATGGGACCTTCAGCTGCTTGTAGCGATCCTCCATTCGATGTCATGAAATTTATCTCTAATATTATGGAGCCTTCATCTTGTAGGGCATCAACCCTCCATCACTTTCCTCAAGACAGTCATGTCATCCTTCCCCTTATCGAAAAGTGATTTTCTAGTCCACATTTGGCTTTCCTTCATACAACCACCTCTTCCACATCATATTTCCTTTAGGATCTTCTATCCCACCACATGAGTGCTAGTTGTAGACAACATGTGCAAATCTTTTTCCGGTAGCCCTGCATTAACATATCCAAATGTTATTCAAAAATCAAAAAGAACATCAAATCAAAATTACCTTTTGTGATGGCCCTTCATCATGACATTTGTTTGCTTGCAATATTAACATCCTGCACATATATTTGACACATCTCCAAGATATACAATGTCAACGATCTCCTTCTTTTCCAAACTTCATCAAGGTCTTCATATCTTTCCCATGGAGATATCATAGTCAAATCTTTAGTCATTGGATTTTGATTGCCTTCTCCATAGTTGCATCTTTCATGATCTCTTCCTTTCTTTATTCACACATTGCTTCCCAGGAACTTCCAATCGTAGTTCCATCAATTTTATCAAACATATCATATTCCATATGAAAACTTATTATGTTGATTTCATCTAGTCAATATGTGAACCATGCCTTCATGCATCCTTCCAAAGGAGGAGATCCCTTTCTCTCGATAATGCTCATGAGGTAGAGAATTTATCCATGTTATCTGCAACTATATGACATGACTCAATTTATTAAACATATGCATACATACCTCTTTTCTCCTTTGGTCATCTAGACTTCCTTCAGTAGCTTCCTATCCTTGATTGAGAGTGCTTCAATCATCTTTGACATGTTGCATTCTTTTGTCATCTTACCATCATTCTTTCAAACAATGAATCCCATCCAAAGTGGAATTCTTAGCGAGACATTTGCTTCTCCCAAGAGATGAACCTTCCAATGAAGATTCTAGCTGAGGATCCTGATTATCCTCATCTTGCAGATGCTCCTTCCCAATGATGTAAGATGAGTTCTATACTAGATGACTCACTTCTACCCATAAGTACTACTTATTCTTTTAATGAGGTTATCAAGAGCTACTTCCTTCTAATAGTGACTGCCATAAACTTCAACTATCTTTCAAGCTTCCCATGAGCTCTTACTTTCAACCATATGCTATTGTGATGCCATCCCCTAAAATGATGCACCCTATCATGCTTCTAATGCTTCCTACCCTATTTCGGCCATATTTTCCCTCAATGGTAATGCTGCTGGGTAATTCGACCCACCTATCAATCCTGCTGCAAATGGCCCCCAAAATAGCTACAATCTCCAAAAGAATACTCCCCTAGACTCCTCATCAAGTTTCAGCCCTAAACTCACTTCACTCCTCAACCTCCAAGCATGCCTCCTCCAAGAGCTGTGCAATTCCTACGCTGCTACTGCTAAACCTTACCATAAACTCGCATTCCCTGCTACTGGTACGAACTAGAATAGATGGGACTCCCTCCTTGGGCTAGCACTCGAAATCCACCGAAGCAATGGTTGAGATTTCTGCCCGGAAACACTCTTGTGCTAAACAACACTTGCAGACTTGGCTTTAGCTCAAGCATGCTATGTCAAAGACAAATTCTCAAATATTCATGAATGACCAAAATGAGTGTCTCTTGCTCATTTTGTCCAAGCGCCTCCAAAATGCCCATGTGGGCCCAGCTCGACTTTCCCCCACCAACTTCGCTCCAATGGGTGCGTGTTTCCCTTGTGGGCCACATTTCACTATGGGTGGCCCCCGCGTTCCACTAGTGGCTCGATTTCCCTCCTCCATCTCCTAATGTTTGGGCTCACCTTTGACCAGAAATACACGTGGGGCGTAATATCCCCAATTTTGATTTTCAGCATTAGAGATGAGTTTGTGGGAGAGGACGCAATTCCGGCACCGAGACTTCAAAGGAAAACCACCATTCGCTCCAGCGGGGCGGCAACTACTGCGAACGGTGGATGCCTCGGTGGGCCTATTTTAGGAGGCAAGGTCGTCATTCAACTATTCTTTGGATTGGCTATAGGTAAATTTTATTTTATTTTATTTTATTTTTAAATCCTTTTATATATATAGACTTGTTTTTATATTTTTTTTAGTAATCCTTTTTCTTATTTTTTTTAATTATTTCCTATAGATATATATATATATATATATATATATATCTTTTTCAACTTTTCTTTTTCAATATCATTCCTTTTCCTTTTTTTCTCTTTTTTTTCAATTATTATTATTATTTACTTTCTTTCTTTTTTTTTAATGGCCAAAAGCCTAAATTGGCGGAAACTAGAAGAATGGAGAAAATCCAACTATGTAGTGAAACGCTTGATCACACAACAACAAAGTTGACAGAAGTTGATGGTCAAAGACAAGATCAGACTGGTTCTCTGCAGCGGTTGAGCGGTCAGAGGATCAAACAGCTTCGATACCAATGTAACAAACAAAGTTTGTATAAGCAACAGACCATTTCAGAAGATCCGAAATATATAAAGATCCATGATAGGACTATAATATATTATAGAAGAATATTTGAATACCAGTGAGATGATTGAGTTACAAATGAGGGTCTGCTTTATATACCTAGGCAGGTACTTTTTCATGAATGGCCATGTCCTTAGGGACATGCCTCTTGATTAACTAATTACTATTTAATGAACTATTCCTTATTATTATTATATTTATATTTTATTCATAACAGCTGGCTAATGATTCTGATCTTTGAAAAAATTTGTACACTACTTCCTTGGACTTGTGACAAAATGAGTACAACATGTGTTTTGTGCATGCTTATTTTACTATGATCTCTACTGACCTACTACATTTATGGTTGAAATTTTCTGAAGTATAATTGCTTAGTGATCTGTAATGTGCTAAAGTAAGAACAATATCATTGGAAGTAATTATTTTTAGCATAAAATTGTGCTTGTGCATATTGCACTTGAAAAATCAATAGAGGAAACTCCAAGAGGCTACAAAAGATAAGGGTTGCCATACAAATTTCTAGGACAGATTTCAGCAGCAACAGCAGGGCCTTTATAATAGGTTTTGGCAGGTGTTGATTTGTGGTAGCATCGGATGTGCTCTAGCCACGAAATTTGGTGGAGAGGTTGGGGCACATGAGATCTCCAATACCCAGAAAGGGTTTGGGTTGATTCTAAACAGTTCAGGAGATATTAAAATAATTAATATTTTTAATGGAGTCCCTAACTCTAAACTTAGAGAAAATAAAATATTAATGTGGATTAATATGAAACTGTGTTAGAATGGTCCAAAAGACATGGATCAAGCCAGATCTAATCTTTGCTGTTGATTAGGGACTTAATCTCGGCCGTTGATATGTCAACATGAAAAGTATAAGAGGAGGCTTGAGGGTCACTTGGAGAGTACACCAGAGTGATCAGTCATTCTATTCTCTAGAGCGTGGTTTGCTAAGAGAGAGAGAATTAGTGATCGGGAGTTGCAGCTGAGGGGCACTGAATACAGAGAGACAGAGAGGCAGAGATAGTGTGAAGAGAGCACTGCAGTAGCCGGGGAGAGTGACACAGAGCCAGCCAGGGCTCATGCAAGGCCACGCAGAGGTAGTCGGGAGCTACACAGAGCCTCGGAGAGGCCAGCGTTGCTGACGCAAAGGGCTAGAGGGCTGACGCAGGGCCTCCTAAGGCTGACGCAGACTCTGGGGTGACGCAGGGCCAGAGGGCGGAGAGGGGATGACACAGTCTAGAGAGAGACTGAAGCTGGGGTTTCTGGGACAAATTGGTGCTGAGGAGCTGCCAAAAGGATTATCTGGGGTTTCAGCCAAGAGATTTGTCAGAAACTGAGAGGTATTACTGCCAAGGAAATTCTCTGTTGGGTAGGCTAGTTTCGGCACCCAGATTGTAACCTGATATTGCTTAATAAGAAAACCCTCAGATAACTACATCGTTTTCCCACATTGGGTTTTTCCGAGGACATTGGTCAAAAAATAATGGTGTCATATGGTGTGATTGTTTCTGTTTAGTTTAGTTGTTGATCTGTAATATGTTGAGTATGCACAAGTGTTTATTTTCAGTATTTACATTGTAAATAACTTGTTAAGAAAAATAACAAGTAGATAGGAATAAATCAGATAAAGTGCATAGAGGGTTACGAACTAAGTAAACTTAAAAACTTCAACATGGTATCAAAGCTTGATTGCAGATCAGAGGAGGACTAAGGACATCAGCCGAGCGGAGCAATAGTAGCAGAAAACAGTTGTCCTGAGGTGACAGAAGTTGTTTCTAGCAGAGCAGCAACAAGGGAAGGGTGACGGAATGCCTGCGTCATCAAGGGTGAGCCGAGAAGAGGCAGTGCAGAGGCTAAGGAAGGCAAAGGGAGCCTCACGCAGAGCCACGCAGAAGCTGGGAGGGTTGACGCAATTGGCTGAGGAGGCTGGGTTGCTAGTGCCGGGATTGTGCAAAGCCTAGTAACCATCACCTTCAGGTTGCTGGGGTTTAGAAGGTTGTGGGAATATTGCAGAGTGGAGCTGGTGAGGTACTGTAGTCAGAACAGTGCTTGACAGAGCAAGGCAAAGAGGAGGGAGTTGCTACTGAGGGTTTCTAGCCGAGGAACCCAGATCAGTGGTGCGGTTACACAAGACGATCAGAGTAGGGGGCATCTCGATAGCGGCAGAAGGATACCAGGAGGGAAATCGGGACTCAGAGGGAGTCCAGAAGAGAACTTCCAGATGAGAAGTAGAGACTCAGAGGAGTCGAATAGAGAATTTCCAAGAGGGAAGTAGAAGAGCATCATGGCACTACACGGAGTAAGAGACCAGGATAGACTGGACAGAGGGTCGAACTTCGCAGTCTGGAAGGCAAGAATATTATCTGTACTTAACAGAAATCGTGTCAAGAACTTCGCCTTGAAGGTAATAGCTATCCCAATCGACCCCAATGATAACAACAAGTACGAGGAGGCAATGGCGAGGGCCAAGAGAATCATCCTTGATGGGGTCAAGAATCATGTAGTACCACATATTTTCGAGAAGAAACGGCCTATGAGATGAGGGAGGCTCTCAAGAAATTGTACCAGCATACTTCTGTGCAGAGAAGAATGCTACTTGAGAATCAGTTGAGGTCGTATCAGAGGAAGAAGTGAGAACTGATTGACACCTTCCTTGGAGGACTGAATGAGATCCGAGATCGGTTGACTGCTATAGAAGCCACGCTGGATCAGGAGTTGATGGTGAGGACAGCCCTGAATGCTGTCTCAGAAGACTGGGAGGTATTTGTCCAGAGTATACTGGGCAGAGGGACTCTCCCACCTTGGGACGAGATGTGGGAGGCTCTTCACCAGGAAGAGATCAAACGACAGTCAAAGATGGGTAGCAGCAGCAAGGGGATCGAAGTCAAACAAGAGAAGGAAGATGTTGCCCTAGCATCTGAGGGAAAGCAGGAAAAGCAGAAGAAGAAGGATCTCTCCAAGATCAACTACTTCCACTGTGGGGAGTTGGGCCACTATGCGACCCAGTCTCCAAGGAAGAAGAGTAAGGGAGAGTCTTCCGAGACTAAGGCAGCGCCAGCACGGGCAGAGAAGGAAGCTTTAACATACGATGACTGTGCCATGAGTGCACATGCACCACTTGAGCGGAAGTGGAGAGACATCGACCTATAGTCAGATGGACTACAGGCGATCAGGGGCAGGATCCTCGAGGTACCCAGCCTCTTGGATTAGACCTTGCTACGGGAGCCTCGAAGAGGAGTAGCAGGATTGGCTGAGTCAGGTAGAGATGGATGCGGATGGAGCAGAAGAGAGAGCTACAACGTAGGAGTCCCGAGACAACGCGAGGCTAGCAAGTTGCAGCAGTGCAAGAGGCACGGGAGTGTTGCACTAGTGCAGGATGGCACAGAGAGGTGTGCAACGGTGTGAGATGCAAGGAGTTGTTGCAGCAACATAGAGGTCAGAGAGGGAGCACTTGTCAGCGGCAGAGGGAGCTCCAGCATCAGAAGGGTCTTTAGCCCAACAGGGAGGTTAGGTTGGGAGATCAGTTACCTACTTCTCGGTAATTGAGTTGCAGTGCAGCAGTGGGCAGCACGATGCAACATGATGAGAGAAGGTGCAGTGCGGATGCAGCGCTGGGAGAAAGGACCAGTAGCAGCACAAATGCAGAGGGAGTTGTCGTATAGATGTAGCAGTGGCAGTGGCAAAACCATGGGCAGCAGTACAGGATGTAGCAGTGCAGAGGATGTTGGGCAGGAAGGCCTAGCATCAGCACAGGTACCGATGCCAGATGATCAGAGTAATACTCAGTAAGGTGTATTGCTAGAGCACAGTCCTCGCTAAGAGGGCGTGTTTATTTGGGGTAGCATCGGATGTGCTCTAGCTACGAAATTTGGTGGAGAGGTGGGGCACATGAGATATCCAATACCCAGAAAGGGTTTGGGCTTATTCTAAACAGTTCAGGAGATATTAAAATAATTAATATTTTTAATGGAGTCCCTAAGTCTAAACTTAGAGAAAATAAAATATTAATGTGGATTAATATGAAACTGTGTTAGAATGGTCCAAAAGACATGGATCAAGCCAGATCTAATCTTAGCCATTGATTAGGGACTTAATCTCGGTCGTTGATATGTCAACAGGAAAAGTATAAGAGGAGGCTTGAGGGTCACTTGGAGAGTACACTAGAGTGATCAGTCATTCTATTCTCTCGAGCGGGGTTTGCTAAGAGAGATAGAATTAGTGATCGAGAGTTGCAGCTGAGGGGCATTGAGCACAGAGAGATAGAGAGGCAGAGATAGTGCCGGGAGAGTAGTGCAGTAGCCGGGGAGAGTGACGCAGAGCCAGCCAAGGCTCACGCAGAGGCAGTCAGGAGCTGCGCAGAGCCTCAGAGAGGCCAACGTTGCTGACGTAGAGGGCCAGAGGGCTGACACAAGTCCTTCTAAGGCTGACACAGACCCATATGAGGTGACGCAGGGCCAACATTTGGTAGAGAGGGACTGACGCAGTCCAGAGAGACGTTAACGCTAGGGTTTCTGGGGCAGATTGGTGCTGAGGAGCCGCCGGAAGGATTATCTAGGGTTTCAGCCAGGAGATTTGTCAGAAACTGAGAGCTATTACTACCAAGGAAATTCTGTGTTGGGTAGGCTAGTTTCGGCACCCTGATTGTACTCTGATATTGCTTAATAAGAAAATCCTCAAATAGCTGCACCGGTTTTCCCACATTGGGTTTTTCTGCGGACATTGGTCCAAAAATAATGGTGTCATATTGTGTGATTGTTTATGTTTCCTTTAGTTGTTGATCTGTAATATGTTGAGCATGCACTAGTCTTTATTTTCAGTATTTACATTGTAAATAACTTGTTAAGTAAAATAACAAGTAGGTAGGAATAAATCAAATAAAGTGCATGGAGGGTTTCTAACTAAGTAAACTTAGAAACTTCAACAGTAGGTCTGTACAACAGTGCACCAAAAAAACCACATTTTGCTGTAATTTCTTGTTTTCTTAATGGGCTATTTTCCCAGTTTAGGAGCCCTTGTAAGCTTGGAGTAATTTTAGTGAAAACCTAATATTTTAAGGGCAGAAATTTCTATGTGTATTTTGGAGATTGGTTTTCTATAGCTTTTGCCAAATCTCTTATTTCCAATTAAATTTCTAGGAAGTGTATTTTATTCTATGAGCTACAGAATTCAATCTAAATTAATTTTTCAATAAGGAAATCATAAGGAATTAATTTGCCGAAGTTGTTAGGATAGATATTTTAACAAGATGAAGACGTGCCGCATCGTTGACACATTCAAAAATGATTATCCAATGAAATGAAACCCTAAAAGTAGAGTTCCCTATTCTTGGGGGTTTCTAGCACCACCTATTATTAATTCATCCAAAAGGTAGTTGTGAGGGAAGCTTATAAAAGGACGTGTTGTCGCACAGAGTGTCTAGGCACTGCGACAACGCTCAGATCGAGGGTTGTCACCTTAATCCCCGATCTCTCCGTTTACGTTGTCTCCCTACAGCAAGCTAAGGGGGGTAGACCCTATGGACAACAGGATGAAGGGGAACTAGCTGGGAATCAACGGGCTCGAGAGACACAGCGAAGCAATCGAAAACTTGGTTGAAGCTAAGCAAGACTCAAGATTTAATTAGATTTTAAGTGATAAATACCAGTGCCTCAAGGAGTCAATGATCCAAGTAAATGATTATCAGCTATTTCTTAGAAATAATTAACAATTGCCTGAAAATATTTGCCAAACATCTAATATGTAATGAACATCAAAAATATTCAAGCAATAGCGATCAATTTCAATGGATGCACAATGATTAACAGATGCTCAAAGCTTTAAATATCTTAATCAACCACGAAATTTAACAATTCACCGATTTTGATCCTCAAAACTAAAAGACGTATCCTTAGAGAACCAAATCCAGAAAAATTTCACCACCTTCAATAGTTAATTTTTAAATATAAGAATTCAAGCACATTTAACTATGACGAATACCACAAAAAATTTCCTTTAGATTTTTTTACTTTAGCACAAAAGAAGCTTTAAATTCACAAATTTAGAAAATCCTTTTCCCAATACACTAAGCAAGACTTAATGTGGTGAACGATGAATTAATACCTTTTAATGTTTCAAAAATTTTATATTTTTTATTGTTTTTGGACTTTGGAATTTTTTTTTTTTTTTTTTAAAATAAATGAAAACTAAAAAAAAAAGATTTTTTTTTTAAATGATTAAAATAACAATAAAAACCATAAAGTAAAACGAAATTCTAAAATAAAACAAAACTAAATAAAAATTATAAAATACCTAGCCTAACACATGAATATATACAAAATAAAATGAAACCAAAGCATAAGGAAAACCTAACCTTAACACATTAAAAACCCCCAAAAAAAATGAAATGCTAACGAAATCTACCTAAACCTAAACTAACCCGCATACATACATAAATAAGATAGAAAAAAAAATGAGACTCATTTTGTTCTGGCTGCGTTGTGCTTGCAGGTAGGGGTTTGAGAGATGCGATGGAATGGACGCGGGTATGCTTGCTTGCTACGCAGGTTGGATAGGCGACAGAAGTGAGGACAGTGGCAGCGAAATGGAATCTTCGCTGAAAGCCGGTGGAAGCATGGGAATGAAGCAGTTCGATGGATAGCGTGAATACAACTGCATGGAGGGGAGCTGCAACGATGGACAGACAGAGTTTGTTTGCAAGTTAGGGAGCGAGGAATGGCAGTGGAGGCACGCAAAATGAGGGTGCGGGCAGCGTGGAGTGATCAATGGATGGGCAGCGTGGAGCTGCGTAGGATTTTTGCAGTGGATCTGGCGGTATGAGGAAGAGGGGAGATATGCAAGTTGACGGAATACAAATGAGGATGAGACAAGATGGAGCAGTGTGAGAAGGGTTTCGATGGTGACAGAGAGAAGAGATGCTCGGAGGAGAATGAGGGAGGTTGGATCTGTAGGAAACGAGGATGGGTTTTACACAATACCCCTAAAAAAAAATCGAAATTTTTCTATAGAAATGCAACCCCAGGTAGTAGCAGACAGATGGCCCAGGAAACCCTTAAAACTCTCCAGAAATCTTAATAAAATTTTTTAAATCCTTCTGCTTCAGATTCGCCTGATGAAAACCCCCAAAAAAATTTCCAATCTGAAATAAATACCCCTGCAAGAGCTGATTTCTAAGGCCAGATCTTACCCTCCAGGGCCCAGATCTGGCTTCAAACAAGAACTCCCCTTCAGATCTGCAACCTGTGATGGCAAAAACAAAACGCCCAGAAATAATATATACAATGATGAACCTGAAAACCCCAAAAACCAGCTAAACAATTACAGTAATCACAAGCTAAAGGCTCTAAGCAGCCAGATCTATCATTATGCCACACATATTTTTTAAATTTTAAATTTAAGGTGAGGTGCTTCAGAGAAAACCCTTCATGCATCAACAATGGAAGTTCTAATGACAAGCCTGGGATTCAATCAAGTTGGGCCCTTCAGAAAATGCTGATCAGGAGTTGCCTGGTCCAACTGAAAACTTCCTCGAACGCCCGATGATCTCAAAATCAAAAAATTTCCTGCACAACTCAATTCAACCATTAACGTAGAAAGAGAAAATGACAATAAAATTCAGATTTAATGGAGATACCTGCCATTATATTCAGAATTTAAACTACCATTCAAACCCTAGTGATCAAGCAAGATACCTGTGCTTAAACCACTTTTTAGAAAGCTACTACCAATCGTTGAAAAGGAAATCTATGCATGAAAATAAAACATCTTACAGCATTTCCACGAAGAGTAACACTAGCAGAAATTAACCCCAAAGTCTTTCTTTATTGCACATGAAAAACGATTACAAGAGAGCTTTCACTTAGCACACGACTCCCAGATCGAATGATCTCAACTGAAAACTGACCTCCTATTTAAAGGCAAATCTTCCAACGGCTAGTTCGAGTGATCCTTGTCAAAGTGATCTCAACCGTTGATGAAGATCAGAATTTCTTTTAATCTCATCTGTCGAAATTTTAAATTATTGAGGAAATTTGAAATTATCAATTAAATGTATTTTAATTAATTCAAAAATTAAATTTTTGAATTAATTTCCTCAAAATTTGACTTTGATTTAACCCTAGGGACCAAGGGCATAAAATTTAGCAAAATAATCAATTAACCTTAGCCTCTGGACCTTTTAAAATTAATTTTTTTAAAGGACTCTCGAATTTAGCCTTTGGAAAATTTAAATTTACCTAGGACCTAGAACTTATGAGGGGATAAATTATTTTTCTAACCATCAAGACCAATGTTGCACGAAGCGCGGACGGAAGCGGAGACGCGGAAGCGTCATTTTCCAAAAATCTAGGAAGCGAAGCGTCTGCTATATATATATATATATATATATATATATATATATTTGCATTTATACTCAAAACAAACATCCCAAATACCAAATTAGTTGTAGAAGACATGAAAACATGCATATTTTTGCATAAATCAAGAGAGATATAACATCCATTGTACATTAATGATTAATTATTCGAGCATCAACCATCTAGAATCTAGATTCTTCTCCTCTTGTCTAGCCTTTGCCTCTACCTCAATTGTCTAGGGATATTAGTCAACATTGCCCAATTCTGATCGAACTACCTAATTCAAGACTTAAAATATGGTAGAAAAAGCTTAACATGCTTGATCGATGATTTTGACTTGATTGAAAGATAATTTTTTGCTAAGGGCATGCCGTGTGACAAAGGAGTTCAACAATTAACACCACCAACACTAGGGTACATATAGGGCTTGGTGCTCTTGATTAAATGCTAATCGCATACCTTCATACTTGATATAATCTAATGAAATGCCACAATCCCATTGATCCTAAATTCCTAAAAACTGTTAAGTCTGTTGAATTTTGAATAGGATATCAAATTCTATTTTCTCCATATGAAGTCCAATGAGGTTGGAACCACTCTCAAACATCCTGAGTCATTCCATGGTAATGTTAAAAATTTAAGTAAAAGGATGAAAATGAAAAATAAAGGAGAATGTCAATTTTACTTTAAGAATTTAACATTACCATGAGGGAGCATCTGCGATATTTATATTTTTTTATATTTTTTTTGCCTTCATTTCTCACCCTAACCTAAGGTGGACCCACCCCCAACAAGAAAACTCACCTAAAATTAAAAAAAAACGATTTTCTAAACAGTGCGGCACTTTTCCGGAATCGTACGGAAGTGTACGGGAAGCGTAAGCTTCGCCCTCCGAAGCGCCACGCTTCGTACTGCCGAAGCGCCATATGAAGTGCGCTTCGGAGGAAAGCTTCCGAAATTTCCAGGAAGCGTCCAAATCAGGCGGAAGTGTGCTTCCGAATTTTGGAAGCGCGCTTCCAGGGACGCTTTCTGGACGCATCCGCACAGGACGCGCTTCGGGCCTTGGAACCGGGGGGGGAGGACGCTTCCTGCAACATTGCTCAAGACATTTTTACATTTCAAGGGGGAAAACCCATTTGATATAGACCCTCATAGACTACCCAGTTCTGCAACACAAACATAATCTAGCAGATCAAGCAATTTGTAATAAAATAACCTAACCAAATAGTTAGGATTATTCCCAAATCACTTTTACATAGACTCGATCTAACACACTAGGACTCCCCTAAGATTCTAATGACAAAATCCATTCCGGCTTTGGGGTAAGGCTGAAGGAAAACTCTGCCGATCATGGATTGGTGAGACAAAAAACCTTCCGGAATGTAGATCATCACCAGAAAATTAGGTTTACCTAGGCAATTACATACATGACACAGATCTGCTGAGATTATTTACAATTTACACATGCAGACTAGGTTTACAATATAACATGATCAGGCTGATGATGATAGTCGAACGGCACGGACACATTGATCAAGCGCTATCCATTTTGCGAAAAAATAGGGTGTACTGCTATGGGTCGTTGACACATAGTGGTCAACAAGATGGTTTCACCTCATTTGCATGGTGTGATTTCAGATTGGAGAAACTACCGTGTATCTCTTGGCTGTTATGGATTTTGGGACAGATTTGTAACTGCATGTACAGGTTTCTAAAGGCCAAAATATCTTTGTAATGCTAATATTTCAAGCTTAAATTCATTTATTCTGTTGGATAATAGTATTGGATGTATAGAGGAAATATTTTAAGTACAAGAAAGGCCATTGGGAGAGATTTCTTCATCCTCTTAAAGCTGATATGGTTTCAGATCTGTTATGTATTGATTTATTATGGCTGTTAATCGTAAAAAGTTGTTCCATTGATTTATATGTTCTGAAAATTTGTACATGGCTGTTACTTGTATCAAAACTGCTAAGGGTTGGTAATTATCATTGTTAGTGAGGTTACTAAGTTATATTTTGCTCCATGGTCAAGAACTAAATCTTCCCTATCCTTCATGACTCCATAACCAATGGATAAGGCACTAATCTTTGAAATTGACTAATTAATATATTGAATAGCTCAAAACATTTCTATTTTACTGATCTGGAAATTATTACACAGCTGAAAAAGACAGATTGGTAATCCTATCAGCGAAACCCACCTCATGCTGAAAAAGAACCAGCCTAAAGAGAGGGAAGCAATCACCGAAGTGATAGATGATAGTGCTTATATTTTACCCTAAATGTGCATTTTTATGTTGGAATTAATTAGTTTGTGAAGTGTACATTTGGAAAGTAACACTTAATGAATCTAGTCTAACCAGAATTGGCTGAATAGATGACAAGTGCATGCAACTCAAAATGCGAGAGTTAAACATATTTTTGGGAGTACCCCTATGCTAAGCAATGTTGAATTTTTCTTCTGGTGAAATTCAATTCACTCCTACAAGGAAACATTCATTGACATGCCACCTTACTTGGCAATTGCATATCCCTTGTATTGAGTCATTATTGTGTCCTTTGGCATTGTACTCAACCCCCTGTTTTGTCCTCATTCTATGTGATTCGTTGTAAGCATATTCTGGAATGTTAGATAGGTTCTGAATAGTTCTTTTAGAAAATAGAATATTATGAGTTATCTACACAAACTAAAGCTAGAGGGGTTTTCTTGATAAAGGATGATAAGGATACCTGTGCTAGGGCTTATTCTGGCCTCATTGCAACATTGGCTGCAATAAGGTCGATGATCCCTCTGTGTTTGTACTTATATATTTTTTTGTATAGTATTAGGAGTTATTATTTCAAAAAAGAAAAGTAAATCTTACACAAAAACACATGTATTAGCAAGCAGATTAATAATGAAACATCTATTCTATAGGCATGAGAAAGGATGGTTTTCAATGTCATTTTCAGGTCCAAAGTTCTTTCCAAAAATAACCGAATTAATGAATTTTAACAATCCAAATAAATGGTAAAGAAAGCATACCGGGTGAGTGATCTCATACCGCAGCACAGCATATCGAATTGCATCCAGATCTTTTTCATTGTCAAACTTTGCAGAATGTACCCCCACAACAGTAAACTGCATCATTATGCATTTGAACAACAATTTTATATCCATGTTAAAGTTCAACAATTTTACAAAATCGCATACCACACAAAATGATAAAACAAGTTGAAAAAATGAAGTGACTTCAAGAAAACAAACACAAGTTGACTGCAGCAGCTCTCCAAAGTACAATTGCAATCAAATGTCTTTTGATCTTTTCAGAAAAATTGTTGAATGTGCCATAGATTATTGAATATTTTCAAGCCTTACAAATGCCTTGATAGTGTTGAACAAATTATGAAGTACTGTAAATTCTTTTATTTTTAGAATTTTGATCATCAACTTTCTGTCAAGCATCTCTTATATTTTAGTTCAATTTGAATTACCTTTTCTTAAGGTTTTATCATATCAACTCGTTTGCAATTTCAATTTCATTGCAAATGAGATTATTAGGATGGATAATATATGAACTACAGGGATATCATCCTTTGGGGTTTAGGACACATTCCCTCAATTCCTGTTAATATTGAAGAAAGGGTGGCGGGTTGGGAAGTCCCCTCTCATTCCTAACTATCTAGTATTCCATTGTGATAAGTGACCATCAAAGGACATCCAGTGCATCTTGTTACCACCTAAAAATGCAAAATCCATTTTGCATTCTTATGGTATTACTACTAATCAGATTAGGAGGGATGCAAATGTTCATGTAACCTACTAAGATGGGCACACACAGGATAACGGCCCACTATCAGCTCGACTCAAACCTCCACTCTTTAGGCCCAACATCCTCTGAAAAAGCTAAGGTAGGATTCCCAATTAGTACCTCAACCAACCAAGTGAAGACCAATGCCTTCTTTGGGGTCAAGGATGAGGTAGACGAGTTAATTATTGGCTGTCCTACTAGTTTTCTGTGTGTAAATATGCATTACAAACTTAAAACCAGTAAGATGATTCACTCAAAAGGACAAAATATAGCATGTAAGTATTCAAACAAAGATTGCACAAAAATCCTAACCAGATCTAAAGTGATTCTTTCAATTGGATGACTAGTTATAGAGATTCTAGATACTAGTGCTAATTTACTTGCTTCCCTGAGACTGCAGACTGTAAAATCTGCAAGGAAATGCAGGGACAACATGTCATGTCCCCAATTAAACCTTTGAAGGCATAATCCATAGCCCTTTGAAACGTAGCCCTAGCATTGCTTAATCCAAACAGCATTCTAATATATTCGAAAGTACCCCATGGTGTGGTGAATGTAGTTTTGTGACAATCCTCTTTTTTAACCCATACTTGATTATACCCAAAAAAACCATCTAGCAATGACATCATTCCAGAACCAATTACTCTTTGCAACATAGTCTCCATGTTCGGCAAAGGGTAATTATCTTTCTTACATGTTAGATTAAGGTTTCGAAAATCGACACAAAGTCTTATTATACCATTCTTTTTCCTAACAATCACCAGGTTGGAACACCATGTTGAATGCCTCGTTTGAGCAATAATTGTTGCTGCAAGCATTTTTGAAATCTCCCTTTGAACCAAAGGGGCTAACTTAGGATTTATCTGCCTAAGATTTTGACGAAAGGGTTTAGCATTTTCATCTTTCAAAGGGATAGTGTGCTCCATGACATCTTCCCTATAACCTTTTAATTCATCATAAGAAAATGCTAAAACATCCCAATATTCACGAAGTAAATTGGTTAACTTTTTTCTTTCTTCAACATTAGTACCCTCATCAATTTTGATAATCTTTGGATCCCTAGAAGTACCAATGTTTACCTCGATGTATTCGCCTGGATCCATTTTATTTTCCTCTTTCATCTTTGTGGCATCAGGCCGATCAAAGTGTTGTTCTAAAGAAACCACATTCCTAGGAGTAGAATTTATGATATCTTCATGATCATCAAATCCATCCTCCTTAGAATCTATCCGAAAATTTTCAAACTCATCCAAATTATCAAGAAAACGAATCACTTGTTTTTCGTCATCAAAAACTTGCCAATGCTCAGAGTTATCTGGAATAGAAGGCCTAAATATAACTTCCATTTTTATCTTATCCTTAATCATCCCATCAGATAACAGCAAAGTAGAAGCAGCTACAGCAAGCTCATCTGTCGAACTATTCTGCTCTCTTGGGATAGCCTCAAAGTCAAGGGCATCAAAGTATTCCATAGTATCCCATACAACATTTCTATAATTCTTTAACCTTTGATTTTTGCATGTAAATTTATTTTTAATTTGCATGATAATTAAGTTGGAATCCCCCTTGATGCTAAGCAACTTAACTCTTAAAACCTTTGCCAACCCAAGACCCAACAACAAAGCTTCATATTCAACAATGTTGTTGGTTGCTTCAAATTCCAACCGATAGGCAAATTTGAAAATATGACCAAGGGGTGATTTTAATACTACTCCTGCACCTTTACCGTGCCTAGACGATGCACCATCAAAATACATGTACCAAAATTTATCCTTGAGATCCCCAATCTTTTTATCAACCTTATCATCGGGAAGAACTATAGAATTAGACAGGATAGCATAATTCCCAATGTCAGATTGTTCTTTAATTATCTCATTATGAAGTCTCTTAGGATCTTCAACATGGAATCTTCTCTCAGGCTCTCTCTATTAAGTCTCACAAGACCATCACCTCTAGGAGAAGGAATAATAGCATATGACCAAATCATTTGAATACTCCCTCCTAGATCAGAGGCCCATTTTCTTGACAAAAGCATACCCAAGCATCAGGCACATCAACAACGACAATGTCCATAACAATCATAATGTTAGGGTAAACTAATAAATGAACCTATAAATCCTTGATCAAACTGTGAACTTCAATCTTCTTAGAATCCATGGCACATATATTGTAGTAAGGCCTAGAAACTCTTAAATTAAGTTGTTCCATGACCCTCTTGGTCATGACACAAGCTAACACACCAAAATCCAGCATGCAATTATTCAATTTGTACCCATTAACCATCAAAGTAATAAAGAATGGCTGATGATCCTTGTTATCTGAATCTAGACTTTGCAAATATATAGGAGCATCTTGATAATCAACCTCCGGTGCCCTTTGTTAAGAAAAATTCACTTGAGGAGCTTCAATAGCTTTTAGTAACTTAGCCCTTTGGGAAGGAATCTTTGCAATCTTGGAGACAGGAACCCAAATTTTTGCATTATTAAACCAACTTCCCAAATCGATATCTAATCCAGTGTTTAAACCCGGGTTAAAAATTCGAGGAGGAATTTGATTCCTAGTTTGATCTTTATCCCTTCTTTGATAAGTTAAACCCTTATCTTTAGCAATTTCCATGATTCGCTCTGGAGAAGGCTTCTCACCATATAATTTAACCATCATATCATCTTCATTCTCAAAATTATTTATACTAAAAGCTGATGTGGAAGGCATAACATCTCGATTGTTTTCCTTAACTTCCATCCAGTCTTTCATAGACAAAGAAAACTCTTTACCCACACAATTTATTTGATTACCTGCCCCAAACATTCCATTATCCAAAATCCTTCTAACTATGGGGCAAGTTGCCTCCTCATGAAGAGCATCACAAGCCCGGCAATAAGGCGGAGCATCATCGACCAAATTAGTATGTTCAAGCGGATTAGGTGGTCTTTGCTCACTAGATTGACCTTTCTTCTGCCAATTATTATTTCGTTTATCATTATTATTTCTAGGCTGGAAATTTTGTGTTTGAGCTTTTTCCATTTGGACAACCTATTCTGCAAAGTAGTTATTTCCTTAGCATGGTTAGAGTTAATTTCGCTTGGTTAATCTCCATGCTTTCAATTTTTTGCAACAATTTATGAACGAGTTCATTATCAAATTCTTGGACCTCTTTTTCTTTAGGTTCTTTTAATTTTGTTGAAGCCCTATCAAAACCTGGGATTTCAGACTTCACTGATGCTGCCTTATCGTTTTCAAGCTCTATTGCTAAAGCTTGACAATCCCTATAATCAGGAAGTTTAGCACGTCTTAACTCATAAGAAGGCTCAAGGCTAAAGGCATCAATACAAAAGTCCCAAAGAGATTTATCAGTAGGTTTATAATCTTGAGGTAATTCCTTGATGATATCATTCCTCTTGTTAAATTCTTCTGCGGTCTCATTTTCTATGTTTTTAATGATACTGATAGCTTTTACGAGATGCCTTCCTTCTCTCTTATCTCCATACTTTTCCTTAAAGGCATTAACAATCGATTGCAAAGAATCAAATGAATTTTGAGGCTTTTCTGTAAACCAATCTAAAGCATGCCCCTCCAAGGTAAGAACAAAAAGGGTCATTTTTACATCTTCATGATTAAAATCAACAGCCCTTGCATTACCCAGCCATGAACTAAAGGATTTTAGATGAGAGTTAGCACTAACTACATTATTACCCTAAAAGATAGGCAATTTATCCATCCCATGCTTTGGAATATCATTGGGATAACCTTGAATGTTAGCAAAGTTACAAGGGGCGAATATGTCCATGATGTCATGCTCGACTGGGTTAGTAAAAAGCAAACGGATATCAAAGAGGGCTTCTTGTCCGAGATTAACAAGAAAGGTACGAGAAGAGAGTTTGTGTAATCGTACTTTGAAAGCCCTTTCTGGATCAGGAGCAGGATTAACCAAACTGCTTGGATGTCTTCTAGTATACACTCTTGCAGAAGATAGATGAAGTGGAGTTGCCACCGGACAAAAAGTCTAACTCGGAATAACCCGAAAGCAAGGAGCCAAGGACAAGGAACTTATCCTGGCAAGAGACGAAAGGATGAGAGGAAAGAAATGAGATGAATGTTGAAGAAACCAAGGACAGAAAAACTCTATCCCTAGCAACGGCGCCAAAAAATGTTGTCGCACAGAATGTCTAGGCATTGCGACAACGCTCAGATTGGGGGTTGTCACCCTGATCCCCAATCTCTCCATTTAAGTTGTCTCCCTATAGCAGGCTAAGGGGGTTAGACCCTATGGAAAAATGGAATGAAGAAGAACTGATTGGGAACCAATCAGTTCAGGAGACACGGCGAGGCAATCAAGTACTTGATTAAGGCTTAGCAAGACCTAGAATTTGATTAAATTTTAAATGATTAATACTAGTGCCTTATGGAGTTAATGATCTTTCTAGGTAAAATGAAAACCAAGTAATTGATTAGCTATTGTTGCTTAGGAAAATGAAATCTATTTGCAATTCCACAATAAAAATCTTTAACAATCACTTGAAAATATTTGTAATATGTCGAACATGTAATGAGCATTAAATAATCCAAGCAATAACTATAGATAGATACAAGATATTCAACAGATGCACAATGTTCTAGCAATTAAATTTTTAGAGATCCAAATACTTCAAAACAACCACGAAATTTAAATGCTAACCAGTTTAGATCCTAGAATTTAAATGATTATGCTTAGTGATCCAAATCTAGGAAATTCACCACTTTCCAATAGTTAATCTTTAGATATAAAAATTTAAGCACATTTAACTATAGATAAATGACAAATACCTTTACCACAAAAGTTCACCCTTAGATTTTATCCTTAGCACAAAAGATACCAAGAAGGAATTAAAAATTTGACAAATTTAGTTAGTCCTTTAGGAAATCTTTTTCTCAATATGCTAAGCGAGACTTAATGTGCAGTAAATGATAAATCAAGATTTTCTCTTAATGTGACCAAAGTAAATCAAAAGATTAAAAAAAAGAATTAATGGGCCAGAGGCCACATAAAAAAATTTAAAATCTTTTAATGCTAAAAAATTTACATTTGAAAAAAAATTAGGATGTCTCAAAATAAAATTAATGCGAAGCCCCTTCTTTTAGAAATTTGTTATTTTTATGATTTTTTTTTTAGTTTTAGAAATTTTTAATTTTTTGTTTTTAGATTTAAAAAAAAAACATAAAATAATAAAAAAGGAAAAAAGAATTAAAAGTCAAAAAATAAAATCGAATTTAAATACATTCTAAAAAAAGTTGGCCTTTCAATGTATATACAAAGTTAAACGTAAAACCTAACCTAATGGATGTGTGTTCATACAACTGAAGATAAAATAAAAAAAATCGGATTTGTATTTGTTGCGTTGTGTTTGCAAGTCTGAGGGAAGCTCGACGGCCGATGAGGATGGATCTGTTCGGGAGGATGAGATCCGGCAGCGATGAGAAGGATGAGAAGAAGGGACGGCGTAAGGGAGAGCAGGTAACCTGTTTTGCAGGTCGAAGCTTGGACGACAGAAAGGATTGCAGCTGACGGACAGCAAATGCAGAAGGCTGTGGATAGGAGAGGCGTAATGGAGTTGCAGTGAGGAATGGTTGTGGTTTAATGAAGGAAAACGGTGGGCAGTGGATGAGAGAATGCTGCAAAGTGAAGGATATACCAACTGCGAGGGTATGAGCGATGGGAATGGAGAGTGCGGTCATATGACTGTGGATTGGTAATGAAAGAATGGGGCAGCAGACAGCGGACTTAGGCCAGCGTTTGGAGCAGCGATGGAGGCAGGATGGTTGGGTTGCGTAGAGATGGAGCGGGATCTCTCAATGAGGAAAGGAAATACGTAGCTAGGGAGAGAAAACACGGATAGGGGTGAGGTTAATATATGTGTGGAAGGGAGGAAAATGAGGAGAGGATGAGAGAAAGAGTTGAGCCTAAAAAAAATTTCGAAATTTTTCAGGCAACAGAAAAATTGAAGATCCCAAGTAGCAAACAGGAAAGGAAAATAGCAGCCCAATAAACCCCTAAAAATTTCCAAGAGATTTCTGAATAAAATTTATATGTTCTGCTTCAGATTTATTACTTGAAACCCCTGTAAAATCATCTCCAGATAAAAAAAAAATTAAAACCCTGGACTGCAGAAATAATGCCCCTGCAAGAGATGGTTCTGAGGCCAGGTCTTACCCTCCAGGGCCTTGATCTGGCTTCAAAATCAAACTTCACCTTCAAATCTGCACCCTGTTCCTTGAAAACACAAACACCCAGAATCCCAATATACCAAAAAAAAATTACAGATCTATGCACAAGAGAAGCAGATCTACCAGATCTAGCGAGTGTGAGTCAACCTCCGCTCCCAGATCCGACAATCTGAGGCTCTTAAAAGCTAGATTTATCAATTTAGCACAATTTTTTTTTTTTTAAATTTTAAATTTAAACGAAGGTGCTTCGCCCAAAACCCTTCATGCATCAACAATGAAACTTCTTATGATAAGCTCGTGATTCAATCAAACTAGGCTCTTCAGAAAATACTAATTGGGAGTTGGCTGGTCCAACTGAAAACTTCCCCAAACGCCCAATAATCTAAAAATCAAGAATTCTCTGCACAACTCAATTCAACCATTAATGTAGAGCGAGAAAACGATAATAAAATTTAGATTTAATAGAGATACCTACCATTATATTCAGAACTTAAATTACCATTCAAACCCCAGTAATCAAGCAAGATACTTGTTCTTAAATCACTCTTCATAAAGCTATCATCAATGACTAAAAGGAAATCTATGCATGAAAATAACACATCTTACAGCATTTCCACGAAGAGTAACACCAGCAGAAATTAACTCCAAAGTCTTCTTTTATTGCTCATAAAAAGAATTACAAGAGAGCTTTTACTTAGCACACAAATCAAAGATCGAATGATCTCAACTTACAAATGACCTCCTATTTAAAGATAAATCTTCCAACGGCTAGTTCGAGTGATCCTTGTCAAAGTAATCTCGACTGTTGATGAAGATCAAAATTTATTTTAATCTCATCCGTCGAAATTTTAAATATTGAGGAAATTTCGAATTTTTCAATTTAATGCATTTTAATAAATTCAAAAATTAAAATTTTGCATTAATTTCCTCAAAATTTTGACTTCGACTTAACCCTAGGGACCAAAGGCCTAAAATTTAGCAAAATAATCAATTTACCTTAGTCCCTGGACCTCTCAAAATTTAAATTTTTAAAGGATCCACAAATTTCGACTTTGGAAAATTTAAATTTACTTAGGACCTATAATTAATTAAATTTCTGGCTTAGGATTTTAACTAATTTTGTCCAGAAAATTTAATTATTTAACCTATGAGGGGACAAATTATTTTTCCAACCCTCAAGACCCTTTACATCATGATTTTTACATTTTTTACATCTCAAGGGGAAAAACCCACTTACAAAAGACCCTCACAGACTACCCAGTTCTGCGACACAACTATAATCTAGCAAATCAAGCAATTTGTAATAAAATAACCTAACCAAATAGTTAGGATTATTCCTAAATCATTTTACATAGACTCGATCTAGAACCCTAAGATTCCCCTAACATCCTAGTGACAAAATCAATTTCGGCTTTGGGGTAAGGCTGAAGGAAAACTCTGCCAACCATCCAAAAATGGATCGGTGAGACAAAAAAACTCTCGAAATGTAGATCATTACCAGAAAATAGGTTTACCTAGGCAATTACATACATGACAAGGATCTGCTAAGATTATTTGCAATTTACATATGCAGAAAGGGTTTACAATACAACATGATCAGGCTAACGATGATCGCTGGACGATGCGGACATATCGTTC
The DNA here is from genome assembly GCA_031772625.1 of Pinus tabuliformis. Lineage (NCBI taxonomy): Eukaryota > Viridiplantae > Streptophyta > Pinopsida > Pinales > Pinaceae > Pinus > Pinus tabuliformis. The sequence continues at coordinate 1,180,552,254 of CM062804.1, forward strand.
AGGTGCTATCCCTTTTGCGAAAAAGAGGGTGTATTACTATGGATCGTTCACACGTAATGGTCAACAGGAGTGATAGCTATTTTCTGGGGAATAGTTGTGCACAATTTCTCAGCCATTTGCAGGAGAGTTCTATCATTTCTCAATAGTTTCTCTCTGGTTGTGCGCAAAACTAGGTAGCTAGAATTCTGCTCTATTTTGGGCATTCCAGGTCAACTGGAATTAGCCCAAACAATTTATGGGTTTGGATGGTTAGGGTGTGAAGAGCCTGTAGCTAATTTTATAGAATTTTCTGGGTAGTATTCAAGCCAGAATAGTACATTCTTATAGTAGGGTGTATTGCTAGTTAGCTGGGCAGTTTGCATCACATTGTGGGTTCATTTTGGCTTAGAGTTGGGCCAAACATTCTCTGGCTATTTCTAGGTTACAGGGGAGGAGTTTGTGGTTGCAATTTGGCATTATTGAAGTCAAAATTTCAAGTTCCTTTGAGTAGAAATTAGCAAAATTTCTAGGCAGTGCACAAATTTTGTGGGATCCATTTCCAACAGTCGGATTAGTGAGATCTCACTTGGGGTTTTCCTAGCTTGCATAGCAGGCCCAGGATCTATCATTCCGGGCCATTTATGTACTCAGATTTTTGTATTAATAAAATGGCTCAGTTGTTTGGCTCAATTTCTTTTGTATTTTGATGTGCATGTTTAGAATTTGTTTATTATTATTATTTCCTTGTACATGTTGTCTCTGTTATTTTCTGTAAATTTCAAATTTGGAACATTACAGTGGTATCAGAGCATGATCTTGTCCAGCTGTAGGGAAGCTAGCAAGGTCATGGAGGTGTTAGACATACATGCTCAGTGATTCGTGAATTTATAGACATGTTAGTGATGCAAAAAGGGATCATGGGCAAGTTGGTGAGGCAGAATGAACGTAGGTTGAAGCAGAACCAGGAGATTCTAGAGATGATGCAACAACTAGTGGGCATACGAATACAAAAGATGCAGGGCACTAGACCTCCTCAAAAGGAGTGGACAGGACATGAATAGTTAGAGGATGAGACCAAGAGGTGCTTTTGCTAGTAGAGACCTGGATATAGATATTAGGAGCTTGAGGAGGAGGCTGAGCATGAGGCTTAGGGCACGCAGGATTGTGAAGAGCACGTATATACACCCAGTGTGACACAGGAGACACCCTTGTTGGAGATTCCTTTGATAGCCTCAGTTGACACATTTGTGGAGATAGTTGAGCATACCCTCGTAGGGCCATCCATTGATGAGGTGCCAAGAGACACAAAGGTACCCAAAGTTGTGCCTAAGTTTACAGATGTTAGCCACCCAAAGTTGTGCCTGAGTTTACAGATGTTAGACACTCATGGTAGTTTCATCAGCTCCAAGTCGGCCTTCTAGCATTGACAAAGAAGCCTCCTCGAACCAAGTTCTGTACAACGTCTTCATCATCCAAGCAACCAGCCACACGAGCTGACTGTGCTCCTCTCATAGAACACAATGCACAAAATCCAAATGATTTAGATCAGACTTACCAGATTGGTAATTATCTGACAACATGGTGTGCACATGCTGAAGAAGTGCTTGATGATTTCGGTTGCCAAAGTGAGTTAATCCTTGCAAATCTTAAACTATTGCAAGATGAACAACATGAAGATAAACAAAAAAGAGAGGATAAAGAAAGAAGACGGAGAGAAAAGAAGAAAAGAGAATCCCAGCCTCCAAAGTTTTCTAAAAACTTAGAAATTCCTCAAAGTTGGGATACCAGTGAATCTCAAGATGACAATATTGCTGAATCAAGTAGTCAAGTTGGACATAAGCTAGAAATGCCAAAACCGGTTATTGTCCATAAAAACAAAAGTGAATTAGCCACTCTTGAAAATGCTGCTACTTTGTTTCCATCCTTTATTATGCCGTCCCTCCAGAAAGCTAACGTTTTTAATGAAGCCAAATATCCAAGGGTAGAAGAAGATTTATTCCCTACCAATTCATCTGGATATGTTTTAGATTTGGATAAATCCAAAAATCCAGCAGAATCCATTAGAGTTTGGATTGGTGCTCTCTACCAGATGCAGGTTGTTTCAAAATTGGATAATTATTCTATCTTCCTTCTAGCCGAAAAAAGAATGGTTGGTATTGTGTATGATTGGTGAATGGGTGGAACAGAAGAAGAAAGGAGAAATGTTGCAGCCTCGGGTTTAGCCACATTAGAAGTTTTATTGCTGACACAATTTGTTCCTGAACCTGTAGATGAGAAAAAGCAACTTATCACAGATTTAACAAGAATGGAATTAAAAGATTTAAAGGATTTGGATCATTTTGGTAATGATTATATGTCAAAAGTGTATAAAGCAAATCTTACCAATGATTCTACACAAAAGATTTCCTTCTTGTCTAAGTTGCCAGGAAATTTAGGTGACATGATAATGAAAGATCTTGAAACCCAGGGTAAAAAGATAGAACAAACCTATTGGATAGATCTTTTATTCAGGTGTCAGGAAAAGGTCAAATATTTATGTTGGCAAAAACAAATCCATGATGTTTCTCCAAATCTGAATGTATGTCGTTCTGTACTTCCATGGACTCCTTTTAAGAAGAGAAGATCTAAAAGGTATGGAAAATACAGACCAAAGCGTGTTGCAAATCCAAGGCGACCATTCAGAAAATTTAAATATCTGAAAAAGAGAAAGCAGCCCAAAAGAGACAATGCTTGCTTTATCTGTAAGCAAGAAGGTCATTTTGCTCGTAAGTGTCCAAAGAGTTCGTCCAATAAGTTAAAAGCTTGTATAGAGTTTGAAGATTTTGTAGATAATTGGTCAGTCGTTGATTCTCAAGATGAAGTGTCCGATGTATATATTTTGACAGATGCTTCCTTGTCTGATAATGAATCTATTCCTGATGTTAGTCAAAAAATGAATCTTTGCTATAGTGCATGGGAAAGTGAACCTAGTGATCAAGAGCTTCATTATAGTGATGAATATGATTCAGAAGATTATACAGAAGAATAATCAGAGGACTCCTCAGTCGAAATTGTGACCACAACAGACTCTAAGAATTCATTTCCCGTTTTAGACCCCTTGCCGTCACAGCCTATGGTGAATTCTTTCTGTCTATATCCAAAAATAGTTGTGTCTTCCTCTTCATCACTGCCTGTAAATAATACTGCTCTTGCTAAAGAAAATGCTTTTCTTAAAAATATTGTCAAGTCTAACAATCTCCTGTATATCCCAGTCGAAGTTCAAGTCAGAGGAGAATGGATATCTGTTGATGCTTTCATAGACACAGGTGGATCTAACAATCTTGCTCGTCCATCTTTGTTTAAAGGTTTATGGAAACCTTTACAGCATATTTTGGTATCTGAAACTATTGGTGGTTCAGTCAATCTCACCCATTATGTTGATAATGTTTCTTTAAAAATTGGGGGGAGTATTGTCAAAATGTCTGCAATACAACATTATGATGCCTCTGCAAGTCTGTTCTTAGGAATGCCATTTATCAATTCAGTATTGCCTGTGACTATCAGCGAAGATAAAATTATCTGTAACATTAAGAAGAAGGCAATAGCAGTCCCAAGGCTAGTTATGGCAAACTCTGAAGCAAGAAAAGAACAGAGTCAAAAGAAGATAGGTATCAGAAAATCAAAGAATGAATCTCATGACTGGAAAGAAGTTTTGCAGATATATGAGAAAAACCAGCCTACACAGAAAGCAAATAGAAATCCTGATTGGTCCCCAGAACAATTGAGTCTGTATGAAGAATTATTAAAATGTTGTTCTGAAAATCCTAAAGCATTCTGGAGTATAGAAAGTCCACAACAAGAGATTATTACTCTGCATGACAATGGGTTAACTGGAAAGCTAATACCCTGTACTCCAGCCGAAGAAAAAGAAATTAGAAAGCAGATTGAAGAATTGCTAGATCTTCAACTCATTGAATGCAGCGGATCTCACTACTCTTGTTCTGCATTCCTAGTTCGAAATCATTCTGAAATAGTCATAGGAAAAGATAGAATGGTTATCAATTATAAACCATTGAATGCAATCACTAAAAGTTTTAATTATCCTCTGCCGCGAAAGGAAACAATAATGCAGAAGATTCAGAACAGTAAGATCTTTAGTAAGTTTGATATGAAATCTGGTTATTATCAGATTCAGATCAAGGAAGAAGATCGCCATAAAACTGCTTTCACTTGTCCTGCCGGTTTCTTTCAATGGAGAGTTGTTCCATTTGGATTGAAGAATGCTCCTGCGTTCTTCCAAAGAAGAATGGATCATATCTTCGGTAAATATGATTTTATTGTTGTATATATTGATGATATTCTTGTACATAGCCCGGATCTTGAAACACATCTAAAACATCTACAAGTGTTTCTTGAAGAAGCAAGAACTCATGGTCTTGTTTTATCAGAAAAGAAGATGTGTCTTTTTCAAGATAGCATAGATTTTCTTGGAATTCATGTTAGTCAAGGAAAAATTCAGATGCAGCCACATGTGTTAACTAAACTTTCTGAATTTCCTGATCAATTGAAAGATGTGAAGATGATTCAACGCTTTCTAGGAATTTTGAATTATGTACATAAGTATATTCCTAGGCTTTCTGAAAAAACTGCTCCTATTCGTCAACATCTTCATTCTGGTTGGTCATCTGAAGCTACCAAAGCAGTTCAGCTCCTTAAAGCAGAATGTCAGCACCTCTCGGAACTCAAACCCCCAGGAAATGGTTTTCTCATTTTACAGACTGATGCCTCTGATAATTTTTGGGCAGCAGTACTTTTTGAAAGAAAGGGAGAAGGAGAAAAGATTGAAGAAGTCCTATGTGCCTATGCTTCTGGAGAATTCTTGAAACATCAGAAAAACTATTTTCCTACAGAAAAAGAAACCCTCGCCATTTTTAATGGTATTCAAAAATTTGAAATCTATTTAGCTCCAGCCAAGTTTCTAATCAGAACTGATTCTATGAATTTCAAGTATTTTTTGACAGCAAAGATCTCAAAACAGCTTGCGCGTGGAAGACATTTAGCATGGCAAATGTGGTTTCCGATGTATGAATTTGAAGTTGAATGGGTTCCTGGTAATTCTAATTTTCTAGCTAATGCTCTTACTAGAGAAATGAACAAGGTTCATGTTCACAGAAATGATATTTTCCATCTTCCCGGTAAGACCCCAACTGATGATAGTTTTGAAGCATTTGTTCAAAGATTTCGCCTTCTTGATTTCATTCTAGGCGATGTGGTTCAAGAAATTAAAAAGATTGTTGGTCTAAGGTTAAGAAGAAACTAATGGATCCAAAGATGCCAGGCATGGCAACATAAAAACGTTGGTGTTTTTCTAAATCTGGATGAAGAGTTGGTAAAGGTTTATCCTCTACCGAACATGAAGGTAAAACTGTATTTTAAAACTCTAGATGATTCTTGGACCAGGCATTATACAGATGATATGATCAGAGTTTTGAAAATCTTGAATTATTATCAAATCATTGGTGGAGTTGATTTTTCTGTTGCTGTTTATGTTACTGCAAAAATGCTAGATCTGGAAGAGATAAATATGCATGAACAAGTTGAACGATTCTTAAAGTCTTTAAGAATCCCTGATTTATTTGAAGAATTGGAAGCTGCTTTTCTACAACGAAATGATGAAAATTTTGCAGGTACTGATTCCTTCCCACAATACGAATTGTTTGCACCCTTTGCTGATTGGGAATTTAAAGAAGGACGATGTCAGAAGAAGGTTCAGGTTCGAGCCTCTCAATGTGTTGAGAGAACACTTCAATATTTGAGAACCTTTTCATCACCATGGGATTATCAAAGCATGGAATTTAGAAATCCCATAATTCCTAATCCTTTTTCACAAGTCTATGGATCTGACAGTATGGGCGAAAATACTCTTGCTACTAATTCAGAAGAAATTAAGAAAGTGTCAAGTTGGCTTAAAGAGTTTCATACTTTGAAACTATCAGAAAAAGTCTCATTAATCAAAACATTAGAACCATTGCAAGGCAGACATGGAGTAATGAGGCTGATAATCAATCAAAAGGCACTAATCACAATTAGTGTTTCTTCAGGTAATTGGTCTGATGATGTAGTATGCCTGATCAATCTGTTATTATCTAATAGAGTATGTTCATCCATGATGTTTGAAGTAAATTGGCAAGAAAGAGGGAATATCAGTCATCATTGCAAACTATGGGTACAAGCAGCCATCGAGCAATCAGTCAGTATGTTCCAGATCTTCAAATGGGAATTATTGGATGGAGTGGAGTTGTCAGTTCAGTCCTTGCCCGACTTTCGGAAAAGTAAAAAAGATTCTTTTCTTAATATTGAGATTGATCCATTTGCTTATGTTAACAGATGGAATAAAGATGATTATCTCTTTCCTCAAAAGAATCTAAGAGTCACGACAGATACGGTAAAGTTTGACACAGGACAATCATCAAGGGCACCACTCAAAGAGGAATCTTCAATAGTCATAACCAGCTCAAAAGGTAAAGAGAAAGTATCCGAGGAAAAAGAAACCGTGTTCGTAGATATGTACCAAGATGCTCAAGAACAAAATGACCCCACTTGGGAAAAAGATTATTTATCGTGGCTTACATCATCTTGGGAAAGACAAAGGACCCCGCCAGATTCCGAGTTTGCTTCTGATTATGATAGTGACCGAAGTCCGACAGGACCTTGGTAGTGCGTCTTCTTTTTATGAGTGCGTTTTGCTTTATTTGTACTCGAGAATATTGGGTAGACACCGTCATGACTAAGTAATGTCAGACAAGGACCCTCAATTATTCTCATATGTCTTATAAATAAGTGTGTTGTAGATAGTTTAGGCATCGAGTGTTTGAGTGTGAGTGTGTGTTGTATTCTGAGCTCTCAAAGACCAGAGACTAGCAAGCTCTAATCTTGAGGCTTAATTTGGTATGTAACATTTTGCTTGAATTAATATTGAAGCCTGTTGGGCCGCCTGTCTGAGGACAGTTTTGTTCCAAGATCATCTCAAGGAGTTGAGATTGTAAAGCGCGTTGGAGAAGCGAAAGGTGTCGCGTTAGTCCGCGTATATCTCAGGTTGATGTGAGGAAGCTTTCGCCTTAGCGTCCACTTCAAAGGTTCAAGTAAGTTACTGAGTCCATCATCTAATTATTGGTATCAGAGCCCTGTTCTAGTCCTGAGTTTATAAACTTCAGACAGAGTCTAAAGAAAGCCAGGTAGCCTTCGAAAAGCTTTTGTTCTACAACTGCTGAGTAGATAAACGCTTCTTTAGTCAATCTCTAGTCGAGTTTGTAAAATATGGCAAATCTCTTACGCTCATTCTCCACTATTGATCGAAAAGTCATAACAGAAGTTTCTTCTCGCTCTCATGAATCTGAAATAGATAATACTGAAAATCATGAAGTAGTTGAAACTCCTGCAAATTGGAATCCTCCTGCACTGCATGCAACTGATGTCTATAAACTTCTAATGTCCTTTGTTCTGAAAAGAAAATCTTTCTTAAAAGAAGTTGAGGTTACTATAAAGATTTCAGGCCCTGTTGTTCAAATTCTTGCTTTGAATTTATTTTCTGATGATGAGATAAAGAAATTTCGTCAGTATGTCAAGGAAAAGAAGTACTCTTATCTTCATTTTGGGGGGATAAGAATAGGTCTTGCACCTCTGTTTCGTCATGGTATAAATACCCCTTGTATTGCTGAATTGTTCGACACCCGTCATCAAACCTATGATAGTGCAAGAATAGGAACCATTATGGGAAATCTGTCCACTGGATGCCAATATGGAACCATATTTCCTGACTATTCCATTAGCCTGAATGATGCACATTTAAAAGACTGCTGGAAACTATTGACTGGAGTTCAAGGTCTTGATATGGCTGAAGATAGTGAATACCTTTCTGCAATTGTCCAAGCCTCGTTTCAGTTGACTAACACTGCACATCCTAAACTGAAACAACCTGTTTTAAAAGATTGTGTTACAGTCGGATTATCAAATGCACAGGTCGAAGGTGTGTTATATGATCCTTCTGAATTGCCAAATAATTGGTATTTTCAATATAAATCAATTGCTGATGACAGAAAACCTGAGTCTAAGCTTAAAAGGGTATCAATAGATAATGGTCAAGTAAAGTTGATTCCTGCCAAGCCAAAGATACCTAAACCAGTAACCAGACCTCGTCGATATGTATTTCCGATTGCTCCCAATGAAGTTCCTTCCAGTAGTTCTAATTTGTCCACAGTTGAAGAAGACAGTCCTTCTGAGCCTCAGTTGTCCTCTACTGAGCTGTATATACCTGAGTCAAAACCTTTTTTGCCTGTAAATAAAATGCATAGAATAGGTTATTTTCCTCTTGTTGAAGAATGGCAATATGCCAATCGTCGTTTTGTAAAAGGTGGCAAATGGCCTCCTCGAACCAAGTTCTGTACAATGTCTTCATCATCCAAGCAGCCACGATAGTCCGAGAGACCATTCTGCAACAGAACGAGGAGTTGGATGGCACGAGAGCAGTTTGTGCCTAGTTAGCGGCCGAGTTGACTCGTGTTGGGGAACCACTGGATTCCCTAATGGTACAGCTAGAGGAGTACATATTGGAGCATCGAAGCAACCGTCTTCAAGCATACATAGATGGGGCTCACAGCACTATTAAGTCCCCACAACACATGGGAGAGAGAGAGAGAGAGGCAGAGTTACCTAGTCATATCTCATGTGTTGACCAGGACAATGAGATGAGGCAACATCAGTTGCATAGGGCACAACATTCACATGTTCGGGTTGTTGGGTGTATGGGTATATGTGCATTCGATCCTTCCTTTTGGATTTGATGCCAAGAGATTCTTAGTGGGCTAGACCTATGAAGATGATCGTAATCCAAAGTGAAGCTCAGTAGGAGCTTTCAGACGTTGGGGATGCTGGAGACCCAGGTTGGCATTGGGATCTAGGTGGGGCTTCCTATCATATACTAGAGACGCAGGATGTCTACAACATTGGTGGTATAGTTGACCCAACAATTCAACACACACATTCTCTAGGGGAGTTCAACAACCATTACGGATGAGTTGGTCTTTACAAGGGAAGATCACTTAGATCTTCCATTGGACTTCAATTTGGCAGAGGGTGTTTCACTTCTCAGTGATTCATTGATGGTATCAGAGGTGGTAGTGGTTAGTTCTTGTGGGCAAGGACCCTTATCAGCGAGTTTTGGACTCTACTTTCAAGAGTTCATTCATGAGATGCATGGGATTGGTTTTCCAATAGAGCAGCTACTTGAGGAGTTGGTCGGAATTTTGCACTTTCGAGACGCTCTATTTATTGGCACCTCTGGTGTCTATTCCTTGTTGGGGAGTGAGTGGAGCAAAAGATGCTTCACAGTGATTAGGATGGTTTGGGACCCTAGTATTCACTTGGATCAGCTTGTGGAATGGCAACATGCGATGGCATTGCTTGAGGGCAAACAATTTTGGGGAGGGGAGACTGTAATGTCCCCAGATTTAGGATTACCAAGTGAGGTGGTTAGGAAGGTTTTCCAGAGCTTGCGTTAGCCTGGTCATAGGAGCAGGATTACTCCATTGGTGGGCCTGGAGGGTTTTAGAGGAGTTCTATGGGTCCGATTGGGATCGCTTACCATATTTCATCAACGAGATCAATTCTGCACGGTTTTCTCTTGGTTCCGTTACATTCTCACGATTTTCGTAAAACGACATTATTAACAGGCATATTTGATTAATTACGTTTAAGGTGTTGTTTCAGGCTGATTACTTGGAGAAACACCTTAGTATAATAGCTCGTTGGAATCGAGGCGAATAGATCTAATAGGATGATAAAAAGGGGCTTTGGGTGGCCAGTGTGACCATAAAGGCAAATTAACCATTTTCCGACATTAAAAGTGACTTTAATTAGTTTATAAAAGTCACTTTATTAAATAAAGAAAGGAAAAGTTCTTTTAAATATTTAATTGGAGGGAATAGGTAAGTGGGTTATAAAAAAAGGGAAATGAGGAGGTCTCTCCTCATTCATTTGTGCATTTGAGTTTTTGGAGAAAGAGCTCGTAGAGAGAGTTTGAAGGAGAAGCTTAGGGTTTTAGAAGTTAGAACCCTAGCCACCATAACAAACTTCGGTTTTGAAACTAGACACCCTAGTTTGGATTTGAGGGTGAAATCACTCAAATTTCACCGTTGAGGTTCAATGGAGAACAAGATTTCAAAAAATACTGAGGTACCCAGGTGTTATCAATTGATTTTATGAACTTATTGGGTATTTTCTATCTTATTCTTTCTGGGTGAAAAAGACCCATCTGAGCATCGAATATCCTAGCCATTTTGGAATTGATTTGTTAGAGAAACCAACGATAAAGAGTCAGGGCTACATTCCCTACAATGGTTGGCTTCATGGACCGAGGTTCTTAGCTTTCTCTAGTAGATTTGTTAAGTTATGGTATGTTCTATGCTTATAACAGTTTACTTCTTTTTCTTATTATATTCCACCGATTAGCAATCACATGTACATAAAGTAAAGTGCAGATATAACATTAAACGATCGACATAAAACAAGCCAAGACAAGAGACACAAGATGTGGCGGCTAGCCAGGGACAAACCCCACAATGTGTGGGGAAACCCTTTGATCAAATCTTCTTTTATCTTCAATAATTCAGCAGAGAGAAATAGTACAATAAATTTGATTCATATCAGCAGTAGCAAACCCTAGATCAGTAGCATCAGCATTAGCGGCTTCATTATCAAACTAGGGCAGACCATATCTCACAAACCGACAGTCGGATTGACTTCATTCCACCACCAAAAGTTTCAGCTTCCAGAGGAGGTTCAGATGAACCTACAGCGCAGTTCAGATGAGATCTTCTAGGCCACGCAAGTCAATCTTTACTTCTGCAGTTGCAGCTTCAGTTTCAGCAGTTTCCGGCTTCAAACTAGGGCAGTTGATATCTTGCAAACCATTCGTCGGATTGACTTCATTCCACCACCAAAAGTTGCGGCTTTCAAAGAAGGTTCAGATGAACCTACAGCGCAGTTCCAAAGAGGAGATCTTCTAGGCCACGCAAGTCAATCTTTACTTCTGCAGTTGCAGCTTCAAATTCAACAGCTTCCGGCTTCACATGTGTGAGAGAGAGAGACCCATTTCAGCGCAGTAGAGAAGAGACTCATATCTGCGCAGTAGAGAGAGAGAGATGTGATGAGATGAGTGAGTCCAAATGAGGAAAAGTCCTCTTATATTTATACACAACGTTGGTGGGTGAATAGATGCGACTGTTGGGCTTCTGAGCCTACATGAGTTGTAGGTCGGCTTGATAATAATTCCATAATCAAAATAAATTCATATCTCCATGAATACTTATCGGAATTGGATGATCTTTATATCAATCCTACACCTCTCGACGAGAGGAATCTAATAAAAATATTATTAGCCATGAATAAGATGACCCACATGAAGTTTTGCCCTGGTTGCCAATTTTAACACTCCCTCTCAACCATGGAGAACTTCATCTGCAATCTGTCTATCGGTCGTTACTATTCATCCATCAAATTCACTCCCTTGTACAGTCTGACCCTTGCCCTGCTCTGCTCTATTTTGCCTGTTCTGCTTTGTCTTGTTCTGCCCTGCACTGATCTGTACTTTTTTGTTCTGTTCTGCTCTGCTCTTGCATTGTTCTGTTCTACTCTGCTTTTGTCCGAATTATGAAGAAGAAGAAATGATTGAGGATGTATCATACTGACTCAAAGTCAGTCTCAGAGTATGTACCACTGATCCCAGACCAGTCTCAACCAACCCAAAGTCAGCGTCATAGTGAGTACAACTCCAATGGTCCTAGACCAATATCATCCTCCACTGACTCAAAGTCAGTCTCAGAGTATGTACCACTGATCCCAGACCAGTCTCAACCGACCCGAAGTCAGTGTCATAGTATGGTACAACTCCTACCACTGGTCCCAGACCAGTATCATTGATCCCGGATCAATGGAGGTCATCCTAGCGTAGGGAGTACGGTAGTTACAATGATGCGTCCATCGGTACTACTATGGTCCCTAACTTCATTTCCCTGCTCATTGATCAGATGAGAGGTACTTCCCATGAGTCCCAGACTGCATGGGTAGGATGCCTCGACAGGAGAACTAATCAATCCTGTCCTCACAGGAGAACACATCAATCCTGCTACAATTGCCATGGAGAACACATCAATCCAGGCCTCACAGGAGAACACATCAATCCTGCTACAATCGCCGTGGAGAACACATCAATCCAGGCTGCCATGGAGAACACATCAATCCAGGCCTCACAGGAGAACTAATCATCCTGCTACACAGGAGAGCGAATCATCCTGTTCCACAAGAGAGCGAATCATCTTGTCCCACAAGAGATCGAATCATCTTGTTCCAGTGTGCACCACCAGGGGAGGGTGAGTCACCCTGTGGTCATATGTTGCTCCAGTAGGAACCACAAGCCCTCAGAGCTCCCAAAGCTCAATGTATGCAACATGCAAGACCCTTGTACAAGGGTTTCTTGCCGACTCCAAGTCGTTTGGGAAAATCACAGATTAGATCTTTCCTCGGGGCTTTGACAAGGTGTATCAACCTGTACATCATCTTAATGTGATGGAGCTTCCTTGCTCATTGACTTACCATATCCCAGATGATGTCTATCTGCTGGAGCAACTGACGAATATGGGATTCCTCAATAATCGAATCCCACCTCTGGTTGTTACAGAGAATCACAGTGGTATCCAATTTAAATCCAAACAACTCACTGAAGAGATTTCGCAACCAAACTTCCTCACACGAGGTTATGCTAGAAACAATATATCCTGCTTCAGCAGTGCTCAAAGCCACCAACTTCTGCTTCCTACTCATCCAGGATATCGAAGCAGATCCCAAGGTGAAACAATACCCGGAAGTGCTCTTACGGTCAACCACACTGCTTACCCAATCAACATCAGTATATCCAAGTAGTCTCACAACTCTGGCAGTGTATCTTAATCCATGAGAGATTGTGTCCTGAAGACATCTCAGAAGATTCCTGGCATCAATCCAGTGAGGCTCAACCAAATATGAGCTCAAACAATGCTAACTGCAAAACATATGTTCGGACGAAGGTTCACCAAGAACATCCATGCGAATGAGTTTTTGAAACTCAGAGGCATTTCCCAAGTCTGGTCCGACATCACTACCATATAACTTTTAAAAGTTAAGATCCTCGAGGTAGTCACAAACTTGCAGTCCATCATACCGAATCTTTCCAATATATTTACCACATATTTTCCTTGAGATAGGAAAATTTCCCTTGGCTTCTGCCACAAAGTCCTTGGTCCTTCATTTCAAATTTAGAAGCCACCTCCCTCTTACATTTGTGAATGAGAGGGTTTGCACCTGTTAGAAAGAGGTCATCCACATACAACACCAGTATGAGAGGCTTGTCATCTTCAACCTTAAAAGTAAAGGTTAGGATCAGCTTCACTCCTAGTGAATCCCAGCTTCATCAAGTAGCTATCGATCCTCTCATACCATGCTCGGGATGCTTGCTTCAGCCCATAGAGAGCCTTCTTCAACCTGCATACATGAGATTTTCAATCATAAATCTCAAATCCTTCAGGTTGCTCCACATAGACCTCTTCTTTGATAGAACCATGCAAGAACGCAGTCTTAACATCCATCTGATGTAGGTTCCATCCTTGTGAAGCCACAAGGGCTATGATCAAGTGGATGGTCGTATATCTGGCAACAGGTGCAAATATCATAGTCTATACCTCCCTTCTGGGATAAACCACGAGCAACAAAATGAACCTTATACTTTTCCATAGTTCCATTTGCTGCATGCTTTATCTTGTAAAGCCATTTTGAAGTAACAATTGTCTTGTCCAGGGTCTGGGAACTACTTCCCAGACATCATTCTCCATAATAGACTCATATTCTATGGTCATAGCATCCTTCCATAGTTAATGCTTGATGACATCTGAGAATGATGAAGGTTCATTTTGTATGATCGTGCTCATGATGGTCAGGTATCCCTGATACCTGTTAAGTTTCTTACTTTGATGGAAGGTTCCTCAGGGTGCAGCATGTCCTTCAGCATCATCAAGTATCCCCCTAAGCCATGAAGGCCTCTTCCTAGAAGAGGAAGGCCCATGTGGATGAGGATCAATCGGATCCATGGGTTCTTCTACATCAGGCATTGATTCATCATTCTTTTCTTTCGGTTCCCTGGTGTCGGCTTCTTGAGAGCTATTCAAAGTCAGCAGATTGTCCACCTTGCTGAGAGCCATATCTTTGTCAAAGGTGACATCATGACTAATCACGACTTCCCTTTGACCGGTGGTGAACATTTCTTCAGGAGTTTAGGAACCCAATGCTTAATGAGGGCATCGATTTTGTACATATACGACGGTGATTGTAGTTTCAGCCGATAGAAACTTTGGAAGTCTTTGATCATGTAGCATGGCCCGGACAGCTTCCATCATCGTGTGCTTCTTCCTTCCCACCACACCATTCTGCTTAGGAGTATGTGGTGTAGTAGACTCCCTCTTAATGACAACCTCAGGTATGCCTGAGTAAACCAATTGTAATATATCGGAGGTCTTGCTTTGGCTTGAGGGGAATGGTCCCCTTTTGAGCTTTCCTTTGGCACATCCCGGACATACACCTTCTTTCTCTACTTGGAATTCGGACATCCCTGTTACCATCTGTCTTACATCGGGTAGAGCTTTGTAATGAAGGTGGGTAAACCTCTGATGCCAAAGTTCGGACTGAAGAGATGTGTCATAAGACATGACACCTAGTAGACTTCCATCGACCTGATATAATGAATCAAAACTAAACCCAAGTGTAAAGGCATATTTAACATTATTTTTCCATATACGTACCTTGCCATTGCGGAAGGTTACCTTGTAGCCTTTGTCTTCTGTTGCCAAGATGGACACTAGGTTCTTTTTGAGGTTAGGTGCATTTCATACATCCTGGAATTTCTAGCCTTCTTGAATGCTTGTCCTCTTCCTTGATTCCCAGCTCTCCTCTTACCTTTGTTGTTGAATTTGTCATTCCTTTGATTGCCATCAGAGGGATTTCGAGTTGCACCACTGCATACTGTACCATGCTTCTCTAATCATGATTATCAACATGCTGCCCATGTCCATGATTTTATCCATCGTAATGCTGCTCAAACTAGTGTGCATCATCATCATGCTATCCTATATGTCCATGATCTCATGTTGCCCTTTATGTCCATGATCTCATTTACCATGATGCTCATGACCTCATACATAGTGACTTGCTTTATCGCAAATGTAACATCGTCATTTTCTTCTAGCCTTAGGTCCAGCCTTTCCTTTTGATTTAGTCCCGGAATTATTTCTTTTCTTTGCATGAGAAGAAAAAGCAGCAGGAGGACCTTTAGGCAAGGGCATTTCCTGCTCTTCTACCCTTGTTTGTTCTTGAATGCATCTAGCCATTAATTCCTCGAAACTAGGAATTACATTATTGTTCAGAAGAGTAGTCCTGAACACATACCATTCAGATGGTAATCCTCCGAGAGTTGTGAGTGCCATTTCTCTGTCAGTAATGGTTTCCCCAATAGATAGGAGATCGTTCTTGATCTCGGTGATTCTTAAGAAGTATGCTTGCATACTTTCATCTTTACCCTTCTTGATTTCCCTCAACTTATTTCTAAGAAACAAAACTTGATTTGCATCATTAACTTTAAATAAACTCACCAGTCTGACGTAGATTTCCTTGGAGGTGTCTAGATCAGAGATGTAGGCCACCAAGCGCTTGTTGATAGAGTCCCGGATGATCTTCTTTGTTTTGACTTCTCCATTTTTCCATTTGTTCCAGGCAGCAGCAGATGCATTTGATGAAGGCTCAACAATATTGCCTCTTACATGGTCCAGCACTCCTTGATCTTCAAGGGTTAGATCGATAGACATCTTCCATCCGTGATAGTCAGCTTTCTCACGGAGCTTGTCTTCGGCAGGAAAGAGTGTTGAGGACCCCATAGTTCTTTTAGGATAGCCTTGCCAATCTTCTCTTCAATGATTGCTCTTGCTCTTGCTCGAGCGTTGTCTTCACCTCAGCTCTGATACCATGTTAAGTTATGGTATGTTCTATGCTTATAACAGTTTACTTCTTTTTCTTATTATATTCCACCAATTAGCAATCACATGTACATAAAGTAAAGTGCAAATAGAACAATAAACGATCGACAGAAAACAAGCCAAGACAAGAGACACAAGATGTGGTGGCTAGCCAGGGACAAACCCCACAATGTGTGGGGAAACCCTTTGATCAAATCTTCTTTTATCTTCAATAATTCAGCAGAGAGAAATAGTACTATAAATCTGATTCATATCAGCAGTAGCAAACCCTAGATCAGTAGCATCAGCATTAGCGGCTTCATTATCAAACTAGGGCAGACCATATCTCACAAACCGACAGTCGGATTGACTTCATTCCACCACCAAAAGTTTCGACTTCCAGAGGAGGTTCAGATGAACCTACAACGCAGTTCAGATGAGGAGATCTTCTAGGCCACGCAAGTCAATCTTTACTTCTGCAGTTGCAGCTTCAATTTCAGCAGTTTCCGGCTTCAAACTAGGGCAGTCGATATCTTGCAAACCGTTCGTCAGATTGACTTCATTCCACCACCAAAAGTTGTGGCTTTCAAAGGAGGTTCAGATGAACCTATACCGCAATTCCAAAGAGGAGATCTTCTAGGCCACGCAAGTCAATCTTTACTTCTGCAGTTGCAGCTTCAAATTCAACAGCTTCCGGCTTCACATGTGTGAGAGAGAGAGACCCATTTCAGCGCAGTAGAGAAGAGACTCATATCTGCGCAGTAGAGAGAGAGAGATGTGATGAGATGAGTGAGTCCAAATGAGGAAAAGTCCTCTTATATTTATACACAACGTTGGTGGGTCAATAGATGCGACTGTTGGGCTTCTGAGCCTACATGAGTTGTAGGTCGGCTTGATAATAATTCCATAATCAAAATAAATTCATATCTCCATGAATACTTATCGGAATTGGATGATCTTTATATCAATCCTACACCTCTCGACGAGAGGAATCTAATAAAAATATTATTGGCCATGAATAAGATGACACACATGAAGTTTTGCCCTGGTTGCCAATTTTAACAAGATTCGAACAAAGAGGAAGGCCCAACTCCCTCTAAGTGAACCTGGTCGAATTTCTTCAGATTTCTAGGTCGAATCCCCTGGTGAGAAGATGGAATATCATCATACAGTTCCCTAGACGATTTTGGAGCTGAATGAAATCAAATCACTTTGTTCTGGGGATGAAATCTTTGTCTAATTAGTGATGAGCGTGAAAATATTGACTAATGCCAAATTATGAGCAATAAGGGGCGAGCATATTGTTGTATGAGGGACGTATTAATTGGCTGAGTCGTTGTTTATTTCAATTTGTTCGTGGTTAATATTTTAAGCCTGGAAGTTATGTATCTCCCTACCTGAGTGTGTCACATTGCTTTGGGAGCTGCATTGGTCATAAGCTAATGGGAATAACATTTCAAGTGCCATCATATCAGTGGTTGCTTGTTAGTTTGATCGTGTGGTAGCACTAAAAGTTTGAACCAGTGTTTTAAAATTCGGCCGAATTGAATCTGAAGCGGCCAAGTTGATCCGAGTCGTTGAAAATTTTTGTGACCCGGCAGAAAAAACAGAACGAGAGGTCGAGTCATGACTGACTCGGTCGAGTTATTGCATGACTCGGCCAAGTCAGTCATGACTGACTCGGTCGAGTTATTGCATGACTCGGCCAAGTCAGTCATGACTCGGTCAACCTGGCCGGTTCCGCAATAACTCGGCCAAGCCAGTCATGACTCGGTCAACCTAGCCGGTTCCGCAATAACTCGGCTGAGTCAATGAATGCGGCCTGTAACCCCAAAAAAAATGTGATTTTTGATATTTTTTTTTAATTTTAACTGTTAGCTGGTTGGTAGGGACTCCAAGGTGTTTTATAAATTAGTTAAATGCTATTTGGGTTCCATTCCCCTCTCCTAGTATTGATATGCTATTCAAATTTCATGGTAATGTTAAATTCTTAAAGTAAAAGTGACATTCCTTTTACTTAAATTTTTAACATTACCATGAAATGACTCAGGATGTTTGAGAGTGGTTTCGACCTCGTTGGATTTCATATGGAGAAAGCAGAATTTTAGATTTCATTCAAAATCCAGCAGACTTATCAGTTTTTCAAGATTTCAGGATTGGAGGATTGCAATGTTTCCATTGAATTTTGTCATGTATTAGGGTATGGAACTCGTATTTAATCAAGAGCACCAATCCCTCTATGTACCTTGATGTTAGTAACATTGGTTTTCGAACTCCTCTGGGATTTGCTCCCAAACCAGGAGCTTCTGAAAATGTCGCTTCTGCTCCTGTTTTCACTCTCACTCCCCACTTTCGCTCCCACTCCCAAGTAACACTAAGCCAGATGATGTTGGCAACTCTAGCAGTAGCCAGTAGTACTAGTCATAGACTTTTGTTGTAGAGGTCATTTATAGCCTCCTTGGTTATGTGTTTTTGTTTTGATCTCTATATCATCATCGTGTATGTATTGGACAGTGCACTGGGTACCATTTTGATATAATGAATATATTCATGAGCTTACTTTGAACATATGTTGTCTTCTATCTATATTCTAATGCTGTGTGTTTGGAAACATGAATGAAAATCTTTAAAATTATGTGTTTTTATAAAAAAAAAATATTTAATTTATTTTTTACAACGACCGAGTCATTGAAATCGAGCTGGTCGAGTCGATACCGAGTCGGAGTTTTAAAACATTGGTTTGAACCAGTTACAGTGTGGAGAGTTTCTGGGTTACTGAGAACTGGTATAAAGTGTTGGGCCTGCATATTATCTCCTTGCATCATATTCCTCAAAGCCAAGTACAAGACTATCATTTCAGAGGCACTATAACTGTTGTTTGTATCTTTATTAATGGTTGTCATCAAATATCAGGTTCCATATTTCTGATTCCTTCACTGTGTATTCATATTTTCAATGAGAAAAATATTATGTGGGTTATATTATCACATATCAGCAGTGTTTTGAATTTATGAGTTGTTATAGTGAATGTATGCTTGTTTTTGGAATGTTGGTTGGTGCACATAAGTGATGAAAGCATTTTTTAAACAAACAAAAATCAAAGGAACACCTATAACAAAGTGCAAACAACATGTTTGACGAAATTTATCACTGAACATTCAAACCCACACAAAAATTTTCAATACAAATCAGTAGCGTTACAATTTGGCATCTTATAGTACGCATGCCTTAAAAGAGAGAGTGTAACATATGCATTGAAGAGTGCGTAAGAGGAATCTTTTATGACGAGACTTTAATGTGTGTAAGAGAGTGTAAGAGGAGTGCAACAAATCCATTAATAGAGAGAGAGAGAGAGAGTAACACATCATTAAGTGAGAGAGAGGGGTATGAGTGCCATAGAGGAGAGAGAGAGATGTTGAAAAAATGTGTAACTAGGTTCAGTCTACATAAGTATGAAAGGTATTCTTATAATTATAAAATGAAAAAGAAATTATTATTATTATTGGAGCATGGGTTTCATGCTCAAGTTCTATTATTTTATAGGTCAAGCACCCATTGAGTGCTTCTAGGGTTTGTCATAGGTATAAGAGTCATTGTTATATATTGAAGACCCTATGGGCACATTGTAAAGTGTAAAGAAAAATTTATTTTGTCTTTAAAGTGTCAAAATACCTCCAAGATCAAGTCAGCCTAAATGAAGAGCCACGTCCAACCTTGAAGAAGCCTATATATAAGAGGAACGCGTCCTCCATTTGGATAACTCACTCACTCATCTCTTATGTGAAGGAGCAGAAGAAGAAGAAGTCGAAGAAGGAAGTTCGAAGAAGAGGAGGTTGAAGAAGTCGAAGTTTCTGGGCCTTATCTATTCTTCTAGGAGGATCGAAGTTAGGGTTTCTGCACTGGAACTTCTGGGGTTCGATTTTGAAGGAGAAGAGAAAATAAGGCAAGCGAAGGTCTCTTAGGGCATCCTACTAGCCCTAAGACTCAAGTCAAGACAAGTGAAGTCAAGAGGAAGGCTATTAGAGGGAGATCGAAGTCTCCTAGAGAAGCAGCAGCAGTTACTGGGGAGTAGAATTTTGGATCTACTGGGAGGTCGAAGAAATTGCAGCAGGAGGCCGTGGTAGACTTGATCTTGGAGGGTATTTGTCTGAGTCTAGGTCATGGTATTCATCAATTGAAAGATTTGAAAGATAAAGAAGAGATTTACGGGTTTTCCCCTCAAGAGGAGGGGTTTTGACCCTGGCTTGCAGCCTATATACTGTGTCACTATTCTTACTATTTTGTTAGTTGTTTGATGTATTGCACATTGGAATAATAACGAATAAAGCTAATAAGTAAAAGGTAACACAAACAGTTATCAAGTTAAGAGAATTAACATATTCATTGCCCTATTGAATTCTCAACAAGAGAGAGGTGCGAAGTGGCATGATTAATGATAATATTGATGATTAAATAAAAATTGAACAATTAAGATTGATTAAGGATAAGTTTAGTGATTTTCCATCATCTATACTTGACTACCAATTGAGGTAAGGTGATTTACTATTTTTGGAAAGTCATGCCTTTCTATTTTTAGAAAGTCACTCTAGAATTGTCAGAAATGATATTTTGTTCAAGGAAATTCATCCCTTACCTGCCAATTTTCAACACTTATCATACTTTATTTTCCAAACTCATTTTTGCAGGGTGTAGGAAAGCGTGATAACAAGACCAAAATCCATTACTCATGCACTATATCTAATGAATGTTTTGAGTCTTAGCTGCTTGTTAGAAATTTTATTTGCAAATTTACAGACTTGTCAAAATAGGACAGCAGACACTTTTGTTCAAGAGCTTGTCTAACCAAGTATCTATTTATAGAATAGACATTTTTTCTAGTTAGCATATTTTTAATACACTAATTTCTATAATTTTCTTGGTAAATTCTATTTAGTTTTGGTGTGCTTGAGTGTTGGTTTACCTAACCTTGTGTTGCAAATTTATATATTAGGCCAGCAGAACGGCAAATACAAAATTCCTCCATTTAGCCATCGGACTCCATTATAAGGCATTGGTCCTATAGTAGTTGGTTGAAGTTGCACTACGGGAAGCCTCCCTCAGCCTTGTGGTAGGAGTTGATACCAAGGTTAATTGGGAGCAGGAGCGGAAGCGGGAGCGGGAGCAACATTTTCAAAAGCTCCCAGTCCGGGAGCGAACTTTTATATAATATATATATTTTTTATATTTGATATGTCAACAAAAGCATGTAGAATGATGAATTAGATATAAAAAGCATAAAAACATTATAACATCAATCATCTTAAAAGAATGTCGAATGAATTAATTAATTTTGAGCAAGCAGAAGCTCAATAATAATACAATGAATTTACAATAATAGAAACATCAAGTTTCTATGTAGAATATGGAAACAATCAATTTCAGCTAAGAAACTGCCTAAAAGAATAAAGATAACAGAATAGATGAGTATTAAATACTAAGTAGGAATAGGATACTAAATAGGAATATTCTAATACTCTCCCTTAATACTCAATCTATTTACAACACCAATAGATCCTCTGAATTTTACAAATTTATCAGGACCAAGAGGCTTGGTGAAGATGTCGGCAGGTTGCTCTGTTGTGGGAACATATTGCAACTAAACTGAGCCGTCTTCAACAAGCTGCCGAATGTAGTGGCAGTGAGTTTCCACATGCTTTGTTCTTTCATGAAAGACTGGATTTTTGGCAAGTTTGAGCACTCCCTGATTATCACAAAACAAAGATGTAGGCCCTGTCTGGGAGACATGCATATATGCAAGCATACGTCGAAGCCAAACTGCCTCACAGGATGCCTTAACTGCTCCCCGATACTCTGCTTCTGTTGAGGAGAGAGCCACTGCCTGTTGCTTCTTACTAGTCCAAGTAACAGCACCTGATCCTAGACTAAACACATACCCAGCTATAGATTTACGTTCATCAACCGAACCGGCCCAGTCAGAATCAGTGTAACCACTGAGTATAGGATTGGAACTGCGAGTATATAGGAGGCCATAATCAGATGTACCACGCACATATCGTAGCACACGCTTTGCTGCTATCCAATGATCAGCTTTAGGTGCTGACATAAAGCGGGAGATATAGCTTACTGCAAAACTGATGTCAGGTCTGGTGGCAGTAAGATAGATGAGACTGCCCACTAGTTGCCTGAATAAAGTTTCATCCACAGGAGGAGAGGATGACTGAGATGATAGTTTGAGCCCTGGTTCCATAGGAGTCGTGGCCAGTTTGCAATCCTGCATTCTGAATCTGTCCACAAGATTTTTGGCATACTTGGACTGAGAGAGAAAGATATGATTTTCAGTCTGCCAAACTTCAACCCCCAGACAGTAATGAAGAAGTCCCAAGTCTGTCATCTCAAAAGTTCTGCATAAATCTTGTTTGATCCCATGGATCAAATGTGCAGAGCTGCCAGTAATGATAAGATCATCCACATATACAACCACAAGCAAGATATCATCACCAGTATGCTTGATATACAGGTTTGCATCAGATGGACTCCGCTGAAAACCCTGATCTGTCAGATACTGATCAATTTTCATGTACCAAGCTCGAGGAGCTTGCTTCAATCCATAGATTGCTTTAGCTAATCGACACACTTTCTGTTCTTGACCAGCAATCTTGAATCCTGGAGGCTGCGTCATGTAGACTTCTTCTTGGAGATCACCATTTAGGAAAGCACTCTTTACATCCATCTGATGAACTTTCCAATTGAACTGCGCTGCGAGAGCAAGGACAAGCCTTATGGTACTCATCTTGGCTGTAGGAGCAAAAGTCTCTTCATAGTCGATGCCTTCCTTCTGTGAGAACCCTCGAGCCACAAGACGAGCTTTATACTTGTCTAGGGTGCCATCAGCTTTGTATTTCACTTTATACACCCATTTGTAGCTTATGGGTTTTTTTTCTGCTGGAAGATCAGAAAGTGTCCATGTGTGATTCTTCTGAAGACTCTGAAATTCGGCTTCCATAGCCTGTTCCCACTCAGATGTACCCTTAGCCTCTGAATAGGTTTGAGGCTCAAAAATACTGTGAAGGTTAGCCATAAGAGCAAAATTGACTGTAGACTGTTGTTTGTTCTTATGTCTAGAAGTTCTACCTTCAAGAAGCTCATCATCCCGGAGATCACCAATGGTTTTAGCCCACCATTTGGGCCGAAGAGTAGAGGAACCAATATCAGGAGGAGATGAAGAAGACTCAAGATCAATAGGAGCAGCAAGAGGAGGGTTATTTTCTGGAGGAAGCTCAGATAGAGTGTTATCAAATACTGATGCTACATCATCCGTCCCATCAGGTGGACCGACCGGAAGAAGAACACTGTGAGGCTGATCCTCAGAACACTGCTTAGAAGAAGAAGACTGAAAAAATCCTCTGTCTTCATCAAATACTACATCCCGACTGAAGCTAAGACGACCGGTGGCTATATCTATCAGCCTATAGGCCTTGTGATGATCACTGTAACCTGTCATCATGAGTTTCTGGCTTTTGGAATCCAACTTAGAGTGCTTAGCAGGTGGAATCCAAACATATGCAACTGAGCCAAATACTTTGAGGTGACTGATCTTAGGCTTACGGCCAGACCAAACCTCTTCAGGAGTCTTCCCTTTAACAGCCTGAGTAGGTGATCGGTTAAGAAGATAAACAGCAGTAAATACTGCTTCAGCCCATAATTTGTTTGGAACACTCTTGTGTTGTAACATGGAACGAGCCATTTCAACAACTGTGCGGTTGCGACGCTCGACAACACTGTTCTGTTGAGGAGTGTAAGGTGTGGTTAATTGACGTTTGATGCCATGAATATCACAGAAGTTGGCAAAAGCTGAGGAACAAAATTCCCCCCCATTGTCGGTCCTAAGGGTCATGATGTTACAACCAGATTCTTTTTCGACTAAGGTTTTAAACTTCTGAAAGGTACTAAGAGCATCAGATTTATTTTTTAGAAAATACACCCACATCTTTCTACTGAAATCATCTACAATAAGTAAAAAATATTTGCAAGCAGTGATAGAAGCTGTATTCATAGGACCACAAATATCAGCATGAAGTAACTGGAGTACCTTAGATGCGTGCCAAGATTCTCCATATTTGAATGAAGACCGATGTTGCTTTCCCGCTTGACAGGCGCTGCATACCCCCAACTGCTGAGTCTGAATATCAGGTAATCCTTACACAAGTCCCTCCCGAGAGAGCTGAGAGATATACTGCATATTTAGATGCCCATATCGCTGATGCCATAGAGTGCTGATGGGAGAGACACGTGCTGCTAGAGCCACTTCTGGAGAGTCACCGGTGTCAAGTAGCCTGTATAGACCATGGTCCTCTAGGCCAACAGCAACTGTTAGACTAGTCTCCCTGTCAATAATGGAGCACTTGTGTGCACTGAACACAACATCAAGCTGAGGAGAATTCCTCATAATCTGGCTGACAGATAGCAAATTAATTTCCATACCAGGAACATAGTATACATTCAGAAATATGAGTGTGCGCCCACCAGATTGAATTTGAACTGTACCTCTGCCAGCTACTGTGTACTTTTCACCTCTGCCAAATACCACGGAATCACTGAAAGGTGAGAAGTCAATAAACCAGTCACGCCTGTGAGAGAAATGGCGTGATGCACCAGAATCAATGTACCATGCAGAGGAAGGAACATGATCTGAAGACCTTTTAGCCATAAAGGCGTAAAAGGCAGAGTCTGTCTGCTCGGAATGTTCTGCTTCATTTGCTGTCTGATGTGGCCCTCCCTGTTTCTTTTGTTCAGAAGCAATCCTCTGTCGGCAATCTTTCTTCATGTGACCGAACCTGTGACAGTAATTACACTGCACACTTTTCTTCCTAGCAGGATCAAAAGGCTGAGAAGAGCCTTTCTGCTGAAAGGACTGAGAGGACTGATATTTTGCAGCGAATGCATTTTCCGAGGATACTGATGAAGCACCACTACCAAACTGCTGTTTCCACCAATCCTGCTGCAGAAGTTTGGTACATAACTCTGGAAACTTCAGATCAACATTTGTGGTGGTAATGTTGAGTGTTTCTATGAAGTGTTCATAAGATTTCGGTAGACTTTTCAAAGTAATGACTACCATATCTTCTTCCTCCATGGTCCGACCAATGGCTTCGAGCTGATCTCGAATGTCTTTAATTTTGTTGAGATGTTCCTGTAAAGACATATGTTCGTCCATCATGATGGAGAACAACTGATTTTTGAGAAAAAAGGCTCTCCTTTTGTCAGATGTCTCGTGCAGTTCTTTCAACTGTTGCCAGATTTCGGCAGTTGTCTTGCCAAAAGGAATCTGTGGTAACTGATCATAAGCGACAGAGAGCTTGAGAAGCATAACAGCCTCTCAATTTCGATCATCAAATTTATCTTGATCGGTACCAGCTGTACCGGGACGAAGCTCTTTTCCCAAAATGAGCTGATCAAGACGCCTGTATTCAAAAATGGTCAACATTCTTTGTTTCCAAATGTTATAGTTGCTGCCATTAAAGCGTTGATTTCCTTCTAACATCAGATTGGTGAGCGTGGCCATTTTCCAAAAGACAATACAGAAGTCCAGCAAAAATATATCTCCACAGTCTAGAAAAGGTAGCAATAGAGCAGGTTCCACTGCACAAAAATTAACTCAGTTCTTTGCTAGATAACAGTTTGGACAGTCCTGAATTTTTTTATTTTTTTTTAAACTGTCTCAGGCTGAATTTTTCACACTCTGTTCTAGAAAAGAATATGTGCCAGTGTCAATCAACACCATGCCTCAGATCTGTATCAGTCCACAGATATGTCGGCTTCAGCTGTTATAAGTTGGCTCCTTCACAAGTGTGACGTTGACATTTCTCAACACATACATATAAAGCTTGGACATTCGTATGAGGATTTATATAGCATTGAGGATCAAAATATCCGACGAAGAAGAATTAATAATTCAGATCTGCGGAGGGGATCTATTTTCGGATCCTTTGAAAGTTCTGTCGAGATTTTCCATGACAAGAGGTTGCATGCATCCGCATAAAATTAAAGCTGAAAATACGTAGACTGAAAATACGTGAGCCGTCGTTTTGATAAACCGAGAATGCCGTCAAAGTTTCACGTCTCGGCCTTTCGATTTAGCTTTCTATTCCTTCCTGTTCCGCTTTCGTGCAGACTTCTTTGCATACGATTGACCAATAGAAAAGACGAGGACCACGATGAGACCGGTGTCTGGAGCACGTCACTGAGAGGCAAACAGCCCCCCAACCCAGCGACACAAGGCTTCAAACGACAAATAGACTGCTGCCCATAACACCACGATCCAGCTCCTGGGGTTTCTGATCGTGCAATTGATTCCGGAAAGCCGTCGGAATTGACGTGTATTACGAGAATGATGCAATAAACAAGATCATCAAAGAGCTTTGTCAACAAACTTATCGCGGGCAAGATAATATAGGTATTCGTTCAGATACGGAAGGTGTGAGCACCCGATCTTATAGTTACCGGGTTGTGATACAAACTGGCCAGCCAGAAAACGAATCCCACACCCACGAAACGGTCACCGCCACAAAGTTAATTCCTCAGAAAAAATAATAATGCAGGAAAAGAATCCATTTCTGTATCGAGATAGACGACTGTAAGCTTTTATCACAGTGAGCAAAGCCGAGGCTAAGACTTAGTGAAGGCTACCTAGCTTACAGAGGGCTCGACCTTAGAAAGGAATGAAAGAAAGAACTCAAGAGATTAGGATGCAGAGAGAATAACTGTTCAAGAAATCTCTTAACCAGGCTCTGATACCATAAAAGAATGTCGAATGAATTAATTAATTTTGAGCAAGCAGAAGCTCAATAATAATACAATGAATTTACAATAATAGAAACATCAAGTTTCTATGTAGAATATGGAAACAATCAGTTTCAGCTAAGAAACTGCCTAAAAGAATAAAGATAACAGAATAGATGAGTATTAAATACTACGTAGGAATAGGATACTAAATAGGAATATTCTAATACAACTAAGCCCCAAGGGTTAGCTCAATCGGTCAATCAAGTGCCTCGCCAATGGGAGGTCACAGGGTCGAAACCCGAAAGCTCTTGGGGTCAGGTCAGTAAATAGGCCGAGGGGTGTGACCCCCTTTGGGTGGGGTCCACCCTAGCGTTGTTCGATCCTGGACGTAGCGGACCCACTAACCATGGGTATCCGTGAACCAGTAGTGAAAAAAAAAAAGAAAAAAAAACATCAATCATCTAAAAGTTATAATCTTCATCAACCATGTCCACAAGTTAGTAACATACAGCATATTGAGTTCATGATTCATCAATCTTAAAGTTTCAAGCTTTCAAAATTCAATATATAACATTTATCAAGTTAGAAGCATACAATATATTGAGTCTCATGATTCATCAATCTTAAAGTTTCAAGCTTTCAAAATTCAATATATAACATTTATCATTAATATATAACGGTTCTAGCCTTGTCATACCCAGGGCTCTTGTATCCTTTGGGGGCATCATTTATGGAAGAAACCATTTCATACCAATAAGGTGAGTAAAGAACATTGAATGGTATCCCACATGCATAGAGAAAGCAGTAAATTTTTTAATCCACATCATTCCTACAGCCTTCGTCAAGGAAAACTGATATGGTTCTACGCCTTAAAGGGATGTTTGTTCTCGTGGCTCCATATCCACTACCATGGGAGGATGTTGATGGAGTTCTTTGTGCATGTGATTGTGAGCTATGTTCAAAGAAACCCTTTGATTTTTTTGATTTATATTGGGTTTCCTCCTCTTGCCTTATGTATTTGGCTCTTTATGTTGCTGACACACTTACACAAGTTTTGATTCCTATTTTTTTTCTCCATCCCATGGCCTTTTCCCACAGAGGTGCCTTCTAGCACGGGTGTATGAACCTGTGTAAGTGATTTTGCAATGGGGGCATGTAAATTTAGTGGTTCCACCCCCTTTCCCTGCTTCAGGCCTAGAAACATATTTCCGCAATGGGTTTGGTCATGTTTGGTTTTTGTGCCCTCATCATCTCCGCTCTCTTCCTCCTCACCAAGGTACTCCCCTCCAGGGTTTTCATCAAATCCACTATAACCCACTTCTTCATCCTCTTCATCATGATCAACCCTCCTTCTTCTACTCTCCAACACCATAATAACAAAAAAATGAACCAACAACAAGAGAATGCCAAGCCATATAGCCATGATGTTTGAAGTTTTGAGTCTGCAAAAAAATGGAGGAATGGGAATGGGAAATAGAGAAGAGAACATTTTTATTTAGCAATGAACATATAAAAAAAAAAATGCTAGATTAGAGTGTAAATCCTACCTCTTTGGCCTTCAATCCCAAGCTCCAATCTCCCTTGCAAGCTCCTCAAGCTCCTTCAATCTCCCTCCTCAACTCAAGCTCTTCTCTCTTGCTCTCTCCAAGCTCCAAACTCTCTCTTTCTCTCTCCAACAAAAACAAATGGTAAATAATGGGAGGCGAGAGGGTCTTTAAACCTTTTTCCCCCTCCCCTTCCCTCCCTTTCCTCCTTGTCTGCCACCCGTCTCTCTCCGTCTGCCAGCCGACCCTCCCCGTGCGCCGCGTAGCCTCTTCACTGACGGGAGCGAAAAATTAAAGCAGGGAGCGATCGATCCCCGACCGCTCCCTCTTTTAATTTTTCGCTCAAGGAGCGAAAGGGAGTGATCAAGGAGCGACCGCTCCTAAACGCTCCCTAAAAAAACAGGGAGAGGAATTTTTTTTAAGGGAACGATTTCAGGAGCACACTCCCGAGGTCGCTCCCGAGCGGAGCGCGATTCGGGAGCAAGTTCGAGGGGGGAGCTCCCCACAACCCTGGTTGAGACCTAAAGAGAGAGGACTAAGGATGAGGTGACAATGGGCCTTTGTCTTGCATGTGTCGACCATAGTGGATTGTGCAATCTTTCGTAATTTGTTAAATGGAGCGGTAACAGATCCCAACAATTAAATGAAGGCAAAATCAAACAAAATTCATTTGGAAAGTATAGATGTTGAAACATGTTTCAGTTTGTATGAAACATGTTTCCCACATGTGAAACCTGTTTCATATGAACCAAAAGTTTCAAGCACATTTTAGTCATGTTTCAGCGTTTCAATATGGAAACGTGACTGCAACGCAAGGGGGGCCACGTTTCCTACAACATAGAATGCAACTTATTAAGCAAGGAACAATTGTTCTAGTTGGCATCAATAAACCTTGAAAGAAAAGACTAAAGATGAAAACTGCACCAAAACAATGTTTTAGAGCAAATTCAGCCAGAATACAATTATGTTTTTGTTAAAATTGGCAACTAGGGCCAAACTCCATGTGGGTCATCTTATTTATGGTAGCTGATATTTTTCTTGGATCCCTCTCATTGAGAGATGTAGGATTGGTCTAAAGATCATCCGATTCCGATAAATATTCATGGAGTTATGAATTTATTTGTGCCATAAGACAATTCGTCAAGGTCGGCCAACAACCAAATAAACCCCACATGTGCTCAATGTTTTAGTATAAAAAGAGGTGACATGATAGTCATTTCTACACACACTTCTATCTTGATTTCTCTCCACTTGTCTTGGGTTTTAGTGGAAGAGAAATCTGGAGTGGAAGCCCTAGACGTTGGAGGAAAAGAAGGCAGCCCTAACACTACAAGGAGGACAACCCTAGTATCTACACAGTGAAGTGAGAAGCCGTAGGACGCAGTCAAGTGAGAATCCCTAAGATGCGGTCAAGTGAGAAGCCCTAACACAGTCAAGTTTATGGGCTGCAGTGAGGGTTTGTTGTAGGTGACAGTGTGGTAAGTAAGGGTTCTTCCAAGTGCGTATTGCTGGGTAGATTAGGTTGAGGAACAGTTGTGTGGACAGCGGAGTCTTAGCCGCAATATAAAGGGTCAAAGGAACAGTGTGAAGGCTGCCCTAGACAACGTGAAGGGGCTGTAGGGACAGCGTGGCCTTAGCCGCAATCAAACAAAGCCAAAAGGAATAGCGTAGGTGTGGAGGGTTATTCCCTTGGACAACCGCAGTCTTTAGAAGGCTGGTTTGCTGATTTGTATGGAGGATAAGGGTTGTAGGATGATGCCCTAACCAGTGATCGAATTCTGTCCATGAACAACAGTACAAAGGTGTTGGATACTGCCACATAGGATCTGCAATGTCACTAACAAATAGGACAATGGGACAGCAGCATGTTGGGATGGCAACTTTGATGGGACAGCCTAATGACATAGGACAGCTATGACAATTGTGCAGCAGTGGCACAAGTGGGACAGCTGCTAACTAGTGCAGCAAAGTAAATAGGACAGCAAGGTACATAGTGTTGTATAGATGCATGGGACAGCAAGGTACATAGTGCTGTATAGATACATGGGACAACTGTGACATGGCAGCAAAGGCACATAGGACAGTAGCAAGCATGATGGAGCATGGACAGCATGGCAAGCATGGTGTAGCATGGCAAGCACGGTGCTGCAAGCACATGAGACATGCTGTATGACAACATGGTTATGACACATGGGACAGCAGTGCAGCATAAGGTGCAGCAGTCTGATGTGTACAGCATGGTCATAAGGTCCAACATTGTGATGATGGGTGCAGCATGGTGAGATGTAGCATGATAACGAGATGCAGCACAATGATAGGTGAAGGAGTCACCTTGGAGAATCAATTGAAGCAGCATGTCTTCAACTGATCTCATGTATCACCTTCTTAGAGATGATCTATGCTCTTATCTAGATAAGTCAAAGTGTTGACTTCTGTTGTAAATGTACTATCTCTCTCTCTCTCTCTGTGCTGAACTATTGAAGAACATATAAGAAGAATTGATCAAGGGTTTCCCCACATTGGGGTTTGTCCCTAACTAATGCCACATCTTGTGTCCTCTTGTCTTGGCTTGTCTTCTGTGATTTATGTTTATGTTCTATCTGCAGTTTACTATAATGTTGATGTGATTGCTAATCTGGAAAAGATATTGAACTAACTGTCAAAATTGAAATAAATTGCTCTAAGCATAGAACATACCTAAAATTAACAGTTTTTCAAAGTAAAAATCCATCATACCTATGGCGAAAATTTGGGTGATGAAAGATGTGATCCACAATGCCTTTGGCAGATCTGTTAGCAACTTGATAACATACAGTATCATGACCATGTAAACCATGCTTCTGTGGTCTGTTTTATAAAATATACAGTTCTGATATACCTTTGCTAGTGATAAACTGCTAATGAATGATAGTCCATGCCTCCATCATTCTCACTAGCTAAGTCACATCACATGAGAACATGGGACATGGAAATACGAGTGTTTGACACATGACACATCAACCCCGGTAATAGGAATATATATATATATATATATATAAAGAGCCAAGTTCCTTAAAAATGGAACATTTACAAAATAGATGGAATTACTTCAAATCTCAATTTTACCCGTCACTTGCACAATGAGAGAGACTGTAAAGGCTCTTTCCATACAACTGAAAGTGAAAAAATAGCAGTGAAAGCTATATTTTATAGTCAAACAGGTAGGACACAGGTAGGACACATGTTGGACATGTTTGGCACATGTCTTGTGTTTAGGACACATGCCAAACACGTCCTAGAGTGTCCATTGGTAGAAAAAGTGGCCCTTCCTGTTACCTAGATGGCTAGACAAACATCAAATCGACTATTCCAACTTATTCATCATCATCATAGTCCCATTTTCTTCTATTGCCAAAAAACAGACCTACATGAGAAATACGAAGAAAGATGATGCAGGTGAATCCATCTACAGTTTCAGGCACAATAGACAAAGACCAGTTGCATATATAAGCCATGACCTACAGCAATAAAGGTTTCTATTATAAAGAAATTCCAGAATATCAAAGCTCAATATTCTTACTGGTTTTCCTTTATATTTCTTTTCAAGGTATTTCAAATCTGGAAGCACATGCATGCAATTGATGCAACAGTATGTCCAAAAATCTAGTACAACCACCTTTCCTCGCAGATCCTGTCAATAGTACAGATAAGAGAAAGATCAATCATCATATGGTAGCCTAAATTTATATTTATAAAAGGACATATCCTATTATTATTAGGCTATGGCAATCAATATTACAGCAAAGCCAATAGTACACCAGTTATCACTTTACTCTCACATGTTATGTCAAAATATATTATCGTTGCATTTCAATATCATAATCAGTATGGCAAACTTCTACACCTGCTTCAGTCCAACAACAGTACATATTCAAATAAATGAAGCTTCTATGGCTTCCAAGTTATGTTCATCTGTACCCTTTCAGAAAACATTAAATCTAAACTCTACCGAGAAACAGAAAGCTTTGTGCTGTGGAATGAATACAAAAGCTTAAGCAAATTTATCAGACGCACTAAAATAAAAGCTAAATCAACCACTAAATGCAGCTTGGGCATATATTTATCAACTGCCAAAAAACGCAATACTTCGTAGATGGTATGAATTACCTGGCGAAGACGAAGTGGACTAGCATTCAGCCAGTCAAGTTTTGGTGGAAATTCTGGCACCTGTTGTCCAGATCCCCTGTTACATGCCACTCCAAACAATCATGAACAGATTGTAAAACCCAAGTTTACGATTTAAACTTGACAGACCTGCGTTCTTATCCCAGATAAATATGGTTGGATATATATTATTTTCACTTATTTCAAACACCCTGATATATCCCTGATATTTTATTGTTTGTTTATCAAAAGAAATTCGCCCATACCTAGTTTCTAAATCTGATATGTAGTTCTTAAACTGTTGAATACGTGTTGATTGGGACATCTCTGCACATAATAACAAAACCTGAAGCAGTCACTTGCCAATATTATGGAGAAGCTTCAGCTGCAATTGATGGTAAAATTACTTCAGAATGAATGTATATCTAGAGAAAACTGAGATAGTAAAATAACAACTTTAAAAGAAGAAAATGGAAACAAAATTCATAAGTAAATGCTAATGAGTCCACAATTTAGGTCTACATACCAAAACCCGGTTGGTTCATCAATATACGTACACAAAATTACACTAAATCTCGTTAAACAAATTATGCGCAACCATGAAACAGAGAAAAACGTCACAATAGAAGAAAAATATTTATACAGATCAAATTTCTTAACTAAGATATGCTCACAATATCAAAAATATGGCAGGTATATTGAATCTGATAGGTTCCTTGAGTGCAGAAAATATTGAAACAAACTTGCCATACGCATAATTAGTTCTTTCCATTTGGCCTTGGACAAGTTTCCAAGTACTATCTTCAGTAGAGATATCACAAATCAGAAAATTTATAAAGCAGCAAATATGGTGTAAGCAAGGGGCGTTAAAGGATTTCCCTTAATTTCTTGAGTTATTTCCACTCTTCTAAGATAAAAATAGGGCCTAGGCATTATTTCCTACCAAAAGTGGGTAACCCATAGGAGAAAAAATTTCTCCTTATTTGTCAGCCAGCCAATAGCCCTATGATGGCCCACAGATAGTTTTAAATCAAAGTTCTCCATTTATGCTCCAGTTAGTGTTCTCTCCCATCTAACATGCTCCTTTAAGGAAGGTGGGTCATCTATCGGAAGGTGCTTTCATTTAATGTTTTGGAGCATACTAATATGGATCAAAGGCCAAGCTGGAAGATTGATTGCTCTTGATTGTACCCTTGTTCCCATGCTTCACTTGGGAGGTTATCCTTTGCCCCTAGTCTAGTGTGATCTCCCGAGGTCCTACCTTCAAGAGGGGCACTAATAGGAGGCATTGATTGTAGTGTGCCCAAGGTAGGTAGGGCAACATTAATTCAAAATTCTCTTACATGATAACTGCTTGTGTTATGATTTTATTCATTATCTTTGTTCATCATTATCACAGTGTTAAATACATCAAACAGCTATCAAAAACGATAACATCAGTGTCACAATTGTTAGGCTCAAAGCCAGGGCTAAAACCCCTCCTCTTGAGGGGAAAACCTGCAAAAACTCTTCTTATAGATACTTCAATCAATGAATACCAAGACCCTTGACAAAGACACTTGACAGTTGACACAAGTTTACCTTCAAGACATTTGTCACTATCTCTTGCATTCTTCAACCTTTACATCACAGTCTTCGTTCTTCGCACTGTATTACTCCAGTCCTTCTCCTTCGCACTGTAATGGCAGTGTTACTAAGATAATCTCGGTCTCTTTTTCTTCGTAGTCCTAAACACAGTCCTTGGCTTTCACTGATCTCTTTCTTAGGTCAAGAGAGCCTCTCTAACTTTGGTCTCATAGTTCCACACTTGATACAATTCTTCACTGTATTGATATTGTCCTAAGACAGTCTTCAGTCCTTTGCTACTATGACAGTGATGAGACAGACTTAGCCCAAGAATGTTTGAGACATCTACGCACTTGTAGCAACCTTCCTTCCTCACTGTAATACCCTTATCTTCTTCGCTCTGAGATTCGTATTGTTTCAGATCAGATATGTCCGAAAATTGCTTGTCGTTTATGAGGTCAGGTCACTCCATATATATAGTGACTTTTGCTTGCTATTTAGGCCGACATGAGATCCAGGAGATAAGACGACTTTATATTAAGGAGAATATTGTCCTTCTTTTAGCCGACTGCAAGAGGGATAGTGACAATGTCTTGGAGTGCAATTTTTACATAAATGACACGTCTTCTACATGTGTAACATGACTTCATGACTTCTTAATTATATTTATGACAAGACAACAAATTCCTAAAGACATCAAGAAGAAGTCTTTGACCTATGGAAAACACTTCTTGCTCATGAAACCCATGATGCAAGGAATACAATAAATACATTTGTTTCTTCTTTACATAAAATCATAATTACAAGTCATTATGAAGACCGAACCTAGTTACACTTTCTTCAACACTCCCTCTTAACTAGGGAGGTATTCATATATGGTACATGGCTATTCTCAATACTGAAGAGATCTCATAAGAAGAGTCAGACTAGTAACCCATCTGTATAGCATCATTATAACCAACATTGTCACATAGCAACGCCTTCACTAACAGCTCTATCTCTTAATAGATCAAAGCACAATGTTGGCGAGACCAATGATTATAGACACCTTCATCATTGTCTCTCAAGATACATACCCACCCAGGAGTTCACCGAGTATGACCTTCTAGGACTATTCTTATCTTGGGTTCCCAGCCCTCAAAGAATATCGGTCCTCTTGCCTCTCTTATCTTGGATGCCCTACACATCCTCAAAGAGCATCGGATGCCAAATGATTACCCAATACTCCATTCTTTCTTCCCAAGTGAAGACAAGAATGTTGTGTCTATCTCTCCCTCTGAACTAGGGAAGATATGCCCATTCCTGTAAAGGAATGCACCCAAGTTCCTTCTGACCAGGAACTTGCCCAAGCTCCCTCTTGATTAGGGACTTGTTAGAGCTCCCTCTTGATTAGGGACTTGTCAGAGCTCCCTCTTAACTAGGGACTCTCCTTTTCATCAATAGCTTCTTCTTCATGGGCCCTTCAACTGCTTGATCAATTTCTTTCCTTGATGTCATGAAATTCAGTCGAGCTTCTTCCTTGTAGAGCATTAGTCATCCACCACTTTCCTTTTTGGTTCGTCATGTCATTCCTTCATGGAAAGTGGCCTTCTTGATACCTATCTGGAACCTTCATCATATGGATACTATTTTCTCATCATGTTTCTTTCAGGAATTTCCATCCACCACATGAATGCTAATTGTACTTGTACTTGCAACTCTTGTGCCAGTAGCCCTACATGAACTCATCCAAATATTATTCAAGAAATCAAAACATAACATTATATCAAATTGTACCTTTTGAGATGGTTCTTCATCATGAAATTTTCCTGTAGGTATCAGCATCCTGCATACATGTTGACACATCTCCAAAGATATCCATTGTCAAGGGTCGCCATATTTTTAAGACTTTCATCAAAGTCTTTACATCTTTCTGGGAGATTTCCTAGTCAAATCTTCTTGGTATTTTGGATGTTGATTGCCTTCATCATGGTTGCATATCTCACGATCTCTTCCTTCCTCACACATTGCATTCCCAGGAGCTTCCAAACAGTGTTTCTGAATTGTAGTCAACCACCTCATACTTCATAAGAGGACATATTATGTTGATTTCATCTAGTGTGAATTATGCCTTCCTGCATCCTTTCAGAGGAGGAGATCCTTCTTCTTTTGATCATGCTTCTCAAGATAGAAGTAATGATCCATGTTACCTACAACCATATGACATGATATTATAATATTAAACACAAGCATACTTACCTCATTTTACCTGTAGGTTATCTAGGCTTCTTTCAGTAGCTTCCTTGATTGAAAAGATCTTCAATACCTTGATCTGCTTTATTTCTGTTAAGTTATGGTATGTTCTATGCTTATAACAGTTTACTTCTTTTTCTTATTATATTCCACCGATTAGCAATCACATGTACATAAAGTAAAGTGCAGATAGAACATTAAACGATCGACAGAAAACAAGCCAAGACAAGAGACACAAGATGTGGCGGCTAGCCAGGGACAAACCCCACAATGTGTGGGGAAACCCTTTGACCAAATCTTCTTTTATCTTCAATAATTCAGCAGAGAGAAATAGTACAATAAATCTGATTCATCTCAGCAGCAGCAAACCCTAGATCAGTAGCATCAGCATTAGCGGCTTCATTATCAAACTAGGGCAAACAATATCTCACAAACCGACCGTCGGATTGACTTCATTCCACCACCAAAAGTTTCAGCTTCCAGAGGAGGTTCAGATGAACCTACAATGCAATTCAGATGAGATCTTCTAGGCCACACAAGTCAATCTTTACTTCTGCAGTTGCAGCTTCAGTTTCAGCAGTTTCCGGCTTCAAACTAGGGCAGTCGATATCTTGCAAACCGTTCGTCGGATTGACTTCATTCCACCACCAAAAGTTGCGGCTTTCAAAGGAGGTTCAGATGAACCTACAGCGCAGTTCCAAAGAGGAGATCTTCTAGGCCACACAAGTCAATCTTTACTTCTGCAGTTGCAGCTTCGAATTCAACAGCTTCCGGCTTCACATGTGTGAGAGAGAGAGACCCATTTCAGCGCAGTAGAGAAGAGACTCATATCTGCGCAGTAGAGAGAGAGAGAGAGATGTGATGAGATGAGTGAGTCTAAATGAGGAAAATTCCTCTTATATTTATACACAACGTTGGTGGGTGAATAGATGCGACTGTTGGGATTCTGAGCCTACATGAGTTGTAGGTCGGCTTGATAATAATTCCATAATCAAAATAAATTCATATCTCCATGAATACCTATCGGAATACGATGATCTTTATATCAATCCTGCACCTCTCGACGAGAGGAATCTAATAAAAATATTATTAGCCATGAATAAGATGACCCACATGAAGTTTTGCCCTGGTTGCCAATTTTAACACTCCCTCTCAACCATGGAGAACTTCATCTGCAATCTGTCTATCGGTCGTTACTATTCATCCATCAAATGCACTGCCTTGTACAGCCTGACCCTTGCCCTGCTCTGCTCTATTTTGCCTGTTCTGCTTTGTCTTGTTCTGCCCTGCACTGATCTGTACTTTTTTTTTGTTTTGTTCTGCTCTGCTCTTGCATTGTTTTGTTCTACTCTGCTTTTGTCCGAATTATGAAGAAGAAGAAATGATCGAGGATGTATCATACTGACTCAAAGTCAGTCTCAGAGTATGTACCACTGGTCCCAGACCAGTCTCAACCAACCCAAAGTCAGCATCATAGTGAGTACAACTCCAATGGTCCCAGACCAATATCATCCTCCACTGACTCAAAGTCAGTCTCAGAGTATGTACCACTGATCCCAAACCAGTCTCAACCGACCCGAAGTCAGCGTCATAGTATGGTACAACTCCTACCACTGGTCCCAGACCAGTATCATTGATCCCAGATCAATGGAGGTCATCCTAGCGTAGGGAGTACGGTAGTTACAACGATGCATCCATCGGTACTACTATGGTCCCTAACTTCATTTCCCTGCTCATTGGTCAGATGAGAGGTACTTCCCATGAGTCTCAGACTGCATGGGTAGGATGCCTCGACAAGAGAACTAATCAATCATGTCCTCACAGGAGAACACATCAATCCTGCTACAATTGCCATGGAGAACACATCAATCCAGGCCTCACAGGAGAATACATCAATCCTGCTACAATTGCCATGGAGAACACATCAATCCAAGCCGCCATGGAGAACACATCAATCCAGGCCTCACAGGAGAACACATCAATCCTGCTACAATCGCCATGGAGAACACATCAATCCAGGCCTCACAGGAGAACTAATCATCCTGCTACACAGGAGAGCGAATCATCCTGTTCCACAAGAGAGCGAATCATCTTGTCCCACAAGAGAGCGAATCATCTTGTTCCAGTGTGCACCACCAGGGGAGGGTGAGTCACCCTGTGGTCGTATGTTGCTCCAGTAGGAACCGCAAGCCCTCAGAGCTCCCAGAGCTCAATGTATGCAACATGCAGGACCCTTGTACAAGGGTTTCTTGCCGACTCCAAGTCGTTTTGGAAAATCATAGATTAGATCTTTCCTCGGGGCTTTGACAAGGTGTATCAACCTGTACATCATCTTAATGTGATGGAGCTTCCTTGCTCATCGACTTACCATATCACAGATGATGTCTATCTGCTGGAGCAATTGACGAATACGGGATTCCTCAATAATCGAATCCCACCTCTGGTTGTTACAGAGAATCACAGTGGTATCCAATGTAAATCCAAACAACTCACTGAAGAGCTTTCGCAACCAGACTGCCTCACACGAGGTTATGCTAGCAACAATATATCCTGCTTCGGCGGTGCTCAAAGCCACCGACTTCTGCTTCCTGCTCATCCAGGATATCGAAGCAGATCCCAAGGTGAAACAACACTCGGAAGTGCTCTTACAGTCCACCACACTGCATGCCCAATCAGCATCAATATATCCAAGTAGTCTCACATCTCTGACAGTGTATCTTAATCCATGAGAGATTGTGTCCTGAAGACATCTCAAAAGATTCCTGGCATCAATCCAGTGAGGCTCAACCAAATATGAGCTCACAATGCTAACTGCAAAACATATGTTCGGACGGAGGTTCACCAAGAACATCAATGCGAATGAGTTTTTGAAACTCAGAGGCATTTCCCAAGTCTGGTCCGACATCACTACCATATAACTTCTAAAAGTTAAGATCCTCGAGGTAGTCACAGGCTTGCAGTCCATCATACCGAATCTTTCCAATATATTTACCACATATTTTCCTTGAGATAGGAAAATTTCCCTTGGCTTCTGCCACACTTCAAGTCCTTGGTCGTTCATTTCAAATTCAGAAGCCATCTCCCTCTTACATTTGTGAATGAGAGGGTTTGCACCTGTTAGAGAGAGGTCATCCACATACAACACCAGTATGAGAGGCTTGTAATCTTCAACCTTAAAGTAAAGGTTAGGATCAGCTTCACTCCTAGTGAATCCCAGCTTCATCAAGTAGCTATCGATCCTCTCATACCATGCTCGGGGTGCTTGCTTCAGCCCATAGAGAGCCTTCTTCAACCTGCATACATGATATTTTCAATCATAAATCTCAAATCCTTCAGGTTGCTCCACATAGACCTCTTCTTTGATAGAACCATGTAAGAACGCGGTCTTAACATCCATCTGATGTAGGTTCCATCCTTGTGAAGCCACAAGGGCTATATCATAGTCTATACCTCCCTTCTGGGATAAACCACGAGCAACAAAATGAACCTTATACTTTTCCATAGTTCCATTTGCTGCATGCTTTATCTTGTAAAGCCATTTTGAAGTAACAATTGTCTTGTCCAGGGTCTGGGAACTACTTCCCAGACATCATTCTCCATAATAGACTCATATTCTATGGTCATAGCATCCTTCCATAGATAATGCTTGATGACATCTGAGAATGATGAAGGTTCATTTTGTATGATCGTGCTCATGATGGTCAGGTATCCCTGATACCTGTTAAGTTTCTTACTTTGATGGAAGGTTCCTCAGGGTGCAGCATGTCCTTCAGCATCATCAAGTATCCCCCTAAGCCATGAAGGCCTCTTCCTAGAAGAGGAAGGCTCATGTGTATGAGGATCAATCGGATCCATGGGTTCTTCTACATCAGGCATTGATTCATCATCCTTTTCTTTCGGTTCCCTGGTGTCGGCTTCTTGAGAGCTACTCAAAGTCAGCAGATTGTCCACCTTGCTGAGAGCCATATCTTTGTCAAAGGTGACATCATGACTAATCACAACTTCCCTTTGACCGATGGTGAACATTTCTTCAGGAGTTTAGGAACCCAATGCTTGATGAGGGCATCGATTTTGTACATATACGGCGGTGATTGTAGTTTCAGCCCATAGAAACTTTGGAAGTCTTTGATCATGTAGCATGGCCCGAACAGCTTCCATCATCGTGTGGTTCTTCCTTCCCACCACACCATTCTGCTCAGGAGTATGTGGTGTAGTAGTCTCCCTCTTAATGCCAACCTCAGGTATGCCTGAGTGAACCAATTGTAATATATCAGAGGTCTTGCTTTTGGCTTGAGGGGAATGGTCCCCTTTTGAGCTTTCCTTCAACACATCTTGGACATACACCTTCATTCTCTATTCAGAATTCGGGCATCCCTATCACCATTTGTCTTACACCGAGTATAGCTTTATAATGAAAGGGGGAAAACCTCTAATGCCAAAGTTCGGACTGAAGAGATGTGTCATAAGACATGACACCTAGCAGACTTCCATCAACCTGATATAATGAATCAACACTAAACCCAAGAGTAAAGGCATCTTTAACATTATTTTTCCATATACATACCTTGCCATCGCTGAAGGTTACCTTATAGCCTTTGTCTTCCGTTCCCGAGATGGACACTAGGTTCTTTTTTGAGGTCAGGTGCATTTAATACATCCTGGAATTTCTGGCCTTCTTGAATGCTTGTCCTCTTCCTTGATTCCCAGCTCTCCTCTTACCTTTGCTGTTGAATTTGTCATTCGTTTGATTGCCATCAGAGGGATTTTGATCATCCTCCTAGAGTGAGTCCTTTCTATCAGGGCACTCCCTTGCATAGTGACTTGCTTTATCGCAAATGTAACATCGTCATTTTCTTCTAGCCTTAGGTCCAACCTTTCCTTTTGATTTAGTCCCGGAATTATTTCTTTTCTTTGCATGAAAAGAAAAGGCAGCAGGAGGACCTTTAGGCATGGGCATTTCTTACACTTCTTCCCTTGTTTCTTCTTGAATGCATCTAGCCATTAATTCCTCGAAACCAGGAATTACATTATAGTTCAGAAGAGTAGTCCTGAACACATACCATTCAGATGGTAATCCTTCAAGAGTTGTGAGTGCCATTTCTCTGTCAGTAATAGTTTCCCCAATAGATAGGAGATCGTTCTTGATCTCGGTGATTCTTAAGAAGTATGCTTGCATATTTTCATCTTTACCCTTCTTGATTTCCCTCAGCTTATTTCTAAGAAACAAAACTTGATTTGCATCATTAACTTTAAATAAACTCACCAGTCTGTCGTAGATTTCCTTGGAGGTATCTAGATCAGAGATGTAGGCCACCAAGCGCTTGTCGATAGAGTCCCGGATGATCTTCTTTGTTTTGACTTCTCCATTTTTCCATTTGTTCCAGGCAGCAGCAGATGCATTTGATGAAGGCTCAACAATATTGCCTCTTACATGGTCCAGCACTCCTTGATCTTCAAGGGTTAGATCGATAGACATCTTTCATTCGTGATAGTCAGGTTTCTCACGGAGTTTGTCTTCCGCAGGAAAGAGTGTTGAGGACCCCATAGTTCTTTTAGGATAGCCTTGCCAATCTTCTCTTCAATGATTGCTCTTGCTCTTGCTCGGGCTTTGCCTTTACCTCGGCTCTGATACCATGTTAAGTTATGGTATGTTCTATGCTTATAACAATTTACTTCTTTTTCTTATTATATTCCACCGACTAGCAATCACATGTACATAAAGTAAAGTGCAGATAGAACATTAAACGATCGACAGAAAACAAGCCAAGATAAGAGACACAAGATGTGGCGGCTAGCCAGGGACAAACCCCACAATGTGTGGGGAAACCCTTTGATCAAATCTTCTTTTATCTTCAATAATTCAGCAGACAGAAATAGTACAATAAATCTGATTCATATCAGCAGTAGCAAACCCTAGATCAGTAGCATCAGCATTAGCGGCTTCATTATCAAAATAGGGCAGACGATATCTCACAAACCGACCGTCGGATTGACTTCATTCCACCACCAAAAGTTTCGGCTTCCAGAGGAGGTTCAGATGAGCCTACAACGCAGTTCAGATGAGGAGATCTTCTAGGCCACGCAAGTCAATCTTTACTTCTGCAGTTGCAGCTTCAGTTTCAGCAGTTTCCGGCTTCAAACTAGGGCAGTCGATATCTTTCAAACCGTTCGTCGGATTGACTTCATTCCACCACCAAAAGTTGCGGCTTTCAAAGGAGGTTCAGATGAACCTACAGCGCAGTTCCAAAGAGGAGATCTTCTAGGCCACGCAAGTCAATCTTTACTTCTGCAGTTGCAGCTTCAAATTCAACAGCTTCCGGCTTCACATGTGTGAGAGAGAGAGACCCATTTCAGCGCAGTAGAGAAGAGACTCATATCTGCGCAGTAGAGAGAGAGAGATGTGATGAGATAAGTGAGTCTAAATGAGGAAAAGTCCTCTTATATTTATACACAACGTTGGTGGGTGAATAGATGCGACTGTTGGGCTTCTGAGCCTACATGAGTTGTGGGTCGGCTTGATAATAATTCCATAATCAAAATAAATTCATATCTCCATGAATACTTATCGGAATAGGATGATCTTTATATCAATCCTACACCTCTCGACGAGAGGAATCTAATAAAAATATTATTAGCCATGAATAAGATGACCCACATGAATTTTTGCCATGGTTGCCAATTTTAACAATTTCTCATATCATCATACCATCATCCCATGAATTCCATAAGTTGGAGTTCCTGATAAAACACTTGCTTCCTATCTTGATTAGTGAACCCTCCAATGAAAATTTCATCAAAGAATCTTGAGGATCTTGCATATTATCATCTACAGTTGTTTCCTTTTTGACTTGATGTATGATGAGCTTTATCCTAGATGACTTCTCGTTTCCTTCAATGTCCAATGAGGTCCTCAAGAGCTATATCCCTCCATGTTTGACTGCCACAGATTTTGTCCTTCATGATTCCCATGGTGATGTCACAAGCTCTTGTTTCTAATGCTTTCATGATGCCATGATGCATCTTATTATCATGGTCATATCAAAAATTGAGGAGCTTATGATAAGACCCTTTTGTGAGGGATATCGTCTCAATCATAGTATAGATCTATTACTCCCTCTTTCCTTGGCCCTTTTCTTCATCTTCCTCCATCTTTCTGGTGATATGAGCTTCTTTCCATAATCTTTCCATAGCATTGAATCTTAGCTATACTATTATGTCTTGTTTGAGAACGAAACTTCCCTTTCCTTTCTGCAAATGTGAATGATTTAACCTTCAACACTTTGCCAACAACTTGTCCCTTTTCTATCTTGCATAGATACCAAAAGTTGTTAAATGAGGTAACTTTCTTGTCCTATTGATATTTGTTACCTTGCTTATCAGTTGAGACAAAGGTGTTTATCCTTTTTATCAATTCTTCTAGATCTCACAGTTGAGATCCTATGAAGATATTATTTTAACTGTATGTAGATCAGGTCTAAGTGATATGACCTTTGTTTTCAGAGAATATATCTTCTAGCATTTCATATATCTCTTTGATGTTTCCTCTCCTGCTACATAGGGATGAGAGGACCTTTGACTAATTTCATAAGAAACCTATGAGTCCCTTTATCATTTTTCCATGCATTCAAACAATGCTTGACCTTCAACGACTTTTCCATAGATATCAATGACTTCTCTTTCGAGTACTATATCTATCCTCCTTTCTCATGCAAGGAATTTCGATGAACCAACCAATTTATCGATCTCCTTGCAAACACACATTCATTTAACCAAAATTGATTATAAAATGAAAAATACTTACTTGGAAAGTGAAGATGAAATCTTCACCTTGATTCTTCCTTGAATGATCTTCTTTTTTGGGTAAGGTTGAGATCCTTGCTTGATTTGATTAACGAACTGATACTTCCTTGACACCACCAAAATCAGACTTTCTTTGAGACCTTATTATACTACCATAGCATATCATCACTTGAGCCTTTTTGTCTTCAAGATACTTTGACTCCTTTCATATCTCGTTCTTGTGATTATTGATATACTTGAGATGGCGTTGTATTGATATCACACAAGTGGTCTATAGAAGTTAGCAACATCGTGTAAACACTGATTCTCACTTTATAGCATCGAGACCTGGCACTGCTTGCCCAGAATAGAGGTGTTGTTTTAGTAGATCGACATTGAGATACTTCTCTTGAGGAGGCCCGAGGATATTTGTCCTAGTTGCAGCGTTTCTCCAAATTGCGACTGAGGCAATCTAAGACTAAGATCAAGTATGAGTTATCATGCGGAGAAAGACTGTGGTTACCATCGAAACTTTAGCATGAAGTATGCCGAGACTGTGTTGATGAGATACCAAACATTATACTTT
The DNA here is from genome assembly GCA_031772625.1 of Pinus tabuliformis. Lineage (NCBI taxonomy): Eukaryota > Viridiplantae > Streptophyta > Pinopsida > Pinales > Pinaceae > Pinus > Pinus tabuliformis. The sequence continues at coordinate 1,180,596,932 of CM062804.1, forward strand.
TTTGTCGCTGTAATACAGTCTAAATTCTGTTCTTCTTATTAGTAACATTCACTGAATTGTGGCATTGTGATCCGAGCTTATCACTGATTTGAAGATTCCTGTGGCATATCACTGTGGTATCAATTATGTTTGCACCATACTCCTTCGTTTGATTTTAACCGAGAGGGTGACAGAAATTCGAAGTTAGTTATTGTGATATGTATGCTATTTTGAAGACTTGTTCCCTTAGATTGGATTCCCTTCTTGGAGTGTCACTGTAACTGAATGCCCTTGACTGAACCATAGCTCTGATACCATGTTGAGAATTAGGTAGGGCAACGTTCAATTCAAAATTCTCTTACATGATAATTGCTTGTGTTATGATTTTATTCATTATCTTTGTTCATCATTATCACAGTGTTAAGTACATCAAACATCTATAAAAAACAATAACATCAGTGACACAATTGTTAGGCTCCAAGCCAAGGCTAAAACCCCTCCTCTTGAGGGGAAAACTCGCAAAAACTCTTCTTATAGATACTTCAATCAATGAATACCAAGACCCTTGACAAAGACACCTGACACAAGTTTCCCTTCAAGACATTTGTCACTATCTCTTGCATTGTTCAGCCTTTACATCACAGTCTTCCTTCTTCGCGTTGTATTACTTCATTCCTCCTCCTTCGCACTATAATGGCATTGTTACTAAGAGAATCTCGGTCTCCTTTTCTTCGTAATCCTAGACACAATCCTTGGCTTCCACTGATCTCTTTCTTCGGTCAAGAGAGCCTCTCTGACTTTGGCCTCATAGGTCCACACTTGATATAATTCTTCACTGTATTGATAATGTCCTAAGACAGTCTTCAATCCTTCGCTACCCTTATCTTCTTCGCTCTGAGATCCGTATTTTTCAGATCACATATGTTCAAAAATTGCTTATCATTTATGAGGTCGGGTCACTCCATATATATAGTGACTTCTGCTTGCTATTTAGGCCAACATGAAATCCAGGAGATAAGCCGAATTTACATTAAGGGGAATATTGTCCTTCTTTTAGCCAACTCCAAGAGGGATAGTGACAATGTCTTGGAGTGCAATTTTTACATAAATGACACGTCTTCTACATGTGTAACATGACTTCATAACTTCTTAATTATATTTATGACAAGACAACAAATTCCTAAAGACATCAAGAAGAAGTCTTTGACCTATGGAAAACACTTCTTGCTCATGAAACCCATGATGCAAGGAATACAATAAATACATTTGTTTCTTCTTTACATAAAATCATAATTACAAGTCATTATGAAGACCGAACCTTGTTACACTTTCTTCAACAAATTGTACCCTTGTTCCCATGCTTCACCTGGGAGGTTATCCTTTGCCCCTAGTCTAGTGTGACCTTCCCTGAGGTCCTACCTTCAAGAGGGGCACTAATAGGAGGCATTGATTGTAGTGTGCCCAAGGTACTCCATACTTACCACACTCCATTTTTCCCTTGTTATCCACATTGAAACGAACAAAGTTCATTCTTCAAGTTAAATACTCTACAAGACTTGGAATATAAATATCTCCATTGAGATATAAGAATATATATTAAATGTATGAATGAGAATGATGATACAATGAGAGTGAGGGGTTTTCTTATATATTAGGCAGGTGCCTCTTCATAGAGAGTCATGTCCCATCTAGACATGCCTCTCCAACCTAATTACTAATTAACTAATCATTATTACCATTATCCTCATTATATATATGTGGATGTGTGTGTGTATATATATATATATATATATATATATATATATATATATTATTCTTAACATTGCCTTCCTCCTCAAAAAAGCTTTGTCCTCAAAGCTTGTTGATGCAAAATGCTCGATCTCATTTTTTTTGGTTTCGCATGTCTTCTCATCTCGATATTGTCATCTTCGTTGATACAATTTGATATGATCTTCTAAGTGACAAACAAAATTGTCACACTGAGAAGGGATCAAACCATCCTAGATTAATCTTCTGTGGAATATTCTGATCACTGGAATTTTGTAATGAATTGTCATCATAGGACTGGATTGAGGTTACATCAATATTCTTTGGAACATCAGTTTGTTGTTTCTGTTCTAAATGGTCTTGATACATAGCTTGGTTGAGTTGTCTACTCTCATGATTCGAATGTTGATAGGGAACCTTTTTGGTTTGACTTTCCCTTATTAGGTGTGTGGAATTTTTTTGATTTCCTTCTGGTACTACAGTTGTTGAGTAAGGTACACAATCTTCATTTCGAATTTTCATCATCTGGATTGTAACATGTGAGTGTGGTTTTCCTTCAACTGATTGATCCTCTTCTTGAGTTCTGCTATTGACTGGTTTGGTATTTGTTTTTTTACCTTCAACTGGGGATGTTACGACTAGTGACTACGATACTTCCTCTTGAATACAATGCTCTAACTTGTCTTTTAACGACTTCTTGTCCTTCTCAATCTTTTTAATTTGTGTTAGTAATTTTTCGCTATGATCCTTAAGTCACAAGATTTCTTCATTTCTATCAGCAGTGACTTTGTCAATTTCATTTTGCATATTTTGTAATACTTTTTTACCTTATTGAAAAATTACTTTTGAAATATCTTGGATGTCTTCTGGTGTCACTGAATTTGGCTTCAAAGTGACATCCTATAGTGTTATTTTTTCTTTTTGTAAAGAAATGTCAAAAACTTCTTTTTCGCATTCAGGATGAAGGAACCAAGGGTTTCCATCCAAGGTGAACCTAAAATAATGTCACCTTGATCGCTCCATAGGGTTTGAACTAAGAATTGTGATACGAATGTATAATCTCCAACGTTTAATTGTAAATTGGTTATGTCATATATTTTGTTGTTAAAACAGTCAAATTTTTCAATTATATTTGACTCGGGAATCACTAATTGGATTGCGATTTTAGGTTTTATATAATTTTAATTTTATGTTGGCCAGATAGCGATAGTAACATCTTTTCGTGCAATTGACCCCTTAATTCTAAATAGCACTGAGGCGTAGTTATATTTAGTCTTTGGGAATCTTTTGGCTTTCATTTCTGTATTAAACTCCATTTTACTTCTTTAGGATGAACTTAGGGTTTTAAAAGTAACCACTTCTTTTCTTTAATAACCCTCCAAAACTTTATTATTCCTTAATAATCCTTCCTTCTTCAAATTATTCCTTATAATACTTCACTTTTCTTCGGGTATAAAAATATACCTTCAAGTTGTATTTTTCTTTTTTAATTATTTTGTATTTTATATATAAAATACCCCTTTTTAATACTTTTGATTTTTACTTTTACCTATGCTATTTTAATTAAAGTGTACACCACTTTAATTTAATTAAGGAACCTCTTAACTTTTTGTGAAATAGAACCGTTTAGAAGTTATTTAATAATTCATGTTTTTTTCTAAACTTTATACACCTCGATGTATATGCTTCCACTAAATAAAATCGAACAATCAAGGTACAAGACTTGGCAATATGATTGGCATTTGTTGGGCAAAAATGAAGGGTTTTATATTTTTTAATTATTACTATATAATACTCAATTTTAATTGAAGTCTCTTAAAAAATTTATTCCCCTTGACTTTAATTTGACGTGTTGTTTCCTTGTGGTCAAATGTTGGGTGCTACTCAAATGTTGTGGGTAACGGCTGCAATGATCTTGTTCGAAGTCTTTGACAACAAAGCATAAAATGGCCAAGTATGACAACTTTGTGAAGGATGAGAAGGCGGAAGTAGTGGTTTCTGAAAGCATACAAGTAGGACTGATGGCTTGAACAGAACTAGTGGTGAGCTGGAGGATTTTTGCAGCGGTGACTGTAGCTACAGATGGTCGGTTTGTCAGATTTGTCAAGCAGCTGTCGAGCAAGGACAAGAGTAATTTCGCTAGATGAGGCATTTCGGCGTTGGTGGTGGCTAAGTGTTGGTGCAGATTCTCAATTGGGGTAGGGATGGTGGCTATGGCAAGTGGAAACGAGAGGCACTCCCGATATATTTTTTGACATATATTTTTTAAATAATGTTTTTTTTTTTTTAATTTTTTTTTTATATAATAATTTTTTTTTGTTATATATATATATATATATATATATAGATATTTATAATATATATATATATACATATATATATCTATGTTGCATGAGTTTCTGGGATGTGGGAACGTTGGGAACTTGGGTACAGGTGTTGGGAACAGCTAGAGGTTTCCCCAAAATTTACAGGAAACAGCTAATCGAGAGCGGTAATATTATATAATAAAAAAATTAAAAATATAAAAATATAAAATATTTTTTTAATTATATAATTTATATAATAATCAAAATTAATATTGAATCAAAATATTCAAATATTAAAATCAATTTAAATATATAATCTCTCTTATATATAAATATATTCTTTGGGTGTCTCTCTCCCTGAGTCTCTCCCTTTTATATATATAAAATATTAAAATGTTAAGTTCATTATGACACATGACGAGTCTTTGAAATAATCTGGCTTAAAAATACAAAGGAACAATTTTACATATGTTTTTCTAGTTATTCTTAAAAGAAAAAGTAAAGAAACTCTAATGTTTAAGCATTAACTGCCACATACAATATGCACACACAATCTTCTACCATATACATACATAAACAACAAAGAAATACTCATCAGCGTGACATCCCAAATATCGCCCTTACATCGAGGTGCCACACACTTAACCCATCAAGAGATTGCTCTAGTTTCTCAATTAAGGATATCGATGCTAAGGATGTCTTTGGCCTTTCTTCCTGCGAAGGTTTCAACTTAGGCTCATGTTTTGTGGGCAGTTTAGCATATTTCTCTACAGGTTTTGTATTCCCCAACCCCAGGGAACACGGGAACTCCAAAAAAAACAGTCTTCAAAGCTCTCAAAACTTTCCCAAGCTCCCATTGCAGCTCCTGCTAAAAAGGGAATGTTCCCATACAGTTCCAAAGCTCTCGGGAGCGTGGGAACGCTCCCAAGTGTTGGGAAACCCATTCAATGGTTCCTGTGCTCCCGGGAGCTTTGGAACTGTATGGGATATATATATCTGTTACACGGGAACCGCTCCCAAGAGTTGGGAAACCCGTTCCAATGGTTCCTGTGCTCCCGAGAGCTTTGGAACTGTATGGGAATGTTCCCTTTTCAGCGGGAGCTGCAATGGGAGCTTGGGGAAGTTTCGAGAGCTTTGAACACTGTTTTTTTTGGAGTATATATATATATATATATATATATATATATATTATAACTAATATTTCTTTTACATAATTTCTATTTTTAATTTTTTTTATATCCCTTTCTAATTATTTTTTTTAATGGCCAAAGGCCTAAATGGCAATATGGAGAACTCCAAATTCTAGTAGAAAAACGCTTCAATGACAACAAAGTTGACGAATTTTATGGCCAAAGGCCTAGATCGAGAATGTGGCTCTATGTAGCGGTTAAGCAGCCAATGGATCAGATAGCTCTGATACCAAATGAAGCGAACAAAGTCCATTCTTCAAGTTAAATACTCCAGAAGACTTGGAATATAAAGATCTCCATTGAGATACAAGAATATATATTAAATGTATGAATGAGAATGATGATACAATGAGAGTGAGAGGCTTGCTTATATATTAGGCAAGTGCCTCTTCATAGAGAGTCATGTCCCATTTAGACATGCCTCTTCAACCTAATTACTAATTAACTAATCATTATTACCATTATCCTTATTATATATATATATATATATATAACACATCCATTCTTTGGGTTGATCATCAATTGTCATTGGGAATTCCACCTTATATCCTCATCTTTGAGTCAAGGCCTAGAAATTTGCCCTAAGAGGTTGATGCATCTGAAAGAATGATAAAAGCATATGAGGCTACAACTGAAGAAAAGAAAAATGCAAAAGATGACTAAGATATAGTAAGCGCATGGGCAAAAACCTAGCATGAGCTCTAACCCCCTCATTAGCCATTGCCTAGTTCCTCAACATTTCATGCTACATCATAAAGGAATTCTTGAATGTCTCAACCCTGATGAGCAAGAAACCACTGCGTCTTTAAGGAATACTGGAAAAGCATAAAGAAATCTTGGTCTCCTAATCTATGCAAGAAAGGAAGATAAATCATTAAAGTAAAAGGCACACTAAAGGTATGGGAAAAGCAAGCCGAGGAGAGGGGTAATTCATGTCTCTACAATTGCTCCCTATTTTAATTATAGTACTCAGAGATGTTGGAACACCTCTAGCTGGAAACATGGTTGTGGCCATCTTCCTTAATGTCTTTCCCACTTCGTCATTATCGTTATCACATGCACATATGGATTGATGAGTTTACCTATGACATGTCCTTTCCCTTGGGGAATGGAAGCACCTAATAGGAATGAAAGCATAATCATCTCTAACATAAGTGTAGTAACTTGCTTACAAAGCTCGACTTAGAAAGACATTGGAAGGAATATTTGTGTGAACTATTTTTGTGCCCCTTGTTGACTTTTTGGGTAGTTGTAGGAGGTATTCCCTAGCTACAAATATTAAAAGAAAGAAAATTTTAATTTAATTAAAAGAAAGTAAATTAAATTTAAATTTAAATTTTATTTGCAAAGAGACATGCCTTTTCGGCACCCTAATCACTCACATTTCTCTCACTCTCACACACATGGGAAGCAAATCTAAGGAAGAGGCCGAAGTTTCTAAGGAGTCAAATTTCTGAGACAGTGAATGTTTGACCAGTAGAATTTTATGAGTGTAATTAACTAATGATGTTCTAGAGTGTGTTAAAGTAATATCATATATCATTGGTGTTAATTTTTAGGGCTAGATTGCGCTCTATTGTAGATAATTGCATAACTTTTTCAACATTTTCACATTACATTCACTCCCTAACTCCATATCATCAATAACAATTATGTAGAGAGAACAACAACATCAACAAAGCCGTGGAAAAATAAGGAACAATAGAAGAAAAACAGAGTCGTCCAGTCTCACAGGTTTGTTGGTTTTATCCAAAAACAAATTTCTTTATGAAGAAATCTAAGAACTTTGATTCCTAATGCCATTGTAATATCTCTTGATACCCTCATCCTAAAAATGGACCAAAACAATCATCTTTCTCTGCTGAATGATGCAACTTTGTTTATTCCATGATGTAACTTTTTGTTCCATGAATCAGTATATGATGAATTTTCAAAAAAAGAGGGGGGAAAAATAAATGTTCAGAGTAACAAATTCATATTTGCATTCCAATTACCAAGTAGAAGTTGAGACGAAGTTCTATGTTAACATTTCCCTTTAAAATGCCAATGGTTTATTTAAGGGGGCCAATTGTGTCTTCCTGCTAACATAGGCATGTGGGCATTTAAATGGAACCCTTCACTTCCTACAAAACTATGTAGCTGAAATGTTTTTCAGCTGTTTGCATAGAGGAGCTGATGTCAATGCAAGAATGACATGGTAATAGTTCAAAAATTGATCTCAATAAAGTTTCCTCAAAAAGGGGTTATAATTAGATGTTCTGGAGAGAGGAGAAGCCCTAACACTAGAGAGGAGGAGGCTTTGTTTGACAAATGGAGACCAATGTTTTAAAACTCCGACTCGGGTTCAGAATCAGCCGAGGGTCGCTCCGACTCCATCTCTGACACGGTATCGACTCGGCCGGTTTGATTTCAATCACTCGGTCGTTGTAAAAAATACATTAAATATTTATTTTTTTATGAAAAAACATAATTTTGAATATTTTCATTCATGTTTCCAAACACAAAGCATAGCATAAAGAGAAAAGACAACATATGATCAAAGTAGGCTCATGAATATATCCATTATATCAAAATGGCACCCAGTGCACTGTCCAATACATACATGATATAGAGATCATAACAAAAACACACAACCAAGGAGGCTCTAAATGACCTCTACAACAAAAGTAAAACATCACTAGTCACTACTAGCTACTGCTAGAGAAGCCAACATCATCTGGCTCAGACTCTGAATCAGAGTCAGACAGGGAAACCCACAGCTCCTCCTTCTCATCACGATCTCCAACTGCAACTGTAGAAGTAGTAGCAATAGCAGGCATAGCAGTTGCGCGTTGAGAATCGAGATATCTACGAGGAAATGTGAGGGGGTTGGGTAGCTTTTATAGGCTTGGGAGCGGTTATAGATGGACAAGAAAAAATCCCAAAACCAAAAAATAACCAATTTTGGAGTCTGCTTTCCCTCCAAATTATGTCGTTCACTAGGTTTGACTAGCTTGTTCGGTTTAAGTTGGACTCGGCTGATCGACCGGTCTGTTACCGAACCGGCTGAATCAGTGACTAACTCGGCTGGTTCGGTAACAGACCGACCTTTAGACCAATTTTTGTACCAAGCCGACCCGGGCAGGGGTTCGACTCGGTCGGCTCGGCCGATGCCGAATCGGCTTGGTCGAATTTTAAAACACTGATGGAGACCCATGGCGACAACTTTATGGAATCCCAACTGGATCTTGGGACCCCACAACAAATATTGAGGTTGATTTGACGGCCAACCCTCAAATTGTGGATCTTCCAGGAATCTACACCTTTGACACATCATCACCCTTGGACATGGCATTTGGAGCATGTACGATGGATGACGTCAGCATTTTACAGGCTACACCTCACACATGTGGGTAAATTAGGCATAATTTGATGTTAGTTAATGGGTTGGCTTGTAACCCAAGGTCGATTAGTAATCAAACTTGATTTAAGGGTTTTGTAAATCATAATTAGGTGACCTAATCCTCATATAACTAGAGAATAGGTTCATTTCATTCCATGATCTTCACTTGTGACTATTTCGACCCTCTTAGAGAATTCGACCTAGCTTAATTGTGTTCATGAATCTTATGGAGATGTGATCTATGGTGGATTTTTTATAATGGAGCTTTTCTTTGGCTTTGGAGATGTCATTTTGGAGCAATAAAGGACTTCTTCATGCATTATGTTTTGTAAGTGTACCTTGCATTTGATAAATCTTTATTATTTTGTGGCTATTGTATGGAATGGTTGATTATCTAGGGCTTCTATGTGCAAATTTATGGTTGAAAATTATTTTATGGACTCTTGATGATAGTATTGCATGCATTACCCACTTATAGAATGTGAATGACAATCCCATGGGTGAATCCTTCAACGTCCTCTCCCCATTGACTTTGATCCCTCACAAAAGTGATAGCTAGGGTTTGAAACCTAAGGTTCTTATTCCCTTACTCTTTTGCCAAGGAAAGCTCAAGGCATTGGCCTTTTGTTACAATGGTTGATCACCTTGAAACTCATCTTAAATCTCACTTCTCTTCTCTAAACCATGATTTTCGACCTCTTAAGGTAAGTTGCTAACTAGGGTTGGAAACTTTCCTTGGTTGAGGGATTCAACATGTGGAGGTGAGGTATTTTCCTCAAAATCAAGTCATCTCGTCACTAACTTTTATATTTTAGGGCAAACATCCATTGCCCTCGGTAGATTTCATGCTAGAAAAGCCCTAGCTTGCCCTAGGCTTCAACTTGAGGCTTATTGAAGGCTTCTCGCTCCATAACTTGGAGGTCCACATCTATTGGAAGCCTTTTCTTGGCCTTGTTATCCTAAATGATCTATTTACCTTGTTCTTTCTCAAGCCCTAGTCACGTTGTGCCCTAATAAGGCCTATTGGAGGATGTGAATTGCCCTATTGTGCTAACTAAGCCCTATTATTAGGTGGATTTTTCCTCACTAAGCCTATTATGTCACCTTGTCCCTTGCAATTGATAGATCCTTTAAGTGACCTAACATAGGGAAGCCTCCCTAGTGGTGAAAGTCCACAAAAGAGTAGGAGGTAGTGGTTGTGGTGACAACGAGCCACACATCGCATTGTTGTCCCTTGGTCTAGCTCTTGTTTTGTGAGCTCCCCTCATAATACCTGCTAAATTTTGAGGCAACGAGGCCAAATTCAATTAGGCCTTTTATTGGTGAATGTTGGAGGTAGTAAACCTTGAGTTTAACCTTGTTGATCCTTTTAATTCAAAATCCATCCTTTTACATGGTTAAATTTACCCTAGAAGGGATGATGTCATCATTCTCTAAGCATTATGTGCCTTAGAAAAATCCTAACCCTAGCTAGGGCTTCAACTTAAGGCTTACTTAATTTGAAGGTTTGCCTTACTCCTTTGTTGATTTTTAGTTAACTTTTTCTTTGTTGCATCTATTCCTAGAAACCCGTTTATTGCTACATATCTTGAAACCCTAGGTCATATGTGTCATCTTTGAGAACTTTGTAGCTTAAGTGCAACAATAATCAATAACAAATGGAAAGGAAAAGGCCTTCAAAATATCAAGGTCCACAGTCCTAAAATGACTTTAATTGCTTTCCAATTAGAGACAATTGTTCTTCACCAGGAACTTGAGGGTCCGAGTGATGGATGGTTATGGTTTCCAGGCCCATCTGGACCTTCACCACCTCCCATCCCCCCAAGGTCATCTTGTCTTATGTCCATGCTATCCTTGGAACTTCTAGGGAGATCATTGGAATCAGAAACAACACAAATAACACATGTGGGGATTTAAAATGTACTCAAACACTACATGGAGTTAAATTAACTTGTCTAGATCATGCAAAATGATCCATGAAAGTTGTTGCTTCTGTGAAATATCCACAAATATACCAACTGGATATTATTATCCTAACTCATTAGCAATTTCTTTGTTTACGACAAATAGAATATAATTCACTGATGCATTCTTCACAGGAATATGTTGACAAAGTAAAATAAGGAATTGAGAAATAGATGCACACACATAAAAATTGACACAATTCATTTGGACTGAGAAGTTCTTGGAAAAACCTCGAAGGGAACACTGGTGCAGCAGATCAAAGTTTATTTTATTATTGTGCAGCAAATTTTAAGAGTACAATAATTTCGAAGCCCAAGAGGCAATCCTCTGGAAAATATCTGGCAAAATAATTTGGAGATCCCAGATCTCCTCTGCTAAACAAATTGGCCTCCTTTATCCTACTCGAACCCCACACTGGCTACTCGCACTGCAACCTGGAATTAACATTGTTAGCCTTGGGCAACTCGCGCTGCCTGGAAATTGGCTCCAAGTGAGTTGTCCTGCCTCCCTCTGCCTCTGGAAGTGACTCGCTCTGCCTCCTGGAAGCTAATCCAGCTCCCAACAATTGAATCCTCTCTCTTTCGACTACTCACTAAGGATTTCTGGCTATTCGCATTGGATTTTGTGTCCCTCTCTGCAGATAATTTGGCCTCCTATCTCCTGCCAATACGGTGTTGGATAATCAACGGAAAACTCCTCGGAATCTCTCTCTAATTTGTTGTTGCTCCCACTCTCTGATGCTCTCCCTCTGTCTCAAATTGTGCCCTTGCTAAAGTTGTGAATTGGGTAGCTTGATCTGCCTTTCTATCACAACTATGTCTCTCTCCATCCCATCACCTTGGGTCTTATAATCTCTCGCTAGAGCATCAACGGCCAAGATCTAATCATGATCGATGGCTAAGATTAATTTGACTCCCTCAATACAATTTTCCGGAAGTGTTGAAGCTTCTAAGTTTACTTAGTTTAGAAACTCTCCATGCACTTTTTCTGATTTATTCCTACCTACTTGTTATTTTTCTTTAACAAGTTATTTACAAAGTAAATACGAAAAATAAACACCAGTGCATGCTCAACATATTACAGATCAGCAACTAAAAGAAACAAGAACAAACACACCACATGACACCATTATTTTTGGACCAATGTCCCTGGAAAAACCCAATGTGGGAAAACCGGTGCAACTATCTGAGGGTTTTCTTATTAAGCAATATCAAAGTACAATCTAGGTGTCGAAACTGGCCTACCCAACAGAGAATTTCCTTAGCAGCTATACCTCAGAGTTTGAGAGAAATCTCCTGGCTGAAACCCTGGAAAATCCTTCCGGTAGCTCCTTAGCACAAAACTGCTCTGCAACCCCAACATCTACCCAAACTGGACTGCATCAGCCCCTCTCTATCTCACGCTGGCCCTCTGTCAGCCTTTCTAGCCTGTGTCAGCCCCAGGAGGCCTTGCATCAGCTCTGGGAGCCTCTGCGTTAGCTGCGCTAGCCCCTCTGGTGCTCTGCGCAACACTTGGCTGCCTCTGCATGGCCTTGCATGAGACCTGGCTGGCTCTGCGTCACCCTCCTTGGCTGTTGTGCTACTCTCCGGACACAATCTTTGCCTTCTCTATTTCTCTGTACTCAATGCCCCTCAGCTGCTCTCCCGATCACTGATTCTATCTCTCTTAGCAAACCCCGCTCTAGAGAATAGAATGACTGATCATCTGGTGTACCCTCCAAGTGACCCTCAAGCCTCCTCTTATACTTTTCCTGTTGACATCTCAACGACCGAGATTAAATCCCTAATCAACGACTAAGATTAGATCTAGCTTGATCCATGTCTTTTGGACCACTCTAACACAAATTCATATTAATACACATTAATATTTTATTTTCCATAAGTTTAGACTTAGGGACTCCATTAAAAATATTAATTATTTTAATATCTCCTGATCTGTTTAGAATCTGCCCAAACCTTTTCTGGGTATTGGAGATCTCATGTGCCCCAACCTCTCCACCAAATTTCGTGGCTAGAGCACATCCGATGCTACCCCAAATCAACACTCCCTCTTAGCGAGCACTGTGCTCTAGCAATACTCCTCACTGAGTATTACACTGATCATCCAGCATCGGTACCTGTGCTAATGCTAGGCCTTCCTGCCCAACATCCTCTGCACTGCCACATCCTGTACCACTGCCCATGGTTCTGCCACTGCCACTGCTGCATCTGTACGACAGCTCCCTCTACATCCGTGCTGCTGCTGGTTGTTTCTCCCAACACTGCATCTGCACTGCGCCTCCTCTCATCATGTTGTATCATGCTGCCCACTGCTGCACTACAACTCAGTGACTGAAAAGTAAGTAACTGATCTCCCAACTTACCTTCCTGTTGGGCTAGAAACACCCTCTGATGCTGAAGCTCCCTCTGCCGCTGACAAGTGCTCCCTCTCTGACCTCTGCGTTGCTGCAACAACTCCCTGCATCTCACATCTTTGCACACATCTTTGTGCCTTCCTGCATTGGTGCAACACTCTTGTGCCTCTCGCACTGCTACAGCTTGCTAGCTCTGCGTTGTCTCAGGACTCTTGCACTGTAGCTCTCTCTGCCGCTCCATCTGCATTCGTCTCTACCCACTCAGCCAGTCCTACTACTCCTCGTCGAGGCTCCCATAGCAAGGTCTAATCCAAGAGGCTGGGTACCTCAAAGATCCTACCCCTCATCACCTGTAGTCCATCTGACTACAGCTGGATGTCTCCCACTTCCGCTCAAGTGGTGCGTGTGCACTCATGGCACAGTCATCGTCTATCAAAACTTCCTTCTTTGCCCGTGCTGGCGCTACCTTAGTCTCGGAAGACTCTCCCTTACTCTTCTTCCTTGGGCACTGGGTCGCATAATGACCCATCTCCCCACAATGGAAGCACTTGATCTTGGAGAGATCTTTCTTCTTTCGCTTCTCCTACTTTCCCTCATATGCTAGGGCCACGTCCTCCTCCTCCTGCTGAACTTTGATCCCTTTGCTGCTACTACCTGTTTTCGACTGTCGTCTGAACTCTTCCTGGCGAAGAGCTGCCCACATCTCATCCCAAGGTAGGAGAGTCCCCTTACCCAAGATACTCTGGACAAACACTTCCCAATCTTCAGAGACAGCATTCAGGGTTGTCCTAACCATAAGCTCCTGATCCGGTGTCGCTCCTATAGCAGTCAACTAGTCTCAGATCTCATTCAGTCCTCCGAGGAAGGTGTCAATCGATTGACCCTTCTTCATCTGATACAACCTCATCTGGTTCTCGAGCAGCATTCTTCTTTGCACAGAAGTATGCTGGGACATGTTCTTGAGAGCCTCCCACATCTCAACTGTCGTTTCCTTCTCGGCTATATGTGGTACCACATGATCCTTGACCCCATCAAGGATAATGCACTTGGCCCGCGCCATCGCCTCTTCGTACTTGTTGTTATCATTGGGGTCGATTGGGATAGCTATAACCTTCAAGGAAAAGTTCTTGACACGATTCTTGTCAAGCACTGATAAGATTCTAGCCTTCCAGACTACGAAGTTCGATGCTCCGTCTAGTCTATCCTGGTCTCTTACGCCGTGTAGTGCCATGACGCTCCTCTACTTCCCTCCTAGAAGTTCTCTGTTCAACTCCTCTAAGTCTCTACTTCCCGTCTGGAAGTTCTCTTCTGAACAACCTCTGAGTCCTGATTTCCCTCCTGGAAATCCTTCTGCTGCTTGTCGATATGCCCCCTACTCTGATCGTCTTGTGCAACTGCATTGTTGATCCAGGTACCTCGGCTAGAAACCCTCGGTAACAACTCCTCTAGCCCTGCTCTGTTAGGTACTATTCTGACTACAATACCTCACCAACTCCACTCTGCAATATTTCTGCAGCCTTCTAGACTCGAGCAACTGCCTCTCTGTGAATTGCGTCAGCCCCTCTGTGCCTCACGCTGGCTCTGTGTCACTCTAGATGGGTCTACGTCAGCCCTCTAGCCTTTTGCGTCACCAATGCTAGACTCTCAGAGGCTCTGCGCAGCTCCCAGCTTCTTTTGTGTGGCTTTGGCTGGCTCTGCGTCACACTTCTTGGCTTCTGCGCTGCTAGAAACAACTTCTGTAACCTTGGGACAGTTGTTTTTTGCTGCTATTGCTCTGCTCGGCTGATATCTTTTAGTCCTCTTGTGATCTGCAATCGCACTCTAATACCATGTTGAAGTTTCTAAGTTTACTTAGTTTGGAAACCCTTCATGCACTTTTTCTGATTTATTCCTACCTACTTGTTATTTTTCTTTAACAAGTTATTTACAAAGTAAATATTGAAAATAAACACCAGTGCATGCTCAACATATTACAAATCAACAACTAAAACAAACAAGAACAAACAGACCACATGACACCATTATTTTTGGACCAATGTCCCCGGAAAAACCCAATGCGAGAAAACCAGTGCAGTTATCTGAGGGTTTCTTATTAAGCAATATCAGAGTACAATCTGGGTGTCAAAACTGGCTTACCCAATAGAGAATTTCCTTAGCAGTTATACCTCACAGTTTGAGAGAAATCTCTTGGTTGAAACCCCAGAAAATCCTTCCAGCAGCTCCTCAGCACAAAACTGCTCTGCAACCCCAGCGTCTGCCCAAACTAGATTGCGTTAGCCCCTCTCTGTTTCACGCTGGCCCTGCGTCAACCTTTCTAGGCCTGTGTCAGCCCCAGGAGGCCCTGTTAGCGTTTGAAATTTCACCTCAGGCTGAAAAGGTAAATCTCAAAAGCTACATCAAACCATTCAGCCTCGTAGCTAGCCCTACGGGGCAGGAGAAGGCTCTCTCCGGTCAATCTCGATAAATTTTCAATAGGAAGAGATGACCAATCAAGGTAACACTGATATTAGGCTAGTAAACTGATTTGAAGGTTGATTTGGGTTTTTTTGGGGTTTTTGGTGGCAAATTGAGGAACTGCAATTTAGGGTGCGGGGATTGGACACAGTTTCTGCAGGGGGGTCTTTGGGGCAAGGCAGGAGATTGTGTAGATGTCTTTAGCTGAAATGGATGATCTAGAAGAAAGATGAGAGGGCTAAAGAGAGCAAACAATGGATTTGAATTCTCTTTAAATAGTAGAAAACATAGAAATTAAACAAATTTGAAAGCAGAGCATGCAAGCATGAGTTCTAACTTTATCACTTCATTTGTTTAATATGCAGCAGTATAGAAAGGAAATGGATCACATAACAAAGCTTACAATAACATGAAGAGACACACCATCAACACAATGAGTCCACAAGAATCCCAATGATGACTGCAAAACCCTGGTCTTCCTTAGCCAAAAATTGCAGAGATACAAGCAAAATATACAATGATAGTTCCTCCCTCAAGAGTCCAACCATGAAAATGAGCATGAAAGTACATAATATAGGTAATCTAACCTCTTCCCCACCTCTAGGGGTCGAGCTCACCATCCTAGGAGCTGTTTGAACAACTCCTAAACTAAGCACTACAAAATAGGCAGTCAAAACAACTTGCCTCTAAAAACTTGGAAACCAGTTCATACAGTCAATTTTACTCTTTTACATGAGAGAAACTTCTAGAAGAGTAAAACAAGAGTAAAAGTACCCAAAAAGTGCCACAAGTACAGTCAAAAGGATCATCATCGACCTCAGCAAGTCAAACTGGGGCTAATCTGCAAATTCTGGGCTGAACTAGTCAAATCTGGCCAAATCTGCTCAACGGGTCGCGCACTTTGGAGGCCTGTTTGGAGGCCTTCCCGATGTCAGAATCAGGTGCAGGATAGCTCGTTGGAAAGGTCTCTGAGTCTACTTTCCAACCCAACCAGAATTTTTGGATTTGGAGGTCATTTGCCCAGTCAAAAGTCAATTCTCCCAAGACTACTTCTGCAGCTCAAAAAAGGGGCAGAAAGTCAAAATTTGACTGTATTTTGACCTTTTGGAGGCCCAAAACTCCATGAAAACTCAAGGTAATGGATGGGCATATGTAACTTTGCATGACAAATCCACCAATGCTGAGTTTCCGCAAAACGGAGCTACGATGACAAAGGGTCTCACCGGGGGTGAGACCCGTTGAGAAGCCAAAACCTATAAATTGCCCAAAAATGCCAAAAATGAGCCAAAACTTCCAAAATTTTTTGTGCTTGATGCTATGAAGAGGCTAGTGAGTTAAATGATGAGTGAGAGAAGCCTCGGCCAAGATGCGGAGTGGGTTGGCCTTCTTCTTCCTCCCAAGAGCCTCGGTCAATCTTCTTTGAAACACTTTCATCTTTGCTTTATAAACGTGCATCCTAGCCCAATAGTGGTTTTTCATGTTTCTTAGCAGCCTTTTGTCTTGGTTGGCCTTAGCCAACAGCCTCTCCCAGTGTGCATTGACCCGGATGAGCATGGATTCTCTCTCAGCAGGCAATAGGTCACCGGGCCTCCTACGGTTTAGGACTCGATCACTTCGAATCCTCCAAATCTCATCAAGGGCCTTCTCCTCCTCCAGCTGAGTGTTCCGCTGCTCTAAATATGTGATGGTCCACTGAGCACCCTCAAGTCTCCGCTGCAAAGTCTCATTCTCGGCCCTGAGTTGCTGAATGATCTCCTTTGCCTCCTGGCTAGGAGAACTGACCTCAAGATCGATCACTGGATCCTCGTGAACCATGGGTTCTTTGCCCCTCTGCAATACATCTGCTGGTGAAGAAAACGAGGCCCCTTCCACATGCTGTGGAGATAACACTCGCTGCTCTGACGATGAAGGCGAGACCCCTTCCACCTGTTGTGGAGATAATACTCGCCTAGCTGCTGCAAATAAGGCCCTTGGGCCTTTCTGATAGGTGACCATAGGAGTAGAGCTGACATGTCGGGTGATGGGAGCATCGGGCTGCTATGATGGTCCTCCCTCCTCATGAATAGCCTCCTGATGTGGCTGAGGTGGCACTGTGAAAAACTCACGGGAGATGAACTCCTCCCATGAGATGCCCTGCTGAGTCAACTGATGCAAAACAATGAGCTGAATCAAACCATAGTGACAAAGACTCCTGTACTGCTGGGCCAGGGTCTTCCTCTGCAACATAGGTACCATCCTCTGAATGTTCTGAAACAGAAAGACTGGGAGGTTCATCATCCTCACCCGGGTGAAATGCATCAACAGGCGAATGTGATATGAATACACCTGTGAAAATCTGCCCTCACATGTGAAATAATGCATGATGAGTCTCATGAGGGGAGCATACTCACTCCGAAGAAATCTGAATGGGAAAACACCTGTCAACAGTTTCACAAATGATGGCCGGATATAGGGCTCAAAGTGAACAAAATCAAGAAGTCTGCGCTTAGACCACACCTCCCCCACATTCGGTATACCTGTAGCCTCTGAGATCACCTCGGGTGTCAATATGAAATTCACCCCTGCAAGAGTGACATGTCCATCATGGAGGTGTAAGACAAACAAGCGGGCCAACTCTCTATGATGCTGAATCTAAGAGAGCCTCTCACAAAACTGATAGCATGACATGTACTGGAAACAACTCAGTGCCAAAGGACAAGCCTGTAACTCTGCTAATGAAGTGGGCTCCTCCCTCCTATGGTGACCTCCTTTACCCCCTCTACGAGGCCTCCTCTGTTCCTCCATCTCTGTAGATGATGAATGGTCATCACCTTGCTCATAAATCTCAGTATCTGACATGGTTTTGGAGCAAGGTGGGCAAACTGAAGGAGTAAATGAACTGCTGCCTCTGCCTGCAAAAGTACTGAACTCTATGCTGTTTCAAGGGGAAAAAACATGAGGGGAATGTTAGGGGAGGGAACTTCTTAACAAGGAATGGGAATATATGAAAATAATAGGGAATTTCAAGGGAAACTTTACAAATTGTCATGCATATAGGAACAATTTAATCATTGGGAAATCATTTGCAAAGAACATCTCATTATGGGACAAAACATGTATGATAATGAACATGAAGGGGCATACATGAATCAACAGGGACATAAAGACACCATACACAAATTTGCTTGCAGGAGTTCATGTGTGGCATAGGGCAAATTTTGCTCTTTTTCTGTTCTTAAGGAGTGCATGCACATTAAGGGGTACATACTCATCATTTTCACATAAAGGGAAAGTGTTCATGCATAAGGAGATGTCAAAGATATATAGGGATTTGTACATGCTTTTAGATATACAGCACATTAAATTTACATGACTCCCTTCTGTCTTTACAATGTATCTTTTCTTTTTTGTTTTAGTTGTTGCATGTGTATGGTAGAGGGAATTAGGGTTTGAGTGCTTGTGAGAGGGGTAGGGTTTATAACTTAGGGATGGGGGTAGGGCAACATTTTATGTGCAAATGAAATAGGACAGAGATGCCAGCATGATTATTGATGAAAGAGGGGAAAAAGGAAGGGATCAATAGGACAATAAACACTTGAAACAGTCACAAAACCCTAGCATTTTACAAACATTAGCAACAGCCATATTAATCCATTCCCTTGCAAATTTAAATGATGAAACCATGACACACATCATTATTTCCACCACCCATATCAACATTCATGAATTGAGTGCCTACCTCGATCAATTTTGCAAGTTTGAAGAGGAATGAGGGAATTTATTGGCAGTTTTGGAAGCTGGCAGACGAACGGGTCGCGCACACCCCTGGACGGGTCGCGCACAGCTCGACGGGTCGCGCCCGTTGTGTTTTTGCACTGTCGGAAGCTGCTGGACGGGTCGCGCACCGCCCAACAGGTCGTGCACGAGCCTGGACGGGTCTCGCACCTGGAAACTGCCCGAAACACTTGTATCTTCGCCTTCTTCTCCTTGCACGCTCTCACAATCTCTCTTGGAAGCTCGAAATGCATAATAAGATTGTAAGGAGGGAGAATTACCTTTTATAATCTCACTTTTGAAAAAATTTCATCCAAAACCCACTTTATAAAGTTTATTTTGTCACTTTTTTTAAAAAACACTGATTTTCTTGGTTTCCTTTATCCTGAAGTTGACTTTTTGAGTGCTTTCACCTGATTCTTTTTGCAGGGAGATCGTCTGAAGGACTGTGGCAAGGGGACCAGGGTTGTTGCTGCCTTTCTGAAGATTTCTTGGACACTTATTCTTTTTACAAAAATTATCATGACCTTGGCTTTAAAAACAGGGTTTTTAAATCCAAAGTTAAAAATGAGTTGTACATGATGAAAAATTCAAAGGAACATGTTTACCATCCTCCCTCTGGCTTGCTGGTCACTCAAGGACTCTCAGAAACAGGACCTTGCTAACCTTGCTAAGACAACTGACCAAAACCCTAGACCTAGAATTTTGACATTAAGACCAAACAAGAGCATTTTGATAAACTCAATGACCTGATATGACCTGATCCAACAAAGCCAACAGGGATATGAATAGACCAGCTCCTCCATCACAGTTATGGCATGCCTAACGGGATGCAAATTTTGACACTGATGGGACACCTACTAATGCAAATGCAAAGAGCTTTGATCACTGATGGAGGGCTTTCAAAACCAACACTAACATTGGCTCCAATGGGGATGGTAGCTCCTTGGAGGTACCAAGAACCTCAGACCTCTGGGAGAGCAGATCAGTGCCTTTATCATTGGGCAATGGAGTCAACTTATTTCTCATGTGACCAACTTGAAATTACCTTTACTTGACTTTAGGCAATTAACTGAAATGAAAGACTTTACTTGGACACTAACTCACTGACTCTATACAGAAAATGAACTGACATGAAACTACTTGTAAAACTCACTCCAACTAATCACCATTTTCGGGATTATAGCCTTCACCGCGGGCCCCAAACTGAAGATGGAAATCAGCTTCACACTTGCTGCAGAAAGAAAATGACATGGTATTTACAATGAGAGTGATGAGAGCAGAAAATGCTCAAGCATGATACCTTTTGAGTAGCCGGCCATTCACCGACCCTCCAAGACATTCATCTCCATTCATTTCTTTGAGAAGGAAAGCATTTGGACCACGGTATGCTGCAATTTTATAAGGACCCTTCCATAAGTTGTCGAACTTTCCATGCTTCCCTTTATCCTCATTGCGGGCATCCCACCGTAACACAACATCATCAATCTGAAACTCATCTGCCTTGGCCTTTTTGTCATAGATTCTCTTTATGCGCTCCTGCAACTTAAGAGAATTTTGATGAACTTCTTCTCGTGTCTGCTGCAAATGAATCATTTGACTGATCCGTCGTTGCATAGGATCCTCTTCACTACTAGCTTCTTGAAACAACTTGGCTACCGGGACACTAAGTGAAGTAGGAAACACTGCATCTACTCCGTAAACAATTTCAAAATGTGACATACCAATTGACTTCTTTTGACTTACCCGATCAACCCATAGTGCATTTATCAATTTCTTATGCCAGCTCTTCTTGTTTATTTCCAGCAATTTCTTTATAATATTCACAAAGGATTTGTTTGAAGATTCGGCCAGCCCATTACCTTGCGGATGGTAAGCGATTGAATGCCCCAAACTGATGTTATATTTAAAGCAAAAATCAACCAACTTCTTTGATTTGAATGCAGCTGCATTGTCAGTAATCAACTTTTGTGGACAGCTGAAACGTGACAAGATATTATTTTCAAGAAAGGAAATAATTACCAAATCTGTGGCCTGCCGGGTGGGAATGGCTTCAATCCATTTTGTGAAGTAATCTGTAGCTGTCAAGATCCATCGATGCTGCCCGGAAGATGTTGGGTGGATCTCGCCAATAAAATCCAAGCCCCATTGCTGAAATGGCGCACTGATTTCCACCGGTTTGAGAGGCAAGGGCTGTAATTTCTGTTTTCCTTGAAAAATTTGACATTCATGACAGCTCTTTACCGCTTTATATACATCTGAAAATAAAGAAGGCCAATAGAAACCAGCTCTCAAAATTTTATTAGCCGTGGTCTTCCAAAATAAGTGACCCCCACAGTCACCCTTATGGAAATCATTTACTGTTGTTTTAGCTTCCTCTTCGACCAAACAGTTCAGCAAGATGCCACCAGGATCCTTCCAATAAAGAGCAGATTTGATAATGCAAAATTTGGCAGCCTTAAGCTTCAATGTTCTAGCTTTGTTTTTAAGCATGCCAGGAGGTGCAGATAAGTTTTGAAGCACATAAACTATATCAGCATACCAAGGAGAAAACACAAAGATATCGGACACCTGTAGAACTGAATTCTCTTCATCTTCATCCGACAAGGCAGCAATTAAATTTATATCAAGGACATGAAGGTTTGCCTCAGCCATCAACTTAGCTAGACCTTGGCCTTTAATCAGCTTAGTAGGCTTAATTTCAACATCATATTCTAAAAGTGCAGCAATCCACTTACCCCTTCTTCCTTCCGGTTCCGTTTGCACTAGAACATCCTTCACAGCTGCATTAGGAACATATGCTAGAACATGGGAATTCAATATGTAAACTCGGAAATCTTTCAATGCTTTAATCAGGGCCAATGCTTGCTTCTCAATGATATTATAATTCAGCGCTCCATCTCTTATGATACGGCTGAAAAAGGCTATGGGTCTCTCAACTCCATCTCTCTTTTGCATCAGTACTGCTGCCAATGTATGCTCAGAGGCAATGAAAACAAAATAAAATCCTGTGTATAATCCGGGCTAATCAAGGTTGGAGCTGAAGATAAGATTACCTTTATCAAATTAAACGATTTCACTGCTCCTTCGGTCCATCTTAGTTCGCTGTCCTTCTTTAGCATATTTGTTATTTCTCTAAGATGCTCAGCAAGATTGGGAATGAAACGACGCAGAAAATTCAACTTACCATTGAAAGACTGAATTTCTTTCTTGCTACGGGGCTGCTCCAATTGCTGAATTGCTTTTAATCGTGCAGGGTCTATACGAATGCCATCTTTAGAAATGATATGGCCCAGCAGCTTGCCTTCACTCATAGCAAAAAGACTCTTCTTCGGATTCAATGAGATGCCATATTTTCTGCACTTTTCAAACACCTTAGTCAAATGAAACAAATGCTCTTCATCTGATTTGGAAAACACGGTCAAATCATCAAGATATACCACTAAGAAGACATCCTTCTCGTTTGCAAAGGCCATGTCCATTGCCCGCTGAAATGTCGCACCCGCATTTTTCAATCCAAACGGCATCTTGGCATAATGAAATGTACCCCATGGAGTAGTAAATGCTGTCTTGTCACGGTCATCTTCGTGCACCAAAATCTGATTATACCCAGAGTAACCATCAAGCAATGACATCCTGGATGCCCCCACAACCCGCTGCAATATGTGATCCATCTTGGGCAGCGGATAATTGTCCTTTAATGACACTTTGTTCAGATTTCTAAAGTCTGTACACAAGCGAATCTCACCGGTTTTCTTCCTCACGGGCACCAAGTTTGAGATCCAATCGGAAAACCGGATTGGCACTATGATCCCGGACTTATACAACCTGTTGACCTCCTTCTCAATCAATGGCAGCAATTTAGGATTAATTCTTCTCAACTTTTGCCGGAAAGGCTTTTGATTTGGCTTTATGGGAATGGTATGCTGAATAATGTTTGTGTCATAAGTTTTCAAATCTGAATAATCCCATGCAAAGACATTAGAATACAGAGACAATAATCTGATATACTGCTGCTTTACCTTAGGCGGCAACGCTTTTGAAAGCTTTACCATCTTTGGATTTGCAGCTGTCCCAAGGTTCACATCTTCAACTCCTTCATCCGTTGGCCTCAAAGTTGGCTTGCGGGCGACATCATCCTGATCAAACAATTCCTCTAAAGGAATCAATCCTTTTGGAATGTGATTGTCTTTGAGCTGCAATACATCCATCTGATTCACTCCTTCAGCTTCCGTATCTATTGAGATGTCTTCAAACTTACCCTTAACTTGCAGAAAATCTTCAATTTCTTCGTCATCTTGGAACACTTGCCAACACCTTTGGTTATCTGGAACTGTAGGACGATGCTTCACATATATCTCAAATTTATTGCTGGAATTCATGGGTATTTTCAGATTACTTGCCGCTTTAGTCAATGCATCCGCAACACCATTTTGAATCCGGGGCACACATGTCAAGGTATGTTCAGAAAATCTTTTCAGGATATCTAAAACAGCATTTCTATAAGCTCTCATGCGAGGATGTTTGGCCTGAAATTCACCTTTCACTTGCTTGATAACTAGTTCGAAGTCGCCATATACTGCTATTTTCTTTGCCTTTAACTTCAGAAGGATTTTCAAACCAGCAATAAGAGCTTCATATTCTGCCTCATTATTCGAGCAATCAAATGCTAATTTATAAGAACATACCCGTACCTTGCTTGGAACTTGATCTTGGGCTGAAAATGGGCTTCGGATCCATACACCTATGCCAGCACCATCGCTGCCCACTGCACCATCGAAATCCATTGTCCAAAGACCCTCTTCATCATCTTCTAGGTGCTGAAAGTCCGACTTTGTTTCATGTTCTGTTTGCTGCCCATTTATTTCTGCAATTGGCCTTATGACAGCAGACCTTTCTTCCCTTTCCTTTCTCAAAACTTCTCTGAAATTTTCTGAAATGTTTGGTATGTCTTCTACTTGAACTAACTGACTATCTACCTCATTGAAATTTTCCGCAAACAAAACAAAAGATTCTAAATCTGTTTGTACATAATTTACAGGATGATTCACGGGCTTTTCCTTACTAGTGATCATGTATTTCATCTTCTGTTCCCGATATAACTTCCTCATTTGACCGAAAACTGGAATTGAAGCATATGAAAAATCAAGCTGAATCGTACCTTTGAGTTTGGCTCCCCATGACCTCGACAACAACATGCCAAATCGTGGAGGAATATCCGCCACCACCACATCCATCAAAACATTCTTTGCTGGAATTTGATCTAGACTCACCACTAAGTCTTTGATCAAACCAATGCATCTTACCCGGCTGGAATCAAACGAATACAAATCATGGTACTTCCTTGTGATGTCAAGCCCCAGCTTCTCCGTGATTGTTTTCGGCATCAAATTATGTGAAGCTCCCGAGTCAAACATAGCATTGTGCAGCACAAACTCATGCAATCGCAAACTAATATAAAACGGAGGAATGTCACTCTCGGGAGACTCACCATTCAAAGCTGGCCCAAGGATTAACTCCGGCTGATCATCTTGTACATTCACCATGTCTAGCATTGGGTCAAAATTCAGCAATTTGGAAATTTGGCCTCGGTAAGTAGCATTCTTTATAACCTCCGTTAAAGGAATAGGTATCTTCACCTTTGCAATTTCATTCTCCAAACTGAAAACTGGAAACTTCTCACCTTCCTTTGCCGAATTATCTCTCTTCTCAGCTTTATCCTTTGGTGCATTTGATGGCTGGTCCACTTTAGTTGCTGATGATGATGGGATTGTTGAGGGACCAACTATGTCTTTACCTTTTGAAGAAACTGAATCATTTTTTGCTGCAATGTCTTTCTTCTTCTGCACAGGATTTATAGGAATAGTCCGACCTCTCAATTGCCTTTGCTGTCCTTGCTGAGCTGATAATGCATTCAAGTACCCTCTTTGATATTCTTCAGATTCTTCTTCAAGTATCATATCATTTGACAAAATATAATGCTCATCTTGTGGAAAGACGGAATTACTTACCAACTCATCTTCTTCCGTGATATATGTAGGCATATCATCAGGGGTAAAGAAATGATTTTCCTCGCCAACATTATCACCCTCATCTTCAGATTCTTGACTACCAAAGTTTTGCTGAAAAGGCGGTTTCATTTGCTGCTGAACTGCTGTGTCTTGTGCCTTTGTTTCACGCTGCTTGATCCTATACTGTTGCTGCTGGCCTCTGAAATTTGGGTTACGAATCTGAGTTTCCGGCTTGTCAATTGTGACCCTTTCAAGTAACCTCTTCACCTGTTCAACTGACTGAAGAACCTGATTTGATGTGGATGCTTCCTCCTTGATTGTAACTCGCTTTTCTGCCTTCCTCCTTGCTCTTTTGTCATTCAAATTTGCCTCAACGCTGACAGCAATTTTCTGCATGTCCTCCAAGGTAGGGGGATCTCTATCTCTCAACGAATAAGCCATTTCCGGATCAAAACCATCCGGGAATTTGAGAAGTGCTGATTTTCTAGATGGCCTCAAATCATCGGGAATAGCATTATACACTGAATTGAATCTGATTATATAATCTTGAACTGACTCACCCGGATTACGCTTGAGGTTGTTGTATTCGGCATTGATTTGAAGCGGATCTTTTCTGATTTCCCACCGATCCAAGAATTGATTCTGAAGAGCTTCCAAGGTAGTGATGCTGTTAGCTGCCAACCCTCTGAACCATTTTCTTACTTCTCCGGCAAATGTTTGCACGAACAACCGCATGGTAACATCTTCTTCATCTAACTCATATAGATCAAAGAAAGTTGACATTTTATCGATATGTCGCTGAGCTGTAATACTTTGTGGTGTGCCATCAAACATGGGAATTTTACTTTGGTAATCAGCAGGCATATCATGAAGATTAGCAGGCAATGCAAGTGGGGCAAACCGGGCTGCCATTTTTCTAGGTAAGGTAGGTCTTGGAGTAGCAGGCGGGGTAGGTGTAGCAGTATGAGTAAGAGGAGGAGAAGCAGTATGTGAAGCTGAAGGCGAAACAACTGTAGATGGAGGATGAGTAACTATGGGAGAGATAACAATAAAAGGAGGATTTTTCTGTTCATGCGCCGTGATAGAAGATCCAATATGACCAGAGATATTTTCAAGGAAATCAGCAAGAGTAGTAGCTTGTACACGTGACTGAAGATTTCTCAAAATGAAGTTTTCAACTAATTTGTTATGCCTCTCAAATTCGATAGCAGCTGCAAAATCAGGATTAGGAACTAGAGTTGCAAGTGCACTTTCAGATTTAGTTTTGAACAGAGACAACTCAAAGCTTTCGTCAAAATCTAAATCTTCAAGATACTCAAAAATAGCCGAACAAGAATGAGATCTGAAAAGGGGTTTAGGAGCTGTAGCCAGCTTGTTTTCTCAGAATAACTAGGAAAGAGAAAGCGTTTCAGCCTGTGAAAACTCTCAACCTATCATCCACGGCTCAGAGTTAACAAATACATGGGGATAAGATGTCAAAGCAGCGCTATATTCACAAGCTCACGGAGATTGACTGAAGCAGCGTTTATCTACTTGCGCTGATGTAAAACAAGAGCGTTTTCGAAGGCTACCTGGCGTAACTTCAGGCTCCGTCTAAGACCTATGAAATAACACGTCAATGAACAAAAGATCAGTTTGTTCTCCCCAGTATGGTCGCCAGTATGTTAGCGTTTGAAATTTCACCTCAGGCTGAAAAGGCAAATCTCAAA
Source organism: Pinus tabuliformis (assembly GCA_031772625.1). Classification (NCBI taxonomy): domain Eukaryota; kingdom Viridiplantae; phylum Streptophyta; class Pinopsida; order Pinales; family Pinaceae; genus Pinus; species Pinus tabuliformis. The sequence continues at coordinate 1,180,623,801 of CM062804.1, forward strand.
AGCTACATCAAACCATTCAGCCTCGTAGCTAGCCCTACGGGGCAGGAGAAGGCTCTCTCCGGTCAATCTCGATAAATTTTCAATAGGAAGAGATGACCAATCAAGGTAACACTGATATTAGGCTAGTAAACTGATTTGAAGGTTGATTTGGGTTTTTTTGGGGTTTTTGGTGGCAAATTGAGGAACTGCAATTTAGGGTGCGGGGATTGGACACAGTTTCTGCAGGGGGGTCTTTGGGGCAAGGCAGGAGATTGTGTAGATGTCTTTAGCTGAAATGGATGATCTGGAAGAAAGATGAGAGGGCTAAAGAGAGCAAACAATGGATTTGAATTCTCTTTAGACAATAGAAAACATAGAAATTAAACAAATTTAAAAGCAGAGCATACAAGCATGAGTTCTAACTTTATCACTTCATTTGTTTAATATGCAGCAGTATAGAAAGGAAATGGATCACATAACAAAGCTTACAATAACATGAAGAGACACACCATCAACACAAGAGTCCACAAGAATCCCAATGATGACTGCAAAACCCTGGTCTTCCTTAGCCAAAAATTGCAGAGATACAAGCAAAATATACAATGATAGTTCCTCCCTCAAGAGTCCAACCATGAAAATGAGCATGAAAGTACATAATATAGGTGATCTAACCTCTTCCCCACCTCTAGGGGTCGAGCTCACCATCCTAGGAGTTGTTTGAACAACTCCTAAACTAAGCACTACAAAATAGGCAGTCAAAACAACTTGCCTCTAAAAACTTGGAAACCAGTTCATACAGTCAATTTTACTCTTTTACATGAGAGAAACTTCTAGAAGAGTAAAACAAAAGTAAAAGTGCCACAAGTACAGTCAAAAGGATCATCATCGACCTCAGCAAGTCAAACTGGGGCTAATCTGCAAATTCTGGGCTGAACTAGTCAAATCTGGCCAAATCTGCTCAACGGGTCGCGCACATGCTGCTCAACGGGTCGCGCACTTTGGAGGCCTGTTTGGAGGCCTTCCCGGTGTCAGAATCAGGTGCAGGATAGCTCGTTGGAAAGGTCTCTGAGTCTACTTTCCAACCCAACCGGAATTTTTGGATTTGGAGGTCATTTGCCCAGTCAAAAGTCAATTCTCCCAAGACTACTTCTGCAGCTCAAAAAAGGGGCGGAAAGTCAAAATTTGACTGTATTTTGACCTTTTGGAGGCCCAAAACTCCATGAAAACTCAAGGTAATAGATGGGCATATGTAACTTTGCATGACAAATCCACCAATGCTGAGTTTCCGCAAAACGGAGCTACGATGACAAAGGGTCTCACCGGGGGTGAGACCCGTTGAGAAGCCAAAACCTGTAAATTGCCCAAAAATGCCAAAAATGAGCCAAAACTTCCAAAAAATTTTGTGCTTGATGCTATGAAGAGGCTAGTGAGTGTCATGATGAGTGAGAGAAACCTCGGCCAAGATGCGGAGTGGGTTGGCCTTCTTCTTCCTCCCAAGAGCCTCGGTCAATCTTCTTTGAAACACTTTCATCTTTGCTTTACAAACGTGCATCTTAGCCCAATAGTGGTTTTTCATGTTTCTTAGTAGCCTTTTGTCTTGGTTGGCCTTAGCCAACAGCCTCTCCAAGTGTGCATTGACCCAGATGAGCATGGATTCTCTCTCAGCAGGCAATAGGTCACCGGGCCTCCTACGGTTTAGGACTCGATCACTTCGAATCCTCCAAATCTCATCAAGGGCCTTCTCCTCCTCCAGCTGAGTGTTCCGCTGCTCTAAATATGTGATGGTCCACTGAGCACCCTCAAGTCTCCGCTGCAAAGTCTCATTCTCGGCCATGAGCTGCTGAATGATCTCCTTTGCCTCCTGGCTAGGAGAACTGACCTCAAGATCGATCACTGGATCCTCGTGAACCATGGGCTCTTTGCCCCTCTGCAATACATCTGCTGGTGAAGAAAACGAGGCCCCTTCCACATGCTGTGGAGCTAACACTCGCTGCTCTGACGATGAAGGCGAGACCCCTTCCACCTGCTGTGGAGATAATACTCGCCTAGCTGCTGCAAATAAGGCCCTTGGGCCTTTCTGTTAGGTGACCATAGGAGTAGAGCTGACATGTCGGGTGATGGGAGCATCAGGCTGCTGTGATGGTCCTCCCTCCTCATGAATAGCCTCCTGATGTGGCTGAGGTGGCACTGTGAAAAACTCACGGGAGATGAACTCCTCCCATGAGATGCCCTGCTGAGTCAACTGATGCAAAACAATGAGCTGAATCAAACCATAGTGACAAAGACTCTTGTACTGCTGGGCCGGGGTCTTCCTCTGCAACATAGGTACCATCCTCTGAATGTTCTGAAACAGAAAGACTGGGAGGTTCATCATCCTCACCCGGGTGAAATGCATCAACAGGCGAATGTGATATGAATACACCTGTGAAAATCTGCCCTCACATGTGAAATAATGCATGATGAGTCTCATGAGGGGAGCATACTCACTCCGAAGAAATCTGAATGGGAAAACACCTGTCAACAGTTTCACAAATGATGGCCGGATATAGGGCTCAAAGTGAACAAAATCAAGAAGTCTGCGCTTAGACCACACCTCCCCCACATTCGGTATACCTGTAGCCTCTGAGATCACCTCGGGTGTCAATATGAAATTCACACCTGCAAGAGTGACATGTCCATCATTGAGGTGTAAAACAAACAAGCGGGCCAACTCTCTATGATGCTGAATCTGAGAGAGCCTCTCACAAAATTGATAGCATGACATGTACTGGAAACAACTCAGTGCCAAAGGACAAGCCTGTAACTCTGCTAATGAAGTGGGCTCCTCCCTCCTATGGTGACCTCCTTTACCCCCTCTACAAGGCCTCCTCTGTTCTTCCATCTCTGTAGATGATGAATGGTCATCACCTTGCTCATAAATCTCAGTATCTGACATGGTTTTGGAGCAAGGTGGGCAAACTGAAGGAGTAAATGAACTGCTGCCTCTGGCTGCAAAAGTACTGAACTCTATGCTGTTTCAAGGGGAAAAAACATGAGGGGAATGTTAGGGGAGGGAACTTCTTAACAAGGAATGGGAATATATGAAAATAATAGGGAATTTCAAGGGAAACTTTACAAATTGTCATGCATATAGGAACAATTTAATCATTGGGAAATCATTTGCAAAGAACATCTCATTATGGGACAAAACATGTATGATAATGAACATTAAGGGGCATACATGAATCAACAGGGACATAAAGACACCATACACAAATTTGCTTGCAGGAGTTCATGTGTGGCATAGGGCAAATTTTGCTCTTTTTCTGTTCTTAAGGAGTGCATGCACATTAAGGGGTACATACTCATCATTTTCACATAAAGGGAAAGTGTTCATGCATAAGGAGATGTCAAAGATATATAGGGGTTTGTACATGCTTTTAGATATACAGCACATTAAATTTACATGACTCCCTTCTGTCTTTACAATGTATCTTTTCTTTTTTGTTTTAGTTGTTGCATGTGTATGGTAGAGGGAATTAGGGTTTGAGTGCTTGTGAGAGGGGTAGGGTTTATAACTTAGGGATGGGGGTAGGGCAACATTTTATGTGCAAATGAAATAGGACAGAGATGCCAGCATGATTATTGATGAAAGAGGGGAAAAAGGAAGGGATCAATAGGACAATAAACACTTGAAACAGTCACAAAACCCTAGCATTTTACAAACATTAGCAACAGCCATATTAATCCATTCACTTGCAAATTTAAATGATGAAACCATGACACACATCATTATTTCCACCACCCATATCAACATTCATGAATTGAGTGCCTACCTCGATCGATTTAGCAAGTTTGAAGAGGAATGAGGGAATTTATTGGCAGTTTTGGAAGCTGGCAGACGAACGGGTCGCGCACACCCCTGGACGGGTCACGCACAGCTCGACGGGTCGCGCCCGTTGTATTTTTGCACTGTCGGAAGCTGCTGGACGGGTCGCGCACCGCCCAACAGGTCGCGCACGAGCCTGGACGGGTCGCGCACCTGGAAACTGCCCGAAACACTTGTATCTTCGCCTTCTTCTCCTTGCACGCTCTCACAATCTCTCTTGGAAGCTCGAAATGCATAATAAGATTGTAAGGAGGGAGAATTACCTTTTATAATTTCACTTTTGAAAAAAATTCATCCAAAACCCACTTTATAAAGTTTATTTTGTCACTTTTTTAAAAAACACTGATTTTCTTGGTTTCCTTTATCCTGAAGTTGACTTTTTGAGTGCTTTCACCTGATTCTTTTTGCAGGGAGATCGTCTGAAGGACTGTGGCAAGGGGACCAGGGTTGTTGCTGCCTTTCTGAAGATTTCTTGGACACTTATTCTTTTTACAAAAATTATCATGACCTTGGCTTTGAAAACAGGGTTTTTAAATCCAAAGTTAAAAATGAGCTGTACATGATGAAAATTTCAAAGGAACATGTTTACCATCCTCCCTCTGGCTTGCTGGTCACTCAAGGACTCTCAGAAACAGGACCTTGCTAACCTTGCTAAGACAACTGACCAAAACCCTAGACCTAGAATTTTGACATTAAGACCAAACAAGAGCATTTTGATAAACTCAATGACCTGATATGACCTGATCCAGCAAAGCCAACAGGGATATGAATAGACCAGCTCCTCCATCAGGGTTATGGCATGCCTAACGGGATGCAAATTTTGACACTGATGGGACACCTACTAATGCAAATGCAAAGAGCTTTGATCACTGATGGAGGGCTTTCAAGACCGACACTAACGGGCCCTGCGTCAGCTCTGGGAGCCTCTGCGTCAGCTGCGCTGGCCTCTCTGGTGCTCTGCACAGCACTTAGCTGCCTCTGCGTGAGCCCTTGCTGGCTATGCATCACCCTCCTTGGCTATTGCATTGCTCTCCCAGCACAATCTCTGCCTTCTCTGTTTCTATGTACTCAATTTCCCCCAGCTGCTCTCCCGATCATTGATTCTATCTCTCTTAGCAAACCCCGCTCTAGAGAATAGAATCACTGATCATCTAGTGTACCCTCCAAGTGACCCTCAAGCCTCCTCTTATACTTTTCCTATTGACATCTCAACGGTCGAGATTAAGTCCCTAATCAACGGCTAATATTAGATCTGGATTGATCCATGTCTTTTGGACCACTCTAATGCAGCTTCATATTAATACACATTAATATTTTATTTTCCCTAAGTTTAGACTTAGGGACTCCATTAAAAATATTAATTATTTTAATATTTCCTAGTCTGTTTAGAATCTGCCCAAACCCTTTCTGGGTATTGGAGATCTCATGTGCCCCAACCTCTCCACCAAATTTCGTGGCTAGAGCACATCCGATGCTACCCCAAATCAACAGGAAGTCTCTAAACCAAAAGTCGATTTCCTCAATTAATACCCATTAATTAATCAATTTTCCTAAGTTAGTCTTGAGAACTTTTTAATTATTGATCAATTAATTTAATTGAGTGGTTTCTAAGAGTTTTCTCTTGAAACATTTTCTGGGTTTTGGAGATCTCGAGTTCCTTAGCCAATCTAACACCTTAGAGACTATAACACCTATCTGATGCTACAAAAAATCCATAAACTAACACTCGTTAGCGAGGAAGGCATTCTCCACTCCAACATACTCCTGTAGCTGGATTGACAATGCCGCTAACGTCTAACATCTATTTCACTTCCTTTCTTCACATCTTAACTGCTCTCACTCCTTGTCACTAGAAATCACTGAGAAGAAGTCAATCGACAAACTTGTCTATCAACACTGCGCATATTCTAATCCACCTTAAGATCGTTGTTGCTACTACTCTGCTGCTATTCCTACACTGCTACTGCAACTACTGCAATAGTGAGTCTGATCTCACCTGATCTCTCTCTGAACAGAAGTGGGAAACCTCTCCTAGATGGAAACTCCCTCATGGAATCTCACTTGGGCTAGAATTGCACCTGCAACCTGCGACTGGGCAATTCACATTGCCTCCAATATCACACGAATTTCGTGCAACTGCAATTGGAAACCCAATCTCTATTGATCTACTATGTCTCTGCAGTTAGCTCTGCTACTGTCCTTTGAGTCTCTGATTACAACTAGCTCTGCTTTGTCTGTTGACCATCTCATTATGCCCAACTGTCTCTACGCCTCTCTGGTATCTGACTACAAATATCTTTGCACTATCACTCAAAATTTGACTGCGCCTTATTGACATCTCGACCCTTCTGCTACTCTGTATTGTGGGCTCCCGTAGCAAAGGAATTGATCCATGTGAAGAATAATGCTCTTCCCACGAACCCTGCCCATCGCAACAATTTGAAGCCTCACACACCTCCTCCATCTAGAGGCATAGATGTTATTAATGCAACCTCCTCCAACCTGGAGGTCAACTCATTAATTTATGTCGAATTTGTTGTCTACTGCTCCCCATTCTTGTCCTTCTTCCTCTTGGGACACTCGGTGACGTAGTGACCGAACTCACCACATCTTGAAGCATTTGACCTTCAACATGTCCTTTTTCTTCTTCTCGCCTCCATTCGAGTTTTGTCCCTGACTGGGACCCTTCTTTGCCTTCCCTTTACCTGTAAAGGCTACATTCTCCTCTTCCTAGTTCTCCACTTTCAGTCCTTTGCTGTTGTCGCTAATAGTACCTTTTGCGAGGCTGAGTCTTAGCTCCTCCTGAGTGAAGTCACTCCATAGGCGATCCCATCTTGGAAGTGTGTCTCGCTTAGAAATCACTTGGACAAATGTACGCCACTCCTTGGAAAACCCATTTAGAGCTTTGCGCACTAGCTCATCATCAAACGGTTTCTCTCCAACAGCTGCAAGTTCATCTCAAATATTCTGAAGTCTGGTGAGATAGGAAGTAATGCCTTCACCCTTCTACATCCTAGTGGTCCTCAGCTTCTCCTTGAGAATTGTTTTGCGATTCTCTGATGGATTCTCATACAACTTTACGGCGACATCCCACATGTCATTTGTTGTATTTTAATCTGCAATATGTGTGACAACATGATCCCAAACACCATCCAAGACCATTCTCTTAGCTTTGGCCATCTCTTTCTTGAAGGTTGCCAACTGTTGTCGATCTATTGGCTTTGCCATGACGTTTGTCACAAACGCCTTCAGGCCAAAGTTAGAAGCTTCATCAAGTCTGTCTTGATCCTTGAGTCTTGTTGTGGCCATCTCTACAAAACTTAAATAAAATGGAGACTAGTACTAGAAATCTCCTTCTCCTTCCTTCTGCTACTTGCACTATTTTTTGAATGCGCAGATCTACGCTCACCTACCTCCGGAAATCCTTCTCTAGCACTCGCACTGCCTGTTACTCCTCTCTGGGAACTCCTCCGGATTCTAGCACACGTACTATTGCTCCTAAAGCACGTACTGGCTAAACTGGCAAGTCTACTACGGCTTTTTGCTACTAGAAATCACAGATCTCCTCTTGGAACTGGAAACCCTCTGAGAAAATCTAGAAATCTCCTCTATGTGCTTTTCCCTTCCTTCCTTGCACAAATTCGCAACTGCAACCCCTACTGCAAATCTTTTGTGCCCTAGATCTACTCTGTGAAACAATTGATATGCTCATAGGTACTGCTTCCCGGAAATCACACTATCTACAAACTCTGCTCTGAGGCAATTCGTACTTTTCCTCCAAACTAGATCTAGAGATTCAATTTCTTGCCTCTGCAATTCACACCTCTAGCTTGGCCTGTGCAAATTTAAAAACTGGTGCAGCGGATGAGGGTTTGTTTTATTATTATGTAGCAAATTTTGAGAGTACAATAATTTGGATGCCCAACTAGCAATCCTCCGGCAAATATCTGGCAAAATAATCCAGAGATCCTAGATCTCCTCTTCTAAACAAATCGGCCTCCCTTAGTCTACTTGAACCCCACACTCGCTACTCACATTGTAGCCTGGAATTTGCACTGTTGGCCCTGGGTAACTCACACTACCTGGAAATTGGCTCCAAGTGAGCCGTCCTATCCCATTCTGCCTCTGGAAGTGACTCGCTCTGCCTCCTAGAAGCTAATCCAACCTCCGACAACTAAATTCTTTGTCATGTCCCCAATAAATAATTTTGCTAAGTGAAATCCTCATTTTTGCAATTTTGGCGTTATAAAATATTTTGGCTTTTAAAACTTAGAAAAAGTGGATCAAGGAACCACTTACTCTATTTTTGGAGAAAAAGGAGAAATAAACATTAGAGAAAATAAAATTAAGTTGTAAGTGGAATGTGGGGGCCACTCAAAAAGGGAATTTGACCCCCTTGAGAAATTTGCACTAGGAGAAAGAAAGGGAAAAGAAGGGAGTTCAAACTTGTGGAGAGAGGGACCCACCAAGAGGAAAGGGATCAACATCTATAAATAGCACATGAGGGCTCCATTTTTGCATCCTTCTGCTCATTTATTTTCTAGAGATCGAACTCTCCCTTGGAGGTTGTTCAGCACAAGGGCAAAGTTGTTTATCTCAAGAGTTTCAAGCGAAACTCAACCTCATTTTGGAGAACTTTGAGTATCTCCCTAGTGAGGCTTTGGGGATTCTATTCTAGAACTTCCATTGGGGTTTATCACAGAAATTCCACTCAGAATTTCGCACTTCCTGGGTGCAGAAGAAGAAGAGGCACATTTGGAGAAGCTTCTTTCCATTGCAAGCTTTGGGCTTTTGCAAATGATTTCTTCAGTAGGAGGAGGCGTTTGGCACCAAATTTCAGAGTTGGGTTGGTGTTTTATTGTTGGACCGAATTTCTCTTTCCAAGAACTGCGCAGGGGTTGATAGATAGATATTTTGCAGGGGTTTGGAGCTAGTGATTGCTTGGGGTGTTCAGCTAGAAAGATTGCCCATTTCTAGAGGATATTTGCACACAATTTCTCAGCTATTTGCAGGAGGATTTTTGCCATTTCTCAACAGTATTCATCTTGTTGGGCGCGGAAATGGATGACCAAGAAATTCACACTCCTTAGGGCATTCTGGGTGAGCTAGAATTAGCCCAAAAAATTTTGGGTTTTGTTGGATTGGGTGTGAGGAGCCCGAGGCTAATTTTTCAGAATTTTTGGAGCATATTTTAGGGCCAAAATCACAGTTTACCTCCAGCAGCAGTAGCAACAGAGTTTTTTGGGCAGCGTGAATTGTCAGATTGAACTATTTCAGTTACTAGTAACACAAAAGAATGATAACAAGAAATAATAAAATTGTCAACAAATTGTGGAGAAGTGGAGAAATTGTTGATTCTAAATCCTCGTAAACCCAAGTAAATTTTCCTTATTATTTTTTTTCTGTCCCCCACCACCAATGGGATTTAGATAAAGATCAGAGAGTAAACTGAATAATTCCCGATCTGGAATCTTTGATTGCACATTATTTCACCTTAGTGTTGCATGCTTGTAGTAGCAAGCCTAGGTTCCATTTCTCCTCCATTGATGTACTCGTATTTCCAGATTTAATACAATGGCTCAGACTTTTGGCTCCATTATCTGTGTATATTGATTTGTGGTTGTGTTATAAATTTTTCTTATGTTGTAGTTAATGCATGCATTTGATATTTATTGTTAATTCCTAATTAGGAACATTACAGTGGTATCAAAGCATGTTCTTGGCCAACTATGGGCACAAGAGCAGGTTATTTCATGGCCTTTTGGTGGAGCAGTCTATCGTCATAGTGGAAGAGGCAGAGGTAGAGGAAGAGGTCGTGGTAGAGAAGGAGGAGAACTTGACCACTTCTCAAACATAGAGCTTGATCACGCTAGAGAACATATGGAGGATCAGGGAGGCAATGAGCAGCCTAGATAGACTAAGTGAGATCCATTGTTGCAAGAGCTAGTGAGGTCAAACCAGTAGATGATGGCACAAAATCAAGAGGTCATAGACATGATGCCGCAGATGATTAGATTGCAACTGCAGGAACATACAACGAGGGCCAAAAGGAGGGGCCAATGATGGAGAAGGAGGGTACCAGACAAGAGAGGGAAATCATGTGCATGCTTGCACAAACCAGCGGCAGAGCATCCATACCTATGGCCAGACAGGTAGACCCACGATGCCTCGCTTCCTAGAGGAGCCAGAGAGAGAGAGAGGGAACCAGATGCTAAGCTAATGAGATCTTTGATCAATGGAGTTGATGAGTATGAGGCATTGGATCCTAGGGTCCAAATAGTTTTATCCTTTGGGGACTATGGCCACCTAAAGGAAAGGTATAGATTCGGGACGGGAGCACCTTTCAAGGGACAGCACCAGAAAAACTAGGACGCTCAAAAGATGGCGGGGAAGGTAACGCTACCCTATTTTGATGGATCGACTAGGAGCTCAACCAGGGCGTGGATTCAGAAGTTAGATACATACTTCCACCTAAATCCCATGAGAGACACAAATTCTATCAAATTTGCTACACTTCACTTGGAGGGAGATGCGCAGGAGTGGTGGTATCATGGATTGGTCACATTGGGACATGCATTGATTACATCCTACACTGAGTTCACAAGGACATTGGTGGAGAGATTTGATAGGAAGGACCTTGAGTTACACTTCAGGGAGCTGGCCAACCTAAAGCAAATGGGCAGTGATGAGGTATATATGGCAAAGTTTCAGAGATTAGTTGTTATGGTCTCTAACATCTCCTAGACGAGGCTAATCATGTTGTTCATTGAGGGGTTGGTAGAGCCACTACATGGTTGGATGCAAGCTTACACATCATTGTCTTTACAGGATGCCATTAACCAGACCAGGGACATGCTTGATGTGATTTTGAAGACCAAGACACCAGTACCCCCCAGGCCTACCTTCCCCCAGAAAGGTAAGGACATTAGACCTTTTCAAAAGGAGTGCGTAGGGCGAGGACAATTGGATGATGAGACATGGAGAGACCTCCAGAGGAGGAAACTATGCTTTACTTGTGAGAAGCCACAAGCATCAGGGCACCAAGGGCAAGGCCCATTACATAGAGGTGTTTTTTGATAGTGAGTTGGAAGATATGGATGAGATGGAGATAGATGGAGATGATTGTGGCCCATAAACTATGGGAGGGGGACCATCACCACCACCTGAGGGAGGACCACCACTACCTACAGGAGCAATTATTGCTTTACTTCGGGGATTTCAGAAGTATTTGACATTGAGGATATGGGGCACATTGCAGGGACAACGAGTGTCAGTGTTGGTAGACAGTGGGGCCACCCACAATTTTATTGATGCACATTTGGTGGAGCATAGAGGCATACATATTGAGGCTTTCGAGGGATTCTCAGTGTTGGTTCCAAGAGATAGGACCATACAATGCACGAGATATGTACCCAATACTACCCTAACCATGGGGAACTACTCTGTGACAGACCATTTCTTCGTTGTTGATGTCCCAGACACCAATGTGGTGATGGGTGTCCAATGGCTATATTCTCCGGGGCGTGTCACTACAGATTGGAAGAAACTAGAGATGGAGTTTGCGGGACTGGATGGGAAGCTAGTAGTACCAAGAGGCATGCTTTCATATCCACCACAGACCATGTGATCCCACAAGATAGAAGTTGATCTCAGGCATGGGGACAAAACACGGGCAATGGAGCTACACATCTCAGAGTCGGGAAAATAGGGGCAGCCACTGCACCCTGGATATTTTGGCATTATTGGAGAAACATCAGGCAATATTCAAAGACATCGCACCAGGTTGTCCACCAGATAAGGGCTTTAAGCACACCATAGAGTCGGAGGAGGGAGTGCATGCAGTTATTACTACTCCCTATGTTGAAAAGTGTAACTAGGTACGGTCTTCATCATGACATATGTAATTGAGATTTTATGTAATTGATGTAAAGAAGAAAATAAATTTATTTTGTAGTACTTGAATCATGATTAAGGAATTTTATTTTAGTTAAGGTTCCCATTGTGAACCTTTAGGTTTTGTCATCAAGTCATAAAAGTCAAATTGAGTCAATGTCATGTATGGAGGTTCTAAATGATTCTCGCCTTGACTTAATTAATACTGATTAATTAACCATATTCCCTAAGTTTAGACTTACGAAATATTTAAAACTGGTTAACAATCTAATTAAGTCATTTCTAGGTGGAATTTCCAGAAAAGATTTCTGGGCTTTGGAGATCTCATGTATTCCATCCTCTCCACCAAATTTCATGGCTAGAACACATCTAATGCTACAAAAACTAAGATAAGATAGACATGCTTTCAGGGTACCACTAGATTTGGGTGAGGGAGCAGGATATTCGAAAGACTGAATTCTGGTGTCACTATGGGAATTTTGAGTTCTTGGTGATGCCCCTTGGGCTAATCAATGCAATAGCGACCTTCCAATCTTGCATGAACCATGTGTTCTGCAACCAGTTGTGCAGATTTGTGTTTGTGTTCTTTGATGACATACCGATATACAACATGACTTGGGAGGAGCACCAGCAGCACTTGGAGGAGGTCTTACGCATCTTGGAGGAACAACAATTTTATGCCAAAATGTTCAAGTGTGAGTTTGGATTGATAAAGATGTTGTATCTAAGACACATGATTGTCGAGGATGGAGTTAGAGTTCATCAGGAGAAGATTAGGGTCATTTTGGATTGGCCTACGCCCAGGAATGTGACGGAGTTGCAGGGGTTCCTAGGTATATGTAACTACCACAGGCAGTTCATGAAAGGGTTTTCTTAGCTAGCAGCACCCCTCACAACTTTGACAAAGAAAGGGGCATTCGAGTGGACATACGTGGCACAGGAGGATTTTGAGCGCCTCAGGAGAGTGATGAGCAGTTGTCTCATTTTGGCCTTGTTGAATAAAAGTGTAACTAAGTTTGGTATTTGTCAATGTAATTTTGATCTTTGTACTTGTTAAGAAAAAGAAATATTATTTTTATAAATTATGTGAATGAGTTTTTTGCTCATTCCATAGGTCTAGGAAAGTAAAAGAATCAAAATCATGTCAAAGAGCTCTTCTTGAGCATTTAGGTAACGTACATGGGTCAACCAAGTGTCAAGTAGCCCTCCAAGATAAGCACCATCCTTCAAAGAAGAAGAATGCAAGCAAAACAATGAAGAGAACATCCTGTCGGCCTCAAAATATATATATTGATGTCATGTCGGCTCATATAAAAGACACAATGATTCACCTGGACAAGTCGACTCAAAATGAAGACATAACACCTATATATACCCAGCTGGGGTATCCACAAAAGCATAAGAAGAATCTCGGACTTGTCTGAGATTTCTCAAAAGTCCACTATAGAATCTCGGATGACATATTGGGTACAGAACTTTGCACTAGTCTTACAACTTCAGATGAAGAGCAGAAACTTGGAATCTCTCTGAACGTCAAATAGTTACAGATCTCGTTAATGATTACAGAACCTCCTCCTTGATGGTACAGATCTCGGTGAAAGAATACTCCAGTCTCAGCTTAAGGGATCTCAGTAAAGTAGTCTCGGCATAGTTATGGCAGGGAAGATTTCGTTGTAATGGAAAAACAAAGTCACAGTCTCGGTGAAGAAGATGATTTCAGCGCCCCACAGTGGCACACATAGTCTAGGCATAATCATGATGAGAAGACACTTTGTCTAAAAGGTGCAGCCATGAGACAGTCATGATCTTGGTGGAGTTAGGAACAAATCTCAATCATATATATGGAAACCTCGTTGGTATGGTGAAGATCTCAATGAAGGAGAAGTCATGGTGCAACTATGATAATGATCTCGGCAGTGACAAAGGAGGAGGATTGGTGTCTTGATCTTGGAGTGGCCTAATAGGTCAAGGGTCATGGTTTTGGTATTCATCAATTGGAATCTCTATAAGAAGAATTTTGTGTGGGTTTTCCTCTCCAAGAGGGAGAGGTTTTGGCCCTGGCAGAATGCCAACTTCTTGTGTTCTTGTCTCTTTGTTTTTTGTAGCTATTTGATGAAATAAGAAACACACACTATAATAATGTCAAGGGAAGATCGTGCTAATAACAAAATTAAAATGCCTCACAAATAGTTATCAAGTCCAGAAGAATCTCATTAACTACATGTGCCCTAGATTCTTCAGCAAGCCTTACATGATTTTTCACAACCTTTTGTTTTGGCGTGTCATGCATCTAGAGAAGGCATTGGAGCGGTTTTGATGCAGGGAGGCCACAAACTGCAGAGCCATGAGAGGTTCTATTCCATATAGGACAAGGAGATGTTGTCGATTATGCATGTTTTGGCCAAATTCCGACAGTGTTTGATAGGTAACAAATTCAAGGTGAAGACTAATCATAACAGCATTCGATTATTTTTTGAGCAAAGGAAGCAGAAGTGGGTTAGTAAGATCCAGGCTTATGATTTTAAGATAGAGTATGTCAAGGGAAAGCAGAAAATAGTGGCAAATGCACTCTCGAGGAGGCTCGTTGTTGTCGTTCTGTATTTTTGAGGTTGAGGGAGTAAACACATAGGGCAGCATCAAAACCACTTTGGAAGCTGGGATCTAGCCCTGCCAGCTTCAGAGAGGGATCTCTCTGTTTAATTTAGCTTTGCTTTTATGTGAATTTTAGGCTAGCTATGACTATACTTGTTTGTTTTGATTGAAAGGTTTGGTTGATTTGAGTGTTATAATTCCATTGGGCTATGGAGTCTATAAACTAAAACTGGAGTTTGTTCATCAATTTTTAAAGGAGTTCTCACAGGCAAGCTAGGTGCAGTAAATGGATCTTTTCAGAGTTTAAATGGGTGGTGGAAAAGCAGAAATTGTAAGGTTCAGTAGAGAACAAAGAGAAATTAAGAATTCTTTATCCTGACTTTAGAGGAAAACATTAAAATTAACAACAGCCAAAATAAGGCATTCTTGATAACAAATCCTATTTATCACAGTTTCTGTTGATTAATTCAGATTTAGAAAAATAGAGGAAAGAAATAACAACATTTAAACAGGGAAATATAAGAAGCACATCACCATTCAAGACACCACATGAATCCTGTAAAAGGTCCCTGTATTATTGATGCTCCAGTATTTCAAAATTACAATGTGCAGTAGAAATTACATTCGGAAATCAACACTAATACTTCAAACGGTGAAGCATTTATAATGAAAATTGCAATAATGCTTTACAAAAACAGCTATCAAACTGACAGTGTATTATTAGCCTAATTACAAATTAATATCATCTAAACTTGGCAAGAGAATAGGCCACGTAGGCTATTGAGGAAAGTGGTGGCCCTGTTTGGGTGGTTTCTGTTGCTGAGTCATTCAAAACAGAATGTGATTCTGAACTGAGAATTGTGCTGGCTGCTGCGCTGGCAAAAACTTTAACTGGTCCCAAGTTACTGCTTAGTCCAGTAAATCAAGTAAATCTTCCATCTCTTTTCATCTGGCATTGTTAATTGTCACCCTGCAGTAGATCTCATCTACCTCTGTATATTTAGCAAAATTTGGTTTCACGGTAAAAATATGTTTTACCTCATTCTGCACATGGAAATCATTTGACATAGTCTCCAGAAATGCTTTTGCTGTAATACTTCCTCTTACCCCGTTGAACTTGGTGCTGCTTTTGGCTACCTCTTTCATTTTCTGGATGTAGTCCTCCTGAGTGATTAGCTTGTCATTTATAACATAAACACTGGGCAGCCCCTTCTGCATTAACGTTTCAATCCTGTTGGTAAATTTGTTCACCTGTAGCTCCAAGGTCTCACACTTTTCCTCCAACTGGTCAATAAGATTTCTTTTGGTCAAAACCTTCTTTACTTCCAGAATGGTAGCAGTTTTGTCACTGATTCCCACTTCCTCCAGTTGATATCTAGATTTGAACTTAAGGACCTGATAATATTGGCGGCTTCAGTTGGCATTTCTCCCAACTTTTCCCTTCCTTTCACAATGGTCTGAGTGGCCTTCTCTATTAACTCTTTCTGTTCAAATATAATCTGAATAGAAGGCCAAATTTCATTCATTGAGTCAAGTATGTTCATCCAGATTGTTTCCTTGGCTTGGACCAAGGTCTAGCCAATAGAAGTGTCTCTCTCTACCTGGTGCAGCTTTTCCAAAAGTCTCTGACTTTTGTCTAGTTCATCGGCCCAAGCAGCTTCAGCTTTGGCCTTTTGGACTTCCACAGCTTTAAGTTGGCTCTGTAAGGTGTTAATTTCCTTTGATTGCAAGGACATGTTTTGCAGTGTCTGTGCTACTTGTTCAACACTGGAAGTCTGAGTGGAAATAGAAGGTGTAGTAGTTGTTCCTGTGGAGGGCAGTTGAGAAAGAGGCACGGTATCCAAGGGAACAATGGCCATCTTCAAGTTGTCTTCTTTCTCCTTTACCAGCTTTTCTAACTCTACTTCCATCTATCTAATTTGTATGTTTTGATCAATAAGCAGTTTCATCATGTCAGCTTTTTGAGCTTCGCCTTCTACAATGTCCTTGGTCATTGGATCATCTGTAGCTGGCAGCTTGAGTTGTTTCCTCAATGCTGCAATGTCCAAGTTTTTATTCTTAATGATTTTTTCAGAAGCAATAACATCCTTAGGGTCATACCATATCTTGATCACCAAGTCTTCTAAAGACTTGATTCTGTTGTCTTTCGCCAAGGAGAAGACCTTTTCCATCTTCAATTGGGACTGTACATTTGCAAAGGAGACTTGCAATTTGGATAAAGGCATAGCAGTTTTAGTGAGAGTGGAGGATATCATCTCACCAATTTGTTTGTGCATCTCCATTTGGTCAATGGGATGTATATCCGTTGTGCTGAACTCAAAGGTGGTACTCTTGTAGTCAGCTGCTGATTTAGGTTGTGAAGTTCAGGCCTCAAGGAAGGACATTTGCATTCTGCCATGTTCAGTATCATATATTGACAGAAGTCTGCTTTGTGAATTGGAAGTCTGCTTCCAGAATTGATTGTAGGTGTTGTTCTTCAATATCTCATTTCTGAGCTTTATTTCTTTGTACCTATCAAACAGTGTTTTTTCCTTCTCTATCTGGATAGTGTGTGTTTCCAGCTCGGTCTCCATATGGCCTTGTGAAGATGAAGGTCTAGAAGGAGAAGTGGTGAACTTCATGGTTGCTGGTGGAGAATCCGTGATAATGATGGTTGTGTGGTCTTCCATTTCTTTATCCCCTTCTGTTTTGTGAGTCACCTTGGGCCTCTTTCTGTAACTGATTCTAAATTCACTGGCTTCACTCCCAGTTGCAGATGATGACCCTTCTTCTCTTTGTCTTTTGTTGTATTTCTCCTGAGGAACAAGAGTCTGTAAACTAGAAGTGGAAACTAGCTGCTCTTCAGCATCCTCTAGGGTATTTTCGGCCCACTCCAATTGATTGGCATATTGTTCTATCTATGGCCTAGAAGTATTAATATAGGGAGTATTCTTATTGTCCACCCTAAGCTTTGAAATGATGCCACAGGGGTCATAAGACCAAGTGAAACTCAAGTTGAATTTCATCTCCTTCAGTATCTTGTCTGCCTCCTCCCCTGCAGTTCTTGTGTTGCGGACCAATGGGCCTACCTGTGTTTTAATCCTGAACTATGCCTTCTTCTTTGCTACTACAAAGTGGATTTCATCTAAGTTTAACATTTGCCTAATGTATTCTAGTGCAAAGATCCTCATTGGGAGGTACTTGGGGAGCTTGTAGGGGGCCAACTCACATCCATAGACTCTGATCTCTGTATAATTTTGGTACAGGTACCAATCTCCGGTCTTGGCTTGGTCTGATAGATGTAGTATTCGTTTGATCTCCTCACTGATCCTGGGTTGCACTGCACTGTGGAGAATGTTCATAGCTGGATGAACAAAGTCTTCTACAAATTGCTTGTAGGTGAATTCTTGTTGTTCCTTCATGACCAGTGAGGTCCAAAAGATCACTGGTTGTTGGTCACCTGCATCATCCAGTTTCTGCAATGCAAAAGTAAACTTGTCTGCTTGATAATAGATGAACATGTAAATCAAAACTGAAGTGTAGCTAAAGACCTACTCTGTAGGAAACTTATGAACTGCTCATGGATAGTATAGGCCACAAATTGACTGAAATTGAAAATAGTAGTGGGTTGGTTGTCTGTGGAAAATGTGGAAAGGAATCCTAAGATAGGCTCATCCACCCACTAATCAAAATGGTAGCCTAGAATGTGAGAGAGGATGGAAATAATCTGCTTGGCCTAGTCAAGGAAAATGGCAGAAGGATAAGGAGGATTTTTCTTGGGAAATTAGGCATTCTCTGGAAGAAAAATCTCAAATATCCTAGCTCTGGTGGCAAAATCCAGCTTTTGATAAAGCTGGGTGAGGGCTTCTAGGGAGAAAGGGGCAGCATTTTCCATAGAAGGGGCCAGCATCAATTGGTCAATTGATTTGGTTGTGATGGGGAAAAATATGTCTCCTGTGGGAACAATTATAGCTCTTTGAGCAGGGACATAGCAAGCTTAGCATCTTCTAATGAATTCTGGGGCTTGAAAGGTGACAGGAAAGATGTAGTGGGGAAGGTTCGACTCCCAGAGTGCTATCTCATCCGTTTTATCAGTGTGTTTCTCCTCTAACCAGCAATATAGCTCGAGGAAATCGCAGTCACAGAGTGTTTCAGTGATTCGGTAATCTCTATTTACCAATGGTGTGTGATCCAGGTCTATAGAAGGGGGAATCAATGGGTTAATGGCCTGGTCTTGGGTCTTAGCTTTAGGAGGCATGGCTGGAACAGTTTCTGAGCAAAATGGATAAGCAAAGGAGGCTTACCGGGCTCTGAAACAACAGTCTGTCAGGCGAAGAGAACAAAGAGATTGGGGAATGTCGGGATGTTGGTGGCGAGGACGCTCTGATAGAGACTACAACAAGAAATTATGAATAGCAGAAAGAGAATGAGAAGCGAAAGATGGCAATGACAGGCTTTGGATCTTTTAAACACCGAGGAAGAGTTCCGTTGGAAATGGCGTGGGGCTGTTACTGAACGGTTACCCGAGAAAATTAAATGCGGAATGGGTATCAGGTGGGAAAGCATTTAATTGGAGCAATGGTTAGGACAGGTGGTGGGCAGAGAGTGGCGGAGGAGGAGTGGTGGGGGCGCGGCAGGAGTGGATGTGGGATGGTGGTTTGTGGAGGGGGCAATGGGCGGTAAATGGTATTAGCAAGGGGGTGCGAAATCACAGGGAGGCACCACGTAGGGAGTAGGGCACGGCGGAAGAAACCGCCTTCCAGACCCCCGCCTCCCCCCGTCCCCTGGCGGTAAAGGAAGAATGCGAAGGGAAGCCAAAAAGGAATTATGGTCGTGGATGAAATGGTGGATAGGATCCCAAAGCATCGAGGCGACAGAAATTTAACCACAAAGGACAAAATGCTTTGTCTACTTGTGTTCATATAATTTTGTTTCCAAACTTAGGATAGGGGAAAAAGTAAACAGGGAAATGAAATACTTATCCCCACGCACATATATCCTCTAAACTTAGGATAAGGGTTTAACAATAAAGTTTTTTTGAAATAGATATTGCATAACATCCACTTTTCTCCTCTTTCCCTATCCCAAACTCAGGACAATATTTATGCATGCTGACATTCAAAGCAACCCACCAAATCTGCCTACCCTTAGCTAAACTAGCATTTTTTATTTTAATCTCTAGGGTGCACTTAGACTAGCAAACCCATTCTCATTTTTTTTAATGCAGAAAGAAAAACTATCTAACCTATCCCTTATTTCTCCGATTGACCTAGATTAAACTGTTGGATCAATGTCGTTTTCTACCTAACTAATGATTTATCCAGATTAAACTGTTGGATAAACCTTCATTCTCTATCTAATTTACAGGAATTTAAAGAAGTCTAATCATGATTAAACAGTATGATTAAACTAAATCAATTGATTGTGGCATTTTGAACAAGCTGCACACAAATTTATTTTACAAAATGAAGCAAAATTTTGTATGAGTAGTGGCATTTAGACTTGCACACTTTCATTTTTATTCCTTTTTTTATTTTCTTTCCTTTTTAGTGGGGTTTAATCTTTTTCTCTTTTTTCAATATTTTTTTTTCTCTTTATTCTTCTTCTTTATACCCTCTTTTTATTTTTTATTCTATTTTTATTTATTTGGAAATCAATGGCAGATTGACAAGTATTTACAAAATAAGATTCCTGAGATACATCACTCAATTACCTTGAGATCCTATAAATTATAGGACCCTAATAGTGGCTCCAGCTAGGGATGGCACTCTCCCTATGACATGCCAAGAACATATGATCAGTAGCCTTGAGTTGTTATTTTAGCGATATCCACCTCTGATTTCTTTGTTGCACTTTTTATGGTAACTCATCAAATAGAAGCTCAGGACCTTCTCTACGGGCTTCAACTTTTGCTAATAGGTTACTCAATCCATACAGTAAAGACAATGATAAATGGTAAGAAAATGTCTAGTACTCAGAAAATTAATGTTTGAGCATCCTGCCATTGACAGATCCACCCGGTAATTCTGTCCCATCCAAATTTCTGATAAAAAATGCATTATTTCCTCTGAAAGCATAAATGACATAAGGCCCCATCCATAAGTTATCAAACTTTCCATGCTTCTCTTTATCCTCTCTCTTTGAATCCCACTTTAAGACTTTGTCACCAGTAGTAAAATCATCTGCTTTTGTCCTTCTGTCAAAAACTTTCTTAATATTTTCATGGATGACTTGAGCCTTGTTATAAACTTCTTCTCTGGATTGCTACAACTGGGTAGTTTGATCAATCCTTCTTTGAATGTCATTTGGCTCAGTGTGCAATTCTTGAATTAACTTCATGACTGGTACTCCCAAACAAGATAGAAAAACAGCATCCATTCCATAAACAAATTGATATGGTGACATGCCAATTGATTTCTTTGTGGTAAGCCTATCAGCCCAAAGTGCACTTATAAGTTTGTTGTGCCATGGCTTTGTTTTCTGCTAACAGCTTCTTGATAATATTGACCAGATTTTTGTTTGAAGATTCAGCCATCCCATTACCTTGTGGGTAATAAGCAGTTGAATGTCCCAAAGTAATATGCTATTTATTGCAGAAATCTATCATTTTCTTAGATTTGAAGGTTGCTGCATTGTCTATAATAAGTTTGTTTGGGCAGCCAAATCTAGACAGGATGTTGGTTTCTAAGATTTTGATAATCACAGCATTTGTGGCCAGTCTTGAAGGAATGGCCTCAATCCAATTGGTAAAATAGTCAGTAGCAGTAAGGATCCATGTATGTTGAGCAGAGGATGGAGGATGGATTTCTCCAATGAAATCCAATCCCCACTGTTGGAAAGGGCTCTCCACAGATATGGGCTTCAGAGGTAAGGGCAAAAGTTTTCTCTTTCCCTCAAAGATTTGACACTTATGACAAGAGGTTACCTTTTTATGGACATCTGGAAAAAGTGTAGGCCAGTAAAAACCGGCTCTAAGGATCTTATTGGCAGTGGTTTTCCAATAGAGATGGCCACCACAGTCACCTTCATGAAATTCTTGCATAGTTCTTTCTGCATCATCACTCAATAGCCACTTTAGTAGTAAACCACTAGCATCTTTCCAATATAAAACATTTTGTATGATGCAAAATTTCACTGCCTTTAATTTAAAAAATCTAGCCTTTGTTTTGGTTAAACTAGGAGGAGCATTTAAATTAAATAAAACATAAATAAGGTCTGCATACCAGGGGGAGGTCATGAAAGCCTCATCAAGTTGTGGAGTCACCTGTTCCTCTTGATCATCCAATTCAGCTACAAAGTTAATATCTAAAGCATTAAAATTAGATTTAGCCATCAATTTGGCTAATCCTTGTCCTTTGATGAGCTTGGTTGGCTTGATTTCCATGTCATATTCCATAATGATGGCAATCCATTTGCTTCTTTTTCCATCTGGTCCATTCTGTGTCAAAATATATTTAACAACAACATTAGGTACATAAGCAATTATATGGGAATGAAGAATATATACTCTGAAATCTTTAATTGCTTTTATTAGTGCAAAAGCCTGCTTTTCCATTATGTTGTACTTGAGTGCAGCATCCCTTAAAGCCTTGCTAAAGAAAGCAATGGGTTGTTCATATCCATCAGCATTTTTCTGCAAAAGGACAACTGCAACAATATGTTTAGAAGCAAAGGAAAAAATCATAAAATCTTTCGTAAAATCAGGGCTAATAAGGACCGGTGCCTTTGTCAATGCTTGTTTAACTTGGTCAAACGATTGCCCAGCTTCGATGTTCCATGTGATTTCAGAATCTCGTTTTAGCATGTTTGTGATATTTCTGAGAAGTTCTGCAAGGTTAGGTATGAATCTTCTTAGGAAGTTTATTCTCCCAATAAATTACTAAAGCTCTTTAATATTCCTTGGGTGATTTATTTTTAGAATAGCTTCAATCCTTTTAGGATCAATTCTAATGTCTTAGATATAATGTGACCAAGAAGTTTTCCTTCTTCAAGACCAAACATTGTTTTCTTAGGATTTAATGAGATCCCGAACTTTTTGCGCTTTTCAAAAACTCTTCTAAGGTACATAAGATGTTCTTCATCAGATTTAGAATATACAGTTATGTCATCTAGATATATCACAATAAATCTGCCAATTTCATTAGCAAAATCAATATCCATTGCTCTCTGAAATGTGGCTCCAGCATTCATTAATCCAAAAGGCACCTTCACATACATGAAGGTACCCCAAGGTGTAGCAAAGGTTGTTTTTTCCTTATCCTCTGGATGAACTAAGACCTGATTATAACCTGAGAATCCATCTAATAAGGAAATCCTAGAAGATCCAACTACCTTTTGCAAAATATGATCCATTTTAGTTAAGGGATAGTTGTCTTAAAGGGAAACTTTATTTAGGTTTCTGAAATCTATGCACAATCTGATCTCACCTGTTTTCTTCCTGGGTAGTACAATGTTGGAAACCCACTTAGAGTACCTTAGAGGAATTATGATTTTGGAATCATACATCCTTTTGATTTCTTTCTCAATTAAAGGCATCAGAACCAGGTTTATTCTACGAAGTTTTTGTTTAAAAGGTTTCTGATCTTCTTTGATTGGAATTTTATGTTGTATGATTTCAGTGTCACATGTTTTAAGATCTTCATAGCTCTAGGCAAAAACATCATTGAATTCCTTGAATAAGGCAATATACTTTGGTTTTTCAGCTGCTGGGATTGATTTAGATAGTTTTATGATCTTTGGGTCCTTTTCAGTATCTAAATTGCAGTCTTCAATTGTTGTTCCTGAGGGCTCAATCTTAGGCTTTTTAGCCACATCGTCAAAATCAAATAGTTCTTCTAATGGAGCTAGACCCCTGGGCAAAATATTATCTTTAAGCTGGAGTGTTTCAAACTCTTCTTTTTCTGGGTCAATTCCACGCAATTCTAGGTTATTTACAGTTTTATCAAAGGGAGTATTTATATCTAAATTATCTAGTTGCCTTTATGGATCAGAATGTTCAATAATTTAACTATCTTCTTCAAATTCCAAATCGATACTGTCATCTTGAAATTCGTCTTTGGATTGTAGGAAACTCTCAATCCGCTTATCATTTCCAAATACCTGCCAATATCTTACGTTATCAAGTACAGTTGGTATGTGTTTTACCTCCAGCACATATTCTTGATTTGGATAAGGCATTTTACAAGCGCTGGCTTAAAAAGCCAGATTGTTTGGAATGATGTTTTGTGTCCTAGGAATTGCAGAAAGGTCGTATTCAAGGAAACTTTCTAGGAAGTCCAGCACAGCGTTTCTGTATGCTCTCAACCTGGGATGTTTGGCCGAATATTCTCCCTTAATTTGTTTAATAATTAATTTGGCATCCCCTTGAATAGAAATTCTTTTATCACCTAACCTTTTTAACAATTGCAAACCCAAAATGAGAGCTTCATACTCTGCTATGTTATCAGTGCATTGAAAATTTGGCCTATATGAATGACCCTCAGCATGATTATTTGTTGTATTAACCACCCAAATTCTTGCCCCATCACCATCTTTGCTGCAAGAGCCATCAAAACTCATGTTCCAAAGAGGTTCAAGAGGAGTTTTCATTTTTCTTATTTGTGTTTGGGCTAGGTCTGTTTTAGAATCCTCATTCTCAGCACTGATTACTTGATTGTTGATATCCCTATCGTTGTAAACAATAAATGAATCTAAGTTTGAATGGACTAAATAAAGTGGATAATTTTGAGGTCTGTCTTGAGTACTGACCATAAATTTCATTAAGGTTTCTCTATATAGTCTCCTTTGCTACCCAAAAACTGGTATCGTGGCAAATGTCATGTCCATTTGTAGGGTTCCTTGTAATTTTTCTCCCCATGAGCGTGACAACAACGTGCCATACTTAGGGGGGATGTTTGCAACCACTATATCCATCACTAGACTTTTAGCAGGGATTTGGGCTAAAGTAACACATAGGTCTTTGATAAGACCTAGGCATCTAACTTTGCTAGAATCAAAGGAATACAAGTCTTTGTATGGTCTAGCAATGTCAAGTCCTAATTTCTCCATGACAGCTTTAGGCATTAAATTGTAGGATGCACCTGAATCTAGAATAGCATTATGCAGAATTTTATCATGAATACTCAAACTGACATAGAATGGAGGGACTCCACCTTCTTGTGGTTTGCCTCAACTTTCGGGCCAAATAAGAGTTCAGGCTGGTCATCATTCAAATTTACAGAGTCAATGTTTTCCCCAATGTTTGAAGCTTTCATTACTTTGGGTCTGTACATGTTTTTGCTTATTAACCTCGTGAGAAGAATAAGGCTTTTCAATTTTTCCAGTTCATTCTCGATATTGAAAGATGTTTGATTCTTACTTAAGTTAGGAGGTTCAACTTGCTCTGCAATTTGTTTTGTTATAGGCTCTTTTTGTTGACTAGTGGTCGGGACATCTGTTTGAGTAGTTTTAGAAACATTGTTAGCAACCCTTTTGACAGGGATTTCCACCTTTTTCTTACCAGAATTTTCCACAGTTTTCTTAGGAAGACCATCTGTGGTTTTCCTAGGCTCATTTTCATATGACTTCTTAGCAGGTTGTTCTAAGATTTTGGCATTGGGAGTGTCTATGTTCTTTTTGCTTCTAAGGTTGTACTGCCTATGGACTTCCATTATGGCATTTTCGAACCCTTGTTTGTATTCATCAGACTCTTCAGAATCCATTTCAGTCTGGGCTAAGAGAAAAAGTTCTTGCTCCTCTTGAGTGAGGAAAATTGTTTCATCATCGTTTATCCCCAACAAATTTATTTGATTATCATCCAAATCTCCCACAATATTCCCCTCATCATATGTGTAATTTTCCTGAAAAGGAGGCCGAGCCTGTTGGTCTGGACCCTTTTTCTCTCTTTGTTTAATCTGGGGAACATTCCTACTAAAATTTTGGTTTCAAGTTTGAGGGGCATTCTGGTTTTCTCTTGCCTGAGTTTGGTCATTAATGTTCACTCTTTGCATCATTTGATTCACTACTCTGACTAAGTTATCAATCTTATGATCCACAGTAGAAGTAGAAGGTTCTTCTTTTATGGTTACTCTGCGTTCAAACTTCAGTTTGGCTTTTTCGGCCAGGATGTTAGCTTCAACTTTAATTGCATTTGTTTGCATTTCTTCCAAAGTTGTCGGGTCTCTTTCCCTGAGTTGATATTCCATGTCTACATCGAAACCATCTGTAAAATCAATCAGAGCTAGGCCAGGGGAGGGCTTGATGTCTTATGGAATGGCGTTGTAAACAATATTGAATCATTCACAATATTCTTCCACAGTTTCATTGGGTTTTCTTTTCAGTCTTTTATATTCATTTAGGAGTTGAAGTGGATTTTTCTTGATCTCCCATCTAGCTAAGAAAGCTTGATGGAAAGCATCAAGGTTGGCTATACTTCCTGCAGTGAAACCCCTAAACCATTTCTTAACATCACCTCCTAAACTCTGAGAAAACAGTCTCATTTTAACATCAGCTTCATCTACTTCTTGGAGGTCAAACACATCATTCATCCTATCCACATGTTGTTGGGTAGTATAAGCACCAGTATTATCACAATTTTGGACTAGTAATCTGGAGGCATAGCATTTAGCTGGCCTGGTAACACCAAAGGTGCATACCATCTAGCTAAGAAAGCTTGATGGAAAGCATCAAGGTTGGCTATACTTCCTGCAGCTAAACCCCTAAACCATTTCTTGACATCACCTCCTAAACTCTGAGAAAATAGTCTCATTTTAACATCAACTTCATCTACTTCTTGGAGGTCAAACACATCATTCATCCTATCCACATGTTGTTGGCTAGTATAAGCACTAGTATTATCAAAAGTCACAATTTTGGACAGGTAATCTAGAGGCATAGCATTTAGCTGGTCTAGTAACACCAAAGGTGCATACCTTCCTGCCATAACTATCCTGGTAGATTGACTCGAGGATGGACCTAATGGAGGTGTAGTTTTAATAATTACAAGGACAGTAGGGATAGTAGTTTGAGAAATCACATGTAGGGAAGATGAAACTATGGAATGAGTAGGACTAAGAGGCTGTAGATGTACAAACTGGGAAGAGTAACTAGACAAAGATGTTGTTGCAACAGTTAAAGCAGAGAATTCAACAAATCGTTGAATAAAAGCTTCTTCAATGACTTGGTCCAACACTGAAACTAGACCTTGTAATTTGTCAAATTGATGTAAAGATTCAAGGTCAGAATCTGTTTCAAGGACTTGGGTTTGGGGTATATATGGTTGCAGTATGGCCTTATTTATGACAGTTTGATCTACAAAAGCCTCAGACTTTGATCTAAACAAACTTTGCTAGAAAGGCAAATCAAATTCTATATCTTGTAAAGTTTCCAATTTCTCTGGAAGAGAATTAGACCTTGACAAAGGAATATTTTCCACAGGAGAATTGAATCTAGACAAAGGACTATTACTACCTTGACTCTCAGTAAAACTTTTCTTTCTCACCAACTTCTTTGGTTTGTCTATAAATTCAGCAGGGTTGGGATCAGGGTGAGAACTATTGTAAATTATTTTGGGAGCCAGGGCTATGAAAAATCATCACACAAATAAAATCAAATCAATGACACAACAAATATTTACAAAATAACAACCTCAGATCATATATTTCATAATGATATAATAGTTGTTTATTGAAATAATGATTTTAAACCAGGGAATAATTATGTTTAGATTAAAAAATATCCTTCCCCAATATGGTCACCACTATGTTGTCGTTCTGTATTTTTGAGGTTGAGGGAGCAAACACATAGGACGGCATCAAAACCACTTTGGAAGTTGGGATCTAGCCCTGTCAGCTTCAGAGAGGGTTCTCTTTGTTTAATTTAGCTTTGTTTTTATGTGAATTTTAGGCTAGCTATGCTTATACTTGTTTGTTTTGATTGAAAGGTTTGTTTGATTTGAGTGTTATAATTCCATTAGGCTATGGAGTCTATAAACTAAAACTGGAGTTTGTTCATCAATTTTTAAAGGAGTTCACAGGGCAAGCTAGGTGCAGTAAATGGATCTTTTCAGAGTTTAAATGGGTGGCGGAAAAGCAGAAATTGTAAGGTTCAGTAGAGAACAAAGAGCAATTAAGAATTCTTTATCCTGACTTCAGAGGAAAACATTAAAATTAACAACAGCAAAAATAGGGCGTTCTTGATAAGAAATCCTATTTATCACAATTTCTGTTGATTAATTCAAATTTAGAAAAATAGATGAAAGAAATAACAACGTTTAAATAGGTAAAGACAAGAAGCACATCACCATTCAAGACACCACATGAATCCTGTAAAAGGTCCCTGTACTATTGATGCTCCAGTATTTCAAAATTACAATGTGCAGCAGAAATTACATTTGGAAATCAACACTAATACTTCAAATAGTGAAGTATTTATAATGAAAATTGCAATAATGCTTTATAAAAACAGTTGTCAAGATGACAGTGTGTTATTAGCCTAATTACAAACTAATATCATCTAATCTTGGCAAGAGAATAGGCAACGTAGGCTGTTGAGGAAAGTGGTGGCCCTATTTGGGTAGTTTCTATTGCTGAGTCATTCAAAACAGAATGCGACGCTGAACTGACAATTGTGTTGGCTGTTACGCTGGCAAAAACTTTCACTCCTCCTGAGTTACTGCTTAGTCCAGTAAATCAAGTAACTCTTCCCATCTCTTTTCATCTGGCACCGTTAACTTTGTCACCCTGCGGTAAATGGTATTAGCATGGGGGTGCGAAATCACAGGGAGGCACCACGTAGGGAGTAGGGCCCGGCGGAAGAAACCACCTTCCGGATCCTCCCCCTCCCCCCACCCCCCGGCGGCAAAGGTAGAATGTGAAGGGGGGCCGAAAAAGATTTATGGTCGTGGATGAAACAGTGGAGCGGATCCCGAAGCGTCGAGGCGACAAAAATTTAACCACAAAGGACAAAATGCTTTCTTCGCTTTCATATAATTTTGTTTCCAAACTTAGGATAGGGTAAAAAGTAAATAGGGAAATGAAATACTTATCCCCGCGCACATATATCCTCTAAACTTAGGATAAGGGATTAACAACAAAGTTCTTTTGAAATAGATATTTCATAACATCCACTTTTCTCCTCTTTCCCTATCCCAAACTTAGGACAATATCCATGCTGACATTCAAAGCAACCCACCAAAGCTGCCTACCCTTAACTAAACTAGCATTTTTTATTTTAATCTCTAGGGTGCACTTAGACTAGCAAACCCATTCTCATTTTCTTTTATGCAGAAAGAAAAACTATCTAACCTATCCCTTATTTCTCTGATTGACCCAGATTAAATTGTTGGATCAATGTCATTTTCTACCTAACTAATGATTTATCTAGATTAAATTGTTGGATAAACCTTCATTCTCTATATAATTTACAGGAATTTAAAGAAATCTAAACATGATTAAACTAAAGGAATTGATTGTGGCATTGTGAACAAGCTGCACACAGTTTTATTTTACAAAAATGAAGCAAAACTTTGTATGAGTAGTGGCATTTAGACTTGCACACTTCCAGTTTTATTCTCTTTTTGATTTTCTTTCTTTTCTAGTGGGGTTTAATATTTTTCTCTTTTTCAATTATTTTGTTTTTCTCTTTATTCTTCTTCTTTATACCCTCTTTTCATTTTTAATTCTATTTTTCTTTATTTCGAAAGCATTGGCAAATTGACAAGTATTTACAAAATAAGATTCCTGAGATATATAACTCAATTACCTTGAGATCCAATAAATTATATGACTCTAACACCTGTGACACTCTCGCTCATGGAAATCGCATAAGATTGGAGGGCTCAGTTGTTGGTTGAGTACTCCAAGAATCAGCAGGCATATGAGATCTTGGATGCTACTTTTGGGGACTACAGATATCGGATGGTGGAAGAGGTCATATACTACAAGGACAGGATATATTTGGTGACAAGTTCACAATTGAGGGAGAAAATCTTGCATGCATCTCATGACTCACCCATGGAAGTGTTGAAAAAAGTAACTAGGTTCGGTCTTCATAATGACGTGTAATCATGATTTTATGTAATTGATGTAAAGAAGAAAATAAAATTATTTTTGTAATGCTTGAATCATGGATTTCATGATCAAGGAATTTATTTTATAGTTAAGGCTTCCATTGTGAGCCTTTAGGGTTGGACATCATGTCATAAAGTCTAGTGAATCAATGTCAAGGACTGAAGACCCATTTGGGCATATTATACATTGTAAAAAGAGAAGTTTTGTAAAAATTCTATCACTACAACAACTGATTTACTTTTCCTACTTATTTCACCATAAGTTATTCATGAAATTACTTCAATAAACATTAAAATAAATACTGCTGCAGATATCACACCGTAATACAGAAACAAACATGTGCACAAGAATCAACACATTGACACAGTTATTTTGAACTAATGTCCCTGGAAAAACCCAATGTGAGAAAACCGATGCAGCAAGGGATGATTTTATTATTCAGCAATTTTCTAGTACAACAGGGTGCCAAACTAGCTTACCCACAGATAGACAAATTTTCAAGCACTTCTTCTGAACCCAGCATTAGCCCTACTGACCTGTGCGTGACCTGAAACCCTTTGTGTCAGCCTGTTGAGACTCTGCGCAGCCTCTCTGGCCTTTGCGTCACTCCTGCAGCGTCTGCGTCGATGACGCAGGCCCTGCTGGCTTTGCACAGTCTCTGCTGCCTCTGCCTTTTCTACCTTTGTGCTTATCTCTCGTCTCTTTGTTCCGTACTTGCTACCCCCTGACTGCTCTCCAGACCACTGGTTCAATTTCTCATCTAACCCCGCTCCAGAAATTGAACTGACTGGTCTCCCTCAGTGTATTCTTCAAGTGACCCTCAAGCCTCCTCTTACACTTTTCTCGTTGATAAATCAACGGCTGAGATTAAGTCCCTAATCAATGGCTAAAATTAGATCTGGCTCGATCCATGACTTTTAGACCATTCTAACACAGTTTTATATTAATACACATTAATATTTTATTTTCCCTAAGTTTAGACTTAGGGACTCCATTAAAAATATTAATTATTTTAATATCTCCCAAATTGCTTAGAATCTGCTCAAACCCTTTCTAGGTATTGGAGATCTCATGTGCCTTAGCCTCTCCACCAATTTCCGTGGCTAGAGCACATCCGATGCTACCCCAAATCAACAAGTTAATTGTGTTAATAACCCTCCAAGACCTTGTCACAAGCTATGCCTTATGTCGGCCTTCTAAAAGGATGAAGATGTTTCTAGACAAGAATGTCGGCCCAAGTACAAGGTGAAGTCGGCCTATTTTGACTCTTGAGACACAGTCCACTTAGTATCGCCGAAATATCGGCGATATTCGCAAATATCGCGATATTTTCGGCGAGCCGAAATATCGCCCCCGAAAAATCGCGATATTTGCCTGTTTTTAATTTCTCGCGAGAATTCCGATATATCGGCGATATTTTCTAAAATATCGCGAGACGATGGCAAATATCGCCGGCGGCCTGTATAAAACGGTTTATGAGTTTTTAGAGTCACGTCATTTCGTTTTTGTGATCGCTGGAGACGGAACCGGTCGCTGCGAAGGAGGGTTTGGCTGCGGAGGGTTTGGCTGCCGAGAACAGGTATCTATCCACCCAAAACAGAGATCTTGAATGTATCTATCCACCCAAAACAGAGATCCGAATTACTTCTCTGTAATAAAGGTCCAGACTCCAAACTTATCACTGTTACATCCATCCGAAAATCTCATAGGTATAACCGTATATCTGAATTTTTGACGGTGTAAATGCAGAGACCCTGCCCACGTATATATAGTGGTTTGTCCCATAAATAAGCCGACCTGAACTTTTTCAAATAGGGGTGTCTATTAAATATTTGAGGTGAGCCGACATGAGTTCTTCTCGTTGTTTGGAGGCCGACTTCAAGAGGATGGCTAGTGCTTGTCGTTGGAGGGCTTCTAGACACTTTTGTAGACTCCTATACAATAACTTTCAATTGTGAAAAAAATTTAAACAGTTCTTCTATTATTCCAGTTGGGAGTTATTATCTGTTGTCTACTCTTGTCTCAATATAACACAGAGATATCTCAAATGCACCTACAGTCCCAAATTTTTACCTTCACCTGTAAACACAGGTTTTTCTTTCATTTGAGCCTTGTTTTCCATCTTGTCTGCCTGCAATCACAGAGTTAGTCCAGCAAATACAATTCTCTAATTTTCCAATAATTTTCAGAACCTGTGATTAATATCTCAAGTTAAAATAATAATGAGAGACGAACTACAGCATATTTATAAAGGAAGCATAGATATTAGAATGTTCTGAAAGTTCTGCCTCGACTCCCCCACAGCATAAGAATCAAACATTTAAATTCCAGAGCTTGAAAATAATAAAAACAAATTAACTGTCATTTTCTTAAGAATTTTATATATTAAAAAAACAAGGGTTATATATTACATTTTTTAAAATTTATTTAATCTAGGCTGGGAGCTGTCTCTGAAATTTGAATTATAGATAATAAAAAGTTAAAAACCATTCACCATTGGCTGTATCAGAAATAAAATTATGCAGCAGAGTTTAAATCAGAGAGGTCAATGATCAATGATCAATCACAAATTGCAAAATCTCAGAAATAAAATTTCTTTCCTCCACTGATCTAAGAGATAAGGATGTTGTTTTGTAAAATGATGTGGTTATTAACTTATTTGTAATTTCGTATTACTTATTAAGTTACTAATTCCAAATTTTTTTTGGTGCTGTAGGTTTCCTTTTGAGTTAGCCCACTACAAAATACAAATATGCCAAAAAACTTGGACCCATTTTGGGAGTATGGGATCCCTGATGGTGGGACAAATCGTGCATATCTTGCATGCAAATTGTGTGGGACCAAGATGACAGGTGGGGTTACACGACTGAAATACCATCTTGCTAGACTCACTGGACATGATGTTGGCATTTGTGAAGTTTCTAGTCCAGAGCTTATACGAAAAGCTCTTGAGGCAATTGAAGAAAAGGACAGAAAGAAGGAAGAGGCGGAAAGAAACAAAGCTGAACGTGCAGGTAGATCTTTCGGGATATCTTCTCCTGATTTTGATGTTGAGGGTAGTGGCCCTACTGGCCCTAGTGGGAGGGGCTCCACAACTGGCACACCATCACATGCTAGCGCTACTGCTAGTGTGAATGCGAGGTCATCATTTTTTGTTCCACGAACAGGAGCTGGAGCACAACCTGGCATAAAATCGCTTGTTAAAAAAAAGGAGAAGCAAGAAGCAGATAGAGTCATGGGGAGGTGTATTTTTTGGAGCGACTTACCTCTCAGCATCACAAAAACCAATCCATTTTGGCAACCAATGTGTGATGCTATTGCTGTTGTGGGCCCAGGGTACAAAAGTGCCACATATGAGGAGTTGCGGGGGCCAATTCTTCAAGCAGAAAAACAGGACATCAACTCTAGATTGGCGGAGTTGAAAAAGACATGGGAAGTCACTGGATGCACAGTGATGTCTGATGGTTGGACAGATAGGAAGGGTAGGACCCTTCTAAATTTCTTGGTACATTGTCCTAAAGGTACCATGTTTATTAAATCGTTGGATGCATCAAAACATATCAAAGATGCAGCAACGATATGTGAGTTGTTAGATGGGTTCATTCAGGAGATTGGTGTGCAGAATGTGGTGCAAGTCATAACAGACAATGCAGCTAATTATGTGTCTGCCGGCAGAATGCTTATGGAGAGGCATCCCACATTGTTCTGGACTCCATGTGCAGCGCATTGTCTTGATTTGTTGCTTGAGGATATGGGGAAACTCTCCTTCATCAAGGAGGCAGTTGATATGGCTAGGAGCATCCCCAAGTTTATTTATAACCATGCTTTTGTTCTTAGCCTTATGAGGAGGTTCACTAGAAACAAGGAGTTGCGGCGTCCTGCCATCACACGTTTTGCCACAACCTTTATTACTCTTCAGTCTTTGCTTCGATGTCAGTTCGAGTTGAAGCAAATGTTTGTGTCTGATGATTGGCGTAATTGTAGATACAGCAGGAGACCTGATGGGAGAGCCATTGCAAAAATGGTGTACTCTGAGACATTTTGGCGTGGAGTACAAGAAGCATGTGCAGTTAGCGAACCTATAGTAAAGGTTCTTAGATTGGTGGATGGAGAGAAGCCTGCAATGCCTTATTTGTATGAGGGCATGGATAGGGCCAAGGAGGCCATTCGTTCCTATTATGCAGACAAGGGTTCTGCTGGCCTTAATAGGCAGATGATGTTATGGGATGTGATCGATAGTCGGTGGACAGGGATGCTTCATCGACCCATTCATGCAGCAGCACTCTTCCTCAACCCTGCATTTGCATACAAATGCAACTTTGATTTTGATGGCGAGGTGATGGAAGGGCTCCATTCCTGTATTCAGAGGATGGTACCTGATTCTGAGCTTCGTAGCAAAATCAAGCGCGAGGTACAGTGTTATCAGGATTGTGTTGGCCTATTTGGCTTTGATGATGCCATTAAGGAAAGGGCCCTCTTCATGCCACGTAAGTGACAAGTCATCACTCATTAGAAATTAGAAATTTGAATTTAATTATGTTTTAACTTTTAACTTTTAAGTTTTTGAATTTTTTATTTCATTATTTTGTTGTAGATCTTTGGTGGCGAAGCTATGGTGCAAGGGCACCAAATTTGCAAAAATTGGCTATACGAATCTTGAGTCAAACATGTAGCTCTTCAGGGTGTGAGCGCAATTGGAGTGTATTTGAGAAAATACACGCCAAAAAGCGCAACAGGTATAACTTTGAACTCAAGCCTTCAGTTGAGCAATTACACTTATTGTAATTTTTTATTTTTAATTTATGACCTTCAAGTGTAAAGAGTCAAGAGTCAAGACTCATTACTTTTTTTGACACTCTTACAGGTTGGAGTTCGCACGCCTCAACGATTTGGTGTATGTGCATTACAACATCCGACTTCGAGTGAGGCAAATAGAATCACCAGTGGATCCAGATGCCATTTCCTTAGACAATATTGATGTATTGTCTCCGTGGAGGGTGGAGTCTCAGGAGCCCATATTGGAGGAGTCACCTTCATGGTTAGAGCCAGTGGCAGATGATCCATTAGAGCAGGGGCAGCAAGAGGAGGACTCGGAGTCAGAGGAGCAGCAACACTTAGAGGAGGAGCAGGAGGAGCAGGAGGAGGAGGACACTGCGGGAGCATCAGCATCAACACCATCTGCTATAGATATAGGAGAGCATAGCTCCATGCCTAGCACTCATTATTTGACATTAGGTGCAGAGGCAGTGTTAGGGCCTTCTACTACTAGGGGCAGGTCTGGCAAACAGCCCATCATTTTTTCCCGTAAAAGGGGGAGAGGGCAGTAGATACTAGATAGATAGCTGCTAGTTTTATTTGTTATGCTACATGTAACTCATGATGATGAGATACTTTTATCATTATATGTGATGTTATTTTGTATTGGTTCTCCACATTTGAGTCCTTGAATGGACAATTATCAGGGATTAGCACGATTTGGTATCGCCTTTGATATATCATTTCTATTTGACATCATATATATCAGTGTTTTCTTCATATTTATGTGCCAATGTGTTTATTTCATGTTGTTATTGCTTTATATGTTTAAAAATCTGAAAAAAAATGAATATATTATGCATTTTTTATGCTTGCCGATATTTGCCGATATTTTCGCCGATATTGCCGATAAGATATTTTCTGGACCCTCGCCGATATTTTCCCGATACCGATATTATCAACACTGGTCCACTATATATAGAGAGGACTCGGCCTCCATTTGCATACCACTCGATCAAGCACAAGAAGGACAGAAAAGAAGAGTGAAGATCACAAGAAGAGTCCTATCACCAAGCAAATGGAGGATCATAACCGAGATTGTTTTCTGATCTGTTTTGGCTTAATACTCTCCATACATGCGAGCAAATGATGTTGTCTATTGCAGGACGAACCGAAATATCACAATCACACTAAGAGGGCAAATTTAGGGAGAAAAACAAGTTGATTCTCAAGACGAGTTGAAGAAGAAACAGTCTCCACCTTAAGCGAAGGAAAGTGAGGAACAATATCTCTCACATGTGCTACAACTAGGGTTTATGAAGAGGCCGAGGGTTGCAAGTCTGATCCAAGAAGCCGAAATTTGAAGGATAGCCGAGAAGGAGGGAGAAGCAAACAGTTTGAACATTGTTGACTCAAGGAAGAATAGGTTAAACTAAGAAGCCTTGTGTCTTGGTGTTGGAGGGGTAAATAGGTCAAGGGTCTTGGTCTTGGAATTCATCACTTGAAGATTCTATAAGAAGAAGAATTTGTTTCGGTTTTCCTCTTAAGTTGGAGAAGTTTTGGCCCTGGCTGATTGCCTAAATTTTGTGTCTCTTGTCTCCTTATTGTTTATGGTTTGGTAGCTGTTTGATGAAGAAGAACACTATAATAATTTAAGTCAAAGAAGAATATAATCTAAAGAAGTAAAAAGCATTCACAACTAGTTATCATTGATAGAGAAATCACTTAATCCTAAATGCCCTAGATTTCTCAACATGTTATCAAAGCTAAGGTGACAAAATCAAGGAAAGGGAATCTCATCAAGCGACACTCAAGCATTCAAGGATCAAATCTCGAGGAGGGTATCAAAGCAAATCTATAAGATCATCTTGAAGTCAAGATCTACAAAGAAGTGTCAAAACCTTAGATCAAAGAAGAAGTCTACGCCAGAAGAAGCCTTGGGATCCTCAAGTCATCAGAAGAAGCCTTGGGATCCTCAAGTCATCATCTAAAGACCACAAAGACTCTGCTCAAGTTGAAGAGATCTACAAATCAAAGTAACTTGAAGACTACTCATCCAAGAGAAGAAAGATCAAGGACGTTGTCATAATCATCAAAAGTTCTAAGGCAATCTCCCTCTCGTTGAAATAAGGATTTTATCTCAAAATAAAATCCTTATCCTTGAATAAGATCATCCAAGAAGCATCAAGACATCATCAAGAAGTCACCATCAATTATCATCAACAAGGACATCACCATCAAAGGATCTAAAGTGATCTCCCTCTTTGAGGAAGTCAAGGATCACTCTTGAAGAGAAATATCTTCATCAAGGAGAAGTTCTCAATTATCTATATCATCATCAAATTCAAGGCAACAAGTGGAAGAAGGATCTTCACAAGTAAGTATATTTATGTCTACATCTAAATCTATCAAAATGTCTTTTTGCAAGGAAAGCAACAAATTGGTTGGGGCTTCAAACTTTCTTGCATGGAAGAAGAGGACAAATCTGAATCTCATTGAAAATGAGGTCATGGAACATGTTAAAGGCTCAATCACCAAACCTCCAAAAGAATATGCTCAAGCACTTGCAAGGTTTATGAAAGGGGAAGTAAGGGCTCAAAGCATTCTCATAGAATCCATCAAGGATCCCCTCATCCCATATGTATATAAACTCGAAACTTCAAAAGAAATATATGACAAACTAGTAGAGTTGTTTTCCGTAAGCATTGCAAGAGAAGTTATCTCATGAAGGAAAGAACTCTACAAGCTAAGGATATCAAAAGAAGGAATAGCCTCATTATTTATGAAGATATCTGAAATAAGGGATCAACTTCAAGATCTGGGAGAAATAATGTCTGACAAGGAGATGACCACCGTAGTACTAAATGCAGTACCAGATGAGTGGGGTAACTTCAAGCATTTATGGGAAGAAAGAAGCTACTCCATTCAAGGATCTATGGTCACTATGCATGATTGAAGAAACCAAGTTGAAGGAAAAAACTGATGTAGGATCAAGTGAGAAAAATCAAGCATATGCTACAATGACAAAAAGAAAAGGAAAGTTTGGGAAACTTGGTTCTCGGAAAAGGAAAAAGAACATGGCTAAGGTTCAATGCTATGGATGTCAAGAATATGGGCATTATAAGAGAGATTGTCCTAAGCTCAAGAAGGGCAATAACAAAATGGGAAGAGAAGAAGCTCATATCACCGAAGAATTAAAGGAAGCTGAAAAGAAGAAATCCAAGAAAGAGGAAGCAAAAGATCTCTACTATGATTGAGATTGTCTTCCTCACCTAGTTCTTTTCAAATTTCTATTTTAAACTTTCTATTGTAAGATATGGCTACCATGAGTCTCTAAGGAGCATGATAGGATGCATCATGGCAACATAGAATCATTGAAAGCAAGAGCTCATGACATCATCATAGAGAAGCCTGAAAGGTAGCTGAAATAAGAAGTCTATGGCAGTTACCTATAGAAGGAGATGGCTCTTGGTAACCTCATTAGAAGCATAAGTAGTAGTTACGAGAAGAAGAAAAATTCATCCAGTACAAAGCTCGCCATACATCAGTCAAAAGGAAACATTTGTTCTATTGGAATTTTCATTGGAAGATTCACCATTTGAAAGGAAGCAAGTGCTTCATCAAATTCCAATTTGTAGGAATTCATGGGACAATGGTATGATGTCAAAGTAAAGTAGGTCAACGAATTGAAGTTCTTTCAATCAAGGAAGTTGATGAAGGAAGTCTAGATGACCTAAAGAAAAATGAGGTATGTATGCTTGTATTTGATAATGTAGAGTCATGTCATAGGGTTGGAGGTAACATGAATAAATGCTCTATCTCGAGAGCATGATCAAACGAAAGGATCTCCTCCTTTGAAAAGATGCAGGAAGGCATGGGTCACACATTGACTAGATAAAATCAACATAATATGTCCTCATATGAAATATGAGGTAGTTGACAATAATTAGAGGAACTCTGATTGGAGGTTCCTGAAAAGAAAATGTGTGAAGAAAGGAAGGAAGAAATCATGAAATGTGCAACTATGGAGAAGGCAATAAGCATCCAAGGACTGAAAGATTTGACTTTGATATCTCGATGAAAGATATGAAGACCCTGATGAAGTCTGGAAAAGAAAGACCCTTGATAGTATATATCTTTTGGAGCTGTGTCAATATAGATGCAGGATGTTGATGCAAGCAAGAAGATGTCATGATGAAAGACCATCACAAAGGTAAATTTGATTTAATGTTCATTTCTTACTTTTGAATAATATTTGGATATGCTTATGCAGGGTTGCCAAGGGAAGAGCTATGGATGTCCTCCACAACTGATGCCAATGTAGCAAGATGAAAGATACTTAAGGAAACATGGCATGAAGAAGGCAGCATGGCATGAAGGAAGGCCAGATATGGACTAATGGATCACTTTCCAATGAAAAGAATGATGACATGACTGACATGACTCATGAATGAAAGTGATGGATGGTCTATGCCCTACAAAGAAGTCCTGAAAGATGTAGACTCTATGACAACAAAAGAATTCATGACATCAAAGGAAGGAGTTCTACAAGCAGTTGGTTGTCCCATGATCTCCACCACAAGAGTTGTTGAAAGCAAGTCCCTGCTTAAAAAGAAGCTTGGTCAAGTCCCTAGTTAAGAGCGAACTTGGATAAATTCCTTTTATAGGAATGGCTACATTTCTTCAGCGGAATGGGTATGTCCTCCCTAAGTTAAGACTGAGAGATAGACAAATCATTCTTGCCTTCACTTCGGAAGACCGAATGGAGGATTCGGTAAACATATGGCATCTAATACTCTTTGAGGATGAGTTAGGGCATCCAAGATAAGAGTAGTCGTAGAGGACCGATATTCTTTAAGGACTGGGAATCCAAGATAAGAATAGTCCTAGTGGAACACACTTTGAGAACCCAGGTAGGGTATGTTCCAAGAGATACAATGATGAGTGTGTCTATACATCATTGGTCTTGCCAACATTGAACTCTAATCTTGTGGAGAGATAGAGTTGTTAGTCAAGGCCATGCTATGTGACAATGCTAGTTGATATGATGCTATACAGATGGGTTACCAATCCCAACTCCTCTTATGAGAATTCTTCAAATTGAGAATGTCCAAGTTTCTTGTATGGATTATGAATACCTCCCTAGTTAAGAGGGAGTGTCGAAAAATGTAACAAAATTTAGTCTTCATAATGACATGTGTAATCATGATTTTATGTAATTGATGTAAAGAAGAAAATAAAATTATTTTTGTAATGCTTGAATCATGGGTTTAATGATCAAGGAATTTTATTTTATAGTTAAGGCTCTATTGACCACTACGTGTCAAGTATCCATAGCAGTACACCCCCTTTTTTCGCAAAAGGGATAGCGCTTGATCAATGTGTCCGTGCCATTCGACTTCCATCATCAACCTGATCGTGTTATGTTGTAAACCCAGTCTGCATGTGTAAATTGTAAATAATCTTAGCAGATATGAGTCATGTATGTAAATTGCCTAGGTGGACCTAATTTTTTAGTGATAATCTACGTTTCGGAAGGTTTTTTTGCCTCACCGATCCATGATCGGCAAAGTTTTCCTTCAGCCTAACCCCAAATCCGGAATGAATTTTGTCATTAAAATCTTGGGAGAATCCTAGTGCGTTGATCTGCTAGATTATATTTGGTCGCAGAACTGGGTGGTCTATGAGGGTCTATGTCAAATGGGTTTTCCCCCTTGAGATGTAAAATTGTAGAAGTCATGATGTAAAGTGTCTTAAGGGTTAGAAAATATTTTAATCCCCTCATAAGTCCTAAGTCCTAGGTCCTAGGTGATATTTCCAAATGCTAAGTTCGAGGATCCAAAAATAAAAAATTTAAAAAAAATAGATAAAAATAATAAAATAATAATAAAATTAAAAAAAAAAAAAAAATAATAATAATAAAATATATATATATATATATATAATTTAAAAAAATTAAAAAATAAATAAAAAATTAAAAATTAAATAAATAATAAATTAAATAAAATAATAAAATAAGTCGAAATTTTGAGAAAACAAATGCAAAATTTTAACTTTTAATTTATTAAAATTTCGACGGATGAGATTAAAAGATATCTTGATCCTCATCAACGGTCGAGATCATTTTGACATGGATCACTCGAACTAGCCGTTGGGAATTTTTCCTTTAAATAGGATGCTAGGGGTCATTTGAGACAATTCGATCTGTGAGTCTTGTGATGAAGAAAGCTCTCCTGTAAACTTTTTCTTGTGCAATAAAGAAAGACTTTGGGGTTGAAATCTTGCTGGTGTTACTCTCCTGAAGTGTTGTACGCTGTTTCATTTTTCTGCATTAATTTAGTTTTATCCATTGGTAATAGCTTGATGAAGAGTGATGTTGAACACAGGTATCTTGTTCACTCACTAGGGTTTTAATGGTAGTAGAATTTCTGGAAATAATGGCAGGTATCTCCATTAGATCTGAAATTTAGTGTTGTTTTTTCCCTCTTTATTGATGGTTGAAGTGAGATGTGCAGGAAATCTAGATTGAGAAGATCAGCGGGCGTTTGGGGAAATTCTTGGTTGAACCAGCCAACTCCCGCAGAGCATTTTCTTGAAGAGCCCAGCCAGTTTTAATTCTGAGTCTATCATTTTAATTTATTTTTTGAATGCATGAGAGATTTCTGAAATATCTCATAGTAAAATCTGAAATTCTGAAAATATTATGGAGGATTACTAACAAACCTAGCTGTTGTAAAGTCATAAAACTGTAAATGTTGTAGCTGGTTCGTAGGGTTTTAGTTTTTATCCTTGCACATATATTCTCTGGGTGTTTGTTTTTCCATTGCAGGTTGCAGGTCTAAGAAGAAATTTTTCTTTTTGTGGGAAGCCAGATCTGGCCCAGAAACTAGCCTTTGCAGGTGCATCGTTTTGCAATCCAAGCTTTTAAATTTTGTTCATCTAGAGGTGATCTTACATGGGTTTCTGAAGCAGAATATATAAATTTTATTCAGAAGTCTTTGAGGGTTCTATTTCCAAATTTCAAATATAGCTAGAATCTAGAAATTTATTTCAGAAGTTTTCATCAAAAGAAAAGAAAGAAATTTTTTTAGATTTCTGAAAAGGTCCAGGGTTGTTCCCTCTTCATCATCGTTCCCTTGCCATCCATCTTTCTTCAAAACCTGTGTGGAAACTATCCTGCTGCCAGCATATCTGACAAAATCCTCAACGCTGCTGCAATCACATTTTCCCTTTGGCCTCCATTCTCCAAGCCTGGAAAACGCATTTTGCTACCACGCTGCCCAGCTTCATTGCAGCTCCACGCTACCTCTCTGCCTGAACTACGCAGCCTTCACAATTGCTGAAAGTGCTGGGCACTCATTCCCGCAACTCTCCAGCAACTCCACGCATCTTTCTATCACTGCGGAACCATCCCCTCTCCACGCAGCTATAACCTGCAAAGCACGAATAGAAAAAAAAGAAAAGAAAAAAAAAGAGGGTCTCATAAACCGCCATCCGCCCGTAGCCTCACCTCTATCTGCTGCTCTTCACGCAGCTCGAACCTTCACACTGCCATTCCGCAGCTGCCCTCACCGTCGTCGAGAACCTGCACCTGCCCAGCAAAACATCAAAATAAACTCAATTTTTTTTACGTGTTAGGTAATACGCATGGTAAGTTTAATCATTTGAAAGCTTAGGTTTTAGGTTCGATCTTCATTTTATTTATGTTTAGATTTCATTTAGTTCGAGTTTTTTCTATTTCATTTAGATTTTATTCACGATTGTTTTAGTTTACGTAGAGTTACATTTCTTTTATGACTTTAATAGTATTTCAAAAGGATCAAATAAAAATAAAAAATAAAATATGTATATAGAAAAGCCATAAAAACGTTAATTTTGGAGTTGGATTCATTTAGTGTAGATTTATTTAGTTTTTTAGAATTAAATTTTTTAATAAATTCTAGTTTGAAATTTCATTTTAATTTAGTTTAGTTCAGTTTTATTTTATTTGAAAATAAAAAAAAAATTAAAAAAAAAAAAAAAAAAAAAAACAAACAAAACAAAAAAAGGTTTCCTTTTAATTTAAATTAGATTTTAGTTTTATTTGGTTGGTAGATTTATTTGGTTTTTTTTTTTGACTTTAATAGAAAAAGATATAAAGAAACCCAAAAGGCATAAAAAAAAATAATAATCTTTAGGCTTTTAGATTTTTTATAGACTTAAGTTTCATTTATTTAGCCTTTAGTTTTCGCTTAGCCTAGTTTTGTTTTATTTGAAAATATAAAAATACTAAAAAAAAAACTCTTGGAAATATTTTGTCAGATTCAGTCTTGGCTCAAGGATTTGTCATGTTTGCGATATATCTTTTCTGCTAAGCCTAAAATTTTGATGTGAGATTAATATTTATCATTTTTTTATGTGGTTAAACATGCTTAAATGTTCATTTGAAGATTAGCTATATGAAGGTGATAACTGGTTAGCATTTAAAATTACGTGGTTATTTAAAGCATTTAATCTTTCGAATTTTAATTGCTGGAATATTGTTAAGCCATTGAGCATTTATCGATTATCTCGCATTTGGTAAAAGTTAATCTTTGTTTGAGTTATTTGATGGTAAATGATTGTTAATGAGTTCATATTTCTGCAAGTATTTGATAAATAATCATTTAGTCATTAACTCCATAAGGCACTGGCACATTAACTTATAAAATCAATTAAGTGTTTGTTTCCCCTTGTGTCTCCCAACCCAACTGGTCCACAGTTGGTCATCCATTGTCCCATAGGGTCTACCCCCCTTAGCCGCGGGAGACGGCTTAAACGGAGAGATTGGGGATCAGGGTGACAGCCCCCAATCCAAGCGTTGTCGTGACAATCTGTGCGACAACATTTTTTGGCGCCATTGCTAGGGATAGAGTTTTTTTTGTCCTTGGTCCTTTCCTCTCGAGCTTTTCTGTGTTTCACTTCCTGTCCGGGTGGTGACTCCACTTCATATATCATCTGCAAGAGTGTATACTAGGAGACATCCAAGCAGTTTGTGCAATCCTGCTCCCGATCCTGAAAGGGCTCTCAGGGTACGATTACACAAACTCTCTTCTCGTACACTTCTTGTCAACCTCGGACAAGAAGCCCTCTCTGATATCCATTTACTTTTTACCAGTCTAGTTGGGCACGACATCATCGATATGTATGCATCTTGAAATTTTTCTAACATTCCAGGGTATCCCAATGATCTTCCATCACTTGGGATAGATAAGTTGCCTAGCTTTCAAGGAGATAATGCGATTAGTGCTAATTCGCATCTGAGATATTTTAGTATATGGATGACTAAGTACGCAAGGTCTGCTGATTTCAATCATGAGGATGTTAGAATGACCCTTTTTATTTTAACCTTGGGGGGCGATGCTCATTAGTGGTTTACTGAAAAGCCTCGGAATTCATTTGATTCCTCACAATCGATCATTGATGCCTTTAAGGAAAAGTATGGAGATAAGAGAGAATGAAGACACCTCGTAAAAGCTATTAGCATAATAAAAAAGAGAGAGAATGAAACTGTTGAAGAATTTAACAAAAGGCTTAACGGTATTGTTAGAGAATTACCTCAAGACTATAAACCTACCAACAAATCTCTTTGAGATTTTTACATTGATGCCTTTAGTCCTGAGCCATCTTATGAATTGAGGTGTGCTAGACTTAATGATTATAGGGATTGCCAAGCCTTAGCTATAGAGCTTGAAAAGGACAAGGCAGCATCTGGGAAGTCTGAGATCCCAGGTTTCGATAGGGCTGCTACGAAACTAAAAGAACCTAAAGGAAAAGTAGTTCAAGAGCCTGAAAGCGAACTTGTTCTCAAATTGCTCCAAAAGATTGAAACCATGGAAATTAATCATAATAAGGAGATAGCTACTTTGCAGAATAGGTTGGTCCAAATGGAAAGAGCGCAAACGCAAAATTTCCAACCTCGAAATAATAATAATAGAAATAACAATTGGCAAAAGAAGGGTCAATCTAGTGAGCAAAGACCTCCTAATCCATTAACTAATTTGGTCGATAATGCTCCTCCTTACTGTCGGGTTTGT
The DNA here is from genome assembly GCA_031772625.1 of Pinus tabuliformis. NCBI lineage: Eukaryota > Viridiplantae > Streptophyta > Pinopsida > Pinales > Pinaceae > Pinus > Pinus tabuliformis. The sequence continues at coordinate 1,180,667,969 of CM062804.1, forward strand.
GATGCTCTTCATGAAGAGGCCACTTGTCCCATCGTTAGAAGAATTTTAGATAATGGAATGTTTGGGGCAGGTGATCAAATAAATGTAGTAGGTAACAAGTTTCCTTTGTCTATGGATGATTGGATAGAGGTCAAGGAAAATAGTCGTGACGTTATGAATCCTTCATCAGCTTTTAGTATAAATAACCTTGAAAATGAAGATGACATTTTGGCTAGGTTATATGGTGAAAAACCCTCTCCAGAGCAAATCATGGAAATTGCTAGAGATAAAGGTTTAACCTATCAGAGAAGGGATAAAGATCAAAGCGGGAATCAAATTCCCCCTCGAACTTTTAACCCTGGTTTAAACTCTGGATTAGATGTCGATTTGGGAAGTTGGTTTAACAATGCAAAAATCTGGGTTCCTGTCTTCGAGATTGCTAAAATCCCTTCCCAAAGAGACAAGTTACTAAAAGCTATTCAAGGTCCTCAAGTAAATATTTCTCAACAGAAGACTCGGGAAGTTGACTATCACGATGCTCCCATATATTTGCAAAGCTTAGATGCAGATAACAAAGATCACCAGCCTTTCTTTATCACCTTGTTAGTTAATGGATATAAATTGAATAATTGCATGTTGGATTCTGGTGCATCAGCTTGTGTAATGACTAAAAGGGTCTTGGAATAGCTTAACTTAAGAGTTTCTAGACCCTACTATAATATATGTGCCATGGATTCAAAAAAGATCGAAGTGCATGGTTTGATCAAAGATTTACAAGTTCATCTATCAGTTTACCCAAACATCATGATTGTTATGGATATAGTTGTTGTTGATGTGTCTGATGCCTGGGGTATGCTTTTATCCGGAAAATGGGCCTTTGATCTAGGAGGAAGTATTCAAATGAATTGGTCATATGCTATGATTCCTTCTCCTAGAGGTGATGGTTTTGTAAGACTTAATAGAGAGCCCGAAAGAAAATTCCATGTTGAAGATCCTAAGAGACCTCACAACGAGATAATTAAAGAGCAATCTGACATTGGGAATTACGCTATCATGTCTAATTTCATAATTCCTCCTGATGATAAGATTAAGGATCTCAATGATAGAGTTTGGTACATGTACTTTGATGGTGCATCGTCTAGGCATGGTAAAGGTGCTGGAATAGTGCTTAAATCTCCCCTTGATCACATTTTCAAGTTTGCCTATCGATTAGAATTTGAAGCAACCAACAACGTCGCTAAATATGAGGTTTTATTGTTGGGTCTTGATATGGCAAAGTCTTTGAAAATTAAGTTGCATAGCATTAAGGGGGATTCTGATTTAATTATCAGGCAGCTTAAAAATAAGTTCACATGTAAAAATCAAAGATTAAGGAATTATCGAAATTTTGTGTGGGATACTATAGAACATTTTCATGCCCTTGACCTCGAAGCTATCCCAAGAGAGCAAAATAGTTTGGCAGATGAACTTGCCGTAACTGCTACTACCTTCCAGTTATCTGATGAGCTGATTAAGTATAAGATCAAAATTGAAGTAATATTTAGACCATCTGTTCCAGATAACTCAGAGCATTGGCAAGTTTTTAATGATGAAAAATAAGTCATTCGTTTTCTTAATAGTCTGGATGAGTTTGAAGATTTCCGGATAGATTCTGAGGAAGATGGATCTTTAAATCGTATAAATTCTACTCCTAGGAATGTGGTTGCCTTAGAGCAACACTTTGATCGTCATGATGCCACGAAGTTGAGAGAGGAAAATAAAATAGACTCAGGCGAATATCTCGAGATAAACATTGGTACTTCTGAGAACCCAAAGATTGTTAAAATTGGTAAAGGTACTAGTGTGGAGGAAAGAAAAAAGTTAACTAATTTACTTTGCAAATATCGAGATGTTTTAGCTTTTTCTTATGATGAATTAAAGGGCTATAGGGAAGATGTCATGGAACATACTATCCCCTTAAAAGATGAAAATGCTAAACCCTTTCACCAGAAACGTAGGCAGATGAATCCTAAGTTAGCCCCTTTGGTTTAGAAAGAGCTTGCGAAAATGCTTGCAGCAGGAATTATCGCTCAAACAAGGCATTCGACATGGTGTTCAAATCTGGTGATTGTTAGGAAAAAGAACAGTACAATAAGGCTTTGTGTCGATTTTCGGAATCTTAATCTATCATGCAAGAAAGATAATTACCCTTTGCCAAACATGGAGACTTTACTGCAAAGAGTAACCCATTCTGGAATGATGTTGTTGCTAGATGGTTTTTCTGGGTACAATCAGGTATGGGTTAAAAAGGAAGATCATCATAAAACCACATTCACCACACCATGGGGTACTTTTGAATACATTAGAATGCCGTTTGGATTAACCAACGCTGGGGCTACATTTCAAAGGGCTATGGATTATGCCTTCAAGGGGTTAATTGGGAAATTTATTGAGATTTACCAAGATGATCTTACTGTATTTTCTAAAGATGGTATCAGTCATATAAATCATCTTAGGCAGGTTTTCGATAGATGTAGAGAATACGGGATTTCTTTGAATCCAGCTAAGTCTGTTTTTGGAGTAACTGAAGGGAAATTACTTGGCCATATCATTTCTAAGGATGGAATCAAGATTGATCCTGAAAGAATTGAAGCAATCCAAAAGATTCCTCTTCCTCATAATCTTAAATCCCTTCAGTCTTTCCTTGGAAAGACAAATTTTCTTAGAAGGTTTATTCCAAATTACGCAGAAATAGCTAAGCCTATTCAAAGTCTTCTGAAGAAAGATGTAAAATTTGTTTGGCAAGAAGACGGCAAAAAGGCTTTTCAAGAAATCAAATGCGCTATTGCAAGAGCTCCTGTCTTAGTTAGTCCCGATTATTCCAAGGATTTCATGATTTTTTCTTTCGCTTCCGAAGATACCATTGCTGGTGTCCTGTTACAAAAAAATAAAGATGGTCACGAGCAGCCTATTGCTTTCATGAGTAGAGCGCTTCAAAATTCTGAATTAAAGTACAATACCATGGAAAAGCAAGCTTATGCCCTGGTCAAGTCTCTTAAGCACTTCAAAACTTATGTGGGTTATTATAAAATCATAGCTTTCGTCCCACATTCTGTTGTTAAAGATATAGTAACTCAAACCGATTGCTTAAGGACTCACGCTAGATGGGTTACTAAAAAACAAGAATATGATTTAGAGATTAGACCCACCAAGCTAGTCAAAGGCCAAGGTTTGGCTCAAATGTTTACTAAAGGTAACGAAAAAACTCTTGGTTTGTTTTGTCTTAGCGATCTATCTTCGCCTGAGTTGCAAAGATTAGGAGAGCATGAGTGGTACAAGGACATCTTCTATTACTTGATGAATCTTACATGTCCTAATCATTTAGCTACTCATAAGAGAAGGGCTCTTAGACTAAAAGCCACTAAGTATTGCCTTATGAAGGATGGCCTTGGATGGAGAAATCCTGAGGGCATAGTACTTAGGTGTGTTGATGAAATTCAGTCCAAGAAATTAATCTCTGAGTTTCATTCAGGATTTTGTGGTGGTCATTATGCTGCTAGAACTACTGCCCACAAAATCCTGAGAGCTGGTTATTATTGGCCTTCAATTTTTTCTAATGTGCATAAGTTTGTTAGGACTTGTCAAGCCTGTCAACTGTTCACCGAGAAACAAAAGCTTGTTGCCTTGCCCCTGCAACCTGTCATTGTAGAGGCACCTTTTCAGCATTGGGGTCTGGACTTCATCGGGAAGTTCCATGAAAATTCTAGCAACGACTACTCAGGGATTTTAACTGCTACTGATTATTTCACTAAATGAGTTGAAGCCATTCCTGCTAAGAATGCCACTGAAAAGGTTATTATGGATTTCATTGAAAATAATATCATTACTAGATTTGGTGTCCCTGCTACGATCACTACTGATAATGTGTTATGAAACCAACTCGAGAAAAGATAGAAAAGATAGATCAACGCCTTAGAATTCAGCCTCTTCGAGGGGGCAACCTCCTTTACCTTACATAAATGAACAATTCTTTGATGATACAAATGAATAGACCTCCTTTCTATATATAGGAGTCTAAGGGGTCATAACATAATCAGAGCCGACATAACAATAATAATGTAAGGGCACAATAATAACAATAGTGGGTTTCTATGGGGCACAATAGTAACAATATGGGCACTACATGGGTACATCAATATAATAAGTGGGTTGTACTAATAACAATAAGGGGTTACACTAGTAGTATAGGGGCCTAACATGCCCCTCTCCTTCAAAAAGCGTTGTCCTCAACGCTTGAGTAGTTTTTGATGCTTATGTAGAAAATTCTTTTCCTCCCATGTGGAATCTTCAGCGGGTAAGTTCTTCCACTTGATGAGATACTCTGAAATTGATCGATTTCGTAGCTGTTGGGTTCTTGTTTCTGTGACTGCTCCAGGTTCCAATATGATTTTTCCTTCCTTTTCAATATCTGGTAATATTGTTTGAATTGGGATCTTTTGCAACTTTTGAATAAGTGGCCATACTTCTTTGTCCTTCTTCCATTCATCCCTTGCTTCGTTTATCCGATCTGGTTGGATAATAGAAATAGCACAAAACAATGCTTCCACATCCTCATCCTTGAAGAGTCTTCCCATTCGGTAAGGTCGCCATTTTTTAAGTGCATGTAGTATTGCCAACATATCCTTCTCATAAATAGCTTGCTTTAGATGTAGCAGTAAAAATACCCAATCGCCTACATCAAAACATTTTTCACTATGATGTTGATCTACCTATTGTTTCATTTGATTTTGCACTGAAGTGGCACTATCCTTTAAAAGTTGGACAACTTGTTGTTGATGCTCGATGTGATCTTTCACTGCTTGAACCTTTTTCTTCTTGATATGTCCTTCTATCTTTAGAGTTTGAGGAGTGGTAATTTCTTCCAATCCTTTACAAGATATGGTCGGATTCATTTCTTGACGCTCGATGTGATCTTTCACTTCTTGAACATTTTTCTTCTTGATATGTCCTTCTGTCTTGCTAGTTTGAGGAGTGGTAATTCCGACCAGTGAATTACAAGATACGGTTGGATTCATTTCTTCTTTCTTGATGTGGTCTTTCACTTCTTGCACCTTTTTCTTCTTGATATTTCCTTCTATCTTGAGAGTTTGAGGAGTGGTCATTCTTGCCAATAGTTTACAAGATATGTTCTGATTCATTTCTTCTTTCTCTGGGGTCAGGTCCTGGCATATATCGTCTTCTTTTGATGTTTCTTGATCCTTTTCTTCCTCCTCTTCATACTCTATGTAAAATAATTTCTTCTTAGCACACTTATGACCTTTAGTGCATTTGCTATCACAATTGTAACAAAGCCCTTTTTCTCTTTTTTCTTCCAATTGTTGTGGTGTAACCCTTGTAGGTTGCGTAAGGCTAGGAGGAACAACACGTCCATCTTTATAGTTGTGAGGGGTAGACATCCTTGTTGCCATAATTTTACTTTCAAATATGTCACAGCCCTTTTACTCTTTCCAATTGTTGTGGTGTTGCTCTAAAGAAGGTGTTGCTCTTTGTATGCCCATAATGTGCTATCATTTCCTCCGTGAGAATTGACCACGTAACAAGTTTTTTTCGAGAACAAAGCCCTTTATACCATAAAAATTGATCCGGTTCTAAATATGAAGATGCAATACATACCTTTTGTAACAGTGGTACACCATGTAGATCAAAATATTGCACCATCTGAAGTATCCAATTTACCAGATCCTTGCCATCAAAATTCCTCATCTTGCTTTTTCTTGATTTTAGGACCTCGAACTTGAAACGACTGTAACTCTGTACTTGCGGATATTTAAGTTCTAAAATTGCTACCTGTAGTATCCCTCTGTGTCCTCTTTCCAATGCCACCAGTCTGATCCAAATTGGATTCTCCAAAAAAGAGTTATGCACAATCTCCCAAGATGACCTGATTATAGACCTTTCCAGAAGAGCGAAGTTGTATGAAGTGCCACGTGTACAATTTTTGATATTTGGTTCTGAAAAAGATCTACAAGAAACTATAGTCCGTCCTCTTTCTGTACCTTCTTACGAAATTTCAATCTGATTCCCAGAGAGAAAGTTATGACGATTTTCCCCAGATCACCTGTTTTGAATGTAATTCAGGATTCTGCAAAAAGACCAACTTCCTCAGATCATATCTCCGCAAATATCGCGCGAAAAGCTCTGAAATTCGGACCGAAGGTTCAACGCGATTTCTTCTCAAATGGGTTTTTTTTGTGACTTCTGGAATGTCACAGAAAAAAAGTTATAGTGAAAATGCCACGATGACCTGTTTGGAGCAGCGAAACCCTAGAATCCAAAGCTCTGATACCAAATGTTATGAAACCAGCTCAAGAAAAGATAGAAAAGATAGATCAACGCCTTAGAATTCAGCCTCTTCGAGGGGGCAACCTCCTTTACATTACATAAATGAACAATTCTTTGATGATACAAATGAATAGACCTCCTTTCTATATATAGGAGTCTAAGGGGTCATAACATAATCAGAGCCGACATAACAATAATAATGTAAGGGCACAATAATAACAATAGTGGGCTTCTATGGGGCACAATAGTAACAATATGGGCACTACATGGGTACATCAATATAATAAGTGGGTTGTACTAATAACAATAAGGGGTTACACTAGTAGTTTAGGGGCCTAACATAATGCCAAGGCTTTTAGTTCTTCAAAGTTTTCATCTTTCTGTTTCAAATATGGCATTATCTTATCTCATTCATCAAATTACTACCCTCAGGGTAATGGTCTAGCCAAATCAAGTAACAAGAATCTCATAACCATTATCAAGAAGATAGTAGGAGATAATAAGAGATCATGGGATAGCAAAATCAAGTATGCTTTATGGGCAGATAGGATCACTAAGAAGAAAGCTACTAGTAAATCTCCCTTTGAATTAGTTTATGGCTTGGATGTAACCTTACCTGTGCACCTGAAATTGCCAGCTTATCAGCTCCTTCAGCATTTTTCTACTAATAAAGATGTTGTTCAGAATAGAATAGATCAGATTGTGGAGTTAGATGAAGCTCGTAGGATAGCTTTTGATGCTATATGTAAAAATCAATCTAACATTAAGAAAAGCTTTGATAAATTCTCTCGATCTAGATCTTTGCAGGTGGGAGATATGGTACTTCTTTGGGATCGCAAGAATGAAAAACCAGGAAAACATAAGAAGTTCGACAGTTTGTGGCTGGGACCGTACATCATTCGAGATATAGCTGGACCAAACTCATTCCACTTGAGCAGATTGGATGGCGAACCACTTGATCTACCTGCAAATGGCCAAATGCTCAAGTTGTTCTTCAAAGATGATATCTGATGCCAAGGGGCATCCTCTGTATTGTATTTCTAACCCTACTCCTTGTCATTTCAGCATTTTATTTCTGTTTTAGGATTAGATTTACTTTCCTTGTTACTAGATAGTTAATAAATGAAGAGCTTATATCTTTCATGTGCTTAATGTTATATGATGATTTTTGGATGGACGCTACTTATTTTTGGTTGTGTGTTGCGTGGGTGCAAATTCTGGATTCTCACATTCCTACAGTGCAGCAACGTGTCCCCAAGTAAAGCCAAATGTTGACCACTACGGGTCAACTACCCATAGCAGTACACCCCCTTTTTTCGCAAAATGAATAGCGCTTGATCGATGTGTCCGTGCCATTCGACTTCCATCATCAACCTGATCGTGTTATGTTGTAAACCCAGTCTGCATGTGTAAATTGTAAATAATCTTAGCAGATATGAGTCATGTATGTAAATTGCCTAGCTGGACCTAATTTTTTAGTGATAATCTACGTTCCAGAAGGTTTTTTGTCTCACCAATCCATGATCGGCAGAGTTTTCCTTCAGCCTAACCCCAAAGCCGAAATGAATTTTTTCATTAAAATCTTGGGGGAATCCTAGTGCGTTGATCTGCTAGATTATATTTGGTCACAGAACTGGGTGGTCTATAAGGGTCTATGTCAAATGGGTTTTCCCCCTTGAGATGTAAAATTGTAAAAGTCATGATGTAAAGTGTCTTGAGGGCTAGAAAATGTTTTAATCCCCTCATAAGTCCTAAGTCCTACGTCCTAAGTGATTTTTCCAAAGGCTAAGTTCGAGGATCCAAAAATAAAAAATTAAGAAAATTCAAAAAAAAAAATCAAAAAATAGATAAAAATAATAAAATTATATATATATATATATATAATTTAAACACTAAAAATTAAAAAATTAAAAAAATAATAAAATAAGTCGAAATTTTGAGAAAACAAATGCAAAATTTTAACTTTTAATTTATTAAAATTTCAACATATGAGATTAAAAGATTTCTTGATCCTCATCGACGGTCGAGATCATTTCGACATGGATCACTCGAACTAGCCGTTGGGAATTTTTCCTTTAAATAAGGTGCCAGGGGTCATTTGAGACGATTCGATCTGTGAGTCTTGTGCTGAAGAAAGCTCTCTTGTAAACTTTTTCTTGTGCAATAAAAAAAGAATTTGGGGTTGAAATCTTGCTGGTGTTACTCTCCTGAAGTGTTGTAAGCTGTTTCATTTTTCTGCATAAATTTAGTTTTAGCCAATGGTAATAGCTTGATGAAGAGTGATGTTGAACACAGGTATCTTGTTCACTCACTAGGGTTTTAATGGTAGTAGAATTTCTGGAAATAATGGCAGGTATCTCCATTAGATCTGGAATTTAGTACTGTTTTTTCCCTCTTTATTGATGGTTGAAGTGAGCTGTGCAGGAAATCTAGATTGAGAAGATCAGCGGGGGTATGGGGAAGTTCTCGGCTGAACCAGCCAACTCTCGCAAAGCATTTTCTTGAAAAGCCCAGCTAGTTTTAATTCTAAGTCTATCATTTTAATTTATTTTTTGAATGCATGAGAGATTTCTGAAGTATCTCATAGTAAAATCTGAAATTATGAAAATATTATGGAGGATTACTAACAAATCTGGCTATTGTAGAGTCATAAAACTGTAAATATTGTAGCTGGTTTGTAGGGTTTTAGTTTTTATCCTTGCATATATATTCTCTGGGTGTTTGTTTTTCCATTGCAGGTTGCAGGTCTGAGAAGAAATTTTTCTTTTTGTGGGAAGCCAGATCTGGCCCAAAAACTAGCCTTTGAAGGTGCATCGTTTTGCAATCCAAGCTTTTAAATTTTGTTCATCTAGAGGTGATCTTACATGGGTTTCTGAAGCAGAACATATAAATTTTATTCAGAAGTCTTTGAGGGTTCTATTTCCAAATTTCAAATATAACTATAATCTGGAAATTTATTTCAGAAGTTTTCAATAGAAGCAAAGGAAGAAATTTTTTTAGATTTATGAAGAGGTCCAGGGTTGTTCCCTCTTCATCATCGTTCCCTTGCCATCAATCTTTCTTCAAAACCTGTGTGGAAACTATCCTACTACCAGCATATCTGACAAAATCCTCAACACCGCTGCAATCACATTTTCCCTTTGGCCTCCATTCTCCAAGGCTGGAAAACGCATTGCTACCATGCTGCCCAGCTTCATTGCAGCTCCACGCTGCCTCTCCGCCAGATCTACGCAGCCTTCACAATTGTTGAAAGTGTTGGGCACTCATTCCCACAGCTCTCCAGCAACTCCACACAGCTTTCTATCACTATGGAACCATCCCCTCTCCACGTAGCTATAACCTGCAAAGCACAAATATAAAAATAAAAAAAAGAGGGTCTCATAAACCGCCATCTGCCCGCAGCCTCACCTCTGTCTGTTGCTCTTTATGCAGCTCCAACCTTCACACTGCCATTCCGCAGCTGCCCTCGCCGCCATCGAGAACCTGGACCTGCCCAGCAAAACATCAAAATAAACTCGATTTTTTTTTTACATGTTAAGTAATACGCATGGTAAGTTTAATCGTTTGAAAGCTTAGGGTTTAGGTTCGATCTTCATTTTATTTATGTTTGGATTTCATTTAGTTCGATTTTTTTTCTGTTTCATTTAGATTTTATTCACGATTGTTTTAGTTTACGTAGAGTTAGATTTCTTTTATGATTTTAAAAGTATTTCAAAAGAATCAAATAAACAGAAAAGAAAAAATATGTATATAGAAAAGCCATAAAAACGTTAATTTTGGAGTTGGATTCATTTAGTGTAGATTTATTTAGTTTATTAGAATTAAATTTTTTAATAAATTCTAGTTTGAAATTTCATTTTAATTTAGTTTAGTTTAGTTTTATTTTATTTGAAAATTAAAAAAAAAAAAAACAAAAAAAGGTTTTCTTTTAATTTAGATTAGATTTTAGTTTTATTTGGTTGGTAGATTTATTTGGTTTTTTTTTTTACTTTAGTAGAAAAAGATATAAAGAAACCCAAAAGGCATAAAAAATAAATAAATAAATAATCTTTAGGCTTTTAGATTTTTTTTAGACTTAAGTTTCATTTATTTAGCCTTTAGTTTTTTATTAGCCTAGTTTTGATTTATTTGAATAAAAAAAAAAAAAAATCTTGGAAATATTTTGTCAGATTCAGTCTTGGCTCAAGGATTTGTCATGTTTGCGATATATCTTTTCTGCTAAGCCTAAAATTTTGATGTGGGATTAATATTTATCATTTTTTTTATGTGGTTAAACTTGCTTAAATGTTCATTTGAAGATTAGCTATATGAAGGTGATAACTGGTTAGCATTTAAAATTACATGGTTATCTAAAGCATTTAATCTTTCGAATTTTAATTGCTGGAATATTGTTAAGCCATTGAGCATTTATCGATTATCTCGCATTTGATAAAAGTTAATCTTTGTTTGAGTTATTTGATGGTAAATGATTGTTAATGAGTTCATATTTCTGCAAGCATTTGATAAATAATCATTCAGTCATTAACTCCATAAGGCACTGACACATTAACTTATAAAATCAATTAAGTGCTTGGTTCCCCTTGTGTCTCCCAACCCAACTGGTCCATAGTTGGTCATCCATTGTCCCATAGGGTCTACCCCCCTTAGCCGCGAGAGACAGCTTAAACGGAGAGATCGGGAATCAGGGTGACAACCCCCGGTCCGAGCATTGCCGTGAAAATCTGTGTGACAACAGGTTTCCATTGTCAGACTTTAGGGCTGGTCATGTTGAAGAATCAAGGGAAATTAGGTGTAGTGTGATTCTTCTTGACCTGATAACAATTTGTGGAGTCTTTTTACTTTTTCTTATTAGCTTAATCCTCTTCTTTTTCTTATTAATGCATGTGTGTGTACTTCAACCAAATGCTACCAAAAACATAAGGACAAGAACACAAGATGTTGGCTCTCTGCCAGGGCCAAAACCTCTCTTATCTTGAGAGGAAAACCCTTCGGTAAATTTCTCTTATTGAAGCTTCTTATTGATCAATACCAAACCCTAGACCCTTGACAAGAATATCCTCCAAGCACAAGTCAAGTCCTTCCTCCTTTTCGTACCTTGTCTCCCCGACACTTTGTTCTTCTCCTTCCAACACTTTGTTCCCCGGCACTTCGTCCTCCTTCCGGCACTTCGTTCTTCTTTCAACTGTTGATAGATCTTGTTGCACTTGCTCTAGAAGAGACACTTATCCTTGATCTTTGATGAGACTATTTCACATGGGATGATGTCTTCCTTTTCTTCACCAACCAACCAACTTGTATGACTATAATGGGAGGGTCGTTATGACAGTAGAGACAGCCTCCTTCTCTTCGCACGTGTGACTGTAATAGCCTTTAGAACAGCCCTACTAACTTCGCTTTTCTTCCTTGTTTCTTCGCTTGAGTGGAAGGCCCTTTAGGCCTATGTTTCTAGCCCAAATGATGAGATATGTTAACTCTGATTTGTTGTTGTTCTGACCGCAGGAAGACCCTTCGTTTCTCGCACGTGTCACCGCATTTTACCCTAGAAATAGTCCTTAACCCTTTGGTGATGACTTCTCCTTCTTCGCTGCCCTTATAGACTCTTCTTTCGTCCTTCAACTACCCTTTTCCTTACCTTCTACCATCGCTAATTTTAGAGAGGAATGCTTGACATTATGAGGGAGTGGACAACCTCTATATATAGAGGATTGTCCCTCTTTTAGGCCAACTTGAAGGCCAACTTCCTGACTATAGGCCGACTTGACTCATTTGCTTCGGATGGCTTCTTTTGATGGTGCCATTGCTTGGAGGAGACTTGACTTTGCTTGGAGGTGTCTTCTTTGACTCTAATACATAAGTATACCTAGTGTAACATGCCCTTACAGTCTTGAACATAATTCTTTTGACTCTTTGACTCACCTATAGCACTATAACATGTGCTAGACCTATTTCAATGAGCAAGAAACTCGTTGACATATATTATAAAAATAATATTTCTTTTCTTGAATAAATACAAAAATCAAAAGTACATTTATGAAGACCAAACCTAGTTACATTTCCTTCAACACTCCCTCTTAACTAGGGTATTCATACAACATTACAAGGTGTTTGGCTATGTTTCAATCTTGAAGAATTCACATAAGAGAAACCAGATTGGCAATTCATTTCTTATAGCATCATAGTAACCAACATTGTGTCCACAGCAAGGCCTTGACTGACAACGTTTTCTCTCAATAGATCAGAGCACAATGTTGGCGAGACCAATGACTTATAGACACCTTATTCATTGTCTCTCAAGGTACATACCCACCCGGGTGTTCATTGAGTATGACCTTCTAAGACTATTCTTATCCTGGGTTCCTAGCCCTCAAAGAATATCGGTCCCCTTGCCTACTCTTGTCTTGGATGCCCTAAACATCCTTAAAGAGTATTGGATGCCAGATGATTACCCAATCCTCTCGTTCTTTCTTCCCAAGTGAAGATAAGAATGTTGTGTCTATCTCTTCCTCTCAATTGAGGAAGACATGCCCAAGTATCCACTAACAAGGTACTTGTCCAAGTTCCTTTGTAATTGGGAACCTGTTATAACTCCCTCTTAGCTAGGGACTTGTCCATTCATCAACAACTTCTTCTTCATGGATCCTTCAGCTGCTTGATCTCCTTCTTTCCTTTGATGTCATGAAGTCTTTGTTCGAACTTCTTCCTGGTAGGGCACCATCCATTGATCACTTTCCTTCCTAGTTTGTCATGTCATTGCTTCCTTCGGGGACAGTGGCCTTCTTGTCATATATCAGGTTCTCTTGTCATTTGGTTACTCCTTTTTCATCTGTCCATGCTTCGTAACACTTCTTCTCATGGATGCTTCGTTGTACTTGCTTGTTTACATGCTTCGATCTAGTAGCCCTTCATGAATTCATCTTGATATTGCTTCAACATTAAATGGTGCTTTTGCTGGATGGCTTCTTCATCATGACATCTTTGTAGAGTAGACTCAGTTATCTGCACCTTTCATATCTCTAAGGCCTTCACAGGTGTCAAGGGTCCTTTCATCTTTTTCTTCCTTTGTTAGAGTTGCCATGCCTTCTTTCGGGAGATGTCTTCAAAGTACCTTGTTAGATACTAATTCTTTGTGATCATGGTGTTCTTCACATGCTTGATCTCTTTCTTCATTTTCTTCTTCTTAGATGGATTGGTCGACCACCTTCTACTCCTTGTGGGAGCACTACTTCGTTGCTTGCTTCTTGGACTAGTCAGCATTTCTTCTTGCTTCTTAGTCAACAATCTTATACTCCTTATATGAGTATTTTTCCTCTCGTTGACCTTCATTACATTGTAGTACATGCCTTTGAGCATGTCAATGGTGAAAGAGGTTCTTTCATACTTGATCATGTCATAGAACTATTCCCATGACTCAATAATATACATATGATAACATGACTAAACTTTGATGCATACATACCTCATCTTGATTCTCCTTTGATCATCTTATCTTCAATTGATTGTCCATGGTGTGGCCCTTCTCGCTTCATCTTAGCTTGCTTGCATATCATCCTTTTCTTGAATCCCATGAATGGGACTCCCAATGAGACATCTGCTTTTGATTATGAATCTTCTTTTGAAGATTCCATCAAAGGATCTTGAAGATCCTTACCCTGCAAATGTTTCTTTCTTTTTGATGATGGAGGTCTTCTAAGATTCTTAATCATGATCAATTTTCTTTCATTGTGGATGAGGTCATATACTAGGTATGCTTCTTCTACATGAATATCTTGAGCTATATCTACCATGCTCCTATATTCTAGAAGATATTTCTAACCATGCATTTTGTTCTATTTATAAATGCTCCTTCTACATGAGTATTTTGAACTCTATGTACATCATGCTTCTAGATTCTAGAAGATGTTTCTAGCCATGCAATTTTATTCTATTCCTACATGCTCATATACTACTCAAAACTTTGACAGAAGTCTTTATGTAAAGAAGTAGACTTAGTCATAGTAGAGATCCGAAGGATCTTCAATTTTTTGCTTCTTGTCTTCTTCTTTCATTTCTTCATTCACATGAGCTTCTTCCCTTTTTCTTTTGTTGTTGTTGTACTTCTTCAGTTTAGGACAATTCCCTTTGTAGTGTCCATATTCTTGGCATCCAAAGCATTGGATTTTGGACATATCTTTGTTGTTTGTTCTTCGTGGACCAAATTTGCCAAATTTTCCCTTTTTTCTTGGCCATGGTAGCAAATGCTTGCTCCTTTGATCTCACATCTTCCTTTGCTTTGAGTCTTGTTTCCTCTATCTTGCACAGAGACCACATTTGACTTAGTGGGGTAACTTCTTTCTTGGCATATATGCTTGATGTGAAGTTGCCCCAATCCTCAGGTAGAGCATTGAGTACTACTACAATTGTCATTTCTCTGTCAAATAAGCTCAGTTTCCAAACAAGGTGTGGCCACCTCAAAGTTGATCCCTCATCTCAAAGATCTTCATGAAGTAGGGAGCTATTACTTCCTTTGATATCTTCATCTTGTATAATTCATTTCATAGAGATATTACTTCTCCAGTTGTGGTTACCGAGAATAGCTCTACTAGTTTATCATAGATTTCTTTTGATGTTTCAAGTTTGGAGACATAAGGAAGGGGAGAGTCCTTGATAGATTCTATTGGAATCCTTTGAGCTCTTGTCTCATCCTTATTGTACTTGGCTAAGGCTTGAGTTTGCTCCTTAGCAGGAATAGTTATATTCCCTTTGATGTGTTCTAGAAGTTCATACTCTTTGAAAAGTAAATCAGTCCTCTTCTTCCATGCACGAAAGTCATTGGTACCCACCGATTTGTTGCTTTCCTTGCAAAAAGACATTGATGTATATTCAGAAGGGGACATATACTTACTTGATAGATTTTGAAATGTAGTGGACTTGCTTTCTCCTTGAAGACTTGATGGCTTGCCTTCCTTAGATCTTGATGTTCTTCAAGTTGCTTTTTCCAAGTGGGCTTGCTTGATGATGAGATTTGCTTAATGACTTGTAGCTTGATGTAGGTCCTTCTTTGATTTGCTCTTCTTGTAGGTGCCTTTATGTAAGGCTCTTCTTCTTGCTTTGTAGTCTTCCTTGATGAGTGATGGATGGTAGACCTTCTTGTCCTTGATGTGATAGAGACTTCTTGGCTTGATGCTTCAACTTTGTAGATGTCCTTCCTTGATGAGTTTTCTTGAGATGCCCTTTCCTTGATATGTCACCATATCTTCGATACCACGTTGAAGAATCAAGGGAAATTAGGTGTAGTGTGATTCTTCTTGACTTGATAACAATTTGTGGAGTCTTTTTACTTTTTCTTGTTAGCTTAATCTTCTTCTTCTTATTATTAATGCATGTGTGTGTACTTCATCAAACTGCTACCAAAAACATAAGAACAAGAACACAAGATGTTGGCTCTCTGCTAGGGCCAAAACCTCTCTTCTCTTGAGAGGAAAACCCTTTGGTAAATTTCTCTTATTGAAGCTTATTATTGATCAATGCCAAACACTAGACCCTTGACAAGAATATGCTCCAAGCACAAGTCAAGCCCTTCCTCCTTTCTGCACCTTGTCTCCCTGACACTTTGTTCTTCTCCTTCCAGCACTTTGTTCCCTGACACTTCGTTCTTCTTTCAACTGTTGATAGATCTTGTTGCACTTGCTCTAGAAGAGACACTTATCCTTGATCTTTGATGAGACCCTTTCACATGGGATGATGTCTTCCTTTTCTTCACCAACCAACGAACTTGTATGACTGTAATGGGAGGGTTGTTATGACAGTAGAGACAGCCTCCTTCTCTTCGCACGTGTGATTGTAATAGGCTTTAGAACAACCCTATTAACTTCGCTTTTCTTCCTTGTTTCTTCGCTTGAGTGGAAGGGTCTTTCGGCCTATGTTTCTAGCCCAAATGATGAGATATGTTGACTGTGAGTTGCTACTGTTCTGACCGCAGGAAGACCCTTCGTTTCTTGCACATGTGACTGCGTTTTACCCTAGAAATAGTCCTTAACCCTTCAATGATGACTTCTCCTTCTTCGCTGTACTTGGAGACTCTTCTTTCATCCTTCAACTACCCTTTTCCTTGCCTTCTACCTTCGCTAATTTTAGAGAGGAATGCTTGACATTATGAGGGAGTGGACAGCCTCTATATAGACGATTGTCTTAGGCCGACTTGAAGGCCGACTTGCTGACTATAGGCCAACTTGACTTATTTGCTTCGGATGGCTTCTTTTGATGGTGCCATTGCTTAGAGGAGACTTGACTTTGCTTGGAGGTGTCTTCTTTGACTCTAATACATAAGTATACCTAGTGTAACATGCCCTTGAAGTCTTCAACATAATTATTTTGACTCTTTGACTTACTCATAGCACTATAACATGTGCTAGACCTATTTCAATGAGCAAGAAACTTATTAACATATATTATAAAAATAGTATTTCTTTTCTTGAATAAATACAAATATAAAAAGTACATTTATCAAGACCGAACCTAGTTACATTTCCTTCAACAGGTCATCATGTCATAAAGTCTAGTGAGTCAATGTCAAGGACTGAAGACCCATTTGGGCGTATTATACATTGTAAAAAGAGAAGTTAATTGTGTCAATAACCCTCCAAGACCTTGTCACAAGCTATGCCTCATGTCGGCCTTCTAAAAGGATGAAGATGTTTCTATACAAGCATGTCGGCCCAAGTACAAGGTGAAATCGGCCTATTTTGAGAGACAGTCCACTATATATAGAGAGGACTCGGCCTCCATTTGGATACCATTCGATCAAGCACAAGAAGGACAGAAAAGAAGAGCGAAGATCACAAGAAGAGCCCTATCACCAAGCAAATGAAGGAGGATCATAACCGAGTTTTTTTTCTGATCTGTTTTGGGTTAATACTCTCCACACGTGCGAGGAATTGATGTTGTCTACTGCAGGATGAACCGAAATATCACAGTCACACTAAGAGGGCATATTTAGGGAGAAAAATAAGTTGATTCTCAAGCTGAGTTGAAGAAGAAAGAGTCTCCACCTAAAGCGAAGGAAAGTGAGGAACAATATCTCTCACATGTGCTGCAACTAGGGTTTTTGAAGAGGCCGAGGGTTGCAAGTCTGATCCAAGAAGCCGAAATTTGAAGGATAGCTGAGAAGGGGGGAGAAGCAAACAGTTTGACCATCGTTGATGAATATGTTAAACTAAGAAGCCTTGTGACTTGGTGTTGGAGAGGTTAATAGGTCAAGGGTCTTGGTCTTGGAATTTGTCACTTGAAGATTCTATAAGAAGAAGAATTTGTTTGGGTTTTCCTCTCAAGTTGGAGAGGTTTTGGCCTTGGTTGATCACCTACATTTTGTGTCTCTTGTCTCATTATTGTTTATGGTTTGGTAGTTGTTTGATGAAGAAGAACACTATAATAATCTAAGTAAAAGAAAAATCTAATCTAAAGAAGTAAAGCATTCACAAGCAATTATCATTGCTAGAGAAATCACTTAATCCTAAATTCCCTAGATTTCTCAACAGGAAGGCCATCAGGAGTTTTACAAGACATACCAGACTATTAGGGAGTGTTTTACTTGGAGAGGCCTCAAAGAGGATGTTCTGAGGCATGTTGAGGAGTGTGATACTTGCCAAAGGAACAAAGGGGAGCAAACATATTTGCTTGGTTTACTTCATCCCCTACTGATTCCAAAGACGAAGTGGGAGAGTGTCTCCATGGACTTCATCACCGGTCTTCCAGCCGCACAAGGGTGTGATTGTATCTATGTGGTGGTGGACAGATTGACAAAGTATGCCCACTTCTTTGCTATTCCATCCAAGTCCTCAGCTTCACAGATAGCTAAGCTTTTCCTCGGGGAGGTATTCACGCTGCATGGTCATCCCAAGGCCATCATAAGTGACCGGGACAGCAGGTTTATGGGGGCATTTTGGCAAGAGTTGTTCAGATTGGTGGGCACTAAGCTCACTCCCAGTACTAGATACCACCCCCAGACAACTGACTAGACAGAGATTGTGAATAAATAGCTAGAGGGGTTCTTGTGGAACTACGTGATAGGGAAGCAACGTGCATGGGTGAAGTGGCTATACCTCAAGGAGTATTGCTACAACACCACTCACCATATGTCCATTGGTATGTCACCTTTCAGTGCCCTTTATGGTTATGATGCATTGTCTTTTGCTGACATAATTTTTGGAGACAGCCATGCCCCTAAGGCAAAGGATTGGATACAGGAGAGCCAGGATATCCTACAAGCCCTCAAAGATAACTTACAGATAGTTCAGAACCAGTGTAAGATGTATGCGAATAGACCCCAGGTGGTGAGACATTTTGAGGTTGGGGATTTGGTTTTCCTATGTCTCCAATCGTACAGGCAGTCTACACTAAAGCATAAGGGAGTCAAGAAGTTCAAACCATGCTTTTATGGGTTGTACAAAGTGAGCTGGGAGATTGGATAGGTGGCCTATGAGCTAGAGCTTCCACCAGGGAGCAATGTGCACAATGTGTTCCATGTGTCTTGCCCGAAAAAGGCCTTGAGACTACAGGTTACAGTCGCACTAGAGTCGCCACCATTGGATGATGAGGGATACTTGACCTTGGTACCGGAGACTATTCTGCAGGAGAGAGAAAGGAAGCTCAGGAACAGAACCATCAGAGAGTATCTTTTCAGGTGGAAAGACCTACCAGAGGAGGATGCCACATGGAATGGAAAATAGGTTGTACAACATCCAACATAGCAGTTGCTTGAGGAAAAGCAACCTTTGGGCGAGGAGGACTATCATGTCCCTAATAAATAATTTTGCTAAGTGAAATCCTCATTTTTGAAATTTTTGTGTTATAAATATTTTGGCTTTTAAAACTTAGGAAAAGTGGGTCAAGGAACCACTTACTTTATTTTTGGAGAAAAAAGGAGAAATAAACATTAGAGAAAATAATATTATTTTGTAAGTGGAATGTGGGGGTCACTCAAAAAGAAAATTTGACCCCCCTTGACAAATTCGCACTAGGAGAAAGAAGGGGACAAGCAGGGAGTTCAAACTTGTAGAAAGAGGGACCCACCAAGAGGAAAGGGATCAACATCTATAAATAACACATGGGGGCTCATTTTTGCATCTTTTTGCTCATCTATATTCTGGAAATCAAACTCTCTCTTGGAGGTTGTTCAGCACAAGGGGAGCAGAGTTGTTTAGCTCAAGAGTTTCAAGCTAAGTTGCACGAATTGCCGAAATGTTTCAAAGTTTCCAAAACGGACACGTTTAGAAACGTTAGCCGGAACGCCGACTGAAACAACAAATACATATCTATATATATATATATATATATATATATATATATATATATATATATATAAAGTTATAAACAAGTGAATAACACATTATCTTGCAAGTAAAAAGGGAATAAGACCAATAGATGGCACTTTAGAAGGAAAACCAAGTCTATATTAACTCTCATAGATGATTACATGATGGTCGAGTTTCGACAGAGTTTCGGAGTTTCGGGTACAAGTACGGCCCAAAACGCCGAGTTCCTAGAAGTTTCGTGCAACGTAGGTTTCAAGTGAAACTCACCTCATTTCAAATAACTTCGAGTGTCTCCCTAGTGAGGCTTTGGGGGGTCTATTCCGAGAATTCCAATGGGGTTTATCGCAGAGTTTCTACTCATAATTTTGCACTTCCTGGGCACAGAAGAACTACGAGGCACATTTGGAGCAACTTATTTCCATTGCAGGTTCTAGGCTTTTGCGGATGATTTCCTCTTGGCAAGAGGAGTTTGGCACCAAATTTCAGAGTTGGGCTATTGTTTTATTGTTGGGCCGAAATTCTCTTTCCAGGGCCTGCACAGGAGTTCATAGACAAAGATTTCGCAGGGGTTTGGAGCTAGTGATTGCTTGGGGTGTTCAACTGGAAAGATTGCCCCATTTCCAGAGGATATTTGCACACAATTTCTCAGTTATTTGTAGGAGGATTTTGCCATTTCTCAACAATATTCATCTTGTCAGGCACAGAATTGTATGGCCAGGAAATTCACACTTCTTAAAGCATTCCGGGTCAGCTGGAATGAACCCGAAATATTTTTGGGTTTTGTTGGATTGGGTGTGAGGAGCCAAAAACACTATTCACCTCTAGCAGTAGCAACAAAGTTTTTTGGGAGGTGTGGATTGCCAGATTGAGCTATTTCAGTTGGAGATTGCACATTATTTCACTTGGGTGTTGCATGCTTTCAATAGCAAGCCCATGTTCCATTTCTCTTCCACTAATGTACTCATATTTCCAGATTTAATACAATGGCTCAGAGTTTTGGCTCCAATATCTGTATATACTGATTTGTGGTTGTGTTAAAAAATTTGTCTTTCGTTGTAGTTAATGCATGCATTTGATATTTACAGTTAATTCCTAATTAGGAACATTACATCCTCTCTCTTCCGACAACTCGCTTAAGGGTTTCTAGCTATTCGCACTAGCTTCTATGGCCCTCTCTGCAGATAATTTGACCTCCTATATCCTGCCAATTCGGCACTACAGAACCACTGGAAAACTCTCTAAAATCCTTCTCTTTGATTTTTTGTTGCTCCCTCTCTTCGAGGCTCTCCCTCTGAATTGAACTACACCCTCACTGAAGTTGTTAACTAGCTCTCACAACTATGTCTCCCTCCATCACATCATCTTGCTCTGGTAATCTCTCGCTGGAGCATCAACAACAAAGATCTAATCATGATTGATGGCTAAGACCAATTTGACTCCCTCAATACACTTTTCTAGAAGTCTCTAAAGTAAAAGTCGATTTCCTTAATTAATACCTATTAATTAATCATTTTTTGTTAAAATTGACAACTAGGGCCAAACTCCACATGGGTCATCTTATTTATAACAGCTGATATTTTTCTTGGATTCCTCTCTCCGAGAGGTATAGGGTTGATCTAAAGATCATCTAATTCTGACATGTACAAATGAAGTTATGAATATATTTTGATTATGGTCAAATTGTCAAGGTTGGCCAACAAACTTAAGTAGGCTCAGAAGCCCAACAACGACGTCTATTCATCCTCAATGTTGCATATAAATAAAAGGTGACTTAGCCTCATTTGGACACACTCATCTTCACACTTCTCTTTCTCTCTCCTCATTGATTGGGTACGGATTTATGGGCCTCTCTCTCTCCACACGTCCGAAATTTCCGAAGAGTGAAATTTCAGGAGGCCGAAATTTCAAGAGAGCGAAATTTCAGGAGGCCGAAATTTCAAGAGAGAAAAATTTCAGGAGGCCAAATCTCTAGAAAGTTTGACCAAGCGTTGACCAGCGTGCATTGACCTCCTTTGACTGCGTTTTTGTGAGGGTTATCTCTATTTGGGCAGGCCGCATTTCTGGGCACAAAAATTGAGTCTAAATGTTGACTGTTAACCAGCGTTGACTACAGCTAGGGCTGACCGCAAGTGGGTTGTTTGACCAGACTTTGACTAGGTTGAATTTGACTGTTTTGAGGGTTGTTTTATCTTGTTTGGAGGTCGAAGTTGACTGAAGTTAACTGATTTGCTGAGGGCCAAATCTGCCCTTTTGTACAGCGTTGACTTTTCTGGTTAGGGCTCTTTTGCTGCTATTATAAATTATCAAATTTGTAAATTGTACTATCTATCTCTATTGAACTATTGAAGTCTAAAAGAAGATTTGATCAAGGGTTTCCCCACATTGGGGTTTGTCCCTGGTTCGTGCCACATCTTGTGTCCTCTTGTCTTGGCTTGACTTCTATTGTTTATGTTTATGTTCTATCTGCATTTTACTATCATGTTGATGTGATTGTTAATCTGAAGATTGATACTGGGCTAATAAAGAAATTGAAGTAAAATTGCTCTAAAGCATAGAACATACCATTGTTGCCTAAAATTAACATGGTATCAAAGCTGAGGTGAAGACAAAACCCAAGCAAGAGTGAAAGAGCAATCACCAAAGACAGTTGGAGAAGGACAAAAGGTTCAATGGGATCCTCATCCTACTTCCCAGTTGAAGTCAAGCTCTCTTGATTTGACCTTGGAAGAAAAAGGAGTGATGGACTATGTGCAGGACAAAATCCCTGAACCTCCTTCAAATGCACCAACTGCTGCGAAGACCAAGTACAATAGGGCTAAAGTCAAAGCAAAAAATATTATCATGGATTCCATTGACAAGCATCTGGTGGCCTACATCTCCGAATGAAGACCTCCAAGGAGATCTACGACAGGTTGGTCGGCATGTTCAAAGTTAGTAATGCTAATCAAATTCTACTTCTCAAGAATAAGTTGAAGAATATTAAGAAGGGCAAGGACGAGGACATTCAATCCTATTTCTTGAGGATTACTGAGATCAAGAATGATCTACTCTCGATTGAAGGTGTCATTCCTGACAGGGAACTCCTTGGAGGACTCCCACTGAGTGGTATGTATTTAGGACCACCGTCCTCAACAATGATCGAATTCCAGGGTTTGAAAAATTGATGTCGAGATGCATTCAAGAAGAAACTGTTGGGTCCCTATAATACTAGTGATTACCCCATTACTATTGTAGTTATACCCCTTATTAATATTTTTGTGCCCCTATTGCCCCCATATTGTTATTACTGTGCCCCATAGAATCCCTCTATTGTTATTTTTGTGGCTTTATATTATTATTGTTAGGTCGGCTGGGTTATATTGTGACTCCCTAGACTCCTATATATAGAAAGGAGGTTTTGTCATTTGAATCATCCAAGAATTGTTCATTTATGTAATGTAAAGGAGGTTGCCCCCTCGAGGAGGCTGAATTCTAAGGCATTGATCTATCTTTTCTTGAGCTGGTTTCATAACATTTGGTATCAGAGCTTTGGATTCTAGGGTTTCGCTGCTCCAAACAGGTCATCGTGGCATTTTCGCTATAATTTTTTTTCTGCGACGTTTCAGAAGTTGCAAAAAAAAACCATTTGAAAAAAAATCACGCTGAACCTCGGGTCCGAATTTTAGAGCTTTTCGCGCTATATTTGCAAAGATATGATCTAAGGAAGTTGGTCTTTTTGCAGACTCAAGAATTACATTCCAAACAGGTGACCTAGGGAAAATAGTCATAACTTTCTCTCTGGGGATTGGATTGAAATTTCATAAGAAGGTACAGAAAGAGGACATATTGTAGTTTCTTGTATGCATTTTTCAGATCTAAAGGTCGAAACAGTGACTCGTGGCACGTCGTTCAAGTTCGCTCTACTGAACTAGTCTATAATCAAGTCACTGTGGGAGATTTCACATAACTCTTCCTTGGAGAATCCAAATTGGGTCAGACTTGTGGCATTGGAAAGAGGACACAGAGGGCTACTGCAGGTCACAAATTCAGAACTAGATGATTGGAAAGTACAGAGATACATTAGAGGCAATATCGAGCTCCTAAAAAGTGAAAAAAGGTGTGTAGATTTTCTTAAATTTTTGCTTAAGCTTGGTTTGAAAATTTATTTTGAAGAAATTCAAAGGGCATAGTAGAGCATTATTATCGGTAACTGATGCCCCGAGGAAAGAAAATGCAAACACCTAGTAAGGAACCTGAAAGATCGAGCATGACTCATGAAGAAGAGGAAGAAATGCTACATGATATATCAAAATTATAAGAACAAGTGCAACAAATGTCACTGTCACAAAAGCTAACAGAAGCTAAGATAAATGGCGTGGAAGCTAAGATGAATGGCGTGGGAGCTAAAATGAATGGCATGGAAGCTAAGATGGACAACTTGAAGATAGATTTGAACACAAATTTGAAGACAGGCATGGCAGATTTGAAGACAGATTTGACAAATTTTCTACAAGAAATACTTACCAATGGTGAAAAGGTAGTAAAGGAAACTCATGATACGAACAAAAGAAATGTTAATCATGATTTCTTAGACTCTAATGTGGGATCGAAAACCCACCATATTCCAAAAATCGATATGAAGAAGTTTGATGGCAAGGATCCTGCAACATGGATATTACAAATGGAGCAATTTTTCGATCTCAATAATGTGCAAAACACAAAAAAGGTACGTATGGCAACTTTATATTTGGAACCAAATCAGTTTGTATGGTATCAATGGCTTTGCTCTCGTAAACAATTTATCACTTTGGCAATTTTTACGGAAGAATTGATAGCACATTATGAGGATACAAAAAGCAACACTTTTTTTAGCCAATTGATAAGTCTCAAACAAAAGGGTTCAATAATGGAGCACATTGAGGAGTTCCAAAAATTGAACATAAGGGTAAAAGATATTCCAAAGGAGCATAGGATTGATGTGTTCATAGGGTCTTTAAAGGATAATATCCAACATGATGTTCGCCTTTGGGAACCTGATTCATTAGAGAAGGCATTCAGGTTAGCAAGAAAAATGGAAAGCAAAACTATAGCAACTAAGAAGCATACCACTCACAACTATAAAGACGGAAGTGTTGTTGCCCCTAGTCTTCCACAACCTATAAGGTTGACACCACAACAATTGGAAGAAAAAAGAGCAAAAGGGCTTTGTTACAGTTGTGATAGCAAATACACTAAAGGTCATAAGTGTGCTGAGAAGAAATTATTCTACATAGATTGTGAAGAGGAAGAAGAAAAGGAGCAAGAAAGGTCAAAAGAAGAGGATATACTCCAGGAACAAAGCTTAGATGAAGAAGAAATAAATCCGACCATATCTTGTAATGCATTGGCGGGAATTACCACTCCTCAAACCATCAAGATAGAAGGACAAATCAAGAAGAAAAAGGTAATAGTGTTGATTGATTCAGGAAGCACCCACAATTTTATTCATTGTAAGGTAGCAAAAGAATTGAATTGCTTCCTATATCCAGCACCAGAGTGTCAAGTGATGATTGCAAATGGAGGAACAATAAATTGCTCTGGAAAGTGCCATAATATCAAGCTATCCATGGGAGAATATGTATTGACTAGCCCAATGCTTTCCATTCCAATGGGAGGTGCTGATGTTGTACTAGGAGTCCAATGGCTACAATCCTTGGGTACAATAGCTTTTAATTTTCAAGAACTTTTCATCAAATTTTCTACGAAAGGAAAGGAAGTTGAATTAAGGGGTATTGCAGGGAAACCAGGAAAGATAATCAGCTCTAATGGAATGACAAAGCTTCTAAAAAAGGAACAAAGAGGTGTAATTGCACAATTATGTTCGCTAGATGTTTCCACATCGGAATCATCTATTTCTCCAGATCTCCAAAAAGTCCTGGACAATCATTCCAAGGTATTTGAGACTCCCAAAGGTCTCCCACCTATGCGTGATCATGATCATGCTATTCATCTGATTCCAGGAAGTGTTCCTCCAAACATCAGGCCGTACAGATATCCCTATGTCCAAAAGAGTGAAATTGAACGTATGGTTGCAGAAATGCTAGAGGCTGGTATAATTCAACCGAGTCAAAGTTCTTTCTCTGCTCCAGTAGTATTGGTGCACAAGAAGGATGGATCATGGCACATGTGTCCGGATTATAGGGAGCTCAACAAGCTCACTATTAAAGATAAGTTCCCCATTCCTGTCATTGATGAATTACTGGATGAATTGCATGGATCAATTTACTTCACCAAGTTGGATCTTCGTTCAGGATATCATCAAATCAGAATGAAGACTGAAGACATTCCGAAAACAGCATTTAGAACTCATGAGGGTCATTATGAATTTTTGGTCATGCCTTTTGGCCTTACCAATGCACCTTCAACATTTCAAGGTTTGATGAATTCAATTTTCAAACCATTCCTTAGAAAATTTGTGTTAGTATTTTTTGATGATATACTAATCTACAGCAAGTCTTGGAAGGATCATGTTGAACATGTTGACAGGGTGCTACAACTATTGGAGGAGAAACAATTATATGCAAAAAGATCCAAATGTTTCTTTGGAGTCCAAGAGGTGGAATATCTGGGTCATATTGTATCTCATGAAGGAGTTAAGGTAGACCCTAGCAAAATTAAAGCCATTAAGGAATGGAAAATCCCCACATCCATAAAGCATCTGCGAGGATTTCTCGGGTTGACAGGGTATTATCGCAAGTTTGTTAAGAATTATGGGAGAATAGCAGCACCTCTAACAACATTATTGAGGAAAGATGCATTTTCATGGACTTCGGAAGCAACAAGGCCTTTGAACATCTTAAAGAGGCAATGTGCCAAACACTGGTCTTAGCTACATCGGACTTCACAAAAACCTTTATTGTGGAATGTGATGCTTCAGAAAATGGAATTGGTGTTGTTCTAATGCAAGATGAAAGACCCATTGCTTTTGAAAGTCGTCCAATCAAGGGAAAGTTTTTAAGCAAAGCTATTTATGAGAAGGAAATGTTGGCAATACTCCATGCACTTAAGAAATGGCGACCCTACCTAATGGGAAGACACTTCAAGGTAAAAACGGATCATGATAGCCTTAAATACTTTTTAGAACAAAGATTATCCTCTGAAGAGCAACAAAAGTGGGTCACAAAGATGTTGGGTTATGACTTTGAAATCATCTACAAAAAAGGGAAGCAAAATGTGGTGGCAGATGCACTCTCAAGAAAGGATGAGGATGTGGAAGCATTGTGTGCACCATTTCTATTATCCAACTAGATTGGATAAACGAAGCAAGGGAGGAATGGAAGAATGACGAAGAAGTGTGGGCACTTATTCGAAAGTTACAACAAGATTCCAGTACGTCTGATACATTTAGCTGGCAAAATGATTCGTTATGGTACAAAGATCGCTTATACCTCTGTAAGAATTCCCAGCTAAAACAAAAGATTCTTATGGAATTGCACACTTCTCCCTTAGAAGGGCACTCAGGATTTTTAAAAACTTACCACAGGGTTAAGAAGGAATTTTTTTGGGATGGCCTTAAATCAGATATTCAAAAGTTTGTGGCGGAATGTTTGGTTTGCCAACAAAATAAAGTTGAAACAATTAAGTCACCGGGTCTATTACAACCTTTATCCATTCCAAGCTAATGTTGGGAGGAGGTTTCAATGGATTTTATCACAGGTTTACCCAAGTCTGAGGGAAAGAGTGTCATCATGGTGGTAGTTGACAGACTTACCAAGTATGCACACTTTTGTGCATTATCACATCCATTTAAAGCCAATACAGTTTCTACTGCATTTATGGAAACAATTCAAAAGCTACATGGAAACCCAAAGATTATTGTAAGTGACAGAGATCCCATTTTCACTGGAAATTTTTGGACAGAATTATTTTCTTGTCTTGGTACTCAGTTAGCTCATAGCTCATCTTATCATCCTCAATCTGATGGGCAAACTGAGATAGTAAACAAATGTTTGGAAGGATATCTTCGTTGCTTTGTATCTGATAAACAGACACAATGGGTCAAATGGTTGCCTCTGGCTGAATGGTGGTATAACACTTCCTTCCATACAGCAACAAAAATGACCTCATTTATGGCACTTTATGGGTATCAACCACCATCCATCACATCATATTTAAGAGAAAATTCTAAGGTTTAGGCAGTGGAACATCACATCGAACATCAACAACAAGTCCTCCAACTCTTAAAGGATAACCTCGTGTTGGCACAAAATAGAATGAAACAACAGGGAGATCAACATCGCAGTGAAAGAAGTTTTGATGTAGGTGATTTGGTATTCCTACGGCTACAACCATATAAGCAAATGTCCCTCAAGCAAGCTAAGAAGGATAATAAATTATCACCAAAGTACTATGGTCCGTACAAGGTGTTGCAAAAGATTGGTACTATGGCATACAAATTGGAGCTTCCTGCAGCTTCTCAATTGCACCCAGTTTTCCATGTTTCATGTTTAAAGAAGGTTATAGGCGACAAGCTCCCAGTTCAAACAATATTGCCAGAACTTGACGAGGAAGGAAAAATTATATTGGAATCGGAAGCAGTCACAGAAACAATAACTCGACAGCTACGAAATCGATCAATTTTGGAGTATCTTATCAAGTGGAAGAACTTATCCGCTGAAGATTCCACATGGGAGGATGAGAATTTTATACAGAAGTATCCAGAACTACTCAAGCGTTGAGGACAACACTTTTTTGAAGGAGAGGGGCATGTTGGTTCCCTATAATACTAGTGATTACCCCATTACTATTGTAGTTATATCCCTTATTAATATTGTTGTGCCCCTATTGCCCCCATATTGTTATTATTGTGCCCCATAGAATCCCTCTATTGTTATTTTTGTGGCTTTATATTATTATTGTTAGGTCGGCTGGGTTATATTGTGACTCCTTAGACTCCTATATATAGAAATGAGGTTTTGTCATTTGAATCATCCAAGAATTGTTCATTTATGTAATGTAAAGGAGGTTGCCCCTCGAAGAGGCTGAATTCTAAGGCGTTGATCTATCTTTTCTATCTTTTCTTGAGCTGGTTTCATAACAGATACAAGAATGGTGGAGCAAGAAATGCCTTCTAATAGAAGCAACCCCACTCCATTCTCCGCTCATGCCAAAAGGAGAAATAATGCAAGGTCTAAAGGTCATTTCCATGGAAAGCCTAGATCTAAGGGAGGAAGGGAGGGCAGGTGCTTTGTTTGCAATAAGTTTGGCCACTATGCAAGGGAGTGTCCAAATAGAAGGGACACATCGCATGATGATGATCACAATCATTCCAGGGGCAACTTCAACGACAACGATCAAAGGAATGGCAGGTCCAATGGCAAAGGAAAAAGGAATGACGGACATCAAGGAAATGGTCGACCCTCCAAGAAATATCGGCCCTATCTACTCTTATATCGGCCCTCTCCATTGCCTCTCCTCCGGACACTTTGGGAAATTGGTTGATTGATAGTGGTGCCTCAAGGCACTTCACCGGATACAAGGAAGCCCTCTCTAATCTGATAGAAAAGGAGACAAACTTGAAGATCATCCTTGGAGACAATGCCACCTATCCCGTGAAGGGAGTAGGGATTGTTACCCTTCAATTGAAGAAAGGGGTTCTTTACCATCCCCATCTTTTCCCTGAAGTAGTCAAATTTTGACTTTCCAAGGGCCTTGGTGAGGATATCTGCCACTTGTTCCCCTGTAGGAGTGTAGCTCAACTGTACAGCTCCACGTTGGACACAATCTATGACAAAGTGACACCGGATATCAATATGCTTTGACCTATCATGAAATACTGGATTCTCAGAGAGTTTGATAATGGAATGTTTGGGGCAGGTGATCAAATAAATGTAGTAGGTAGCAAGTTTCCTTTGTCTATGGATGATTGGATAGAGGTCAAGGAAAATAGTCGTGACGTTATGAATCCTTCATCAACTTTTAGTATAAATAACCTTGAAAATGAAGATGACATTTTGGCTAGGTTATATGGTGAAAAACCCTCTCCCGAGAAAATCATGGAAATTGCTAGAGATAAAGGTTTTACCTATCAGAGAAGGGATAAAGATCAGAGCGAGAACCAAATTCCCCCTCGAACTCTTAACCCTAGTTTAGACTCTGGATTAGATGTCGATTTGGGAAGTTGATTCAACAATGCGAAAATCTGGGTTCCTGTCTCCGAGATTGCTAAAATCCCTTCCCAAAGAGATAAGTTACTAAAAGCTATTCAAGGTCCTCAAGTAAATACTTCTCAACAGAAGACTCGGGAAGTTGACTATCACGATGCTCCCATATATTTGCAAAGCTTAGATGCGGATAACAAAGATCACCAGCCTTTCTTTATCACCTTGTTAGTTAATGGATATAAATTGAATAATTGCATGTTGGATTCTGGTGCATCAGCTTGTGTAATGACTAAAAGGGTCATGGAACAGCTTAACTTAAGAGTTTCTAGACCCTACTATAACATATGTGCCATGGATTCTAAGAAAATTGAAGTGCATGGTTTGATCAAAGATTTACAAGTTCATCTATCAGTTTACCCAGACATCATGATTGTTATGGATATTGTTGTTGTTGATGTGCCTGATGCCTGGGGTATGCTTTTATCCAGAAAGTGGGCCTCTGATCTAGGAGGAAGTATTCAAATGAATTGGTCATATGCTATGATTCCTTCTCCTAGAGGTGATGGTTTTGTAAGACTTAATAGAGAGCCCGAAAGAAACGTCCATGTTGAAGATCCTAAGAGACCTCACAATGAGATAATTAAAGAGAAATCTGACATTGGGAATTACGCTATCATGTCTAATTTCATAATTCCTCCTGATGATAAGATTAAGGATCTCAATGATAGAGTTTGGTACATGTACTTTGATGGTGCGTCATCTAGGAATGGTAAAGGTGCTGGAATAGTGCTTAAATCTCCCCTTGATCACATTTTCAAGTTTGCCTATCGATTAGAATTTGAAGCAACCAACAATGTCGCTGAATATGAGGTTGTATTATTGGGTCTTGAATTGGCGAAGTCTTTAAAGATTAAGTTGCTTAGCATTAAGGGGGATTCTGATTTAATTATCATGCAGCTTAAAAATAAATTTACATGTAAAAATCAAAGACTAAGGAATTATCGAAATGTTGTGTGGGGTACTATGGAACATTTTGATGCCCTTGAACTCGAAGCTATCCCAAGAGAGAAAAATAGTTTGGCGGATGAACTTGCCGTAGCTGCTACTACTTTCTAGTTATCTGATGAGCTAATTAAGGATAAGATCAAAATGGAAGTAATATTTAGACCATTTGTTCCAGATAACTCAGAGCATTGGCAAGTCTTTAATGATGAAAAGCAAGTCATTCGTTTTCTTATAGTTTGGATGAGTTTGAGGATTTCCGGATAGATTCTGCGGAGGATGGATCTTTAAAACATGAGCATATCATAAATCCTACTCCTAGGAATGTGGTTGCCCTAGAGCAACATTTTGATCATCATGATGCCACGAAGTTGAGAGAAGAAAATAAAATGAACCCAGGCGAATATCTCGAGATAAACATTGGTACTTCTGAGAACCCGAAGATTGTTAAAATTGGTAAAGGTACTAATGTGGAGGAAAGAAAAAAGTTAACTAATTTACTTCACGAATATCGAGATGTTTTAGCTTTTTCTTATGATGAATTAAAGGGCTATAGGGAAGATGTCATGGAACATACTATCCCCTTAAAAGATGAAAATGCTAAACCCTTTCGCCAGAAGCTTAGGCAGATTAATCCTAAGTTAGCTCCTTTGGTTCAAAAAGAGCTTGCGAAAATGCTTACGGCTAGAATTATCGCTCAAACAAGGCATTCAACATGGTGTTCAAATCTGGTGATTGTTAGGAAAAAGAACGGTACAATAAGGCTTTGTGTTGATTTTCGGAACCTTAATCTAGCATGCAAGAAAGATAATTACCCTTTGCCAAACATGGAGACTTTATTGCAAAGAGTAACTGGTTCTGGAATGATGTCGTTGCTAGATGGCTTTTCTGGGTACAATCAGGTATGGGTTAAAAAGGAAGATCGTCATAATACCACATTCACTACACCATGGGGTACTTTTGAATACATTAGAATGCCATTTGGATTAACCAATGTTGGGGCTACATTTCAAAGGGCTATGGATTATGCCTTCAAGGGGTTAATTGGGAAGTTTATTGAGATTTACCAAGATGATCTTACTGTATTTTCTAAAGATGGTATCAGTCATATAAATCATCTTAGGCAAGTTTTCGATAGATGTAGAGAATACGGGATTTCTTTGAATCCAGCTAAGTCTGTTTTTGGAGTAAACGAAGGGAAATTACTTGGCCATATCATTTCTAAGGATGGAATCAAGATTGATCCTGAAAGAATTGAAGCAATCCAAAAGATTCCTCTTCCTCATAAACTTAAATCCCTTCAGTCTTTCCTTGGAAAGACAAATGTTCTTAGAAGGTTTATTCCAAATTACGCAGAAATAGCTAAGCCTATTCAAAATCTTCTGAAGAAAAATGTAAAATTTGTTTGGCAAGAAGACGGCAAAAAGGCTTTTCAAGAAATCAAATGTGCTATTGCAAGAGCTCTTGTCTTAGTTAGTCCCGATTATTCCAAAGATTTCATGATTTTTTCTTTCGCTTCCGAAGATACCATTGCGGTGTCCTACTGCAAAAGAATAAAGATGATCACGAACAGCCTATTGCTTTCATGAGTAGAGCGCTTCAAAACTCCAAATTGAAGTACAATACCATGGAAAAGTAAGCTTATGCCCTGGTCAAGTCTCTTAAGCACTTCAAAACTTATGTGGGTTATTCTAAAATCATTGCTTTTGTCCCACATTCTGCTGTTAAAGATATATTAACTCAAACCGATTGCTTAGGGACTCACGCTAGGTGGGTTACTAAAATACAAGAATATGATTTGGAGATCAGACCAACCAAGTTAGTCAAAGGCCAAGGTTTGGCTCAAATGTTGACTGAAAATAACGAAAAGACTCTTGGTTTGTTTTGTTTTAGCGATCTATCTTCGCCGAAGTTGCAAAGATTAGGAGAGCATGAGTGGTACAAGGACATTGTTTATTACTTGATGAATCTTGCATGTCCTAACCATTTAGCTGCTCATAAGAAAAGGGCTCTCAGACTAAAAGCCACTAAGTATTGCCTTATGAAGGATGGCCTTGGGTGGAGAAATCTTGAGGGCATAGTGCTTAGGTGTGTTGATGACATGGAGTCCAAGAAATTAATCTCTGAGAGTCATTCAGGATTTTGTGGTGGTCATTATGCTGCTAGAACTACCGCCCACAAAATTCTGAGAGCTGGTTATTATTGGCCTTCAGTTTTTTTTGATGTGCATAAGTTTGTTAGAACTTGTCAAGCCTGTCAACTATTCACTGGGAAACAAAAGCTTGCTACCCTGCCCCTACAACCTGTCATTGTAAAGGCACCTTTTCAGCATTGGGGTCTGGACTTCATTGGGAAGTTCCATGAAAATTCTAGCAATGGCTACTCATGGATTTTGACTGCTACGGATTATTTCACTAAATGGGTTGAAGCCATTCCTGCTAAGAATGCCACTGAAAAGGTTATTATAGATTTCATTGAAAATAATATCATTACTAGATTTGGTGTCCCTGCTAAGATCACTATTGATAATGCCAAGGCTTTTAGTTCCTCAAAGTTTTCGTCTTTTTGTTTTAAGTATGGCATTGTCTTATCTCATTCGTCAAATTACTATCCTCAGGGTAATGGTCTGGCCGAATCAAGTAACAAGAATCTCATAACCATTATCAAGAAGATAGTAGGAGATAATAAGAGATCATGGGATAGCAAAATCAAGTATGCTTTATGGGCAGATAGAATCACTAAGAAGAAGGCTACTGGTAAATCTCCCTTTGAGTTAGTTTATGGCTTGGATGTAACCTTACCTGTGCACCTGAACTTGCCAGCTTATTAGCTCCTTCAGTATTTTTCTACTAATAAAGATGTTGTTCAGAATAGAATAGATCAGATAGTGGAGTTAGATGAAGCTCGTAGGACGGCTTTTGATGCTATATGTAAAAATCAATCTAACATTAAGAAAATCTTTGATAAATTCTCTCGATCTAGATCTTTGCAGGTGGGAGATATGGTGCTTCTTTGGGATCGCAAGAATGAAAAACCAGGAAAACATAAGTTCGATAGGTTGTGGCTGGGACCATATATCATTCGAGATATAGCTGGACCAAACTCATTCCACTTGAGCAAATTGGATGGCGAACCACTTGATTTACCTGCAAATGGCCAAATGCTCAAGTTGTTCTTCAAAGATGATATCTGATGCCATGGGGCATCCTATGTATTGTATTTCTAACCTTATTCCTTATCATTTCAGCATTTTTGTTTTAGGATTAGATTTACTTTCCTTGTTAATAAATGAAGAGCTTATATCTTTCATGTGCTTAAATGTTAAATGATGATTTTTGGATGGACGCTACTTATTCTTGGTTGTGTTGTGCGGGTGCAGATTCTGGATTCTCACATTCCTACAGTGCAGCAATGTGTCCCCAAGTAGAGCCAGATGTTGACCACTATGTGTCAACTACCATAGCAATACACTCCCTTTTTTCACAAAAGGGATAGCGCTTAATCGATGTGTCTGTGCCATTCGACTTCCATCATCAGCCTGATCGTGTTATGTTGTAAACCCAATCTGCTTGTGTAAATTGTAAATAATCTTAGCAGATATGAGTCATGTATGTAAATTGCCTAGGTAGACCTAATTTTCTGATCTATGTTTCGGAAGGTTTTTTGTCTCACCGATCCATGATCGGCAGAGTTTTCCTTCAGTCTAACCCCAAAGTCGGAATGAATTTTGTCATTAGAATCTTAGGGGAATCCTAGTGCGTTGATCTGATAGATTACATTTGGTCGCAGAACTGGGTGGTCTATGAGGGTTTGTGTCAAATGGGTTTCCCCCTCGGATGTAAAATTGTAAAAGTCATAATGTAAAGTGTCTTGAGGGTTAGAAAATGTTTTAGTCCCCTCATAAGTCCTAAGTCCTAGGTCCTAGGTAATTTTTCCAAAGGCTAAGTTCAAGGATCCAAAAATAAAAATTAAAAATAGATAAAAATAATAATAAAATTAAAAAATAAATAAATAAATAAAAATAATAATAATAATAATAATTAAAAAATAAAAAATAAAATAAAAATAAAAATAATAAAATAAGTCGAAATTTAAAAAAAAAAAAAAAACAAATGCAAATTTTTAATTTTTAATTTATTAAAATTTCGACGGATGAGATTAAAAGATATCTTGATCCTCATCGACGGTCGAGATCATTTTGACATGGATCACTCGAACTAGCCATTGGGAATTTTTCCTTTAAATAGGGCACTAGGGGTCATTTGAGATCATTCGATCTGTGAGTCTTGTGTTGAAGAGAGCTCTCTTGTAAACTTTTTCTGGTGCAAATAAAGAAAGACTTTGGGGTTGAAATCTTGCTGGTGTTACTCTCTTGAAGTGCTGTGAGCTATTTTATTTTCTGCATAAATTTATTTTCAGCCATTAGTAATAGCTTGATGTAGAGTATTGTTGAACACAGGTATCTTGTTCACTTACTAGGGTTTGAATGGTAATATAATTTCTGAAATAATGGCAGGTACCTCCATTGCATCTGGAATTCATACTGTTTTTTCCCTCTTTATTGATGGTTGAAGTGAGCTGTGCAGGAAACCCTTATTGAGGAAATCAGTGGGCATTTGGGGAAGTTCTCGGCTGAACCAGCCAACTCCCACAAGCATTTTCTTGTAGAGCCCAGCCAGTTTCGATTCTGGGTCTGACATTTTAAGTTTATTTTTGAATTACATGAGAGATTTCTGAAGTGCCCCATAGTAAAATTGAAATTCTGAAAATATTATTGAGGATTACTGACAAATCTGATTGTTGTAGAGTCACAAAGCTGTAAATATTGTAGCTGGTTTGTAGGGTTTCAGTTTTAATCCTTGCATTAATATTCTGGGCATTTATCTTTCCATTACAGGTTGCAGGTCTGAGAAGAAACCTTTGTGGGAAGCCAGATCTGGCCCCAGAAACTAGCCTTTGCAAGTGCATCATTTCTCCAGTCCAGGATTTTAAAATTTTGTTTATCTGAAGGTGATCTTGCATGAGTTGCAAATACTAAATCTGAAGCTGAACATATAAATCTTATTATAGAAGTTTTTTGAAGGTTTCGCTGCTAAATTTCAAGCAGAAATATAATCTAGAAATTTCAAGGGCATTTCAATTTTTTTTAGGAAGATCTATGTTCTATCTTAGATACGTTTCTGCAGTTATAGCACTCAACGCTGCCCGCTGTCTCCAATCACACAGAAAAATCCAGCGGCCTCATTCTTTACCGTCCTGTTGCCGTTGTCTTGTTCTTTCCATCCGCAATCTTGTTCTCTGCCTGCCATCGTTCTTCCTTTCTTCCACTAACCTGCACAGGCACACCCGCAAACAACAAGCAAGCGTTGGGTTTCTTATTGTATTCGCATAGCAAGCAAAAACTCAAAACGCAGCCTGCATCTCCCACGTTGCCCACCTGCGTGCTGCATTTCTGCTGCAAAGAAAACCGTCATCCCTCGCCTGCTCGTCTCCCTGCGTGAAACCCATCAGCATCCTTCATCCTTGCTGCCATTGATCATCGCTTCTCTGCCCACGTTTTTCCTTTAGCCGTAGTCGCCTCCCTTTCTCGTCGAGCTCCCTGTCCGCAAACCTCACCTGCAGCAAATTCATCGCCCTTCAAACGTTGTCTTCCATTATCCATTTTCCTCGTCCCCTTCACGCAACCTCTCCTCCACGCACCTGAAAACAAAGCCGTCGTCGAAACCCCAGGCCTGCACACACCAATCATGCATAAAAAGTTCAATTTCGATTTTTTCTATATAATGTTGTTCGATTTCATGGTTAACGTAAGCATATATTTTATATAGTTTCAGTTTTGATTTCATTTAAGTTTTAGTTAGGTTTTGGTCTTAGATATATTCGAATCATTCTATTTTTTTAGATTTTTATTTGGTCTTTTTATTTAGGTTTAAAAGTTCTATTTATTTAGATTTTAGACTTTATAAAATTTCATTTAGATTTAAATTTCTTTATAAAAATAAATATAATCGATTTTCATTTTTTGCCCGCAGTTTAGGACTTAGTCTTTAGAATTAGACATTTTTCTTTGTAAAATTTTTTTGTTTTATTTATAAAAATATAAAAAATATAAAAAATCAAAAATTTCCTTTTAAAACTTTAGATTAGATATTAGATCTAATTTAGTTTTATTGCATTTTTAGTTAGAAAATCTTTTAAAAAAAAAAATTGGAAATTTTTTTGCCAGATTCAGTCTTGGCTCAAGGATTTGTCATGTTTGTTGTATATCTTTTCTGCTGAGGCTAAAATTTTGATGTGGGACTAATATTTATCATTTTCATGTGATTAAATATGCTTAAAAGATCATTTAAAGATTAGCTATTTGAATCTGATCTCTGATTAGCATTTAAAATTACGTGGTTATTTAAAGCGCTTAATCTTTCAAATTTTAATTGCTGGAATATTGTTAAGCCATTGAGTATTTATCGATTATCTCGCATTTGGCAAAGGTTAAGTTTTGTTTGAGTTATTTGATGGTAAATGATTGTTAATGAGCTCACATTTCTGCAAGCATTTGATAAATAATCATTCAGTGATTAACTCCATAAGGCATTGGTCTATTAACTTAATAAAATCAAATAAGTGCTTGTTTTCCCTCGTGTCTCCCAACCCAACTAGTCCACAGTTGGTCATCCATTGTCCTATAGGGTCTACCCCCCTTAGCCGCGGGAGACAGGCTTAAACGGAGAGATCGGGTATCAGGGTGACAGCCCCCAATCTGAGTGTTGTCGTGACAATCTGTGCGACAACACATTCAAAAAAGATATGTCACTCCATTCCAAAGACAAAACTGATGAGTTTCGAAAATATGTATATTCCCTTCCCTTTGGGGCATAAGGCCATGTGTTAAATGTTGAAATTTCTAAGTCTGACACGTTAAAAATCCCTACTGCATTATCTGGTTTATTTCACCTACTTGTTTATTCCATTAACAAGTTATTTATACATATAAATATTGAAAATAAACACAAATGCAACCTTAACTCATATACAGATCAGCAACTGAAATACTAGACAAACACACAAAGGACACTGTTATTTTTGGACAATCGTCCCCGGAAAAACCCAATGCAGGAAAACCGGTGCAGCAGTTCAGAGGGTTTTATTATTATGCAAATTCCTAAGTGCAACTAGGGTGCCAAACTGGCTCACCCAACAGAGATTTTTACACGACAGTAATACCTCTTCTCAGAGACAGATATTCAACTAGTCTTCCCCATGAAAATCCTTCCAGCGCTTCTCCTAGGCTCTGCATCAGCCCTGCTAGCCTAGCTCTAGAACCCTCTGCATCAGCCTTTTGCCTCTCTGTGTCATCTCTCTGGCCTTTTGCATCACCCATGCAGGCCCCTCAGCCTCTGCCCAGTCTCTAGCTGCCTCTGCGTGGCTTCGGCTGCCTTTACGTCAGCCTCTCTGGTCACTGCGCTGACTCTCAAACACTATCTCTGCCTCTCTTCTATGTACTCACTACCCCTCGCTGCAACAAATCACTTGTTCGAATTTTTTCAGCAAGCCTTGCTTCAGAAAATCGAACTGACTGATCAACCTTGGTGTATCTCTAACTGACCCTCAAACCTCCTCTTATACTTTTCCTGTTGAGTCTTCAACGGCCGTGATTAAGTCTCTAATCAACGGCTAAGATTAGATTTGGCTTGATCCATGTCATTTAGAACATTCTCACCCAGTTTTATATTAATACCCATTAATATTTTAATTTTCCTAAGTTTAAACTTAGTATCTCCATTAAAAATATTAATTATTTTAATATCTTTAAAATCGGGAGGAATTTCCCCCAACCATTTCTAGGTCTTAGAGATCTCATATGCTTTAGCCTCTCCACCAATTTTCATGGCTAGAGCACATCCAATGCAACCACAAATCAACATTAAAGCTTTCCTATTTTTCATAGGATGAGGATCTTAATGCAATTCTTACACTTCTCCATTGTAGCTGTTATGTCAATCTGTTGTAAGTTTGGTGTCTATTTGAAGTAATTTAAGCTGCATTTTCAAATGAGGAGCATATATGGACTGCATTTAGTCTTATTTCAAATATTTTAACAGTTTACTTGGCATTACAGCATTAAGCATGACCCTGAAAACTCTTAAAGTGATAAGTTATTTCGTTTAAGTCTAAAACAACAATTGTCATCTAGAAGCTATATGCTTCAACAAGCAAGTTCTTCAGAAAAAGGATGATAGAATACAAATTTAAAATGCATGAATAAATCTATTGCACAACTGAATAAATACGTAAGTAAGTTTACAAAATATTATCTGCTTACCATCATCACGAGCAACTAGTCGCTGCCCCAGTCCAAGCAACACATTCCATAATGCCTTGGGGGATGCATAGGACATTGCCTGAAATCATTATTCCAATTTTAAATGTCATTTTATTGCTGCAAAAATGATGACTCATTATCTTCCTTAAAAGATGAAATAGAAAGCAAATATGAAGACATAATTGTCAATTTATTTCTGCAAGTTGGTATATTGTCTTGCAGAATGTTGTCCATTAATGAAATTGCAGTTGCCTATGTCAAAAATTACCTTCCAATGGGTTACAGCAACCAATGAACAAGAAATGGCAACCCCCAAGGTGCCTAGCTTCAATATACCACGTCGAGAAGCATGCAGCCTGTAAAAGATTATATCTGCAAATTCTCATAAAATTTTCTTTTATGGTGACTACCTCATTGCTGCAAACCAGTTTATTTACATTCTGAGCAGGCAGTCAATCCATTTTGCTTAAAATTTGTTTGCTTGAATTTTACACAATTTTCCTTTTTCCTTCTTTTTACACTTTCTCTCAAACATGCATTGTCTATATTTTGAATAAAATCGATATTTTAATAAGTCTTACTTTAAGATGTCATGTGACTTGAGTAGTAATCAAGTTGATTCCTGTATTTATTTACTTTTAGTAAAAGTTCCCGTGATTGTTGGAATTCAAAATATTGGGAAGTCGGAATACATCATGGCACGATAACTTATGTGTAAATCAAAAGCATTTTACAAATGCAGGGCACAATATCTAATTCCATGTGAAATTATACAAACAATATGAATACTTCTTTGCTGCATTATTTTATTTTGTGTTACAAGCTGTGGGGCCCACCCATTGCTCAGAAATTCAATCAAATTTAAAAAGCAAAAATAGCATGCAAACAATATGAATGCTTCTTTTCTGTATATTATTTTCATGTTACAAGCTGTGGGGCACACCCATGATTAGAAATTCAATAAAATAAATAAATAACATGCAAATGGAGATTCCGTTAATGGTGGCTTGCTTATTTAGTAAAAGTGAGATGCTAATGCAGACTCCACCAAGGTTGAAGTGGGGCACACCCAGGATTAGAAATTCAAAAAAAAAACATGCGAATAATGATTCCGTTAATGGTGGCTTGCTCATTTGGTAAAAGTGAGATGCTAATGCAGACTCCACCAAGGTTGAAGTCTCACTAAAAACACAATGTAAAGCCCTTGAGCTAACCTTGGGCCTCATACGTAACATTATGATGTGAAGAATTTGCTTTGCCCTACAATGTTCAACAAATCCATTACCAATGTTCGCACAAATATATGCAAATCCTGTGTCGTCATCTATAGTATATATATTGAACAAAAACTTTCTTCAAAGATCATTTAAAATGCATATACATTGTACAATGTACTTTTGAAAAAAAATACTATATTTTCATAAACATCAAACTTTTATAGCAAGTGATTATTTTTTAATAATAGACGCAGAGAAGATGGCTACAAATGCCTTCAGATGCCTAGTCAAGAATGCCCAAGGTTTGTACCTTAAATTGTCAAAGGAATTCTTTAGCAGGAAATTAAGGAGTTCCAAAAGAAATATGAGATTTAAGTGGATTTCAGGATCTTTTCAACAAGGTAAGTTCCTTTCCTGATTCAGAATTAACTGATGATATTGCATGGCATATAGATAAGAATTATCATTTCAGATGTGACCAGTATCAAGTATGATCTTATTTATGATGTTAAAATCCATTTTCAGACCTCAAACGTCTGAAGATGAAAGACATGACAGTATAGAGTTAGAATGAATGCAAACCTACCCAAGCAGTAAGCATCTATCATGATAAATCCAATATTGTCTATACAATGGAGTCTTGCACATGTAGGGAAAATTATAAAGCCAGCTCAACCTTCTGCAGACTACCTCCTCTACCATAATCATCACATACCCTATATACAGGAAGATAATTCGTATGTGACAGTTGACTCTATCCCTTGACGATATAAACACAGGCACAAGATGGATGTACGCAGAACTGCAAGGCAACTCGCCAGACGAGAAAATGTTAAAAACTATAAGGTTGTGCACTGAATGAACAACACTTTGCACAACCCAAATAGATTTATTATAACACTGGCCTGTGATAAACAAGGGTAATAAAACCAAAAATAATACCTAGGCATACACCTGGCCAATAATAGCAAATTCATTATGCGTAGAACTAATTATACATTCCACCAGCTAGTCGTAGATGTGACCAACACAGACTCCTACCTATCATCATCAATGTAGTGGGAACCGAACCGGTGATCGAAACAAAAAAAGCCTTTGAACCAGGAAAGAGTCAAAACTGGTAAAAAAAAAGAGACCAAAAAACCAGTCGACCAAAAACGTATAAAATATTCAAATTTTAAAACCAAAACCATTTATACAAAAATAAGCAAAAAGTTCTCATTTAGATAGGAGGCAAGCATGCACATAACCAAAATAGCATCAAGTGCAATCCAGCTTTGAACTGAAAATCAGGCTCTATATGGCCTCTTGTTAATTTTAGGATAACAATGGTATGTTCTATGCTTAGAGCAAATTTACTTGAATTTTCTTTATTAGCCCAATGTCATATCCAGAATAGCAATCACATCAACATGATAGTAAAATGCAAATAGAACATAAACAATAATAGTAGAAGACAAGCCAACACAAGAGGACACAAGATATGGCACCAGCCAAGGACAAACCCCAATGTGGGGAAACCCTTGATCAATTCTTCTTATAATTATTCAAAGTTCAGTAGAGAGAGAGAGTACAATTTACAATATTCACTTGCCCAAACTGATCAGTCAAAGCAGTAGAAACAAAAAGCCCTAACCAAAAAGTCAACACTGGTCAACAGGGCTGAAATTGACCTCCAAAACAGGTCAGTCAACCTTGGTCAACTCGGCCTCCAACAGCAAGATAATGCAGCCCAAAACAGTCCGAAAATAACCAATCAAATCTGGTCAACAAAAGCCAACACAGAAACATGAATTAGGGCAGTCAACGCAGGGGTCAAACTGCCTCAATTTTTGTGCCCAGAACAGCGACCTACCCAAACAGAAGTCTCACTCACAAAAACGAAGTCAAACAAGGTCAACACTAGTCAAAGTTAGCCTCCTGAAATTTCGGTCAAATCTGGTCAACACAACAGCTAGAAAAGACAGTCTTCCTTTTGCACGTGTGGAGAGAGAGGCCCAGAAATCCGTACCCAATCAAGATGAGAGAGAGAAAGATGAATGAGATGAGATGCCAAAATGAGGAGGAGGCACCTTGTATTTATATGCAACGTTGAAGGCTGGAGGAGGCTAATTTGATGGTTAGCCGACCTTGACAATTTGTCCATAATCAAAATAAATTCATAACTTCATTTGTACATGTCAGAATGGGATGATCTTTAGATCAATCCTACACCTCTCGGAAAGAGGAATCCAAGAAAAATATTAGCTGCCTCATAAGAGTTGTCCAAAGTGATGTTTGGCCCTAGTTGCCAAATTTAACACTCCCTCTCAACTAGGGAGAACATCACCTGCCAAACTGTCTGACAATTTGTACCATCCCTGTCACTGCACTGCTCTGCTGAACCATGAAGAAAGAAGAAATGATCGAGAATGTATCATACCATTCTCCATTGACCCGAAGTCAGTCTCCAACAACAGAGAGTGTGTCATACCACTCTTAATTGACCCATAGTCAGTTTCCATTGATCCAAGATCAATATCAACATCCTAGCATAGGGAATACAGTAGTACACGATGTGTCCATCGGTAGTACTATGGTCCCTATCCTCGTTTCCGTACTCATTGGCCAAATGAGAGGTACTTCCCATGAATGCCGAACTGCATGGGTAGGATGTGCCAGCAGTGGAACGTGAACCATTTATCCTACTCATATGCCATAGGGGAGGGTGAACCACTCAGCCTATGCATATGCCACCATGGGGTATCACCGGGGAAGGTGAAACATTCACGCTGTACACAACACACCACTAGGGGAGGGTGAGTCACCCTATGGTCGCTCATCGCTCCAAGAAGTACCCCAAGCCCCCCTGTAGCTCCCAGAGCTCACTATCCATCTCATACTAGACCCTCATAAGAGGGTCTCTCCATGACTCCAAGTCATTCATAGAAGGTTAAGAATTTGACCTTCCCAAGGGGCTTCGTAATAATATCGGCGACCTACTCATCGGTCCCAATATGATGGAGCCTTATTGCTCCCCACTGTACCATATCCCAGATAAAGTGGTACCTGATATCAATATGCTTGGAGCGATCATGAAACACGGGATTCTCAAAAAGACGAATCCCACTCTGGTTGTCACAGAAGATCACGGTGGTATCCAACACATGTCCAAACAGCTCACTAAAGAGATTCCTCAACCAGACAACTTCACAGGAGGCCAAACTAGCAGCAATGTATTCAGCCTCAGCGGTGCTTAAAGCAACCGACTTCTGCTTCCTGCTCATCCATGATATTGAAGCAGAACCTAGAGAGAAGCAACATCCTGATGTGCTTTTGCGATCCACCATACTGCCTGCCTAGTCTGCATCATAGTAACCATGGAGCTTCACATCCCTGGCAGTGTATCTCAGTCCATAAGCGATTGTGCCCCAAAGATACCTCAAGAGATTCTTGGCAGCAATCCAATGTATATGATGAGGCTTGACCATAAACTGACTCAATGTGTTCACTACAAAACATATATCTGGACAAGATTTCACCAAGAACATGAGGGCCCCTATGAGTTGACGATACTCAGAAGGATTTCCCAAATCGGACCCAGCAGCACTTCCGCATAACTTCTTGAAGTTAAGTTCCATCGGAGTAGTCACAGACTTGCAGTCCACCATCCCAAATCTTTCAAGTAGCTTCACAACATATTTTCCTTGAGAAAGGAAAATCTCCCTTGGATTTTGCCAGACCTCCAAACCTAGGAAGTAATGTATCAGTCCTAGGTCCTTCATATCAAATTCGGAAGCCAACTCTCTCTTACATTGATGAATAAGAGGGTCTGCACCTGTCAGAAAGAGATCGTCCACATAGAGTACCAAGATGAGAGGTCTATCATTCTCAACCTTAAAGTAAAGGTTCAGATCAGCTTCACTTCTTGTAAATCCCAGCATCATCAGATAGCTATTGATCCTCTCATACCAAGCCCGGGGTGCTTACTTCAACCCATAGAGGTCTTTCTTCTACCTACATACATGTGTCTGATGATCTTGAACTTCCAACCCCTTAGGTTGTTCCACATAGACTTCCTCTTTAAGTGAACCATGCAAGAAGGCAGTCTTGACATCCATCTGGTGTAGATTCAATCCTTGCGAGGTAGCAAGGGCTATAATCGAACGGATGGTGGTGTAGCGAGCAACGAGTGAAAATATCTCATCATAATCTACACCTTCCTTTTGAGAGAAGCCTCAAGCAAAAAATCTGACCTTGAACTTCTCAACACTTCCATTAGCACCATGCTTGATCTTGTAGAGCCATTTAGAGGTGACAACAGATATGTCCTGGGGTCTAGAGACAACATCCCAGACATCATTCTTCATAATTGACTTGAACTCTTCGTTCATAACATCCTTCCAATCTTGTTTCTTCACAGCTTCTTCGAATGAGCAAGGTTCAGACTGAATAATGGTGCTCATAGCAGTTAAGTACCCTTGGTACCTATTAGGCTTCTTGCTTTCACGAAATGTACCCCTCGATGCAACATGTCTCTTGG
This sequence comes from Pinus tabuliformis, assembly GCA_031772625.1. Taxonomy (NCBI): domain Eukaryota; kingdom Viridiplantae; phylum Streptophyta; class Pinopsida; order Pinales; family Pinaceae; genus Pinus; species Pinus tabuliformis. The sequence goes on from CM062804.1 coordinate 1,180,712,740, forward strand.
CATCTTCGAGAGTTTCCCTCAGCTATGAGGATCTCCTTTTGGAGGAGGAGGGCTCATGAGGAGGAGGATAAATGGGATCCATCGGTTCTTCAACATCGAGCAGGCTCATCCTGCGAATCTCCTTGATTTTCTACATTTGCTTCTTTTTCCTTCCTTGGAATAGGAAGGCTGCTAATCTTCCTTAGGGCAGCATCCTCATCGAAGGTGACATCATGACTCAACTCTACTTCTCTTTGACCAGGCACATGAAAGTATACGGGACTACCAAAAATTCTAAAATGAGAAGCATCGGGTTTCTTACTGGTGAAAATTTCTTCTGGAGTTTTGGAGTCCAATGCTTGATGAGGGCATCGATTTTGAACGTACACAGCAGTGTTGACAGCTTCTCCCCAAAGAAACTTTGGAAGTCCTTGATCATGAAGCATGGCATGAGTGGCTTCTATAATGGAATGATACTTCCTTTCAACAACACTATTTTTCTCAGGAGAATATGCAGTAGTAGTCTCCCTCTTAATGCCAGCTTCCCTGCAATAGTCATTAAATTCATTTGACTCATACTCGATTCCATTATCTGTCCTTAATATCTTGATCTTCTTCCCTGTTTGATTTTCCACCAAGGCTTTGAAGGCATGGAACCATGAGAATATTTCGTCCTTCTTCTTCAAGAAATATATCCAAGTTTTGCGAGAGAATTCATCCACAAAGACAACATAATATAAATATCCTCCTAATGATGTCACAGGCAACATACCAGATAGATCAGAATGAACCAATTGCAAAATGTTTGTGGTCTTGCTATCACTTGAGGGGAATGGTCCCCTTGTATGTTTTCCCTCGACACATCCCTGACATACACCTTCATGCTCTATTTTGAATTCGGGCATACCTGTAACCATCTTCCTTGCATCGGGTAGAGCCTTATAGTGAAGATGAGCAAACCTCCAATGCCATAGTTCGGATTGAAGAGATGTGTCACAAGACATGGCTCCCAATGGACTTCCTCCAACTTGATATAAATTGTCAACCCTGAATCCAAGAGTAAATGCTTCTTTGAAATTTATTTTCCACACACGTACCTTTCCATCGATGAATGCCACCTTGAATCCTTTGTCTTCCATCGCCGAGATAGACACTAGATTCTTCTTTAGATCAGGTACATATAGTACTTCTTGAAGATGAACGGTGTTACCTTGATTCAATTGAAGGGTAACATTCCCAACTCCCTTCACAGATAGGTGGCATTGTCTCCAAGGATAATTTCCAAATTTGTATCCTTCTCTATCAGATTTGAAAGAGCTTCCTTGTACCCGGTGAAGTGCCTTAAGGCACCACTATCAATCAACCAATTTCCCAAAGTATCCAGAGTGGAGGTAGTAGAGAGGGCAGATATAAGATAAAATTCCTTTTTCTTAGAATTTACAACATTAGACTCATCATACCTGGAGTTTTTTGTTCTTTTAGAAGCTCGATCATTTCCAAGTTGAGTAGCGGAAGCATTCCTTTTCCCTTTGTTGTTGAACCTACCATTCCTTTGGTTGTTGTTATAGCCCCAGGAATGATTGTGATCATCATCATGAGATGTGTCCCTTCTATTTGGACACTACCGGGCATAGTGACCAAACTTGTTGCAAACGAAGCATCTTCCCTTGTTTCCATTTTTGAATCCCGGTCTTCCTCAACTTTGCTTCTTTGAACCTGCATTGTTCTTCCTCTTGGCATGAGCAGAGAATCTGGTTGGATTATTCCTGTTCGGAGGCATCTCCAATTCCATCATCCTTGTTTCTTCTTCACAACATCTAGTCAGCAATTCTTCAAAACCTGGAATTTTGTCGTTATTGAGAATAGTAGTGTTGAACACATGCCATTCAGGAGGAAGACCTCCAAGGGCAATGAGAGTGAGCTCCCTGTCAGCAATAGCTTCACCAATCGAAAGAAGATCATTTTTTATCTCGGTAATCCTCATGAAGTAGGATTGAATATCCTCACCTTTTCCCTTCTTTATATCCTTCAGCTTGTTCTTGAGGAAAAGAATTTGATTTGCATTGCTAGATTTGAACATGCCAACCAACCTGTCATATATCTCCTTTGATGTATTCAAATCAGAGATGTAAGCAACTAAGTTCTTATGAATAGAATCCCTGATGATCTTCTTGGCTTTGACTTCACCCTTCTTGTACTTTGTCTTCGCAGCAACTGGTGCATTTGAAGGAGGTTCCAGAATCTTTCCCTGCACATAATCCATGACATCTTGCTCTTCTAAAGTCAAATCAAGAGAAATCTTCCATGCATGATAATCAGACTTATCATGAAGCTTATCATCAGACTTGAAGTAGGATGTGGAGGCCATTGAGACTTGTTCTTGATCAGTAATTGCTCCTCTTAGCGATTGCTCTTCACTCTTGCTTGGGCTTTGTCTTCACCTTAGCTCTGATACCATGTTAATTTTAGGATAACAATGGTATGTTCTATGCTTAGAGAAATTTTACTTCAATTTTCTTTATCCAGTATAGCAATCACATCAACATGATAGAAAAATGAAGATAGAACATAAACAATAACAGTAGAAGACAAGTCAACACAGGAGGACACAAGATATGGCACCAGCCAGGGACAAACTCCGATGTGGGGAAACCCTTGATCAACTCTTCTTATAATTCTTCAAAGTTCAGTAGAGAGAGAGAGTACAATTTACAATATTCACTTGCCCAAACTGATCAATCACAACAGCAGAAACAGAAAGCCCTAACTAAAAAGTGAATGTTGGTCAACAGGGCTGAAATTGACCTCCAAAACAGGTCGGTCAACCTTGGTCAACTCGGCCTCCAACAGCAAGATAATGCAGCCCAAAACAGTGCGAAAATAACCAGTCAAATTTGGTCAACAAAAGTCAACGCAGCAACCTGAATTATGATAGTCAATGTTGGTCAGCGCAGGGGTCAAACTTTCTCAATTTTTGTGTTCAAAATAGTAGCATGCCCAAACAGAAGTCTCCCTCACAAAAACAAAGTCAAACAGAGTCAACGCTGGTCAAAGTCAGCCACCTGAAATTTCGGTCTCCTGAAATTTTGGCCTCCTGAAAATTCGGTCAAATTTGGTCAACGCAACAACTAGAAAAAACAGTCTTCCTTTTGCACATGTGGAGAGAGAGAGGCCCAGAAATCCGTACCCAATCATGATGAGAGAGAGAAAGATGAATGAGATGAGATGCCAAAATGAGGAGGAAGCACCTTGTATTTATATGCAACATTGAAGGTTGTAGGAGGTTAATTTGATGGCTGGCCAACCTTGACAATTTGTCCATAATCAAAATAAATTCATAACTTCATTTGTACATGTCAGAATGGGATGATCTTTAGATCAATCCTACACCTCTCGGAAAGAGGAATCCCAGAAAAATATCAGCTACCTCATAAGAACTGTCCAAAGTGGTGTTTGGCCCTAGTTGCCAAATTTAACACCTCTAGCATCCAAAAAAAACCATGCTACAACAAATACCTACATATCATCAAAATCATTGCCTACATGGGATCTTCGTCATCAATATCACCCTCTAAGCATTAAAATAAGATAGAAAAAACGTAGCATGTCATGTCAAGATTTTGTTTGAGTGATGGGTACATTTTTAGTAGGATCATCATAGAGGAGCCCGACAACCAATCCCACTAACATCAAGGTACATAGAGGGCATGATGCTCTTGATTAAATACTATTTCCATACCCTCGTACATGACAAAATCTAATGGAAAAGTTGCAATCCCCCTAATCCTAAAATGCTGAAAAACTATTAAGTCTACTGGAATTTGAGTGAGATCTTAAATTCTACTTTCTCCATGTGAAATCCAATGAGGTTGGAACCACTCTCAAACATCGTGAGTCATTTCATGGTAATCTTAAAAATTTAAGTAAAAGTGACATTTTCCTTTATTTTTCATTTTCATCCCAAAAGCATGAAAATGAAAGATAAAGGAGAACGCCACTTTTATGTCACTTTAAGGATTTAACATTACTATGAATTGCATAGCAATACTAGGGCCCTAGGCTTGAATATTAGGCTATCCTACTCAAAAAATCTTGTTTAAAAACAAAAAAAATTGTGTTTGGAACATCTCTAGTCAATTGGTATGGAACCGGTCGATTCAATGAGAAAAGGCCAATTCAACACCACACCAGCCATTTCCAGTTCCAGACCTCGAACCAGACTAGTTTGACCCCCAAACCAGTCAGACCAGCCGGTTCCACTAGTTCTGGTCCATTTCTGATAACACTGGTCATCATACGATGTCTACAAAACTATCCAACGTCTATCTTAAATTCTTAATACATCAGCCTTGGGCATAATTCTATGCTTATGATGATGAAAACATGCATGCAAAAATCAGAAACGACCATATGTTATTATACCAATGCCTTCAGAAAATGCCAAATGCACCATCATCAAAGATACTGCTCTAAAATAGTAAAATCAAAAGGACGAAGGATTGCTTCCTACACTAGAAGAGCATTCTCTACTACTTCAGTAGGATAAACATTCTTGCTCTTCCAAGATAATTCTAGCGAGAAAGTTGAAAAGTGTTTTATGTTTGAGATTAGTTGAGTAACAATATTATCAGGGGTTTTGCAAAGATAATATTAGTAATAAAGAGATGTTTGAAGTATTTTTCCCTTGGGAATCAAGACGAAAATCTGAGTTAATGGCTCCTCCCAAGTTATATTGGTTCACCCTTGCTCCAGTATGTTGAGGAGATCCTCATGGATGACATCCCAAGCTTGGTCATTAAAAAAAATCTTGGAAACAATCTGGACTTGGAGCTTGATTTCTTTAAAAAGAGTACTGCTCTCCTCATCTCCTCTAGAGTGATTGATTTTGTCAAAATTTTAATATCAGCCTCTCTAACTACCCTTAGAATGTTGCAGAGCAGTTCCTCTAAAGCTTCCTCCCTATTTTAAAAATGAATTTTAGCTCCACCCCTTATTTTCATAGTATTCTTGATTATAGTGCAATAATCTTTAGTTATTTAGCTACATTTTCTTAACCTTTTTGGAATTCACCATTGTATGAAATCATTTGGTATTTTTATCTCCCACCTTCAGCGAAACCATTCTTGAGTTTAGCCCCCAATAACTTTTTTCTTCAAGTTGAGCTTCAAGTGGAGAGCATTTATTCCCACACGTGGGACTTTTTGATATATTTATTATGTTTTAAAGCTATGTTAAGGTCAACTTGTGACCTTTAAACCTAGTATGCTTAGGCAAACTTTTAGGGATTTTAACAGTAAAATTATGAAAAGTGACTTTGTTTCCCTCATAAAAATAGAGGGAAGTCACTTCACACATTCACTCACTTATCTTCTTCTTAAGAAGTGCACTAGCTCTCTTGGACATAATGGATATTTTGTTAGTTTTTGGTAGCAGCAGACAAGTGTTCTAGTCTCTATTGGTGTCTAAGAGGCTAAGGAACACAAGATGATTATTATCTCCAAGACCCAGAAAAAGTTTCTAAGGAAAATGCCTCTATTAGATTAATTAGTCAATTATTAAATATTTTCCAAAGTCTAACTTAGGAAAACTTGTTAACTAAATCAAATTAATTGAGGTAAATCGATTTCGCTCTAGAGACTTCTAAAAAATTCATTTGAAGGAGTCAAGATGATCTTAGCCATCGATTGTAGTTAGATCATGGTCATTGGTTGCTCAACAAGAGATTATAAGAGCAAGTCAATGAGGCATTGGAGATCACTTAGAAATAGCGAATTGTAGTGATAGCAAGGGCACAGAGGGAGATACCAACAATGGGGTTTTAGCAGAGAGATTGGGAAGAAAATTTCCAGAGAAATTCTCCACATAGATTCCAACATTCTGAAAGAGGAAGGGAGGCTGAAATATTCTACAAGAGGGAAGCCAATTCAGCTTGTGTGTGTAGCTAGTTTATTCTGTGTGAGTAGCCAAGACTCGTTTCAGTTGACAATTGTCGAAACTAGCACCCATAGGCAGTGTGAGCTAGTCATTTGAGTTGCAGGAGACAGATTCACTCACATGATTGAGTTCCAGGAGGCAATGTGAATATCCAAGGAGGAGAATTTTAATTTCTAGTCAGCCAATGTGAATTACCTAGAGAAGGCCAACTTGATTTACAGGAGTGAAACTTGGGTTTCTAGATTGATTTTGCCAGTGGATATATTATATGGCGGAGTTTTGTCAATGAGAGGCAAGTTGATTGTATTTCTCAATTTTGTTGAAGAATTAATAATAAAACCCTCATCTGCAGAACTAGTTTCCCCACATTGGGGTTTTTCTAAGGACATTTGTCCAAAAATATTGGTGTCATCTATTTTGTGTGTGTGCATTATTTCTTAATTCTTGCAATAATTGTGAAAATTGTAGTAGTGATTTAATCGTTATATGCCGTAATTAATTTCTGAAGACAAATAATCTTCGGTGGATAGAAGATTAAATTCTAGTTGTTTCAATTAAGGAAATTTCACATGGTATTAGAGTAGATCAATGCAGAGGGTTTGCAGGAGTAAATTAGCGCAGGTCACGAGAAGAGACAAGAAAATAGTTTATAACCCAGTGTATTTTCTCCACATTTATTTTTTTGGTTTCGTTATATTTCCATATTTCCAGAGATGGACGCAATAGGTTTGAGAGATCATGACAGATTGGATGGAAGGCCATAATGACATTACTAATGGATGAGTATGGACTAAAGGAGTATGCGGAGAACATTATAGTCGTACCAACAGATCCAATGCAGCTGACAACCTATAAAAAGGAAAATGCCAGAGCCAAGAGGATTATCCTTGATGGAGTCATGGACCATATTGTTTTACATATCGCAAAGAAAGACACAACGAAGCAAATGTGGGACGCGATTGTCAATTTGTACCAAAATCCTATGGAGAATAGGAAATTAATTCTCCGAGAAAAGTTGAGGACCATCAAGATGCAGAAGGGTGAAGACACAATATTCTATCTCACCAGACTTTAACTTACCGAAGATGAATTGGTTGTAGTTAGAGATAAACCAAGTGATGATGAGATGGTGCGAATATCACTGAACATGTTTTCCAAGGAGTGGAATGTGTTCGTCCAAGTGATCAATGGAATAGATACACTATCAGGATCGGATCACCTATGGAGTGATTTCACTCAGGAGGAGCTTAGGCTCAGCTTAGTCAATGGCAGTAGCAGTAATAGCGACAAAAATTCGAAGGTTGAGGAGGAGCAAGAGAATGTAGCCCTAGCAAGAAAAGGGAAGGCGAAGAAGGGTTCCAATAAGGAATCGGGCCAAAAAGGTGATAAGAAGAAGAAGGAATTGAGTAAAATCAAGTGCTTCAGTTGCAGTCAACTAGGACACTACGTCAGACAATGTCCTAACTGGAAGAAGGAAAAGAAGGGGAAGTAGAAAACAACTTTTGCAGATATTGAGGAATTGTCTTCCAAGCTGGAGGACGAATTCGCTCTCATAGCTTACCTCTCTAGCTCTACATCCACAAGTGTCTGGTATATCGACAGTGGAGCATCGACACATATGACTAGAGTTAAGAATATTTCTCCAATTATAAGGAGGAGATGGACTTCGAAATACAGATGGGAAAAAAGACTAAGCATACTCTAGTTGGGAGAGGTACCATCAACATTCAAAGGGAGTGAGGCAAGAATACCAGCGTTACAAATGTGTTGCATGTGTTAGGTTTAGGCATGAAGCTGATTTTAGTTTGTACACTACAGGATAAGGGATACGATGTCTACTTCGTGGAGCAGAAGGTGTACATCAAACACCAGAGTTGGAAGAAGGTCAAACATATTGGGGTTTGAAGCAACAAGTTATTCAGGTTGCAGTTCGATTCTCCAAAGGCACTAATTAGTAGCAACAGTAACCAAGACTTGGGAGAACTATGGCATAGGAGAATGGAACACCTACATCATGGAGCACATAGGTTGCTTAAGGAGACTGTGACAGGAGTTCCAAAATTGAGCACGAAACATGATGATATGTGCAAAGGGTGTGTGCTTGGGAAATTCACGAAGGCAGCAATCCCAAGGAGTGATAGTAGAGCAAGTGGTTTGCTTCAGATCAAACACTTAGATATTTGTGGCCCGTTGTCTACTAGATCTCTCAGGGGTTATGAGTACTTTGTAACCTTCATCGATGACTTCTCCAGGAAAACTTAGATCTATTTCCTGAAGACAAAGGACAAGGTCTTTAGTCGCTTCCAAGAGTTAAGGTTCTTAGGGAGAATATAACAGGCAAAAAGATCAAGGTACTTCGGACAGAGAATGGAGGTGAGTACACAAATAAGGTCTTCACGGGGTTTTGTGCAAAGGAGGGTATCACGGGAAAGTGGACAACTCCATACAACCCACAACAAAATGGGTTCGCAAAACATAAGAACAAGACGATTGTTGGAACAACGAGAGCAATGTTATATGACCAAGATATGCCCAAGTTTCTATGGGTGGAGGCATGTAGCAAGGCAGTGTATATCCAAAACAAGGTTCCTAACAGAGCATTGGGGAAGATCACACCAGAAGAGGCTTTTACAGGAAAGAAGCTAGAGGTAGAGCACTTCAGGATCTTTGGCAGTATAGGTTATTGTCACTTGTTGGATGAAAAACATACCAAATTGGATCAGACGGCAGAGAAGGGCTACTTTGTTGGGTACAGCAAAATGTCCAAGTCGTACAAGATCTACATTCTTGGTAGCAAGAGGATTATCATGAGACGAGATGTTAAGTTCTAGGAGGAGAAAGCCTTCAGAAGATCTCGCGAGTTGTAGCAGATGATCATTGTGAGCCAACAGAAGCTCCAAGGGTTGAGCAACAGTTGCAAGCACAACAAAGCACAAGTACTATTACCAGTATGAGCACTAACACAAGTTCAAGTGGTCCAGTGAGTTCACAGCAGACGGAGCAGCAAGGGCGGGATGAGGAGCATGAAGCTCCAACCACCACCAGCGGAAGAAGAAAGAGAAATGTACTTCTGATATTGAAGGATGCGCAGGAATTCATGGAAGCTCCTAGGGTGAGCACCAGATAGTACAGAAATCCAGATAGGTACAAGGCATTTGTGAGCCTTCCAGTTATTAGGAGGCTGCACAACATCAGGTGTGGCGAGAATCGAGATGCCATGGTGGAGTACAACTCCATCATGGTCAATGATGTATGGGAGGTCGTGCCTTGACCAGTGGACAGTTCAATAATTGGCTCTCAATGGATCTACAAGATCAAGTATGTTGCAGATGGTAGCATGGATAAATATAAGGCTAGGTTTGTGGCCAAGGGTTATTCGCAAAAGGAAGGCATAGACTACAAGGAGACATTCGCTCTAGTGGCCAGATACACTTCGATCAGGTCTATGATCTCATTAGCAACACAGATGGGATGGAAGATTCACAGATGGACGTCAAGACAACCTCCTTGAACAGGGTGATAGAAGAGGTGTATATTGAACAGCCAAAGGGATTTGAGATGCATGGGAGAGATACACATGTTTGCAGGTTGAAAAGGGCATTATACGAACTCAAGCAAGCTCCTAGGGCATGATATGGTTGGATAGGCAGTTACTTGCAGCAAATGGGCTTCGTGAAGAGCGAGGCAGATTACGACCTCTATTATCTGATGGTAGGATGTGAACCACTCATACTAGTACTTTATGCGAATGATCCATTCTTGATAGGGTCATCAGGGCTCGTAGAGGACTGCAAGAGGGACCTAGCAACTGAGTTCTAGATGAAGGATTTGGGACTGATGCATTATTTCCTAGAACATGAGGCATGGAAAACAGATGGGGAGATCTTCCTTGGGCAAGGGGGATATACTATGGAGATCCTAAAGAGGTTCAAGATACAAGACTGTAGACCCATGTCTATGCCTATGATTAACAACTAGAGAAAGATAGACGCATCAGAAGACGCAAACATCGATCCAACCCTATATAGGATGCTCATCGGATCTCTCATGTATCTAGTAAACACAAGGCCAGATATTTGTTTCGTAGTCAATACTCTCAGTCAATTCATGGTGAATACATGGCAACGAGCATGGCCTCATGCGAAGTTATTTAGCTTCGGAAGCTACTGGTGTGACTATTTGGTTAGTGGTTGGATTCGACTAGTATCTTCCGTGATAATCAGAGTTGCATCAAGCTCTCTGAGAATCCAGTGTTTCACAATAGGTCGAAGCATATCGACATCAGATACCACTTCATCAAAGATTGTGTACAGCGTGGATCAATTTGGCTACAGTATGTTCCCACAAATCAGCAGATTGCAGATATTCTCAATGTTCCACCAAGACTTCGGATGGAGGGAGACACACAGGGGGGACGTGTGGGAGTACCCTCAAATTTTAGGGAAATTTCGAGGCTGCGGGGGGACGTCGGGGTATCTAATTTTTAATTATATATATATATATATATATATATATATATTTCAAGTTCATATTCATTGTTCAATAATGAAAGCATAAATATTAAATAGAGTAATAGTAATACTGATACCAATACATTGAAAATTGAAAATTGATCCACACATAAAATTTAAATTCATAATTGAATTAAACAATGACATACATTCATTCATCCTCATCATACAATTTGATACATAAATCATTCATATGACATACTCATTATTCATCCATACCATGAGATTCAATAATTAAATTTTCAAATACATTGATCCATATCATCATTCATCATTCATCATTCTAGAACCTAAATTGAAAGCAAAACATACTAGTATATTACTATATACTATATACTAGATATTGAAGTTTGAACACTAAATTTATATAACTCAAAGTTTCAAACTCAAAAATAGTTAAGAGTCAAGATTCAAGAATCAGTCTGAGGTCATCAATATCTAGTGTCACAACACAAAAGTTAAAACTGAAAAGTAAAAAGGATAATGAGCACTGAAAATAAAATCAACATCAAGCACTCAATCTCAATGATTGGTCCTCTACATCCATCTATTGTATGAAGTCATCGGGACCATCAATCTCAAAGCACTCCTTTTAAGATGGGAAGCCCTGACGCACCCCTTTTGGGGAGTCTCGTTCCCCACACTAGGGAAACGCACCCCCTTGCATCTCCCCAAGACTCCCCAAAAAGGGTGCATGGGGAAACGCACCCCCAGTAGACTCCCCGTCCCGGGTGCGTGGGGTGCGAGGGGTGTGTGCACCCAACCCTGGCGGACATGTCCTCGTGGAACACTAGATATTCTCACTAAAGCCTTGGGTAAGGCAAAGTTTGTCTTCTTCAAGGATAAGTTGGGAGTAGTGGAGAACACCTTCCTCGCTAAGAGTGAGTGTTAGTTTTTGGTAGCAGCGGACAGATGTTCTAGTCTCTTCTTGACACCTAATCTTTGGTATTAAGAAATTCATGTAAATAAAGTAAATAGAAAATAAGGAGATTAGGAATATGAAGAGACACTAGGAGGTGAACCCCAAGAGTTTCTCCCTCCATGTATGTATCCATGAGCAACCTTAATTCAAAAACACAATTCGCATTGTGGAGTTACCTCCTAGCCTGACATGGTATCAGAGCCAACTCCCAAATTAGTTTATGTGTTGTAACTCCTGTCATTTCTCTGCCATATTCTGTTCCTATATTCCCTGCCATATTCTCTACAAGATTTTGTGCATTCATATTCCTCAAGGCTGCAGCGAATATCCACTGAGTGTTTTTTTTGTGAAGGTTGAGGTTTTGTATTTTATACAGTTTATATTTTGGCTTATATTGTACAATGATATTCCTTACCTGGAGACTGGTGCTACTACACTCTCCCTCTCCCGGTAGCTCCACAGCGGAAGCGTGGTCAGTCCATATGCTCTCCCCCATCCACACAGTGCAGTTTCTATCACCAGAACTCTCCCTGGTGCTATTGCACTCTCCCTCGACCCATACAATGATATATCACCTCGCTCTCACCTCTTGGTATAATGTTGGCCTACCACCATATGTTGGTCAATGAATCCACTGTGTTTCAATAGAATATTGTGTTGAATGATGCCTCCGATGGTATCTCGACTATCATGCTCTGTGTAATACCACTCGCCTTACCTCAATCACGCATACCATTGTCAAGTTCACGTTGCCTCCATAACACCGCGCTCTTCCCGCACTGTTAAAACTCTCACACCGGGCCTCTTACCACTGTCTTCCCACCGGTATCATACCACTGTTTGAATCTGCTCCCTGTATCATACCACTGTTAATACCCAAACCCCAATACATAACCTTCTAGATTGTTTGAATCTGAGCCCGCATACCATAAGTCATAACCACGGGGCCCAAACCCGCCTCCCCCATATAAGCCCTCCCTCCCTCATATAACACCTCTACTCCATATTTATATCAGAATTGTATTTTTTTTTACAAAACTACCACCGGAAGTGCAATTTCTTACAGTATATTGGTAGCAAAAGTACATTTTTTTTACAGTACACACATTTAAAATGCATCCATTGATATTTATTGTTGGAGTAGTTCTCTTGGGAAAAGAGAATTATCTGAAATGATCAAGGAAGATAAAACAACTCTCATTTTCAATGAGTCGTGGAAAGGAGTTTGTGTAGGAGGAGATAATGAACCTGCAACGCCCACCTTAGATAAAGAGATTTCCATTTGGGAAAACAAGAACAGCAAGGCCTATGCCTTGATTGCAGCGTCTGCAAATGAAGAGGTGAGTCGCCATATTTCACCATTTTCAAATGCTTTTGAAGCCTTACAAAAGTTAAAGGAACTCTATGACTCACACTCTGAACTTGAAGTTGTCCAATTGATGATTAAATTGTTCAACCTTGAATTGAAAAATGATGACCCTCTTGCTTTAGCATCAGAAGTAAGATCTATTATGCATGATATCAAAACCACTGGTGTTCAAATAGACATTCCTCTCATAGCTTATGTCAAGCCACTATATCTTACTTATTCAAATTATCTTGAGTCATTGCAAGAAAGTGGAAACCTCAAGGAGATTACCTTTGACTCCCTTGAGAAAAAGTTTGCTGAGAGAGAGAAGGATTTTGGGAAGAAGACAGCTCCTCGGTCTTTTTCAAAAGTTGTGTGTCTTGCACATAGAGAGAAGAATCATGCTCAAAATTCTTCTAGAGGAAGAGGTGGCAGAAGAGGAAGAGGAAGAAGAAATTTTAAAGGCAGGGGGGATGGCAGACAATTTCAAGGAGAAAAGTCTGATCTTCATTGCATACGCTAAAATAGAGATGGACATGATGCATCCACATGTAAGTTGCCTTGGGACATAATTGAGTAGGAAAGAAATGAAGCCAAAGGTAAAACCAATGACAAAGGGAAAGGTAAAGCACCCGAATCCACTCACTATGTTGTGGCACATTGTAATATTGGAGTAACTGAAGACTTGTTTAATGCTTCACTTGCTTCTTGGAAAAATGATTGGTTGCTTGATTCAGGAGCAACTTGCCACATGACTTTTAGAAGAGATTTTTTTGAATAATTTACTGACAATGTTGATGGAGCAGTATACTTTGCAGACAAGTCAAAACTCAAGCCATCAGGGCTTGGCACAATCAAGCTCAAACTGCCTGGTCTTTCAGACTTTCTTTTGCATGATGTTTTATATCTCCCGAAGCTGAGGAGAAACTTGTTGTCTTTGGTCCACATCCGCTAGCAAGGACACTCCATTCATATGTTTGATGGCAAGGTTGAGGTCAGAAAAGCATCAAATCGCTCACTTGTCATGATGGGGATAGAAGAAGAAAGACTTCTAAAGCTACAAGGTACTTCTACTCGTGCACAAAACTTCTCATACAATTCTCATTATGATGAAGGTACATTTCACTCAAGTCTTTTATGGCATGCTAGATTTGGACACTTCAATTATGACAACCTTCGCATGTTGAAGAAAAGTGGTGTTACTGGTTTGCCTACAATTCCTAGGAAACTTAAGCAATGTGATGCTTGTATCTTAGGAAAGCACAGCAAACAGTCTTTTCATGATTCACATTCCAGAGCACATAGAAAACTTGAACTTATTCATTCAAACTTATGTGGTCCAATGCTTGTTCCTTCTGCAAATGGAAATAAATATATGATGAAATTTGTTGATGACTACACCAAAATGTGTTGGGTCTATTTATTGAAGAACAAATCTGATGCTTTTCAAACATTCAAGAACTTTCAAGCATGGATTGAAAATGATGCACAATCTCATATTGGCTCTATTCGCATTGATAATGGAAAAGAATACAATTCAAATGAATCTGAAAACTATCTTCGCCAGCATGGGATCAAACATCAAACAATTGTGCCTTATAATCCCCAACAGAATGGAGTAGCTGAAAGAATGAACAGGACAATCTTCAATATGGTACATTCCATGATGTTTTTCAAGAATGTAAAATTGATATTTTGGGCTGATGCAGTTCTAGGTGCTGTGTATGTAAAGAATAGATGTCCATCTAGTGCTATTAGAAACAAGACTCCTTATGAAATGTGGTATGGCCACATTCCTTTGGTAAAGCATCTCAAGGTCTTTGGTTCCACATGTTATGCCTTGATACCTAAGGAACAAAGAAACAAACTTCGTGCAAGGAGTCGTAAGTGTATCTTCTTGGGTTATTCAAATACCTCCAAAGTATATCGTCTCTATGATGAAGTTAATAAGAAGTTTGTAGTGTCTAGAGATGTGATCTTTCTTGAATCTTCCAAGGTTGACAATGTTGTTGAGCGGCAGCTTGATCACTTGGATAGATTCGAACATGCCAAGTCCTTTCAAGAATTTGATAATGAGATTCCACATCTTGAAGGGGGGATTCCTATACTAGATCAATCTGTTGAATCTTCTTCTGAAGCACTCTCTCCCCCACATGAAGCTCCAGCCACTGATGACAATTTGAGTGACGTGATTGACAGAATTGGGAGACTCAATCTTGATTCAGTCCCAACTCAGTCAACTGAGCAGTCTGGGCCATCTCAAAAAGGTCCTCCAAAATGGCTGACAAAAACACTTGAAAGTGTTCATCCTAATGAGGTTGGAAAAACAGGAACAAGAAATTCAACAAGGCAAAATGGAGGAGATGTAGACGATTTTGATTCACCTGTTGTTATGAATGTTTCTTATTATTGTGAATTGAATTTGGCTACAGATTTTGAACCAACTTCCTTCAAAGAAACCGTTTCTCATGATAATTGGAAAGAAGCAATGCAAAAAAAATATGATGCCTTCATAAAGAATGGCACTTGGAAGCTAGTTGATCCTTCATTAGGAACCAAACCAATTAGCTGCAAGTGGGTCTACAAGAACAAGTATAAAGTGTGAAAATTCCTAGATCTAACAATCTCAGGAATCCTACTGCAACCATCTGAATATACTTCCCCTAGAAAGCTTATTTCAAATATCTTCATGAAACATTGAAGTAAATCACTGAAGGAGCCTACACCAATTTAATTATGATTCTAAAACATAGAAACTGAGCAAGGAAAATAGAAACACATAGGACACAATTATTTTTGGACAAAAGTCCCCAGAAAAACCCAATGCAAGAAAATGGTGCAGCAACTCTGAGGGTTTTATTATTATGCAGGAGAAACTCTAAAACAATTCTAGGATGTTGAACTAGCAACCCAATACAGAGAGAATACTGAACAAAAGACTGGTGAAATGATCTCACCCTGTCACTGGAGAACCAATGATTGATCCTGCTGCTTTGGAGGCTCTATGTCACTCTCTGCGTCACCCCTCCTGGTTATTATGCTGCCTCTCCTCTGGATCCTCTGCTGGCTGAGAAATCGACCTTCTGCCTCCCAGGTTCACACCCTAGCTTCTGGAAACTGCATTTCGAGTTCCCTCAGCAAGAACTCAACTTCCCCTCAAGGATTGTGTTGGCCAGTGTCAGCCTTCCTCCAGACGTTTTTTTGTTCTCCTTCTGCCTCGTACTCTCCAGAAATTCCTTCTCCCAGATTCTCACTGCCCCTCTGCTACAAGATCTCCTCAATCGATTTTCCTCCTGAGAACTTCTCACTTCAGAAAATCGATTTTCTCAATCTCTCTGTGTGTTTTCCAAATGACCCTCAAGCCCCTTGTTATATCTTCCCATTGGACAACCAACGGCCTAGATTAAATCATAATCAAAGGCTCATATTGTTTTGGCTTGATCCATGAATTTTTCTAGAAGTTTCATCCCTAATTAGATTTATACCCATTAATATTTTAATTTTCCTAAGTTTAGACTTAGAAACCCCATTAAATATATTAATTATTTTAATAAAATCACTTCTGGGTGGAATTTCCCAAAACACTTTCAGGGTTCTTTGGAATACTTGTGTCCAAGCCTCCCTACAAAATTTGAGGCTTAGAGCACATCTGATGCTACCCCAAATCAACACTCCCTCTTAGCGAGGAATGTGCTCTAGCAATATACTGTTGTTGCATACTACTCTGACTCTGAAGCATCGTCCTCTACGCTGTTGATGTCTGACATGCTGTCCACCAACCATTGCACTGTTGTAGATATTGTATTGCTGCCTTTGAAACTACCACTGCCAATGCTACATATGTATTGCAGCTCCCTCTCAAATGTTGCATCTACTCTGCTACTAACACTGCCACTGCTAACACTGCATCCGTACTGCAACTTAGTTGCTGAAAGAAGCAACTGAAAACACCCAAAACTGGACAAGTATCTAGTGGATACTCCTCGATGCTGAAATCCTCAGTGCTGCTAGTCCCATGCTGCCTTTGAAGCCACTGCATTGCTGAAGCTCTGCACTATGCCTCCTTGCACTGCTGCCTCTCTACTCTGCGTTGCTCAGTCTTTGACTCTCCTAGCCACTGCATCTGTCGAATCAACACTCCATGGCACCAACTGAAACTCCACCATCCCGCTACTACTGATCATGGGCTCCTGTAGCAAGGTGATGATCCAAGAGGTGGGCTCCTCAAGGATCCTGCCCATCTGTAGCTCTATCAAACTGCAGTTCTATATCATCCCACCTACCTCCTGGAGGTATCTTGGTTGTCATGGCAAACTCCTCATGTTCAATCTTTGCGGCTGCAACATTGGGATCATGCTTCTCATCCTTGTCATTTTTCTTCAAAGGACACTAGGATGCATAGTGGCCCATCTCGCCACATCTGAAGCACTTCACCTTGGAGACGTCCTTTCGTCTTTGTTGCCCCTGCTTTCCCTTCGATGCAAGGGTTGCGTTATCCTCTTCCTCCACTTTAGGCTTCGACCCACTGCTGCTGCTACTCCTGTCAAGTTTGACCTTGAGCAAGTCTCTCCTCAGCTCTTCTTGTTTCAGAGCTGCCCACATCTCATCCCAATTTGGCAATGTTGCTCTGCCCAAGATACTCTGGACAAAGATTTGCCACTCATCCGAGACAAAATTTAGAGCCCTCAACCAACTTACTACTGCCAATGATCTATTCTCTCGAGCATTTCCTTCCTCAAGAATGAGTGAATGAATGCTTGCCTCTTCTTCCCCCTTCTTCGTGATTAAATAAAACAAATGGCTCTAAAAATCATAAGGGGTTGGAAAGGGATCTACATGTACACCATCCATGTGTCCATGCCAACTTTTATTTTATTTATTTATTATTACATTTTCTTCGTTATTTATTTTACCTTTTCTTTGTTATTTGTTGTTTTATTTATTTATTCATATATTTTCTCTTCGTTAATTGTTATTTTATCTATTCTTCGTTAATTTTTATTCTATTTATATTAATATTATTTTATTTACTTTATTATTATTATTATTATTATTATTTATTGATTTATTATTATTATTATTATTATTGGATATTAAATAAAGTACTCCTGCAAATTCCAAGAATCTCCAATCAAGGGGAGCTACTCCAATCAGCGAATGCAAACTACCTTCTGCGCCCAAGAGAACATACAAAACTAGGTGAAACTTATGCAAACATCTCAAGTGGACCCCTGAATTGGACTCCCAAATTCCTCACTAAGAAGACACTCGAAGTTTTTCGAAATGAGGGCGGAATTTTCGCTTAGAATTCTTGTACTAAGCAGCACTTCCCTTCTTGTGCTCGACAGCTCCAAGAGAGTTTGATCTCATGAGATAGATAGCAAAAAATATGAAGAATGAGAGCCTCCTTGTGATATTTATAAGTGTTGGTCTCTTCTCTCTTGGTGAGCCCTAATCTCCACTAGTTCGCACCTCCCGCACTTCCCTTCTTGTGCTCGACAGCTCCAAGAGAGTTCGATCTCATGAGATAGATAGGAAAAAATATGAAGAATGAGAGCCTCCTTGTGATATTTATAAGTGTTGGTCTCTTCTCTCTTGGTGAGCCCTAATCTCCACTAGTTCGCACCTCCTTTCTCTCTCTCCTCTCTCTTCTAGTGCGAATTCTTCATGTGGTTCGAACCCCCTTCCTTGTGGCCCCCACATTCCACTAGCAAACTAATTTTCCCTTTTTCTCTAATGTGCATAGCCTTCTTTTCTCCAAAAACCAAGTGGGGTCTATGTTGAGAAATCTATAGGGCAATGATTAGAGTGATTTATCTTTCCTTGATAACTGCTTTTAATGTATTTTAACTTTTTCTTACTTATTAACTTCTTTACTTATCATTATGTTTGTATATCATAGCTACCAAAACAAGAAGAACAAGAACACAGAATATAGGCTGCAAGCCAGGGCCAAAACCTCTCCAATTGAGAGGAAAACCCACAAATCTCTTCTCTTCCTTATAGATTCTTCAATTGTCGAATTCCAAGACCTCTAGACCAAGACCAAGTACAACCTTTCTGGATGATGTGCTTTCCTTGAACAAGTCAAACCCAGTCAAATCTCTTCCAGTAGCACAACTTCGACCTCCAGCTATAGAATTTCAGCCTCTACTGTAGACCTGAAATTTTCGGCCCTCCAACAGTTGTCACTGCCACATGTGTGAGCTTCGTTTAGCCTTCTAAGGCTTCCTTAGACCTTCGCTTAGCTTTCTCTTCCTTCTGGAGCCTGAGGATGGTTTTTTGTGACATTCACTTGACCTTCTTTCTTTCCCTTCTTCAAGATCAAACTTGTAGAAGAAAATCCTAGATCTGTTGCAAAAACCATAGCCTTCCTTTGCACGTGTGAGAGAGAAATATCCCAAAAACAAGTCTCCTTTGTCCTCTTCCTTCTTTGCTTGCCTTCTTCTTGTTCCTCGTTTGCTTGGATGAGAGAGAGTGATGAATGTCCTTCAAGGAGGTCGAGTTTCCTCCTTTATATATAGACTTCTCAAGGTGGACGTGGCTCCTCAAATTAGGCCAACTTGGTCTTGAAGGGTATTTTGACACTTTTAATGACAAAAATAATGTTCTTTACAAGTTACAATGTGCCCGATGGGGTCTTCAACTTATGACAATGACTCTTTTGACTTCTTGACCTAGGACTGACCCCAGAAGCACTCAATTGGTGCTTGACCTATAAAATAAAAGACCTTGAGCATGAAACCCATGCTCCAAAAATAGTAATAATTATTTTCTTTCATTTTACAATTTACAAGAATCAAAAGTACATTTCACATTTATGAAGACCGAACCTGGTTACACATTTTTCAACAATCTACTCAACCCGCTTTTCCTAAGTCACTAAATCATCAAAATGTCAAAAATACAAAAATGGGATATACTTAACATAATTTTATTTAGTGGGGATATCACACCATTTGTAGTATGATCTCGTCCTTTTTTTATGTATAGGACAAAGCTTAGTAACTAGGTCAGCGTCTCAGATTTCTCTTAGTTCAGATCATGCTTCATAGTTACATTTCAACAATATCATTGTACATAATTTACTCAGATTCGGATCCTTAGTGATCAATTAGCAGAGTCCCAAGTTCTAGGTAATCATCATTACCAACACTAATGGCATAAACGCTTCTAAAACTGGTAGCATTGCTTCTTTTGACACTTTTGTTGCAATGGACACAACTGAGGATATCCATATGGAATATAAAAACATGGTGGAGACTAATCATGATTGCAATGGAAAAATCAATCCAGCAGACATATATGAGGCAACTTTGATAAGCCCTATACCCATACAATTTACTAAAATGCCTCGAACATTTTACTTCTACAATTATAGACTTTGGAACACTAGGACAAAAGTTGATCGGATGTTAGGATGCCTCAGAGATCTTGACTAAAATTCGATTGCATCAATTGCATACCCCTCTACATGGCTCCACAAATGTATGTAGCCTCACGAATCCCAGTGGTCATGTGATACATATTTAAAATTCATTGTTGGCATCAGAAAAAGAACTTTATCTCACAATGAATTGTCACCTTAGACCGTTATAGACCTAGATCAGAACAGGGGTCGGATCCACAGCTTCAAATCACATAAATTTTCATAGAAAATCAATGTCTCAGTAGCTCAAAAAACAGATTTATGATGCTTCAGGTCTTGTATAAGAGATTCCACAGGGGTCGCACATATAGAGCCATAGAACTTATATAAAGCACACACAAAGATCAGATGCCTACGAAGATCAGATGCCTTATCACAGAGAGAACTCACATGGTATCGCAGTCATACATATATATAGCTTCAGACTTCGTATCATTTGACATTTTAATTTGTAGCTTGAAGCCTCAAATCAACACAAATTCTTCAATTTGTTACTAAACATGATTCGTATCCCATAATAGTCTTACAAAATTCACATGAGATGCCACAGAAACGATTGCATAGAGAGGCCTAGTAACTCGCATACCATAGGAGAATAGAGCTACAGGGATGCTCGCATGAAGGTGCCACAGAACTCGTAATTCGGAGCCATAGAACTCGCAATTCGGCTTTGGACGCCACTAAGGTGAGTTTTTGAATTTTTAATGCCACAGTGATTCATATGACCAGACTTCGTCTTCTTACTAACATATATGAACAATGGTATTCCACAGAGATACAATAATTTTGCAAAGAGAAGCTCACAGATAATGGAGTCATAGAGAAGGTCGCATATTGCACATATAGGTTTGCATTTTTCTTTCTAGCAAAAGCACACTAACATTTCCAAAGAACACAACTCGGATGACCTTAATGCAAATTATCAACATAGACTAGATCACAAGGGCTTGGATTGTTAGGAGAGGATTTTGGATCATCACAAAATTTAGATCATTAGAATTTCAACCCAAAATTGACATCACAAAAATCGGATCTTAGATCACACCACAAAGTTAGGAACCACAGTGTTCGGGCTAGATCACTGTCTTCGAATCATTCCATTGTACCACGGGACCACAGAGAGGTAGTGACTTAGATAGCAATATTAGAGCTTGCATAGTAGGGACATAGGAGCTCACACAATATAAAATCTCGTAAGCACCATTATAGGACTCTATTAAGACAGATCACAGAGCTTGGATCCTATGTTAGCTTGCATAAGAATTGCCATAGAGTAAGGAAATTTTCATATGTAAAAATATCACAAAAAATAACTCAAAAAAATAGCCACAGGTCGGCGAAAGTTCAGAGAATTAGGTGCCATATCACAGGAGGACAAAAAGCTCGCTTGCATAAACCGAAAAATAGTATCTTACATACCTCAAAGGATACTCGATCCTCTATCACAAGTCGAACCTTTGTTCTATGGCCTTCTAGCACAGTAGTCATAGAATTCGGCCATCTCTTACAGGATTATTTGCCACAGAATTTGCCTTGCTAGAGAAGCTCGATTGTCATAAGAGAGAACTTTACTTGTATTCACTGCTCTTCAGCGTCGCTCTGATACCATGTTGGAATTTCTAGGGCACATAAGGTAGAAAAATAATATCCTTCAATAGGTAACTACTTCTAATGATTAGTTAGCATTAATAACATTTAATACCATTAAGTAGTTACACAAAAGAAAAATTCAACTATTAAATATGAAAGAGCAGTAAAAATAACCATAAGACAATAAGACGAGACACAAAAAATTTAGGCATGAGGCCAGGGCAAAACCCACAAGGGTAAAACCCAGAAAATTATTTCCTTATGAGAGAGAGAGAGTTCCAGATTCATCAATAAATCAAAAATAACCATAGCAAGATAATAGTCAAACCAGTAACCAAGAACAAAATCAACTGCCAAGCCATGAACCAATCCCTCCTCCATATTTCCAGCCTCCTCTTTCTGCTCCCAACTTCACTGGATCAGAGATAATCAAGATAGAATCAATGTGCCAAATGATGGAGGAAGGCTCTCCTTTATATAGACTTTGAAGGGGTCGAATGGGTGCCTCATAGGGGCCCAACTGACCTAAAAAAGATGGGGGCGACTTGAATATTTTTGGGGGCAAAAATTTAAATTCAAATTTTCCAACTTATTTTCAAGATGAAAATACCAACCATGGCTACCATATTTCCAACAATGAGGACTATCGTTTTTTCTTTGCATTTCTAAGATGTTTGCTTGTGATAGTGAGTGTGAGGTTGTAAGTGGTAATGTAATAACAAACTTCTCTACTTTTCATTATTGTTCATCCATATATGTTGCTGCTTTTCTTGAATAGCTTTCTATTTTGGAAATACAAGAGAAATGATATAGTGAGTCTCATATTCGCAAGTTAAAATTGCTCCTAGTTAAGATAGGTTAGATAGAACTGCGTTCTGCATTTAGATTAAAAAGCACTGTAGATTTTGCATTTCACGCTCTATTTTGCATTCAATAGTAATGGCTGCCCAGCCAAAATACAAATGGGTTCTTTATTTCAAATGGTGTGAAATCTAATTGATACTCTACATTAGGGAGAACCCATTGCTGTTGAGTAGGGCACTTTTCCCACAACAACAAGTTCTCATCATAATAATGTGCATGAAATGTCAATAAGCTCCAAATAGCCTAGGGCACTCACATATGAAGCTCAAACCCACATCAAACCATAACAATCGCTGGAACCCCGTGTGAAACACATAAGAGAAAGGAACAATGTGAGATGTACCCTCCCAACCAACGAAACGATGAAAACATCGGCACAACTCTGATATAGAGATCTCCATTCTGAATAAGATACTACCTCAAGACATCATCACGATGTTGAATATCAAGTAACAGAAAACACTGCCAATACATAGGAACATGAACCAATCACTTTCACTATCCACTTTTCTCTAGACATCACACACTAATCATTGAGCAGTTAGTCATTTCAATAGAACCATAACGATAATGCCAGGAAAAGAGTGCGCATCCATAAAATGTTCCTAGATCACACTAATCAACTGTCTGGAACATCTGCAAATATTTTCTCACATACGGTAGAGTGCTCAGAATCTTGCTCATACTTGAGTAACACTATTAAGTTTTAACTGCTTGTTTTTATCAGGTTACAAGTCATGAGGCCTACCAATGTTTAAAACAAATTAAAAAATTAATTGTTTTAAAATAATAGTATGAAAATGGCAATTATATTGTTAGAAATTGCTGGGAAATGTTTGAAACTTTTCCCAAACAATTTTGAACTATTTCATGTCATTCCTGCATCGACATCAGTTCCTATAAGAAAACAGCTGAAAAACATTTCAGTTGCATAGTTTTGTAGGAAGTGAAAGGTTCCATTTAAATGCCCACATGCCTATATTAATAGGAAGACATAATTGGCCTCCTTAAATAAACCATTGGCATTTTAAAGGGAAATGTTTACATGGAACTTCATCTCAGCTTCTACTTGGTAATTAGAATGAAAATATGAATTTGTTACTCTGAACATTTATTTTCCCCCTTGTTTTATGAAAATGCATCATATACTGATTCATGGAGTAAAAAGTTACATCATGGAATAAAGAAAGTTGCATCACTCACCCGACAAAGATGATTGTTTTGGCCCATTATCAGGATAAGGGTACCAAGAGATATTACAGTGGCATCAGGAATCAAAGCTCTTAGATTTCTTCATAAAGAAAATTGTTTTTGGATAAAACCAACAAACCTGTAATCCTGGACTCCTCTGTTTCTACAAATATTATGGATATTTGACATGCTAGGGGAAAAAGTAGCACCTTTGCACGCAAAATATGATAATTGTTTTTATTTATAGAAAGTTGAAACTACATATTATGGAAAATACATAATTATGCATATGGTATTTCTTAAAGCATATTACCCTGGTAATTTATATGTAGTATTTTGACACTTGTATCTTACCCTCCAGGAAACAAGATTTCGGCATCAAGCACAGACTGTATATCTGGAATATGTCCAGCACTAGTTCTACCCTGGTGAACTTCTAAGTAAGCCTCCTGTTCAATTTCCATCTGCCCAACCACCTGATCACTCTTCTCATCTGCAGTAAGTTTTGCAAGTCAGAAATCTTCACAGCATGTAAAAGATTTCATACTAGCTGTCTCTCCTGGGAAGCATTAATGTCTTTCAGAAAGACCTCTTTGAAATGTCAAAACCTGCAGAGAGAGCTAATTCCAAATGCTATACATCACGTATTTCAGGGTTAAGGTAGAATGAAAGTATTGTCACAGTATGCTAAAGTAAGATAAGTGATTTCACAAGTATTTATCTCAATAGGAAGATGCATAATTTAGAGGCAACAAATGGTTACAGTTGTGAATTGAATGTTTATTCTCATATGGCTAGCAAGTTAGGAACCACTTAATATCCACATTGACAATATGAAGACAACAATTAAAATTTCCCCCTGATATATCCAGGCAGAGCCATGCATAGATAAGGAAATGTAAATGTCCTCTGACAACATTGCATGTCATTCCAAAGCAGATCAGTTGCGTTTCTCAAGTTAATATTCACCAGATCTTCTACTGTTGAGAATGTCACTAACAGAAATGTTTCCTATGTCCTTTCTGATAAGTGAAGGCCCTGCCTGAAGAAGCTTCTCCTCTGACAGTGTGGTTGTTACTGCTATGCATCTGCATCCAACAAGGAGTCAATCACAAGCAACCCATAGGATTCTCTACTTACCTCCTCAATGACAAAAAATAATGATAAATCCAATATAATTTACATTCCTCAAAATTAAAGAAATTAACTTTGCATGTGCTTGCCTATTCATAAAAAAGATGACAATGCCAAATCAACTACAGGAAATACTACTTATACTGCCCTTTTCTCTCCAAATGTCCTACAGTTATACCAACATGACTGTTCTCAACCATGTATCATGAAATACTTTTGAATTCAATAATGGTGTTGTGATGCAGTGCTTATAAACTTCATAAATCATATGGTGTAAACCAGGTTTGCAGAAGCAACGCATATGAATTTGGTAAATTGGTTTCCAAGTATATGGAGAGGAACGAAAATCCTGTAAGATGTTATTCAATAGGAACAGCTGCACTTGCTCAAAACAACTGATCCCTAATGTGTTGTACAGCATCACCAATTTTTATTAGCAGAAATGTTTAGAAAACCTCAAGTTCGAAAAGATTTTGCATATGATGTGCATCAGCAATCAAAATTGCCAGTATGGTTAATGTGTTGTCGACAAAGAAAAGAAAACTATGTCTGTTGCACTTGCCTCATTTTTGCTGCATTGGCAGCTTGAACACCTGCAAGAGCGTCTTCAACCACGACACACTGTATCCATGTCAAGGAAAAACCCAAGAACAACTAATTAACATATATAAAATGATATTATTTCATCACTATCCAGTTAACCAAACCATCCATTCGGTATAAAAAATTATAACACACAAGCAAAAAAAATGGCACTATTTTAGATTAGCCAAAATATAAACCAATTTGACTTATGAGCACCAGCTTAATGCCTAAACCACGTTGAGACAATTTTGCTTTAATCAAAAATATTCCTATAAAAGCAGTGCTATCATCCCTGATAAATTTTTCTTCAATTCTAAATAAAACACTCACACAGTATGCTTTATTTTTATTTTATGTTTTTTTAAATAAGGCTTCCTTTGACTATTATTAGAACAATAATTACAGTGATTTATAACCAAAAAAAAAATCAGACCAAACATGCAGTCACCACAAGCTGTACTAATACTTTAAACAAGTCACAAAGGGTTTGACACGTGGACCACAGACATAAAACAATAAAGGCCAATGCACTGAGAGCTCTGTGATTTTCCTTTTTCTGGTGTTCCTTATGGCATGGTTAGGATGGACTTTCAGAGTTGGGGGCAGACAGATCACAGGTGCAAGTTGGCATCATCAGCAGGCCCAGGGGCTTTTGGAGGGGTTTTGAGGAGTTTCTATGAGATCCGATGGCATTCACTTGGTATATTACATCATCCACACAGTTTTCCTTTTGTTCCAGTGCATTTCGACAACTTTCAAAAAACAGAGTTATTAATGGCCCTGACTCAATTAATTACGCTTAAGGTGGCATTCTGGAAGGAATAATTGACAAAACACCTTAGTGTAATAGCTCATTGGAACCAGAACAAGAAAATCTACAGGATGGAATGGTTAGAAGGGAGTTTCAGTGGCCTGAGGAGGCATGGTGGTTAATTTACCAACTTCCCACATTAAAATGATATTTTAATTTAGGGAAATGTGCTCAATGATTAAAATCAGTGTTGAAAATATCGGTATTGGTAAAATATCGGCGAGGGTCCAAAAAATATCTTATCGGCAATATCGGCAAATATCAGCAAGCATAAAAAATGGATAATAAATTCATTTTTTTCAGATTTCTAAACATATAAAGCAATAACAACATGAACTAAACACATTGGCACATAAATATGAAGAAGGCACTGATATATATGATGTCAAATAGAAATGATACATCAAACTTCAAAGGCGATACCAAATCCTGCTGATCCCTGATAATTGTCCAATCAAGGACTCAAACAAAATAACATCACATATCCTGCTAATCCCTGATAATTGTCCAATCAAGGACTCAAACAAAATAACATCACATATATAAAACTTTAAAAGTATTTCATCATCATGAGTTATAAACTTATATGCAGCAAAAGTTGCAAAACAAATAAAACTAGCAGCTATCTATCTAAGACCATTGGCCTCTCCCTAGCAGCTTTCTTTCTGTCTTGTTCAGCAATTGCTTCAAGAGTTTTTTGTATAACCTCTATACTAGAAACCATACAAGGCATTACATCTGCATCATGTGCAAAGAGTCTAGCCAGATGGTATTTCAATCGTGTAACCCCTCCTGACATCTTGGTCCCACACAATTTGCATGATATATATTCCTGATTTGCCCCACCAACAGCCTCCCCATCCTCCCAAAATGGGTCCAAGGCTTTTGGCATATTTGACATTTGTAGTTAACTAATTCAAACCTAGGGCACAAAAAAAAACAAAAAATTGGCATTAAACCCCGCAACACAAAAAATAATAAGTAATAACCACCTCATTTAAAAAGAGTTACTACATTATTTGCATTTTGCAATGTGAATGAAAAATGGCAATAAGAGGGTGCATAAGAAAGTTGAAAAACAAATGAAGCTTGCTGTCCAAATATGGAGAAAACCCTTGCATTGGCTCGTGGGCATGAAAATCATAGCAAATGGAAAAAAATAAAGAAACAAAATGTTGGTAGGCAAAGAGGCAAGCAAGCATAACCCTAAATCTATGAAAAAATCATTAACATAAGGGTTTTTAAGAACATACCTGTTAATGAGGGAAATGAAGTTTGTCTCACTATTCTTCAATCTTTGATCCACAAAAAAATCTTAGTTGGTGGTGATAATCGTTGTTTGATCCTCAAACCCTCCTTGACAACCACCACAAAACTCTTCCCCTTCCTTCTCCAACACTCAGAAACAAAAATGAAGAAAAAAAACAATTTTTCCTTTTTCTAGCCACGACAAAACACGCCCGGCGATATTTTATATCGTCTCGCGATATTTTGCCGAGATATCGCCGATATCTCGGAAATATCGCGATATTTCGGCTCGCCGAAAATATCGCGATATTTCTGATATTCGATGATATATTGCCGATATTTCTTCTTGTATGAGAGGTTGAGAACCCAATTCTCTACTTCAGCAGTAGCCCCGGGACGGAAACCCTCAGCCCCCTTGGTGAATTCATCAAGAATTCACAGGAGAGCTCAGCAGTGACATTTCTATTCAGTTTTGGAGGGCCAGCACAACATTGGAGCAGATTCTTGAGGCCAGTTTCCCATCTCAGCTATTTTATTGTATCATCATGTAAACCCCTATTTATATTATAATAAAGTTGAGGTTCTTGTTATGGAATTGCATGCATTCTATCTGTTGTATTTTACATGGCAATATTTTGTTAATTGAATGGTTATTTTATGAAGAATTTTTTATTAGGCTAGAGTTCTGCAAAATTAGCCAAATATCCCATTTGGGACATTACAGTGGTATCAGAGCCGGTCTTCATGCCAGCCTGAGGGTTATTTTATCTATTAGCCGAAGACGTTGAAAACACAGTTCCTGCAATAAATGAGAATTTATTGAAAAGGGTTCAACAAATTTTTCATATTGACTATGCGACAATTTTTCTGACAATTTGTTGCAGACATAATAAGAATTCAACAAAATTCCCCAATATTGCAAGTGAGCAAGACT
This sequence comes from Pinus tabuliformis, assembly GCA_031772625.1. Taxonomy (NCBI): domain Eukaryota; kingdom Viridiplantae; phylum Streptophyta; class Pinopsida; order Pinales; family Pinaceae; genus Pinus; species Pinus tabuliformis. The sequence continues at coordinate 1,180,741,220 of CM062804.1, forward strand.
TGTGATTTATTTTTTCAAAAGAGGCCATCACATTATTAAAGAGACCGAGTTGGGTACACTGAGCGGAAGCCGAATGTGTGATTCGGTGGCGGCAACCCATTACGTGGCACCAAAGTCGCGTTACTTCTTGGCAGGGCCAAGAGTATTTTTTTGTTTTTCACCACCAAATCAGATTAGTCGACGTCAAAAGGTGCACTCTGAATCAGGTCGGGCCGCTTCTATTGCCCAACAGAGGTCAAGCCAAATTTTTTCTAGGAAACCAGGTCAACATAAAATGGAAATCAAGTTGTTGGGGCATGCTGAAGATCGAGCGACTGTTGTGAAATACCATGGTGCGTGTGGTCGTTCAATCCAAGTACATGGAGGCCACAGGCACAAAATAAAAGTCAAAATCTTGTCATGGACCAAGCACCATATTGCGCAGATCGAGAGCTACTAGGCGGAGTCGAGTATCTCATCATCAAATTGGACAGAGGCGCGAATTGCATCAATACTGTCTCGTTGGACGTCGTTATTCCAGCGTCAGACCAGGGCTGAGATTAGAATTTGTCACCACAACAAGACTGATCAAAGCCGTTGTATTCATTGTGGGCTGTCATAGCAAATTTCACGGGAAAACTGTATGCAGAGCAGGTCGAACGAAGTGAACTACCTGTGATGTCCCATTTGAGATTGATCTAAGTTTGTCTACTAGAACAACGACCAACAAGCGATAATAGTCTCTCGCTGAAGGCGAGATCTTGATCTTGATCTTGAGAGGAGGAACGTGCTGATCAATTGCCGTCAATTTGTTTGTTGGAGGTTAAGTATTGGCCGAGAGTGAATTCTCTCCTGAAACATTACAATTTTGGGTCTGCATAGGAGCTAAGATCGGGCGCCAACGCCATCACATTATTATTTAAAGATTAATCCCTAAATTGAAACTGATATAATTCCATGACTGTGCAAACCACGGAACGTGACTCTAATAGCATGTGCATGTGATTGCATATTCATGGGATCACAGTGTTGTCATGACAAGATAAATTTGGCCATTGCGCTGACTCTCTGGTGATCATCCAAGTGCTCGATCAAGTTATACTTGGCGACAGAGCGTTGATCTGGTGTAAATGCAACCATGAAGTATGATGCAGAGTATATGATGCATGGGTTAAGACTGAATTGCAAGGCCGTTTTCATGTCTGGAAGGCGAAATTTTTAACAAAATCTTATCAGTGTCCACGTAAAACATAAATCAATTTGGCTAAGGCTGAGTTTATCATACTCGCGGGAGACAATCTGAGTTGTTGCAACAGCTCAATCAATTGCCAAGTTTGTGGAGAATCGACGGCCATCTAATGGAAGTCTTTTACACACCGTTAGCATACATGGGAAATGGGGGCATGCGTAGATGGCGTCATGTCTTGACTATCTTAAGTGTGTGGGACAAAGATATATATATGGTGCGCATGAAGCCAAGCGCTATATTGGTATAGTATATGAGACAAAATCGCTGGGATCGGGACAGAATTGTTCAAGTTCTCTGCGGGAAGATCGTTGAAGGCACTGAGATTTTATTCTCAAGAAATTCTATTGTCACAGTCATCTTCAGGCCAAGAGACAGAGTGCAGGATGTGAAAATTCCGAAGTCTTGAATCCTACTGCAGTAAATGATATTATTTGCAGTTTCTTACGGCAAATATCGAAATAAAAAAATTGTAGCCTTCACAAATTAAATACTGAGGAAAAATAAATGCAAGGAAAATTAAAGAAATGCTAGCACACATATAAGCATATTAACACAGTTATTTTTGGACAATCATCCCCAAAAAAACCCAATGTGGGAAAACCAGTGCAGCAAATGAGGGTTTCTTTATTATTCTTCAGCAGTAATTCATGTACAAGATATCGGACAACAAAAATAGAGAAAGAAACACTGAGAGAAATTTAGTATTAAATTTCTCACTCTCCACAACGATTCTCTGACCCCGAAATGACCCTTCTTCCCTTACGTTGGTCTCACTACGTCATCCTCTGTGCAGTGCCCTGATGAACTGCGTCCTCTCTCACGCTGACCCTTCCAGAATTTATCCTGCACTCTCAGACTATTGTTGATGCCCTCTTTCTCTCCCCTGCAACTCACCCTCCGACTCTATCTTCTCTTGTTGAACTTCAACCACTGAGAAAAACGATATGCCTAGGCAACTGACTATCTACACTGGTGTATTCTCCATCTACTCATTGACTTTTTCTTATAATCTTATGTTGGAGCACCAACGACCAAGATTAAAACATAATCAATGGCCCAGATTAATTCCTTGTCAATCCATGTGAGTTTCTAGATGATTCTCACCACATCTCAATTAATATTGATTAATTAACCATATTCCCTAAGTTTAGAGGTTCTAGAAGTCATGGCCTTGGTTAGGTCTTATGACCTCATGTTGACCTGGAGTGTGACAATTTGATCATGCAGATGTTCCAATGCTTCTTCAGCATTAGGAAACATCATCCTGATATAGTCATAAAACACATGAAGTCCATTTTGTCCTCATTTATGGGAGGCCATGATGTCATTTGCAGGAGGTTGCAGTCTAACTTGTTGGCCATTTGGAGGGAGGAACAGTGGGTTTTACCTGTTGCTTATGAACTAGCCGAAAGGTTAGTTGAGCAAAACATTGGATTGTTCAGGAGACGGTTGACCCAGGAGGAGTTGTAGTGGATTTATGGTGACCAACCATGCAACAAGAATGAGCTGAGGAGGAAGGGTCTTTGCTTCATCTGCAAGGAACCTTGGGGACCTGACCACTCATGCTTGAGAGATGTAAAGGAGATGGCAGAGGTAGAGCAGGAGGATATTCCTTCTATCTTTCAGGATGAGGACTCTTCTTTGGATGAGTTCATGGGGTCATACGAACGTGCCTCTAGGGAGCATGAGCAGTCATGTGGAGTTGCTGACAGTAGACCATATTTATATTCCAGTGTGTATGGTGATAACTCAGTGGACCCTATGGGAGACATTTGGGATGATGAGTCACCAGTGATGATTCAGCAGGAGCAACATATGGTGGAGCATGAGTCAGCTCAAGAGGATGATATGCACAATATGCATGATGAGCCCTTTGGGGAGAGTCAGTTGGAGGTTCATGTTGAGCCCATGATGGAGGAGGATGAGTAGCCATCCTTGGGGATGAGGAGCAAGCAGATGTACAGACAGCTAGCAAGGTGGCATTATTTGCAGACACATGTCCTCAAGAGTTGCGAGGGTATCACGGGATAGGTTTGCAGGAGGCTGGTAGACTAGAGGAGCGTGGAGTTTCCAACTTGATGAGGGTGGATCTTTTTGAGATGGTGGTGCATCCATATTTGGGCAGACCTACTGATGAAGTGCAGGTACTTGCACAGGCAGTTAGTAGAGTTGCAGTACTTTCAGGGAGTAGCCCTCTCCAGGAGTACATAGACTAGGCTTGCAACGCAGTTTGACCACTTATACCAATTACAGGGAGAGAATCAGGGTTTTCTCGATGGATACTATTGATTGACCAAATAGAGTTGCGTGAGTTGGACACATTGCATCATAGGGGACTTATCACATATACAGTTGCCTATGCATCTGATCCTTCCCACAGGATGGATTGGCAAGAGATCATGAGTTGGTATCCTATTGATGGTGTGATACTCTTAGTCAGGGGCGTAGTAGAGCGGGGACCCATAGACATGTCAGATACTACATGCCCCAGTTGGCAGTGGGATACAGGTTGACAACTCTTCAGCATTCCAATTTCCATCCCAGCAGCAAGAGAGTGGGATTAGCATTGAATTGAGTGGGATTAGGAGATGTCCCAATCAATTGTCGATACTTAAGAGGGATTCTCCAAGTTAGGTCCACCAGCATCTCTACTTAACTTCTTAAAGTTCATCTCCATCGGTGTGGCCATGGACTTGCATTCTACCATTCCAAATCTCTCCAACAGTTTCACAACATATTTTCCTTGAGAAAGAAAAATCTCATCGGGCCTTTGCCACACCTGTAAGCCTAGGAAGTAATGCATCAATCAAGGTCTTTCATTTCGAATTCAGAGGCCAACTCCCTCTTGCACTCAATCATCAGAGTCTCACTATCTGTCAAGAATAAATCATCAACATATAAAACCAAACTAAGCGGCATACCCTTGACCACTTTGAAGCAAAGGTTCGGATTGACATTCCTTCTTGTAAACCCAAGCTTCACCAGGTAGCTATCAATACAAGCATACCAGGCTTTAGGGCTTGCTTCAATCCATAAAGTGCCTTCTTCAACCTACAAATGTGAGTCTTCCTGTCACGTACTTCAAAGACCTGTGGTTGTTCAACATATACTTGTTCCTATAGTATGCCATGAAGAAATGCAATCTTCACATACATCTGGTGAAGTTTTCAACCCTGGCTAGTAGCAAGGGCAACAATAGATCTAATAGTTAGTATAGCGGGCAACAGGTGGAAAGATAGCATCATAATATTCTCCCTCTTTCTGGGAGAAAACTCTAGCCACAAACCTTTCCTTATATTTCTCAATGCTCCCATCAGCTCCATATTTGATCTTGTACAGCCATTTGTAGGTCACAACAAACTTCCCTTTAGGTCTCGGAACAACTTCCCACACATCATTCTTCATAATAGATTCATATTCTTTGTCCAAAGCATCTTTCCAAACCTACTCTTTCACCGCTTCTGCAAAGGTGGGAGGCTCAACTTGTATGATGGTGCTCATAGCTACAACATATCCATGGTATCGGCATGGCTTCTTGCTTTCTCTAAAGGTTCCTCTAGCAGCAGCATGTCTTTTAGCATCCTGTAAAGTATCCCAAATCCAAAGTGGTCTCTTCCTAGAAGGGGGATCACATGGAGGAGGATCCAAGGAGTCCATAGGTTCCATGGAATCATCAGCAACATCTTTCTTTGGCTCAGGCAAAGAAGGACCTTCTAGTAGGTCAATGTCATTATCCTTCTTGTCAATAAGAGGAGGAGGAATATCCCTTGCTTTTCCAAGCACAACATCTTCATCGAAAGTCACATTGCTACTAAAATCGATATTCCTTTGACCAGGCACATATATTCTAAAAGATTTAGAATTATCACAATATCCAAAAGCATACATTTCTTTCCAGTGGCTTCCAGCTTGTTCCTCTTGTCCTTCAGCACATGAAAGTACACGAGGCAGCCAAAGAACCTCGAGCTTCACACCTGTGAACACTTCTTTGGGAGTCTTGTCACCCAGGGCTTGATGAGGAATCATGTTTTGAACATAGACTGTTGTATTAGTGGCTTCTCCCTAAAGGAACTTCAACAGCTTTTGATCATGCAACATGGCTCGAGCAGCTTCCATGATGGTCCTGTTCTTTCTTTCAACCACACCATTCTGCTTGGGATTATAAGGTACAATGGTCTCCTTCTTGATTCCAACCTTCTTACAAAATTCAACGAACTCATTAGAAGTGTATTCTCCACCATTATCAGACCTGAAGGCCTTCATTTTTTCCCTGCTTGATTCTCTATCAGTGCCTTGAAATCCTAGAACATATCAAATGCTTCGTCCTTGTGCTTCAAGTAGAATATCCACGTCTTTCAGGAGAATTCATCCACAAAGATTATGTAATATAGATAGCCACCAAGAGATTTAATCGGCATGGGTCCACATAAATCAGAATGTATGAGTTGTAAAATATCACTAGTCCTTGCTAGAAGGGAATGGTCCCCTCGACTTCTTTCCACTGGCACATCCTAGACATACCCCATCATGCTTAGTTTGAACTTCAAGCATTCCAGAAACCATCCTCCTTACTTTAGGTAGGGCTTCATAGTGTAGATGAGCAAACCTTCGGTGCCATAACTCACTTTGATGATTGCTATCATGTATCATTGCTCGCAGCGGTCTTCCATTGACTCTATAGAGTCCTTCAATTCTAGATCCCAAGGTGAATGCATCTCTCATGCAAGATTCCATAAGCCAAGTGAGGACTTGCCCTCTTATGAAGGAAAAACTCATCCCTTTGTCTTCCAAGGCATATATAGATACAAGATTCTTCTTTAATCCCGATACATACATAACATCATGAAGAAGTATGGTTTCCCCATAATCCAAATGAAATGTGACATAACCAAAACCCTTCACAGGATAAGTAGAATTATCCCTAAGAATTATCTTTAGATTAGTCTCCCTCTTAACCAGATTTGAGAGGACTTCATGATACCCAGAGAAATGTCTAGAGGCTCCACTATCTACCAACCAACTATCACATGAATCCGGAGGAGAGGAACTAAAAAGAGCATAAATAAGAATCTATTCAGATTGAGTAGTAGCTGCATTATTTCCATACTTTGAATTTCTTGATATCTTTTGAGGAGGATGGTCTTCTTCATGTTCTTCAGTAGCATCTCTTCTTCTTCTATCATCTCCTCTTCTTCTATCATTAAACCTGTTGTTGAAGCCACGATTGTTGTTAAACCTTGGAGCATCTCTCTTTTCCAGACAATCTCAAGCATAATGACCATGTTTGTGGTGGTTGTAAAATTCAACTTTTAATAATTCCCTCTTGAATCTTCTATTGGAATCCTTGAATTCTGTAGTAGCATTTCTTGAATTAGATGGTCTTCCTCTTCCTTTCCTTTTCTTATCTTGAGTAGCAAATTTAGAGGGCTCTCCTTCTTCATGCTTTTTGAATCCTTCCTCTAGATATCATCATAGTTTCTCCTTGAGAGCACTTGTCAACCAGCTCATCAAATGTCGGAAACTTATCATTGTTACTAATAGTTGTAATGAATGTCTCCCATATAGGAGGAAGACCTTGAAGAGCAACATGCACCAACTCTCTATCAAACATAGATTCTCCAACAATCAGCAATTGATCCCTGAGTTGAGATAATCTCATGAAGTATGATTGTACAGTGTCTCTTTTGTTCATCTTGATGTCCTTGATTTGATTTTTCAAGGAGAGAATGTGATTCAAAGTGTTGACCTCATACATCCCAACCAGTTTGCCATAGATATCCTCAAACTTCTTCAACATTTCAATGTATGTAAGAAAATGATCTTTCAAAGAATCAATAAGTATTTTCTTGGCTTTGATCTCACCTTTCTTATACTTGGCCTTCGCAGCAGCAGGGGTATTTTTCGATGGCTCAGGTACTTTTCCTTCCACCTATTCCAAAACATCATTTTCATCCAATTTCACTTCCAACCTGATTTTCCAAGCAGCAAAATTAGATGAGTCACAAAGCTTCCCTGCATCCTTTGAAGTATGAGGTAAACATCTTGACCAAGTAGCATCTTCCAAATAGATTCCTTCAAAGGTGATTTCTATTGTCTCTTATCTCCTTGGGCTTGTCTTCACCTCAGCTCTGATACCCTGTTAATTTTCCAATGTTTTATGCTTAGCACAATCACTTAATCCAATTCTTCTTCAATTAGCAATCACTTTTCAAATAAATTCAATCTTCCAATGACAGTAAGCAATTGTAGATAGAACAATAATTCAAATGCAATAGAAGACAACCAAGAACAAGAACAAGAGGGACACAAGATTTGATCAAACCCCACAAGGGGGAAAACCCTTTCAAAATTCTTCTTCTATTAGATTGTCATCAAATGTTCAACAGAGAGATACAATGTTCCAATTCATCAACAATGAGTCAAAGGTCAACAACTTTGACTATCCAATTCAACTAACCAATATCCAATGAGAGATGAGCCCAAAAGTCAAATATGATCCAAAGTCAAAGTCTGCAATTTTTGGGGAAAGTCAACAACAGTGAAATATTCCCTAACCAGTGCAAAGTCAACAATCAGAGTTGCTCCAAAAAGTTTGGTCAACCTACCAATAAATGCGGCCTTCCTTGCTGGTCAAACTTCAATCAAAACAATGAAAACTCTACCCTCACAAATTTGATCAAAGTTAACCTTTGACCTATGAAAACCCTCGCTGCAGGTCTGTGGTCAACCTTGGTCAAACAGCCTAGAAAAGTTTGGTCAAATTGCCTTTGACCTCAGCCTTCTAAAATAGATCCATATCTAGTCAAACCAAGTCAAAATGAGCCGTCTAAATAGACCAATAGACCAATCCCTCCTAGCATTCCCACCCCTAAATCCAATATCTAGAAGTGTTTAGTCACTTTTGGATGATTTTTCTGTTGGAAAATGTAACTATGTTCGGTCTTCATTAATGTACGTGAGTCATGTAATGTACTTGTCAAAAGAATAAGGAAAAGAATTTTTATTATTGTAATAATGACTTATTAAACCATGGGTTTCATGCTTGGGTCATCATTATATTAGTCAAAGTCCCCATTGTGGACTCCTAGGATTAATATTGAGCTTATAGAGTCATTGCACATTCAAAGAGACCCTTCTTGCGCTTTTGAATCATGTAAAAAAGTTTAGTATTGAGTCAAATATGATTTATGTATCCTCCACATCAAGGCATCTTAAGAGAGACCAAGTCGGCCTAAGGAACCTAATTCGACCCACAAGAAGCCTATAAATACTAGCTAGTCGAAGTCATTTGGAGCATCATCTCTCAAGCTAGTTTGATATCACAAGAGTAGCTAGAGAAGTGCGAAATCTGTTGCCGTGAAGCCGAAGGAAGTGCGAGTTTGGGAAAGTCTAAGGAGAGGAAGAAAATCAAACTTTTGGTGCCTCTCTCTCTATGTTTCGTTCTCTAGATTGGGAGATCGAAGTCTCCTAAGTTTCGATGTCGCCAGAAGTTGTTGTGTAGTCGAAGCTGTTGGAAGGGGTCGAAGATCTGGAAGGCTGACTTGGTGTGGAGGGAAGGTTTGGTCTTGGTCTAGGGTGAAGAGTCTCAAAGAATACTATAGAAATGAAGAATTATCTTGACTAGGTTTTCCCCTTGAGGGGGTTTTTTCCCTGACATGGTGCCTATATCTTGTGTCTCTTGTTTTCTGATCTTCATACACACATAATATGGTAATTTCTTGATGAAAGATAAAATAATAAAGAAGTAAAAGAAGCCAACACACTCACAAGTAATTATCAAGAAAGGAGAATCAAACCCTAATATAACTACTTTGATTTTCTAACATGGTTTCAGAGCTAAGGTCAGGAAGAGTCGAAGATCACTTTGTTGGCATAGATTCTCCCTCTATGATGAACTATAAGAATGGGTATCAACATTGTTGGAAACTGGATCAAGAAGGTCATCTACTACTTGTTCAACAAGGTCAAGAGTCAAGGATTCTTAGCTGCCCTTACAGGGTCTCTTATTGATGACAACGCTTGGATTATTGATAGTGGAGCATCGAGACACATGACAGGTGAAAGCAAACAAATTCATACACTATCAAAGGAGCCATCCTCTCATGCAGTGGAATTGGGTCACAATAAAAGCTATGTTGTTAGAGGCCTGGGATCAACATCATTGAAGCTAGATAATGGATCAAAGTTGCATCTCAACAACATTCTATATGTTCCAGGTTTGAAAAAGAATTTGTGTTCTATTTCTTGTTTAGAAGATAAAGGGGAAAGAATTGTTTTTGTTGATGGAAAAGTATTGGTTTGGGGAAAAGATTCTAGCATTGATAAAGCTAGGGTTATTGGAGTTCGTGAAGGAAGTCTTTATAGGGTTATTACACCACCTCCTCAAGCTTTGGTTCATATGGAAATAAGTCCCATTGAGTTATGGCATAGGAGGTATGGTCATCTACATTATAAGGTCATCCCTACTCTTAGTCAACTAGTTCATGGTATTCCTCATATGAAGTTGGATCATGAAGGTGTGTGGAAGCGATGCTCTTTGGGAAAACATACTAGAAAGCCATTTCATAATAATGAAACTAGGTCTAAAGAAATATTAGACCTCATCCATTCCAATGTGTGTGGGCCCATTTCTGACAAATCACTTGGAGTTCATCTCTACTATGTGACATTTATTGATGACCATTCTAGAAAGACATGGCTCTACCTCCTCAAAACAAAAGATGAAGTATTTGTATTTGATAAGTTCAAGGAGTTTAGGGCTGAAGTGGAAACCCTAAGTGAAAGAAAGATAAAAACTCTAAGGTCCGAAAATGGTGGGGAATACACTTCTAAGGAATTAATTGCATATTGTAAGGAAGTAGGTATTAAGAGGGAGCTCATTGTTCCCTATTATCCTGAACAAAATGGATTGGCCGAAAGAAAGAATAGGTCAATTGAAGAAGGCATTCGAACTATGCTCCTTGATCAAGATCTACCAAAGTTCTTATGGGGAGAAGCAGTGATGACTGTCGTATACATTCAAAATAGAATTCCTCATAAGAGTCTTGATAATACAACACCCGAAGAAGTATTCACAGGAAAGAAGCCGAGTGTGGATCACCTCCGAATCTTTGGAAGTCCAACATATATCCATGTTCCGAAAGACAAGCGAAAAAAGTTGGACTCTACAAGTATCAAGGGAATATTCGTTGGTTATAATCTTTCCTCAAAAGCATATAGAATTTACATAAAGGAAGTAGAGACAAGTACAAAGCAAGATTCGTTGTAAGGGGTTTCTCTCAAAAGGAAGGCATTGATTATAAAGAAACCTTTGGAACGACAGCAAGGTACACTACCATTAGATCGTTGGTTTCATTGGCTGCTACAATGGGGTGGAATATCCATCAAATGGATGTTAAGACCACATTTCTGAATGGGACCATTGATGAGGAAGTGTACATCGAACAACCCGAGGGCTTTGAAGTGAATAGCAGGGACTCTCATGTTTGCAGACTTAAGAAGGCCCTATATGGTTTGAAGCAAGCACCTAGGGCATGGTATGCAAGGATGGATGCATATCTACTTAGAATTGGGTTCATGAAGAGTTTTGTTGATTCGAATCTCTACATCAAGGTCATGAATAATGAGCCTGTCATTATTCTACTTTATGTGGGTGATTTATTCATCACAGGTGTAGAGTGAAGAATTCAAGAATGCAAGAAGATGTTGGCAGCGGAATTTGAAATGAAGGATCTAGGACTGATGCACTATTACCTAGGTCTAGAACTATGGCAGAGACCTGGGGAGATATATTTAGGGCAAGGAAAGCACATCATCAAGTTATTGCAGAAATTCAGGATGATAGATTCCAAGCCAATGACTACTCCTATAATCACCAACCTCAAGAAGTTGAGGGGCTCTGACTCTAGTCTCATGGATCCTACCTCATATCGACAATTGGTGGGTTCCCTAATGTATCCGGTAAATACTAGGCCAGATATATGTTTTGCAGTGAACATTCTTAGTCATTTTCAATTGGAGCCTCATCATGATCATTGGATAGATGCCAAACATATACTGAGGTATCTTCGTGGCACTACACATCACTGCCTAAAGTATGATAGTGAGGAAGTCAAGCTAATTGGCTTCACAGACTCTGATTAGGGTGCCAGTGAGACCGATGGAAGGAGCACTACTGGAGGATGTTTTAGTCTGGGAGTTGCTATGATCTCATGGATGAGTAGGAAGCAAGATCCTGTTGCATTGAGTAGTGTCGAGGCAGAATATGTGGCTGCATGTGAAGTAGGAAAAGAGGTTGTTTGGTTAAGGAAGCTTCTGACAGATTTGTTCGAGAAGTCTCTGGGTCCTACTGTGATTAATTGTGACAATCAAAGTTGTATCAAGATGTTTGGAGATCCCGTGTTTCATTCGAGGACGAAACATATCAACGATAAGTTCCACTTTAGTAGGAACTTGGTGCAGGATGGGATCATGAAGTTGGAGTATGTCTTGGACTCTCAACAGAGGAACAGGTAGTAGACATACTGACAAAGTTTCTTCCTAATAAGAAGTTTGAATATCTAAGGAACCTGCTTGGTTTGGTAGATATCACTGATTGTATTGATGACAAGAGTGTGGAAGAGATTTGTTGAGGCTTTGCGAGTTAAGCAATGTCTGGGAAGACATCTGGCCAGCGCTTTGTGTTGATGTCTGGGTCCCAAAGTTGGAAAGGTGGTGTTGGTTATTGAGCTCCGTTTTTGGATACACGCTTGGATTTTTGGGTTCGTGGTTGGCAAGCCTAATGGTACCTAGAGGGGTTGAAAGCTTGAGTCCACCTTATGCCCACTTGGATAGATTTCCCTGGTCAGGAATCTAGTCCGTGGCATTGTGGTGCCTAAATTGTTGAGAGACCAATGGATAGATTTCCCTGGTCAGGAATCTAGTCCGTGGCATTGTGGTGCCTAAATTGTTGAGAGACCAATGGATAGATTTCCCTGGTCAGGAATCTAGTCCATGGCATTGCGGTGCCTAAAGTTCTTCATGGTTCATATAGTTTGAGATCTTCCATTGTATTTGTACATTATGAATACCTCCCTAGTTAAGAGGGAGTGTTGGAAAATGTAACTATGTTCGGTCTTCATTAATGTACTTGAGTCATCATGTAATGTACTTGTCAAAAGAATAAAGAAAAGAATTTAAATTATTGTAATGACTTATTAAAGTATGGGTTTTATGCTTGGGTCATCATTATATTAGTCAAAGTCCCCATTGTGAACTCTTAGGATTAATATTGAGTTTATAGAGTCATTGTACATTCAAAGAGACCCTTCTTGGGCTTTTAAAGCATGTAAAAAGGTTTAGTATTGAGTCAAATATGATTTATGTATCCTCCACATCAAGTCGGCCTAAGGACCCTAATTCAACCCAAAAAGAAACCTATAAATACAAGCTAGTCGCAGTGATTTGGAGCATCATCTCTCAAGCTAGTTTGATATCTCAAGAGTAGTTGTTGAAGTGCGAAGTCTATTGCCAAGAAGCCGAAGGAAGTGCGAGTTTGGGGAAGTCTAAGGAGAGGAAGAAAATCGAACTTTTGGTGCCTCTCTCTCTCTCTGTTTCGTGCTCTAGATTGGGAGATCGAAGTCTCCTAAGTTTTGTTGTTGTCAAAAGGGGCCGAACCGTCGTCGAAGATCTAGAAGGCTGACTTGGTGTGGAAAGAAGGCCTGGTCTTGGTCTAGGGTGAAGAGTCTCAAAGAATACTATTGAAAGGAAGAATTATCTTGACTTGGTTTTCCCCTCGAGAGGGGGTTTTTGCCCTAGCATAGTGCCTACATCTTGTGTCTCTTGTTTTCTAATCTTCATACACACATAATATGGTAATTGCTTGATGAAAGATAAGATAATAAAGAAGTAAAAGAATCCAACACACTCACAAGTAATTATCAAGAAAGGAGAATCGAACCCTAATATAACTACCTTGATTTTGCGAAATAAGCTTGTGAAACGCCTTCATTAAATTAATTAATCATCATTTAAATTTTTCCTAATTCTACCTTAGGAAAACTGGTTAATTAATAGTAATTAATTGAGGAAATGTGAGAATGCTCTAGAACTCACACGGATTCAGTTTGAGATAATCTTAGCCATTGACGGACATCTAACCATGGTCGTTGGTTCACCAAAGAGAGATTATAAGAGGAGGTCGATGGGGTTGGAGATAGATACACCAGGGACACATCGAGTGAGAGGGAGATCTAACCAGATTGAATTTCCCAAAGAGCAGAGATTCATTGTCAGGAAGAATTCGAGCTATCGAGTAGCATAGATTGAGCAGCAGCAGAGTGATTCTAGAGGATTTTCGAGTGCCGAAGGAGGTAACAGAGAGAGATCGAGTTATTCCATAGGAGGTTGTGCAGGGGCTTGCGCAAAGCCTCAAGGAGGAAATTCGATTCAGTCAGAGGAGAGATCGATTCAATAGTTGAGTGCTAGGAAAATTCTTCCAGAGGGCCAGCAAATGATTCTCAGTAGCAGAGACAGCCAGCAGAGGAAGATATCAGTTATTCTAGGCAGTGCGAGTTTCAACCTGCGCATTGTTTGTGCAGAAGCTGACATAGAGGCAGATTGGGAGCTGATTGAGGAGCCAGATCACATTGCTTGTGGGAGAGACAAAATTATCTCAAATATTTTGCCAGTGATTTCTCAGGACAGGATTGCCAGTTTGGCATCCAGTTTATTGTACTCATATTTTGCTGTTGAATAATAATAATAAAACCCTCATCTCCTGCACCAATTTTCCCACATTGGGTTTTACCGAGGACATTTGTCCAAAAAATAACGGTTTCAATTTTTTTGTGTGTTCTATTTTCTCAGTTCCAAATTTATTTCTGCAATTCATTTTATTTTTGGTGAAAATTGCAGTAGTGGTTTTATTTGTTGTTTGTCGTAATAGCAAATAAATTGCACAATAATATTTAGTTAGAAGAATAATTTCCAGTTGTTGCAATAGGTGAAAATTTCACATGGTATCAAAGCGATTTTGAAGACAAATCAAAAGCACAATAGCGAAGGAGAAATTTTGCAACTTCAGAGGAAGACTTTGGGCAAAATTTATGGATCTGCGCAAACCACCGACAGGAAGTGCGAATTAGCAGAGGCAGGGTTCGATTTTCAATTTGCAGGTAGCAGAAAATTTGAAGAGCCTCAGTTGCAATGATTTGCAAGCAGTGATGTTGCCAGGAAGTAGTTCTGGTGAACATATCTGTGATTTCACTAAGCAAATTTTGGCACAGTGATTTTTGCAATAGCAAATCAATGCTAGGCAGATGAGAAAAAGCACACAAACTTATACTCGGGATATCTTCAGTAACTTTTTCAGATTTCTCCAATATGGCCACAGACAGATTTGATATTCAAGAGGCTACAGATTTGTCTTCCAAATTGGAGGACGAGTTTGCTTAGATAGCTTGCCTATCTAGCTCAGCTTCATAGGGAGTCTGCTATATAGACAATGGAGTGTCAACTCACATGACAGGAGTTAGAGAATACTTCTCCAACTACAATGAGAAGGAGATGGACTTCTAGATAACAATGGGAAACATGACTAAATGTACTCCAGTCGAAAGAGGTACCATTGACATTCATAGGGAGTCAGGAGCAAGCACTAGTGTCACTGATGTATTGCATGTGTCGGGACTAGGTATGAACCTAATTTCAGTATCCCAGCTATAGGAAAAGGGATATGATGTCCACTTTGTAGGGAAGAAGGTGTTCATCAAACATCAAAACTAGAAGAAGGTAAAACAGATTGGAGTACGAAGCAACAGATAATAAGGTTGCAACTCGACTCTCCAATGGCACTAGTTAGCAATCGCAATAACAGTGGGAGAAATATGAACGAGTTATGGCATAGGAGGATGGGACATTTACATCATGGAGCACTTAGAATGCTTAGGGAGACAATAACTAGTGTTCAAGAACTAGGCACAGAACATGATGATGTGTGCAAAGGGTGAGTACTTGGGAAGTAAACTAAGGCAACATTCCCAAGAAGTGGCAGCAAATCAGATGTTGTGTTACAGCTTATACACTCAATATTTGTGGCCCTATGTCCACTAGATCTTTCGAAGGGTGCAAGTACTTCGTCACTTTCATCGATGACCATTCCAGGAAAAACTAGATCTATTTCTTGAAGACCAAGGATGAGGACTTCAGTCACTTCAAGGAGATTAAGGCTCTAGTAGAGAATGCAACAAAGAAGAAGATCAAGGTTTTTCGCTTGGATAACGGAGGTGAGTACACAGATAGTGACTTCACAGATTTTTGTGCGAAGGAAGGCATCAAGAGAGAGTGGACAGCTCCATACAATCCATAGCAGAATGGGGTAGCGGAGCGAAAGAGTAGGTTTATAGTTGGGGCTGCAAAGGCGATGTTATATGACAAGGATTTGCCCAAGCTCTTACGAGCACAGGGATGTAACAAGGCTATGTATATGCAGAACAGGGTTCCTCACAGGGCATTGGGCTAAATAACGCCAGAAGAAGTCTTCCCAAGGAAGAAGCCAGGAGTCAGTGACTTCAGGATCTTCGGCAGCATAGCTTATTTCCATATACTAGATAAAAATCGTACTAAGTTGGATCATACTACAGAGAAGGGGTTCTTCGTTGGGTATAGCAAGACCTCCAAGGCATATAGGATCTATATTCCTAGCAACAGGAAGATTATCGTGAGAAGGCATGTAAAGTTCATGGAGGACAGAGCCTTCAAGAAATCTCGCGAGATGCCAACAGGGGATCAGAATGGGCCAGCAGAAGCTCCATTAGTCCAGAAGCAGGGACAGACATAAGGACAGTCACATGGATCTAATATTATTACCAGTACTAGCACATCCTCAAGTGTAGGAGATCCAGTGAGGTTGCAGTAGATAGAGCAGCAGAGGTATGATGAGGAGATGGTTGATCCTCCCACCACCAGTGGTCGAACCAATATAGAAGTTCGTCAGATAGTAAGGGATGTTGAGGAGTTCATAAGAGGTCCTAGGATGAACAAGAGAGAACGCAGACATCCAAACAGGTACTAAGCATTAGTGGCACAGGTTGTAGAAACTTCCAGCTATCAGGAGGCCACCCAACGTCAGGTATGGATAGATGCCATGGTGGAAGAGTATAGCTCCATCATGACAAACAATGTTTGGGAAGTGGTGCCGAGACCTGAGGAAAAGTCAGTTGTGGGATCTCGATGGATCTAGAAGACCACATACATTGTTGATGGCGACATGGAGAAGTACAAGACTAGGTTTGTGGCAAAGGACTATGCGCAAAAGGAAGGGATAGACTATGAGGAGACCTTCGCCCTAGTTGCCAGATATACTTCTATCCGGTCAGTTATATCTCTAGCAGCACAGACGGAATGGTAGATTCACCAGATGGTGTTGGAATTTCTAAGTCTACCTGTTAGAAACCCTTCATGTACTTTTCTGATTTATTTTTGCCTACTTGTTCTGATTAATTAACAAGTTATTTACCATGTAAATACTGACACCGTGACAATTGTAGGAAACAAAACAAGCACACAAGTGACACCATTGTTTTTGGAACAATGTCCCCGGAAAAACCCAATGCGGGAAAACTGATGCAACTATCTGAGGGTTTTATTATTATGCAGTTTCTTAATACAATCTGGGTACCAAAACTGGCTCACTCAATAGAGAATAATCTCAGCAGTAGTATCTCTCTACTCAGAAGCAGATATTCTGGCCGAAACCCCGAATAAACACTCTGATAGCTCCCAGCTCCAATTTGCCCCACAAAAACCCCAGCATCAACCTCTAGGGACTGCGTCAACCCTTTCTGGACTAGCGTCACCCTAACTCGCCCTGCATCAGCCTCTGGAGGCACTGCATCAGCCCTTAAAGCCTCTGCGTCACCCACGCTGGCTCTCTGAGGCACTGGCTGCCTCTGCGTGAGCCCTGGCTGGCTCTGCATCCCTCTCTCCCTGCCACTGCTGCATCTGCACTGCAACCCCTCTCATCATGCTGCATCGTGCTGCCTATAGCACTACCACTGCTAACTGCTGCACTGCAACTCAGTTACTAAGAAGTAAGTAACTGATCTCCCAACTCTGACATCTCCGTCAGGCTAGAAACACTCCCAATGTTGAAGCTCCCTCTGTCACTGACAAGTGCTCCCTCTGTCACTGACAAGTGCTCCCTCTCTAACCTATGCGTTGTTGCAACAACTCTGTGCATCTCGCACTGCTGCCTTACACTATCCTGGGACTCCTGCACTATAGCTCCCTCTGTCGCTCCATCTGTCTCTAACGACATCCGCCAGTCCTGCAACTCCTCTTCAGGGCTCCCGTAGCAAGGTACAATCCAAGAGGTTGGGTACCTTGAGGATCCTGCCCCTCATCGCCTATAGTCCGTCTGACTGTAGCTCGATGTCTCCCCGCTTCTGCTCAAGTGGCGTGTGAACACTCATGGCACAGTCATCATCTATCTCCAACTCCTTCTCCACCCTTGCTAGCGCAGCCTTAGTCTCAGATGCCTCTCCCTTGCTCCTCTTCCTTGGACAATGGCTCGCATAGTGACCCAGTTCCCCACAATTGAAGCAATTGACCTTGGAGAGGTCCTTTTTCTGTTTCTCCTGCTTCCCCTCAGATGTTAGGGCAGCATCCTCCTCTTCCTCCTTGATTCTGATCCCCTTGCCGCTGCTTCCCGCCTTGCTTAGCCTTTTGATCTCTTCTTGGCAAAGAGCCGCCCACATTTCCTCCCAATCTAGAAGGGTCGCCCTGCCCTGTATGCTCTGGAAAAACACCTCCCGGTCTTCTGAGACTGCGTTCAGGGCTGTTCTCACCATCAATTCTTGATCTGACGTGGCTCCTATGGAAGTCAACTGATCCCGGATCTCCTTCAATCGACCGAGGAAGGGGTCGATCTGTTCTCCCTTCTGCATCGGGTATGAATGCGGCTAATTTTCTAGTAGCATCGTCCTCTGCATGGAAGTATGCTGATACAACTTCTTGAGGGCCTCCCACATCTCATTTGTCGTATTCTTCTCGGCAATGTGTGGTACTACATGGTCCTTGACCCCGTCAAGGATGATGCTCTTCGCCCTCGCCATTGCATCCTCGTACTTATCGTTATCAACAAAGTCAACTGGGACCGCTACTGTCCTCAAGGCGAATTGCTTGAGACGGTTCCTGTCTAGAACGGATAGGATTTTGGCCTTCCAGACTACAAAGTTTGAGGCTCCGTCCAGTCTGTCCTGGTATCTTTCCCCGTTCACTGCCATCTCGCTGCTCCTCTACTTCCCTTCTAGAAGTTCTCGGTGTGACTCCCTCTGAGCCTCGCTTTCCATCCTGGAAACCCCTCTGCCAATGTCGAGATGCCCCCACTCCGATCCTTAGTGCAACTGCACCACTGATCCGGATTTCTTGGCTGCAAATCCTCGGTAGCAACTCCTTCCTCCTTGGTCTTGCCCTCTTAGGTATTGTTCTGACTACAATACCCCACCAGCTTCACTCTGCAACTTACCCACAGCCTCCTAAGCCCCAGCAAACTGAAAGTTAGAGCTTCTAGGCTCTGCGCAATCCCAGAACAAGCAAAATCCACACCTCCTAGCCACGGGCGTCAATCCTTCCTCACTGAGAAAGATGACCGGGCACTACGTAGGTCAAGTCTACTCCCCTCTGCCACCACGCTGATCCTCTTCCCGGCTCAAACTTGATGACGCAGGAAATGCGTCACCCCTTCCTTGCTTCTTCTCCACTGGGAACAGCTTCTATCACTCGGGACAACTGTTTTCTGTTGCTACTACTCTGCTCAGCTAATGTCCTTAGTTCTCCTGTGATCTGCAACCACGCTCCGATACCATGTTGGAATTTCTAAGTCTACCTATTAGAAACCCTTCATGTATTTTTCTGATTTATTTCTGCCTACTTGTTCTGATTAATTAACAAGTTATTTACCATGTAAATGTTGAAAATAAATACAAGTACATGCTCAACACAATACAGATCATCAACTGAAGGAAACAAAACAAGCACACAAGTGACATCGTCGTTTTTGGACCAATGTCCCCGAAAAAACCCAATGTGGGAAAATCGGTGCAGCTAT
Source organism: Pinus tabuliformis (assembly GCA_031772625.1). Taxonomy (NCBI): domain Eukaryota; kingdom Viridiplantae; phylum Streptophyta; class Pinopsida; order Pinales; family Pinaceae; genus Pinus; species Pinus tabuliformis. The sequence continues at coordinate 1,180,760,536 of CM062804.1, forward strand.
CTGAGGGTTTTATTATTATGCAATTTCTGAATACAATCTGGGTGCCAAAACCTGCTCACCCAATAGAGAATAATCTCGGTAGTAGTACCTCTCTACTCGAAAGCAGATATTCCAGCTAAAACCCCGGATAAACATTCTGACAGCTCCCAGCTCCAATCTGCCCCACGAAAACCCGAACGTCAGCCTCTAAGAACTGTGTCTGCCCTTTCTGGCCCAACATCTACCCAGTGTCACCCTAGCTTGCCCTGCATCAGCCTCTGGAGGCACTGCATCAGCGCTTAGAGCCTCTGCATCACCCACAATGGCTCTCTGAGGCACTGTGCAGCTCCTGGCTACCTCTGTGTGAGCTCTGGCTGGCTCTGCGTCCCTCTCTCCCGGCTTCTGCGCTGATTCTCCCAGTACCCTCTCTGCTTCTGTATTCACTGCCCCTCAACTACAACTCTGATCACTCTTTTGACTTCCTCAACAAACCCTGCGCAAGAAAATCAAAATCTTGATCAACTCGGTGTATTCTCCAAGTGACCCTCAAGCCTCCTCTTATACTTTTCTCGTTGACAAATCAACAGCCGAGATTAAGTCCCTAATCAACGGCTAAGATTAACTCTGGCTTGATCCATGACTTTTGGACCCTTCTAACACAGTTTTATATTAATTCACATTAATATTTTATTTTCCCTAAGTTTAGACTAAGGGACTCCATTAAAGATATTAATTATTTTAATATCTCCCAAACTGTTTAAAATCTGCCCAAACCATTTCTAGCTATTGGAGATCTCATGTGCTTTACCCTCTCCACCAATTTTCGTGGCTAGAGCACAACATCCGATGCTACCCCAAATCAACAGATGGGCATTAAGGTTGCTAGTTTATGTAGCATCGGAGGTGTTCTAATCTCGAAATTTTGTGGAGAGGCTAAAACACGGGACTTCTCCATAACCCAGAAATCGTTTTTGGAAATTCTACCTAGAAGTGTCTCAATTAGATTATTAGCCTATTTTTAATTATTTCCTAAGTCTAAACTTGGGAAAAGGGGTTGATTAATCATAATTAATTGAGATAAGATGAGAATCATCTAGAAACTCACAGAGATCGACCGAAAATTAATTTGGGCCCTTGATTAAGTTTTAATCTTAGTCGTTGGAGGTCCAACAGAGGATTATAAGAAGAAGTCGATGGGTAGATGGGTAACAGACTTGTAGAGATTGATTTCCTTGGAGAGTTCGGTTTTCTAAAGGCAGTAACCAAAAGAGTTCGAGCTTCAAAGGGAAGCAGAGACAGAGAGGAGCAAGGACAGTGATCCAAAGGACGTTTGCTAGATCCGAAGAGGCAGCAGCAAGAGGTTGAGTTATTGCTAGTGAGGCAGCGTAGAGGACTGCACAGTCAGCTTTAAAGAGCAATTCGATTTAGCTGGGGGGGAATTGATTCAGCTTCCAAAGGCCTGGAAAGTCTTCCAGAAGGTTGGAGAATCATTTTCCTCAACAGAGACAGGCAAAACGACTTGATAAGAAGCAGTTATGGGCTAGACGTCTAAGGGTTCGTGCAAGAACTACGTAGAAGCCAGTGTGAGGGGTCAAGGAGGACGAGTTTCTGAAGTGAAGTTGTGTCGTCGTTGCCTGTGGAGGAAGGGAAATTCCCTTAGATAATTTTGGCCAGATTTTCTTGTTGTTTGGATTGCCAGTTGGACATCCATAGATTGTACTCAGAATTTCGATATTGCTTAATAATATAAAACCCTCAGCTGCTGGACCGATTTTACTAAGTTGGGTTTTTTTGGGGACTTTAGTCCAAAAATCACTGTGTTAATTTTGATGTGTGTGTGCTAGCATATTTCTTAGTTTCCAGCGCCATTATTTTTCCGCAGTTTTATTCGTGAAGGTTGCAGTGCGATTCAGTATTTTCCATAGCAAATAAGTTGTTAAATTAATTAACAATTAGGAGAATAATTTCCTATTGCTGCAACAGGATTTCAGTGGTGAAATTTTCACAAAGACAGCCTTCTTGAACAGGGCGATGGAGGAGGAGGTATATATAGAACAGCCAGAGGGCTCCGATACACATGAGAGGGGCACACATGTGTGCAGACTGAAGAAAGATCTACACGGGCTCAAGCAGGCTCCCAGGGCATTGTATGGTCGGATTGACAACTACTTGTAGCAAATGGGATTCGTCAAGAGTGACGCAGATCCAACCTTTACTATTTGATGGTAGCGGATGAGCCACTTATCCTAGTGTTGTATGTGGATGAACTCTTCTTGACATGGTCATCAGGGCTCATAGAGGACTTCAAGAGGAACCTGGCAACTGAATTTGACATGAAGGATTTCAAACTGATGCATTACTTCCTAAGCTTGGAAGTGTGGCAGAAGGATGGGGAGATCTTCCTTGGGCAAGGGAGGATGAGCCACTTATCCTAGTGTTGTATGTGGATGAACTCTTCTTGACAGGGTCATCAGGGCTCATAGAGGACTGCAAGAGGAACCTGGCAACAGAATTTGACATGAAGGATTTCAAACTGATGCATTACTTCCTAAGCTTGGAAGTGTGGCACAAGGATGGGGAGATCTTCCTTGGGCAAGGGAGATATGCTATGAAGATTCTGAAGAGATTCAAGATGCAGGATTGTAGACCAATGTCCACGCCTAAGATTACAAACTAGAGGAAGATCGATGCATCAAAAGACGAGGACGTTGACCCAACCCTGTATAGACAGTTTATCAGTTCCCTCATGTATCTGGTCAATACTAGGCCAGATATTTGCTTTGTGGTCAACACTCTCAGTCAGTGTATGGTGGGACCTAAGAGAGTGCATTGGACAACAACGAGGCACATTCTGAGGTATTTGCATGGCACAGTCAGATATGGATTGAGGTATACTCGAGGTGATGGTGTCAGACTATGTGGAATCACAAATGCAGATTGGGCAGGCAGTTCAGTGCACAGGAAAAGCACATCAAGGTGTTGCTTCAGCGTTAGATCAGGTGTTGTTTCACGGTGCAATAGGAAGCATAAGCCAGTAGCACTGAGCTTTGCAGAAGCAGAGTATATGGCAGCTAGCACAGCCACGTGCAAAGCTATATGGCTACAAAAGATACTGGTGAGCCTGTTCAGTTAGAGGTTGGAGGTGACCAGTATCTACTGCGATAATCAAAGTTGCATTAGGCTCTCTGAAAATCCAATGTTTCATGATAGGTCGAAACACATAGATATCTGATATCACTTCATAATAGATTGTGTGCAGCATGCAGCAATTTAGCTACCGCATGTTCCCACAAAAGAGAAAGTTGCAAATATACTCACTAAAGCTCTAGGGAGAGCTAAGTTTGTCTATTTCAGAGAACATATGGGTATAGTGGAGAACCATTTTCAGTAGCAAGCGGATCAGTGTCAGCATGGTGCAGTTAGATCTTGAGGGATAGTTGCAAGACTAGTTGCAATCAATTATTGAGGGGCACATAACCAGTCAAGGTGCAGACAAATACTCAGTAAATAGTGCAGAGGCTAGTTGCAACCAAAGACTCATGAGACAATTGCAGAGCCAATATAGGGACAATTGATTCAAGGTTTTGTTCTCAGCTGCAGTAGTTGCAAAAGCAACAGCAGCCTGAGATCAGTGGAAGAGCAATGTTGGCAGCAGTACAGGGTAGTATAGTGGCAAGTGCAATATCAGCAGCAGCGCAGATGTAGTATTGTTTAGCTACAGGGTTAGCATTTGAATCAGAGTATGCGCAGTGGCTTGGTGGACAGTGGTAGGATGTCACAGATGTCAGACATCAACAGTGTGAGGGAAGATGTTATGGGAGAGAACAACTTCCTCGCTAAGAGGGAGTGTTAGTTTTTATAGCATCGGACAAGTGCTCTAGTCTCGACTTGTGTCAAAAAGGATAAGAACACGAGATCTTCAAAACCCAAAAAAGGTTTCATGAGATAAGCTTGCAAAACACCTTAATTAAATTAATTAACCATCATTTAAATTTTTCCTAAGTCTAACTTAGGAAAATTGGTTAATTAATAGCAATTAATTAAGGAAAGGTGAGAATGCTCTAAAAACTCACATGGATTGAGTTTGAGATGATCTTAGTCGTTGATGGAGATCTAATAATAGTCGTTGGTTCACCATCGAGAGATTATAAGAGCAGGTCGATGGGGTTGGAGATAGATACACTAGAGACATATCCAGTGAGAGGGAGATCTAGGAAGATCAAATTTCCTAGAGAGCGGAGATTCAGTGTCAGGAAGAATTTGAGCCAGAGATTGAGTAGCAGAGATTGGGGAACAACAATAGAGTGTTCCGGAGGATTTTCCAGTGTCGAAGGAGGCAGCATAAAGAGGCCAAGTTATTCCATAGGAGGCTACGCAGGGACTTGCACAAAGCCTCAAGGAGGCAATTAGATTTAGCCAGAGGAGAGATCAATTCAGAGGAGAGATCGATTCAGTAGCTGAGTGCCAAGAAAATTCTTCAAGAGGGCCAGTTAATCATTCTCAGTAGCAGAGATAGTCAGCAAAGGCAAATAGCAGTTATTCCAAAAAGTATGAGTTTCAGCCTACGCAGAGGAAAATTGGGAGCTAATTGTGGGGCCAGATCAGGCTAGGATTGCTTGTGGAGAAAGAGAAAACTCTCTCAGATGTTTTGCCTATGATTTCTCAGGAGAGGATTGCCAATTTGGCATCCAGTTTATTGTACTCAGATTTTGCTACTGAATAATAATAATAAAACCCTCATCTGCTGCACCAGTTTTCCCACATTGGGTTTTTCCAAGGACATTTGTCCAAAAAATAACGGTGTCAATTTTATTGTGTGCGCTCTATATTTTCAATTCCATATTTATTTCTGTGGTGCATTTTATTTTTGGTGAAAATTGCAGTAGTTATTTTATTTGTTGTTTGTCGTAATAGCAAATAAACTACACATAATAATATTCAGTAGAAAATTAATTTCTAGTTGCTGCAATAGGTTAAAATTTTACATGCCTTAATAACTTATACTATTAATAGAGGAACGCATGCTTAGTTAAGGAGAGTGTAACATATGCATTAAAGAGAGCATAAGAGGAATCTTTTATGACCTGCTTTTAATGAGTGTAAGAGGAATAGGCATGTCTTTAATGAGTGTGTAAGAGAGTAACATATCATTAAGAGAGAGAGAAAGAGTTACGTAGTGCTATGTGAGACATCAAGGAAAGAGGTGTGGTGAGATTGAGATGATGACGGTAAGGTGACGTGTAATTCTTTTTAATAATAATATCATAATGTCATAAAGGATAATAATAATAATATTGTTGATTGAGCCAAGATTGAACCATTAGGATTGATTAATGATAAGTTAAGTGATTTTCCATCAACAATACTTGATTATCAGTTGATGCAAGGTGATTTACTATTTTTTGGAAAGTCATGCTTGAGATGTTAGACATGACTTTCTATTTTTAGAAAGTCACTCCACAAATATCAAAAATGAGTTTTTATTTAAGGAAATTCATCCCTGAGCTGCCAATTTTCAACAAGTATTTGGTGTATTTCTTGCTGGCTTAGTTGATTTTAAGCATATTTTGCATATTATATCAGCAAGACAGATCTATGGTACAAATGTAGAAATCCATGGCATTGGTAGAAATTGGAAAATATGCAAGTGTGCAGTAAAATTCATGGTATGGTGATCTTTAGAAAATTTGTAAGACCACAAGCCAAAAAATTCATGTTGTCGAACACAACAAAGATACAACCACTACATGAATATGTTTGATTGTAGATAAAAAATCTTGAGTAACAGACTAGAGTGACATCAAGCACCTTGTAAAATGCTTTAGGAAGGCATTGATGTACTCTAAATCACACAATATGTCTGTGCTCAGCCATGGAAGCTCTAGATGGAGATTGGAAACAATCCTCGAGAATCTCGATATGAGTTTAAAGGAGAATTTTGAGTGGGAGAACACCATACCAGAATCATAGAACTCCCAAGCCCTTCATCAAAGGCTCTAATACCAACTAACGCGTGAATGAAAATGACAACAATGAAAATACTCACATAAGAAAGGAAAGTGCAAGAAGAGAGATTGTCACAACCTAAACACTCTACACTCTATGTTCCACTATATATTGATGAGTACATAGAACCAAAAATTGGTATGTAGTGATAGATGGAGTAATTGGTGGACATACAAATGGAGTTACAAATAGAAATATACAAATATAATAAATTATCCATTTTTCACCTATTAATTGACATCACTATTTATTATAATATGGGAACCAACTTTTGAAAGGCTTGGAAAATAAAAAATGAGTGGAAACATGATTTTTTAAAAGAAGTTATGTTTCATAGGAATATGATCCCTGTAATTCTAGTTTTATGATTTTAGATCATTTCATAACAAAATCTTAGTTAACTATCCCTATAATCCACCAACTAAAACAACTAATATTTTCAGCCAAATGGACAAGTTTTTTATTTTCCATGTATGCTTCAAGGAAACATTTTGGTGCATTGCAAAATACACTTGAAAAGAACAAAAAACATGTGACCAGTATAACTAGACCATAAAATTGATATACCTCATTAGGAGGAACGTTCAGCGCTTTGGCAGCTGCTAGAAATATATCTGGGGCAGGTTTCAGGTTCTCAAATAAATCAGCTGATACAATCGCATCAAAGCTGCACAAATGCAAAGACAATTTTCTTCTTCTATGTTAAAACAAGGATAATTTTAACATAAAGTAAAAATACAATTCCTTACTTTTCTCCCAGAGCTTGTTTCCCCTTTATTTTCTCCACATATACCGAGTAAAAGAAGCTAATGTTGGTTCAACAAAATCTGTTAGTTTATGTGCAAGTTGTAGAATATAGGAATACAATTATCATTTTGAAACGTTGTCATGAAAATCATAACATGTGAAGAAACTAGCATTCTTAATTTAAGCCCAGAATTTGCTGTGATATGTTTTTGGCTTTTCTTTGCAATCTTGTATGTCATGTGGTATCATTACTCTCATTGACATTGAAGCTAAAGCACATATTAAAGAGAATTAAAAAGCTGGAAAAGTGGATAATACATATTATTTGTATTTATAGTTCCTCCTTTAGGAGATGTTGCCGCCTTGCCTACACACCTAGGTTAATGTGGGAATAATCCTCAACCCCACAAGGTGTGTTCTTGGTGGCAAAGCTCAGAGAAGGGGCTGTCAACTAATCCCAACTCTCTTCGTTAAAGCTCACTCCTAACTAAACTAAGGGAGGTGGGTCCCTAGGGATGGTTAGTGAAATGAAACTTGTTGGAACAACAAGTTCTATGAGACTAAAGTTAATGGAACTACTTCTCAAAGGTAACTTGGTTCAACATATAAGCAAGTATGTAAATGTATGAGCAATATGAAAGATATATTCAATGATAATCCACATGAAATTTAAGAATAAAAAGTATAGACCAGTGCTTTTCAAATACTTGCTCAAATGTAAATAACAAGTACTTGCACAATGGAAATGGAAATTCAAGTTACAATGACAAGAAATCCTGCAAAACCATTGTTAGATCAAGATATGAAATATAAGCAACAAGAAATATAAATTGCAAAAGTGAGTAGAGCTTGCACTTGTAAAGGGAATGCTTCAAATAGAAATAGACAATGACATCAATAAGCCATGAGCAAATAGATTTTAGAATGACAAGTACAAGAGACGTATAACAATATAGCAAATAAAATGGAAAATACTCATAAAGTAACTTGACAAGATAATGCCTAAAACTAAACTATGTGAAATGCAATTATCTTGGTCAATCTTAAATGTCTAAGGTGAGAAAGTCCCCTTTCAAATTCTTACCAAAGGGTAAAGATTGGGGTGACTTGCAAGGAAAATGGCCTAAGGAGGCACTAGTCCATCGTTAACGATACCCTTCCCAAAGTCCTTACAAATCCCACGTGTCTTCGTTCCTACGAGGGGACAAAGCCACCTCCATAACTGTAGGGTCGCATGGTTGGAACCTTACTCCATACCAAATGGAGGAAAAATCAGGAAAAATTTTGTTCTAAAATGTCTATATAACCAAGCTTATGCTTGGAGGTAATTTTTAGAGATGCAAGAATAATGCTAGAATGCTTAGTGAAAAGATTGAATGTTAATGAGATGCTTCCAAAGAAAAGTGTTGATAACAATACTTCCAAATAAATTGAAATGAACTATTGAAATAGTGCTCAAAAGAATATGCACCAACAACCCTAATTGAAAAATTTAAAGTGAAATGTCAACTCACAAGCTTTGAAATGAAAATTGCATGAGATCATAAGCTTCACAAGTTGCTTGTAAATAAGTGAGCTAAGTCTTAATTTGAAATTTGCTTCAAGTAAAGAATGGCTACAAGATGCTCCAAAAGATGTATCAATGAACAATATAATCAAAATGATATTTCAAGCACAGAAAGGAAACAATGGAGCATGTGCCAATAGTATGTGAAACAATTGCCAAGTAAGAGAAACTAGATCAATGAACAAATCAAAGTTGCCAAGGAAACGTAAAGTGCTTGCTTGTAATGTGTTGTAGCTTAAAGGCAAATAAACATGAATTGCTCCAAAGGATTGCAAATGTTGTAGCTCAAACAACCATGATAAAAAAATTTGATTACAAAGTTAAGAAAATGCGAGTGTTATGTGTTAAGTTTATGAATTAACCATGCGTGAGGTAGATTAGATCAGCAAGTAAATATGCATGCAAGTCAACCAATCATGCAAATTAGAAACTTAGCTAAAAAAAAGTCAATCCACCCAAGAATGGTCATCCCTCTAAATGAGGGGATGGGATGCCATGGGAAAATTCCCAAGCTCCGTCAACAAAAAATGAGATATTTTATTAGCTTATTGCAAGAAAAAGAGCCTCTCCAAGGCTTTCAATGAAATCAAGGGGAATCTTTACAAAGATTTCTAGTAATGAGAGCTAGATCTCCTCCTTGAAGAAGTCAAACTAATGGCAGATGAAGAGTACAAAGAGGTTGAATGATCAATAATACATGTCGTTGGGCCTTCTAAGTTCTAAGAAACTTGATGAAGTCCATAAGTGCCACAATGATGAATAGGACTCCCAAAAGTAGTGGACAATGAGTTGGCCCCTTGTTCTCCAAATAATAAACCTGTGGTGCTCCCAATGGGTGTGAGGGCACACAAGTAACCTCGTGGGCCTCCAAGTAGGTTGAAGATGCCTGTAGACCATCTATAAGGGCTCAAATGATGTGTAAGTGAAGCCACATCAGCATACAAGTCCTGGATCATCTGCCAAGTGTATGGTACAACTATGGGATCAGCTGGGCATGGTGAACCAAGTGCATCTTCCTCGTCCAGTAGGAGAATCTCGAGCAATCTTTGAACATCTCTGGGGATCCATGGAGTGTTGTCTACTGTTGTGGAAGTCCATGCCTCTCAACACACTCTACATGTGCCAATGTAGCCCTTGGGAGGGTTAGGACCCCATATAAGGAGACCAAACCCAAAATGGGTACTATCTGCAATCCTGCATAAGAGCCAATGCGTCCCCTAGCCTTCCAGTACAACAAGTCATCAAAGGAAATCGAGTTAAAGAGCTTACAAACCATGGACAACAGGTGGGCACTTCATAATGGCGTGTCCTTCCATAGTGGGCTTTGGCATGTGCTAATCTCTCCCATAACATCTTCCCTCATGCTGTTGATGTCTGACATCTATGACATCCTACTACTGTCCACCAAACCATTGTGCGGACTCTGATTCATCTGCTAACCCTGTAGCTAAACAATATTGCATCTGCGTTGCTGCTGATATTGCACTTGCCACTGTACTACCCTGTATTGTTGCCAACATTGCTCTTCCACTGATCTCAGGTTGCTGCTACTGTTGCAACTACTACAGCTGAGAACAAAACCTTGAATCAACAGTCCCTATATTGGCTTTGCAATTGTCTCATGAGTCTTTGGTTGCAACTAGCCTCTGCACTGTCTACTGAGTATTTGTTTGCGCCCTGACTGGTTATGCGCCCCTCAATAACTAATTGCAACTAGTCCCGCAACTATCCCTCAAGATCTAACTGCACCATGCTGACACTGATCCACCTGCTACTGAAAATGGTTCTCCACTATACCCATATGTTCTCTGAAATAGACAAACTTAGCTCTCCCTAGAGCTTTAGTGAGTATATTTGCAACTTTCTCTTCTGTGGGAACATGCGGTAGCTAAATTGTTGCACGCTACACACAATCTATGATGAAGTGATATCAGATATCTATATGCTTCAACCTATCATGAAACATTGGATTTTCAGAAAGCCTAATGCAACTTTGATTATCGCAGTAGATACTGGTCACCTCCAACCTCTGACTGAACAGGCTCACCACTATCTTCCATAGCCATATAGCTTTGCACGTGGCTGTGCTAGCTGCCATATACTCTGCTTCTGCAAAGCTCAGTGCTACTGGCTTATGCTTCCTGTTGCACCGAGAAACAACGCCTGATCTAACGCTAAAGCAACACCTTGATGTGCCTTTCCTGTCCACTGAACTTCCTGCCCAATCTGCATTTGTGATTCCACATAGTCTGACACCATCACCTCGAGTATACCTCAATTCATACTTGACTGTGCCACGCAAATACCTCAGAATGTGCCTCGTTGTTGTCCAATGCACTCTCTTAGGTCCCGCCATACACTGACTGAGAGTGTTGACCACAAAGCAAATACCTGACCTAGTATTGCCCAGATACATGAGGGAACTGATAAACTGTCTATACAGGGTTGGGTCAACGTCCTCGTCTTTTGATGCATCAATCTTCCTCTAGTTTGTAAACTTAGGCGTGGACATTGGTCTACAATCTTGCACCTTGAATCTCTTCAAAATCTTTGTAGCATATCTCCCTTGCCCAAGGAAGATCTCCCCATCCTTCTGCCACACTTCCAAGCTTAGGAAGTAATGCATCAGTTTGAAATCCTTCATGTCAAATTCTGCTGCCAGGTTCCTCTTGCAGTCCTCTATGAGCCCTGATGACCATGTCAAGAAGAGTTCATCCACATACAACACTAGGATAAGTGGCTCATCCGCTACCATCAAATAGTAAAGGTTGGGATCTGCGTCACTCTTGACGAATCACATATGCTACAAGTAGTTGTCAATCCGACCATACAATGCCCTGGGAGCCTACTTGAGCCCGTGTAGACCTTTCTTCAGTATGCACACATGTGTGCCCCTCTCATGTGTATTGGAGCCCTCTGGCTGTTCTATATATACCTCCTCCTCTATCACCCCGTTCAAGAAGGCTGTCTTTGTGAAAATTTCACCACTGAAATCCTGTTGCAACAATTGAAATTATTCTCCTAATTGTTAATTAATTTAACAACTTATTTGCTATGGAAAACACTAAATCGCACTTCAACCTTCACGAGTAAAACTGCTGAAAAATAATGGCGCTAGAAACTAAGAAATATGCTAGAACACACACATCAAAATTAACACAGTTATTTTTGGACTAAAGTCCCCAAAAAAACCCAACTTGGGAAAACTGGTGTAGCAGCTGAGGGTTTTATATTATCAAGCAATAGCGAAATTTTGAGTACCATCTATGGATGCCCAACTGGCAATCCAAACAACAAGAAAATCTGGCCCAGAACTGCTTCTAATCAAATCGTTTTGCCTATCTCTGTTGAGGAAAATGATTCTTCGACCTTCTAGAAGACTTTCCAAGCCTTTGGAAGCTGAATCAATTCCCCCCCCCCCCAACTAAATCAAATTGCTCTTTAAAGCTGACTGTGCAGTCCTCTGCGCTGCCTCACTAGGAATAACTCGACCTCTTGCTGCTGCCTCTCCGGATCTGGAAAACGTCCTTCGGATCATTGTCCTTGCCCCTCTCTGTCTTTGCTTCCCTTTGAAGCTCGAACTCTTTTGGCTACTGCCTCTAAAAAATCGAACTCTCCAAGGAAATCAATCTCTACAAGTTTGTTCTCCATCTACCCATCGACTTCTTCTTATAATCCTCTGTTCGACCTCCAATGACCAAGATTAAAACTTAATCAAGGGCCCAAATTAATTTCCGGTCGATCTCTGTGAGTTTCTAGATGATTCACATCTTATCTCAAATAATTCTGATTAATTAACCCCTTTCCCAAGTTTAGACTTAGGAAATAATTAAAAATAGGCTAATAATCTAATTGAGACACTTCTAGGTGGAATTTCTAGAAACGATTTGGGGTAACATCGGATGTGCTCTAGCCAAGAAAATTGGTGGACAGGCTAAGGCACATGAGATCTCCAATACCCATAAAGGGTTTGGGCAAATTCTAAATAGTTTGGGAGATATTAAAATAAGTAATAAAATATTAATGTGAATTAATATAAAACTGTGTTAGAATGGTCCAAAAGACATGGATCAAGCCAGATCTAATCTTAGCCGTTGATTAGGGACTTAATCTCAGCTGTTGATTTTTCAACAAGAAAAGTATAAGAGGAGGCTTGAGAGTCACTTGGAGAACACACCAAGAGATCAAGATTTCGACTTTTCGGGGCTGGGTTTGCTGAGAAAGTTGAGAGAGTGATCAGAGTTGCAGCTGAGGGGCAGTGAATACAAAAGCAGAGAGGCAGAGTTAGCACCGAGATGATCAGCGCAGTACCCGGAGAGAGGGATGCAAAACCAGCCAAGGGTTCACGCAGAGCCAGCCAGGGCTCACCTAGAGCCAGCCAGGGCTCATGCAAAGCCAGCCAGGGGCTACGCAGTGCCTCAGAGGGCCAGCATGGGTGACGCAGAGGGCCAGAGGGCTGACGCAATGCCTCCAGAGGCTGATGCAGGCCAAGCCAGAGTGACGCTGGGAAAACGCTGGGCCAGAAAGGGCTGACGCTGTCCCTAGAGGCTGACGTTGGGGTTTCGTGGGGCAGATTGGAGCTGTGGAGCTGCCAAAGTGTTTATACGGTGTTTCAGCTGGAATATCTGGAATATCTTGGGTGAGCCGGATTTGGCACCTAGATTGTATTCTGAAACTGCTTAACAAATCAAACCCTCAGATAGCTACATCGGTTTTCCCGCATTGGGTTTTTTCGGGGACATTAGTCCAATAAAAATGGTGTCACTTGTGTGCTTGTTTTTGTTTCCTTTAGTTGATGATCTGTAATGTGTTGAGCATGTACTTGTATTTATTTCCAGTATTTACATGGTAAATAACTTGTTAATTAACAAAACAAGTAGGTAGGAATAAATCAGTAAAGTACATGAAGGGTTTCTAACGGGTTAGACTTAGAAATTCCAACAATTCATTCTGGGTGGTAGCATGAGTCTCCCCAATGGTATTTGTTCCAGGTTGTAGCATGTGACTCCCTGATGTCGGGTGGAAGCATTTGGCTCCCTGATGATTATTTGGACCAGGTTGAAGCTTGAGACTCCCTGGTGAAGGTTTCTTAGCCTTTATTTGGCTGAGCTTGGATTCAGGGTGGTAGCAGTAGCTCCCCTACCATGAGTATTCTTCTTTAGATTCGAGAATGTTTAGCATGAGTCATGATGATTTGACAGGTACAGCAGTTTTGGCTTTATTGATGGAAATTCCTCCCTAGTTGAGAGGGAGTGTTGAATTTTTGAGCAACTAGGGAGAAATTTCCCTAGAAATCACTTTATATGGTTAACCCCTTTCACCCTTGAAGCGAATTATTTCTCAAGAGCAAATTATTTTTCATAAGAGCAAAAGTTATTTCAAAAATATTTTATAAAGCAATTAGACGTGCAAAATAAACTTAAGTGATTCAATTAGACATGTGCAAAATAAAATCACTTAAGTGATTCAATTAGACATGTGCAAAATAAAATCACTTAAGTTATCTAATACGAATGGATCACTCTAGGAGCTTCCAAACACTTAATTCAAAGAAGGGATTTTCCCTCAAAGATTTCTATATATTGAAGAGAAGCCTTCATTTGCAACACATCGAGTTCTCTCTCTCTCGCTTTGGTGATCTAGCTCTTGCATTGGTGATCTAGCTCTTGCATTGGTGATCAAGCCCTCACATCAGTAATTTACCTCTCTTATTACCAGTAGCAGATCTATTGCAGATTTGCAGATCTCTTATCATCATTGGCGGATCTCTTATTATCAGTAGCAGATCTATTGCAGATTTGCAGATCTCTTATTATCATTGGTAGACCTCTTATTATCAATAGCAGATCTATTGCAGATCCCTTATCATCATTGGCATATCTATTGTTTGGAAAATCTATTATCTGGCCGATCTATTGTTTGGCAGATCTATCGTTTGGCAGATCTCAGAACTCTCGTTCATAATTCTTTAGGCCTGGTTTTTGCGACAAGTATGATTTGTATCTAAACATTTTCAGGCTTGTCTTTTAAGATAGCCAAATTTCTTAAGTCAGTAGGTGAAAAGGAGGCATTAAATTGCTTCTCTGTTGATGATTTATAAGTGCAATAGCACATTGAGAATGTGATTTCTTTTCTTCTTGAATAGAAATGACAATTTTTTCCTCTGAATTTAACAAAAAAATAAATGCAGAATAAACACGATGAAATTAGCTAATTAATCATTATTCATTATTATTATTATTTATATTACTTCTATTATATTTTATATATATTTTATTCATAACAGTGTAATGTCTCAATACACAGTGAAGGTGGAAAACTCACATTGAGTACGTTATATAACTGCTGAATAACTGATCTCCTAAGGGCTTGCTTTATTTAAAAGGAAACTAAGTCATCTATTATGAATTTATTACATACCAATAGTACATTCCAAAAATGCCTAAGTACACATTTATTTCCCATGTATGACCATTATATCTAAAGTTGAATTTTGTAGCTATGGTTGGTCTTCATAATTTATATTTTAGCCCTTGAAAATGAAAATATAAGCCATGTTCTTCATGTCATTATTATTGATTAGCACTTGAAAAGATTAATGTAACAGTGAGATATGTTCTTCATGTCGGTATCAAAAGAGACAATTTTGAATTTTGAAATTTGAATTTTTGGCTCCAAACTTGTCAAGTCAGCCCTCCTTCAAGTCAAGTCAACCCCAGTGAAGAAACATCCATTTGGACAGGTAGAACACTATATATAGAGCACTCGACCTTCTCCACAAGGCACCATTCGACCTCACACAAGATAAGATATATTCTGGGTATCCTAGCGAAGAAGAAGGTGGACGAAGAAGGACAAAAAGGATGAATTCATCTCAATCATATCTCTCTCTCTCTCTACTTTGCACGTGTGACCTTTTGGGCATATATTATGGGCAGCAGGTCAAAATTCTAGGCAGCAGCAGGGCCGAATTTTTGGGCATATTCTGGGAGGCCGAATTTCGGCCTAGGTAGATCAGAGAAGGCCAAGTTTGTTGGGCAGAAGATTGACTTGAAAAGAGGGATGTTTAACCAGGTTTTACCATAGCATTGTTGGTCAGTTTGATCATCATAGTTGACTAGCAGTATTAGGTGTATCTCTTGTTGAACTAAAGAATTTGTCTAAGGAAAAGGTTGTTGGGTTTTTCCCCCAAGTGGGTTTTCCCAAGGTAAATCTTGTGTTCTCTTTGTGCATTGTGATCTCTATTGTCCTTGTGCATTTATGGTTGAATTTTTGAAGTGTAATTGCTTAATGATAAATTGAGAGTGCTAAAAGAATATCTACATCATTAAAAGTAATTATCAGTTTTTTAGAAATTAGTGTTCGCATCTATTGCACTTGAAAAATCAACATCTAACACTATATGAATAACCAACATACAAAATAAATGAGTAGATGTTCCAATCTCTTGTTATTCAAAATGGTGACAGCTACAACTTTCAGAAAAAGGAAATTCAAGCAGCCAAGTTTAGTGTGATGTCTAATGCCATACTAAAATAGCTTTATTTATCTGTATCAAAAGGTTCCTACAAACTTACTTTGATTGATGCAAACCTGCAGCTGCCAAGTTTGCATTAACCTTTATTCGATCAGCACTTGATGCAACCGCAACCTTCAGACCCTCATTTTTGCACTGCAAGAAATCTTTCTAGGCCCATTTAGCACTGAAGAAAATATGAGAAATTCCTTTCTGATACACACACATTTTAGCTTTAGCTTTGAAATGTAGTAAACGAGATCAGCAGTTAATATAAATTGCCATTAGACATTCTGTTTCAGTCAATCTTAGTTAGCTTGAAAAACATACCTGCAGAATTAACTCCAAAGACCCTGGGTATCCGAGTCCAGAATTTGGCCTAGCATACTGAAATGAACATACTATGTCATCGTACAGATAGTTGAAAATGGAAAATAAATAAATCCATAAATGAGCAACATGTTTGACCTTTTTTTTTCAGGATTATAGTTTCATCAAAACCTTACTAGAGAATAATCATGGTACCTTCTTGAGGTAAATTTCAAAAAAGCGTTTCTTTGCTGCCACGGGATCAAAGTCTTTCACACTCTTTACTCGGGCAACTCCTCCCAAAAAATTTGCTTCCCCTGTTAAGTTAATTTGACAAAACCAAAATGATGATTACTTTTAATTTGTAGGATTATTTCAAAAGGGTTCCCTACCTGCAAGGGATGAGCCTGTTTACAAGGCTTAATTTAAACAACGCTATGGAAGTTTAGTTCATTATATATTATATGCAAAAGAATACAACAAAATAACAGTCACTGAAAGCTCTTGTTATGTGAATACAAATTACAGAGAAGGACTCAGCTCTAGAATAACTCTTTATTTCTTCACATTTACACTACCTTGAAAATTGAACTGAATTTCCATATGAAATTACTTCCACATCAAAAGAAACCTGACATTTCAAGAGTGGAAACAACTTATGAAAAGGGTTCAAATTGTTCTTATCCCTTCCTGCTAGACTGCAGTGATCAACTTTCCATTGTAAACAGAACAGTCACATGCAATACTTTTGGTGACATGAGACACCATAATACTGAATGAACATAATAACATACCCAATGTTACAACTCATATTTTATGAGGTTCCACATTGTAATTTTCATCATAATGATAGAGAGGTACTACTGGTTGCTTGGACCTTTTGGACCGACTTGAGAAAGCATCTTCATGAAGACCTTTCTCTTCTTGGAATTAGTTGATGGAGGTTTTTAGTTTGGGGAGACTCATTTTCTCTTTGTTGGATGATTATACTTGCTGGTTTTGTTGAGAAATATAGCTCAGACAGGAACTTCCTCACAGGTTCAATGTGAACATGTGAGTAGTTTGAGATATTTTTCAAAAGTATTTTCGAAAAGTAATTCTATATTGTAATTCACTTTAGTTAAAAAGTGAGCAACTTATATTTAGCAGTTTAGTCTTAAAGTGTATCTCATGCATGACTTAGACTAGGAGTTCTCAAAAATAGATTCTCATCTAAAAGTATAAAGATAGGTCCAGGTAGAGACTTTCATCAAACTTGAGCAGTTGAGTAGTTGAGCAACTGAGAGAGGAGGAGAGCAGGGATTCAGGAAGAGGTGAATTCAGGCAGTGGGAAACAGTCCATTAAGGTAATGTGCATTTCCGTACAGGTTTGTGGAATATTTTTGTACAGACTTATGGGAAGACCGTATGGGCTGCCCAAAGGCCATACAGCAGTTTCCTGCTGTTTCTGGTTTTTTCCAGCAGGTTGTTCTTTCTCAAGTACGTCGTAGAGGCTCAGTTCAGAGTGGATTTTGGTATCTGTGCAAAATTGTTTTTGTGGAAAGCATGTGGAGGTTTCCTTGTAAGTTTTTTGAAGAAATGAAAAGCCGATTTAAAGGAGAATTCCCTGTGTATGTGTGACACTACTTTTCCAATTTTACTATTAAGCTATTGTGTGATTGATGCTATGGTCTGAAATTTAATTTCAGCATTAATTAAATTCAGCAATCTTCTTGTTTGATTGAGAGTACAAGGACATTAATCACCTAAGGCTTGAAATTTTCATAGGTTTTGTGGTCTTCTCACATGTGTTTGCCTTGTTGATCAACCCTTGGTTGCCCATTTGATGGTGATGGAGCATGCTATCTCATCATGGTGTAGTTTTGGACCTTGGTACACTTTATCTTGGATGTGCTACATCTTGTAACTATATGTGATTGTGTTGTATTATTTGTGTCACGAGGAAGGGATGTACCTAGACTAGAGATGTTTAGCCCTTTACGTGCAATTGAGCCTAAAAGTGTATCTCATGCATGACTTAGACTAGGAGTTCTCAAAAAAAGATTCTCATCTAAAAGTATAAAGATAGGTCAAGGTAGAGGCTTTCATCACACTTGAGCAGTTGAGTAGTTGAGCAACTGAGAGAGGAGTAGAGCAGATTCAGGCAGAGGTGAATCCAGGCAGTGGGCAACAGTCCATAAAGGTAATCTGCATTTCCGTACAGGCGTATGCAACATTTTTGTACAGCCTTACGGAAAGACTGTATAGGCTGCACAAAGGCCATACAGCAGTTTCCTGCTGTTTCTGTCTTTTCCATCAGGTTGTTCTTTCTCAAGTATCTCGTAGAAGCTCAGTTCAGGGTGGATTTTGGTATCTGTGCAATGCTGTTTTTGTGGGAAGCATGTGGAGGTTTCCTTGTAAGTTTTTTGAAGAAATTAAAAGCTGATTTAAAGGAGAATTACCTATGTATGTGTGACACTACTTTTACAACTTTACTATTAAGCTATTGTGTGATTGATGCTATGGTCTGAAAATTTCAGCATTAATTAAATTCAGGAATCTTCTTGTTTGATTGAGATTACAAGGACATTAATCACCTAAGGCTTGAAATTTTCATAGGTTTGGTGGTCTTTTAACATGTGTTTGCCTTGTTGATCAACCCTTGGTTGCCCAATGCCCATTTGATGGCGATGGAGCATGCTATCTCATCATGGTGTAGTTTTGGTACACTTGTTTACCTTGGATGTGCTACATCTTGTTCATGGATGATGGCTCTCACCCCCAAGGGATTAGATGACGGTGTTAAGAGGTAGATGTTTAATGATGTTGTTGGAGTTTCCTAGCGATTATATGTGATTGTGTTGTATTATTTGTGTCACTAGGAAGGGATGTACCTAGACTAAAGATGTTTAGTTCTTTACGTGCAGGAGGCCCTTAAACTTTGTGCCCACAATCTCCAACCTCCTCCTAGACTAGACTTTGCTCAGCAGATTACTTCCTTTATGGTGATTACAATGACCCTGGTAGCTAGGGGCACCAAGAGACACTGATAACAATATTGCCTCTGACTCCATATCAGTTAGGACCTGAGGGAACATGCCTCTTTCATAGATACCTAAGAGATATTGCCAGGCTAATCTCTTATCATCAAGCAGATGAGAACACCTAGACATCAGTGGCAAGTTACTTCTTCCAGATAGTAGCACAATGGACAGTTCAAACCTCCCTCCCACTCTTCCTTGGGAGACCATTCTATCCTAAGTTTTCTTCATTCTACCTTGCATGTTAGGAGAGAGAGATCTCGTGGACCACAATCTAGTTCCTAGATCCTTTCCCTCTATACATCTCCCTCTTATTACGGTTTCCCGCACTCAAAGTTGACGATATTTCATGTTTTAGAATAGATCTTAGGCTTTACTTTACTTTATTGTTCTTTATATAGGAGATATTTTTGTACTTATGCTTTGTATTGGCATCATTGTACTCAGTGGTTCCACTGACCTTCTTTGTGGTCTTCTACTGGACATTAATATAATTATCTTATCTACATGGCCCTCTTGTCTAAGATGTGTGGCGGAGATATAGTTGATGATTGAATGGATTAGCATTTTCTATTATCCCCTTCACTTATGATGGTGATGTGGTTGGATGATGTATGTTGTGGTAGTGCACTTTTCCTTAGAGGGATATTCCTAGGTGATATGACTTAAAATTGTGACAGTTGTAGGAGGTTACCTAGGTGGAAATTTGTTTAATGATGTAGGTACCCTTGTTGGTGTACTTTTCCTTATATTTAAGTTAGAGGAGGGTACTACATGCATCTTTGATGATCAAGCATTTTCCTAAGATTTGATGAGGTATTAATCAAGTTATAGTCCTTTGTTGGTGTGCCTTAGGTTTAAGCTTACATTAAGCTTCTACTTTCATTGTGTTGGTATCATGGAGGGGGGTTAATGCTAAGAAGAACATCTAATTTACATGGTACGACACTTGATGGCACTCATCCCCTCCACATTGGCACACGTGCTCATGTTGATTTAATCAATTGGTGACTATTAGGAGGTTGGACTATAGTTTTATTAGAGCATTAACCTTTGTGCACACATGTTGAGGTTGGTTTAACCATTCAATGGTTAATTTACTCCATTTTATCTAGATTAAGGTTAACTGCTTGAGCGCCCTACTTCACTTGGTAACTATTCACGCTTGAAGGGGTTTACTTGGAAAAAGATAGAGTTTTGGACAAAGCACTCCCCTATTGGGCACAGTTGTCAAAGTTTGCATCCATTCTTTTATCATTATTGGAGAGGTTGGCATGGTTCTCTAGGATGCGATTCATATGGAGATTATTTTATTGATTGTGGGTGATTGAGGTAACTACATGGCATGGCTTTGTAGGGTGCGCCTCTCCTAGGTGCTCTCTCATCATTATTGCATAGATATTTCAGTTGTGTTATCACCCAAATTGTATGTGCATGATAAAATTCCCAAACCACTATGCACAATCTGATGGGAACCTTTAGGAAGGTCACCCACGTAAATTTTAATTTGACCCAATCACGGTTTTCAATCTCAATAAGTTTCTCAGTTTCTTGTTGTTAGGGTTTGATGTTCATACACAAATGCATTCAAAAAATGAACTTATAAAAGAATACACATTGGATCATTTACTGCAAATGCTAAATGGAAACTAGGGAAAACAAACACATTATATGACACAAAAGAATTCAGGCAATGAACCTGGAAAAACCGCAAAGGAAAACCAGTAAAGAGAAATTGCAGTATGAGCCCATAGAAAAATAAAATGAGACTACTGCAAATTTCTTTTCCAACAACAATCCGGAAATCGGGACACATCGTGTCTGATTGGGACACGATCCAGATTGACTATACAACAGTTGACTATACGATTCCAACAACAAAAAGTCACCTGCGCGGCATTAAAAAGGCGAATTTGTTGTTGTTTTGTTTCGCTTTCAATTCTCTATTTTGTTGTGGGTTTGTTGTGAGTGTTTTGAAGCAAGGAGCAAAGGGTGTGGGAGCGTTTTCAAGGAGATTCAAGAAACAGGTATGTGCATTTCCTCTCTATTTTTTTTGCATTTTTATTACAACAACTTGCATATGCATTTCTTTTAGAAATTTTTGCATTTTTGGTTTATTTTTTTATAGTATTCGTGGCTCAATCAAGGGCAGGGGGGAAGGGGCAAAGGAAGGGGAAGAATGTCCCCATTGGAGATGCCCCTCCTCTCCCAATTTCATCATAGTCTGCTGCAAGTATTCCCTCTATTGCAAGTAATGTTGAGGGAAGACTTCCTCCTCAATGTAACATTGAAAAATATCCCTTGTGGAAATATGTCACAAGAGAGCAAGGGCCAAGCGGCAAGGTGAAGGGAGGAGGCAATGTGAATTAGAGATGCAAATTTTGCCACAACACTTTCACAAGCACATATTGCCATGTGAAAAGCCATTTGTTGGGTTTACCAAGTTGTGGAGTTGGAGCTTGTACAAAAGTGGCTCTACAAAAGAGGAAAGAAATGGAAAGAGAGTCCAATGTTGATATGGCAAATGTGGCTACAAAATAAAAATAAAAACCAAGAATGATGACCCCCTTCCATTTTTGAGGAAAGGTAGCAACAAATTCCCATTTGAGAGTTCTAGTGGAGGACAAGCAGCAAAAAGAAAGGCAATTTCACTTGGTCCAATGGATAAGATTTTTCAAAAGGAGAAACAAGAAGAGCTTGATCTCACCATTGCCTTTTTTTCTATCAAAACTTCATATCCTTTAATGTTGCACACTCACTTCTATTTATTGAGATGTGTCGAGCTCTAACTCAAGGGGCTCCATCAAAGTATGTGCCTCCTGGTTCAAAGAAGCTTAGAACCGCATTGTTGACGAAAGCAAAAAAAGAGATGCAAAAAATGCTTGAGCCTATTAAAGCATCATGGCCAACATCTGGGGTTAGCATTGTTTCTGATGGATGGACAAATCCAGCACGGCACCCACTGATCAACTTCATGGTGTCTTCCTTGAATGGTCTAGTTTTCTTCAAAGTAGTGGATGCACTTGGAGAATACAAGGATGCACAATATATGGGTGAGTTGTTTATTAAAGTTATTGAAGAGGTAGGTGTTGATTCTTGTGTGCAAATCATTACAGATAATGCACCCGTTTGCAAGGCTGCTGGCATGATTGTGGAAGCTACATATCCACAAGTGTTTTGGACACCTTGCATTGTCCATTCATTGAACTTAACTCAAATCCATTGTTTCTTATGTGCTTTGGATTGGTAACATTATAGAGGATGCACGACATATCTGTAACTTTGTATAAAATCATATAGATACCCTCACTATCTACAAGGAGTAAAACAATCTATCATTGTTGAAGATTGCGAATACACGGTTTGCCTCTTCATTCATCATGTTGAAGAGGTTGAGGGAGGTCAACACCGCTCTTGGGGCCATGGTTATTTTAGAGCTTTGGTCATTTTGGAGAAAGACAGATCAAGTAGCCTCTAAAAGAGTTGTTAGCACTCTATAATTTCCGAGGCTGTGAAAGAAAACACAGAGGTAACCACAAACCACTTTGGAAGTTGGGATCTAGCCCTACTAGCTTCAGAGAGGGCTCTCTCTATGAGATTTAACTTTGTTGTATTTATATATTAGGCTAGTTGTGAAAGTTCAAGGTTTGGTTTATGAATTGGTTTGGTTGGGATAGCAAGGGAAGAGCCATTGGGCAATGGAGTCTACAAACTTAATAGGGATCTGTCTCAGATTTTCAAAGGAGTTTCACAGGGCAAGGTAGCTGAACTAACTAGATCCTTTAGATTTAAATGAAATGTAATAGAAGAAAAGATATAGGTTCAATTGAAGCTAAAGAGCAGTTAAGAATTCTTTAACTTGATATCAGAAGAAAACATTTAAATTATCCACAGCCAGAATCAGAGTGTATCTTTCAACAAATTTTGTTCATCAACTTTCTGTAAAATAATTCAGATTTAAGAACACATAAGTATGGAAACAAAGAAATAAACACATAGACAGTGAGAGAAGTACTTCACCAAATAGTCCAACACATGAATCCTGTGAAGAATGTTATTTTTATTACTGATCAACCCAATGAAGCTTGAAAAATATACAATAGCTTTCTTCTGTACAAAAACCAACCCTTCATACTTCAAAAAGAGAAGTATTTATACAAATTCTAAACTAAAATATCTTCAAAAAATATCAAGATTTATTACAAATATCTTGAAACGGAATTCAATATTTTATTACAAAAAGTATAAAAATAGACTAAACTGTTTAAAAAATATCAGTCGCCTGGGTGCTGGTGCTGTTTCTGGGCCTTTAAATGAGCAATGTTGTTTGTCCTACTGGCAGATGTGCTGTGTTGTCCCACTTTTCACTGCATTTATTTTGATGACTGTTGTGATGAATGTGCAATGTTGTCCTCTGTTCTTTTGTTGCTTGCTACTTAAAACATGCTAGAAAGGTCCTCCCTGTCTTCTTTTTCTTTGTTGCTTCTGTTGTTCTTTTAGTTTCATCATTTTCCCCTCTTTTTACATTAATTTAATTCCACTGATATACTATTGGGAAATTTGGGGAAATAATTTTTAATCATAATATATCCAGAGCAAAGGGGCGATTCTTTTGGAAATCTCATTGTGATCCATTTTAACGATGAAAGCCAGGGAGACCGATTCTTTCAAATTGTGAATGGATGCACGTGGAGGGGCCACGTGGCAACCGGGGACTGAAGGAAATGAACATACTATCGGGACAGTGGAGGCGAGAGGTGACATGGAGGTGGGAGATGATAGCGGGAGGGTGTGAGGATGAGTGGTTTTCGGAGGGGGGTATGAGCGGTAAGTAGTAAGTGAGGGGGGTGCGAAATAAGGTAAGAGGGACACGTAACAGCGGGGCCGACGGGGAAAACCACTTTTTCGGACCCCCCCCCACCGATAAAGGTAGGATGGCAAGGGGGGCCGAAAAACACTACCAATCGTTGATTTGGGCGGAGTCAATCTGGGTCGTTCAAAGATGAGGAGCTTTTAATTAATACGCAGCCTTTGAGAAGGGACGGACCTGAAAGACCTTTAAATCCACCCTATAACATATCACATCCACTAGGGGCTTTCGCCTGATCGCAATCGCATTGGAGGGGAGCACATAGGACTTTAATGTAGACGCGGACCCGAAAGCCTCTCAAATCCACCCTATAACATATCGCATCCGCACTGGGACTTAACCACAAACTCGGACCCAAAATCTTTCAAAATACAATTTATAATCCTGTCGAATCCGGAAGGGGGCCGTGTATTACATGGGGGGGCATAGGACAGGCGGACCCGAAAACTCTAAAATATAGCGTAAAATCCTTTTGGATCCGTCGCAATTGCAATATTGAGGGGGCTGGCAGAGTTTGTTGACATATGGGAATTGTGATTGCCAATAGGTGGAATGAGCAGGAGTAATAGGGGATATGACATAGAACTTTGTGATATGTGATATGCGATAATGGGATTGCACACGCAAAAGAGAGGAGGAGACGGGTGATTTTTATATGAGCCTTTGCGAAATGCGATATGGTGACACGTGGCCTACGGACCGGGTTTATTGCATCAGGAGTGGTGCGGGGTTTATGTTATAATATATGGTTGGGGCTTTTAATAAACATGCGATATATAATGTGATGCGATGTAATAAAAGGGATTTTGGCATGATTTGTGATATATGGTGGGAAATGGGGAACACGGTTAGAGTTATACAAATGGAATGGAAATGTGACCATGGTTAGAATGATATAATATGGAAATGCGGCTAGAGTTGGATATACAAAGGGCAGATGGATTAAGGCTAGAGTTTTGGAATTAATATGATAACAGAGGAAAAATGGATCACGGCTGGGGTCATACGAAGGAAATAGGAATCTGTGAAAATAGGGTGGTACTTTGTGGGTCCCGACTAGAGTTAAAAATCATAATTGCATATTCATGATGGGGGAAAAGATTTTTAACATAGGATAAATGTAAATATAATTTAAAATTGTAGCAGAAATAGTTCTCGGGCCTTTATCTGCTTTTGAAGCTCAAACTTCGTCCTGGCCTACCTTTCAATCCAGGAATCGGATTTGAGCGTAGGATATACCGTTGGAAAGCTGCTTTTGAGAACTTTTTGATGAAAACACTTGCAGTGCAATCTGATCCAAACATTGGCATGCAAAAATCCCCTTAAATCCTAATACTTGGTGTCTCTTTGGAAATAATTTGCAGGATGAAATATTATTTACAACATCTCAAACATAATAGGTAAAACAATAACTCATCCTATAAAATTTATAGGACCCTAACAGTGGCTCCAGCTGGGGATGGCACTCTCCTTGTGAGGTGTCAAGAACACCGTAGACTAGTAGCCTGATCCATTGGGCTGATCCCAAATCTGCAACCTGTTCTGCCATAAAATATCTGTGACTAAAACTCTTAAACTGAAATCAAAACCATTCTGCAAACTGAAATCTGAAATACCTACTAAACTGAAAGTTGTACTGCTATCTGAAACTGAAACTGACCATAATGCTTGAAAAGATGCTCAGAGTGTTGAGCTTATTTGCACACACCTACTCACTCTAATCTGATGAAATGACTGTAATATCAGGTAATAACAAATTTCCAATGCAACCAGTCACGCAGATGACTACTAATTTGAAGCTTGCATTCCATTTCTCCAAATAGAAAAATAAACACAAAAAATGGAAACTCAAAATTCTGACTGGAGCCTTCTTCATAATCCATAACCAACATAGAATTCAGTTTTGTTAAAGGTTCCAATAGGTTTCCAAAGGATCCTCAACATCATGGAGAATTTCTCTTGGTTGTACTATGCCTGAAAATAACTTCTCATATACTTCCTCAAAAATGTATCTATCCCTTTTTGAATTTTCTGGCATTGTGTTTTCAAGGGATGTAAGATTATAAATACTGTGTTTATCATCTATAGGATGTAAAACAACTTGTTGTTCTTCAGCATCTCCTTGAAACTCAATGATACAATTCTTTTGTATTGAAAAGATGATTGGTAGAATTTGTTGGCAATTATGTTCATCTTCATGTGACTTTGTTTGAAAACTGGCCTGTGCAGGTTCACTATATACATTGTCCACACATACAACTTTAGAAATCTAAACTTGACAATCTTCTCTTTGAAATAAAATTTCAGAAAGTGAAAATTCAGAAGAAAAAATTGAAAGACAATCCTCATCCATATCATGATCAGATAAAATTTTGCAAGGTTGATGTAAAGTATTAAGTATTGGTTCCCAGGAGACTATATGATCTTCAATCTCATGGTTACTTAATAACTGTGATTTTTGAATAAAGGAGTCTCCAATGTAACACAAAACAGGGTCATCATCTATATAAGAAGGTTGTTGCCCCGTTATGCTCATTTCATCTTGCTTTCCTGCTTCATCAATGATCTTATAATTTTCTTTCAACTCTTCAAATGTAGCATAACATAAAGGTAAAGAGTTATTATGACTTTCTTTCAACACCTGAAATGTGGCATAACATAGGGGTAAAGAGTTACCATCAGCATAATTTGCATTGTTTTCTTGATGTTCAATGTCTAAAATATATGCATGCTCATCTATTTCAATATTTTCATCCTGTTTTTCATCATTGTCATAAGTAACACACACATGGTGACTGTTTTCCTTAACTGGCTGAAATTTAACATCCTCTTGTTGATAACCTTCCACTGGTTGTTGTTCTAA
Organism: Pinus tabuliformis; assembly: GCA_031772625.1. NCBI lineage: Eukaryota > Viridiplantae > Streptophyta > Pinopsida > Pinales > Pinaceae > Pinus > Pinus tabuliformis. Next base: position 1,180,787,413 of record CM062804.1, read on the forward strand.
ACTACTTTCAAATGAATACACAAAACAACCAGTTTCTAACTTCTGGTGATGTGACCCAACAACCTCTCCTTCTTCTTCCATATTTGCTTGAAAAGGAGGTATCTTTTGTTGTCCACTAACAACAGGTTTATCTTGCAAAATAAATGTGTTCATAAACCTTTCCATGGTTTTCATTAATGTCTCTAACTTAAGGTTTAATAAAGGAGGAAACTCCTCTTTAATTACTTTCCTTCTTTCAGCTTCCATTTTGGATCTTTTAATCAATAGGTTTATTTCCACATCAATAACACTTTTTTGCATGTCCTCCAAAGTGGAAGGGTTTCTTTCTCTGAGATAATAGGCAATCTCAGCATCAAAACCATCTGGATAATGAAGCATAACCAATCTTGGGGGAGGCTTTATATCAGTAGGTATGGAATCATAAACACTATTGAATTTGGTTGAGAAATCTTGGACTGTCTCATTGAGCTGCCTTTTTAGATTCCAATACTCATCCATAATCTGAAAAGGGTTCTTTTTAACCTCCCATCTATTAAGGAAAATGCTTTGAAACTGTTGGAAATTAGGAATACTTCTAGCTGTCAAACTTCTATACCATTTCCTAGCTTTTCTTGAAAGGCTTTGAGCAAACAACCTCAATTTGACATCTTCGTGATCGACTTCCTCCAAGTCAATGAAGTCAATGATTTTGTCTACATGTTTCCTTGTTGTGATATTAGTTGTACCATCAAATTGAGGTAGCATCTGTGTTGAGATTTTTTGTTTTAATAAAATAGGCAAAAAATCTCAGTAGGTGACAACAATCTTATTTGGTTGCTATATTAGCTCTATTTTGTTGGGAGTGAGTTAGTGCATCCTATATTTGCTGTAGGAGGATTTATGAGGCAGTTAGATCCTCTTAGCTATAAAATAGGTGTCCAGACGGATTGGGTGGTGTATGTGAGAGTTTGTGAGGAACTGAATTATCATGTAATCTCCTGTTTGATAATAACATTTTGCCGATGCCTATTTTTGGTGGACATAGCCCAGAATGGTTGGGTGAACCACGTAAAACACCTGTGTCTCTTTTATGATGTATTTATCTGTTGTTGCTTGTTTTTGTTTAGCTGCCCACTGACTGCTCCAACAATTGGTATCAGAGCTAGTTGGAGGAGCGGCGCAGTTGGAGGAGCAGCGCAGATGCATATTGACTGTTTGTTGGTGGTGCGTATCGCTGGTTAATTGGCTGTTGGTACATGTTAGCTGCTGGTGCGTGTTAATGCTGATGCGTGATTGAGCCTGCATGGAGGTGTTACATATCAGAGCTGTGTGAACCTGCGTATTGGTATTGCTGCGTGGAGGTATTACATATCACGCGCTGACCAGAGAAGCTGCGTGGAGAGGATCGTTGCTGGTGGATCGTGTGTTTGAGCTGGTATTACCTGCGTGGAGCCTGCAATTAATGCGTGAGGGTGCTGGTATGTATCAAAATAATTTGTATAGATCGCTGGTATGTATTTATTGCGTGAAGTTTGTGCTGGTGCGTGAAGGTGCGTATGACTGCGCCGGTCGAATATTGATTTTGTTCTGAGTTAATTTGCATTGGCGCGGAATTCGTTAACACAGTCGCGCCAAAATACTGAAATGGCGCAGATCCGAGTCAATTAAGCGCACCAGTGCGCCAATTTTCGGATCGGCGCGTATTTTAGAGGTATACACGCGCCAAAGTGTCAACACTTAGAGCGATTTTTTGCTGGCGCGGTTCTTGTGTTCGTCAGCAAGTGCCAAATTTTATTTACACTGTTTTTAATTGAAATCTGAGATTCAAACAGAAAAGCAAAGGGGTTTGTTTTTTTTTTTGAAATAAAAGCAAAGGTAAACTAAGGCATAGGCGTTTATTGAGATTATTTTTTTTTTTTTAAATTGGAATTGGAGATTCTTTGATTTTTTAAACGAGATGGCGAAAACTCAGAGTGCCCGATTTGAAATCGAGAAATTTAATGGCAAAAATAATTTCGAGATCTGGAAGGTAAAGATGCATGATCTGCTGGTACAACAAGGCGTGGCGAAGGCGCTGTTGGGGACAGATGATGAGTGGAATGAATTGGATGGAAGAGCCTTGAGCGGAATTCGATTGTGTTTGGCTGATGATGTTTTATTTAACATCGTGTCAGAGAAGACTGCAGCTGGTTTGTGGACGAAGTTGGAGAAGCTGTATATGACAAAATCCTTGACAAATCGGATTCTCCTAAAGCGGCAGCTATACAGTTTGCGAATGAAGGAAGGTACTTCCATTACTGATCATTTGAATGTTTTTAATACTCTAATGGTACAATTAGAAAGCATAGAAGTAAAATTTGAAGCCGAGGATAAAGCCATAACTTTATTGTGCTCGTTGCCTGAGTCGTGGGATCATTTTGTTACTTCTATAAGTCTTAGTTCATCCGAAACCATTGAATTTGATGATGTCGTCGGAGCTTTGTTGTCCGAGGAGACCAGGAAGCGGTCGAATGCTGACACCTCTACATCAGAGGCAATGATGGCTAGAGGTCGTTCTAGAGAAAGACGCTCTGGTAAGCGCAGCGATTCGCGTTCAAAGTCCAAGGGGAAGAAGAGTAAAGTAAAGTGTTGGTTCTGCGGCAAATCAGGGCATTTGAAGAAGGATTGCTAGAAGCGACAACAAACTTCTAAAGAAGCTTCATCGACAGAAAAGAAGGAAGCGAACACGACTAATACAGGTTCAACATCTGGTTCAGGTATGAGCGACGAAGTCTTATCAGTTAATTTGTCAAATCATGATCAACATTGGTTGTTAGATTCCGGTGCATCAAACCACATGTGTATTCATAGAGACTGGTTTAAGACATATAGATCAGTGAATGATGGAGTCGTGTACATGGGTAATGATGTCACATCTAATATTGTGGGAATAGGGAGTATACAGCTGCAAATGTTTGATGGGACAACCAAAATGTTAACTGATATAAGACATGTACCAGATATAAGAAAAAATCTAATTTCACTGGGGGCACTTGATACAAATGGATATAAAACTGTCATTCAAGGTGGAGTAATGAAAATTTACAAAGGTATTTTACTAGTAATGAAAGCTAAGAAAGTAAGAAATCTGTTTCAGTTAGAAGGAAGAACAGGGTCAGTTCATGTGTCTACCGTGTCTGAACATGACAGTAGTTCCATTCGCCTATGGCATCAAAGGTTGGGCAATATGAGCGAAAGAGGGTTAAAGATTTTGGCTGATCGCAAGTTACTTCCTAATCTAAGGTCTGGAAAGTTAGATTTCTATAAACATTGTCTGTTTGGCAAACAAAGTAAACAAAAGTTTAAAACAGGCAAACATACTAGTAAAGGAATACTTGATTATATCCATTCAGATGTTTGGGGTCCAGCACCTACAACCTCGTATGGTGGCTCGTCCTATTTTGTGTCGTTTATTGATGACTTTTCTAGGAAAGTGTGGGTCTACATATTGAAAAGGAAGTCTGATGTTTTTACAGTTTTCAAGCAGTTTAGAGCATTGGTAGAAAACATCACTGGTAGAACTATAAAATGTTTAAGAACTGACAATGGTGGTGAGTTTACCTCCAAGGAGTTTGAAAACTATTGCAAGGATGCAGGGATCGAGAGACATAAGACTACTATTTATACTCCTCAGCAAAATGGAGTTGTTGAACGCATGAACAGGACTCTTTTGGAGAGAGCAAGGAGTATGCTGAGTAACGCTGGTTTGCAGAAGGAGTTGTGGACAGAAGCGGTGGCTACAGCTTGTTATGTGATAAATCGATCGCCATCGACAGCGATAGGTTGCAAGATTCCTCAAGAGGTATGGAAAGGTCACCCTTGTGATTATTCTAAACTCAGAGTGTTTGGTTGTGATGCATATGCTCTAGTGCCTAAACATCAGCGAACTAAATTAGATCCAAAATCAAAAAGGTATATCTTTGTTGGGTATGGTGATGGAACAAAGGGATTTAGATTGTGGGATCCTACTACCCGCAAAATCATCATCAACAGAGATGTAAAGTTTGATGAATCCTCTCTTGTACAGTTAGATGTAGATAATAAATTGAAACAGGATGATGTATCTGATTTCCAGCACATTCAGTTTGACAGCACTTCTAATGATAGTCATGAAGACCATAGTTCAGATTCTAGTCATGAACAGGTTTCAGAATCAGATTATGAACAGGGTTCAGATGTAGGTCATGAACAGGTCTCAGATGGTGATCATGAAGAAGTTCCTACAGATGGTAGTCAGCCAATTGCGGAAGCACCAGAAACATCCTTAAGGAGGTCTACAAGAATCAAATGCCCTCCGAGAAGGTATGATGATTATGTTACTTCAGTTGCTTTGACCGCTAACGATGATGAACCTTTGTGTTATCAGGAAGCTGTAGAAGGTTCAAAGAGTGACAAATGGAAAGCAGCTATGAAGGAAGAAATGATGGCCTTAGGTAAGAATGGCACATGGGATCTGGTTGAACTTCCGAAAGGCAGGAAAACTGTGGGATGTAAATGGATTTTCAAGGTGAAACAGGGTGTGAATGATTCAGAGGACAGATACAAAGCAAGGCTGGTTGCAAAAGGATTTTCTCAGAAAGTTGGCATAGACTTTCATGAGATATTTTCACCAGTTGTTAAAATTGTTTCAATTAGAATTGTGTTAGCGTTAGTTGCTTTGCTTGATTTAGAATTACATCAACTAGATGTTAAGACTGCATTTTTACATGGTGATTTAGATGAGGAAATTTATATGGAACAACCGGAAGGGTTTGTTCAGCATCGCAATAAGAAATTTGTCTGCAGGCTCAAGAAGTCATTGTATGGTCTGAAGCAGTCGCCTCGACAGTGGTACAAGAAATTTGATTCTTTCATGTTGAGTCAAAAATATATAAGAAGTGAATATGATCATTGTGTTTACTTTAAGCAGTTAAGTAATGGCATGTTCATTATCTTAGTGTTGTATGTTGACGATATGCTTTTAGCAAGCAAAAGCATTGAAGAAATCAACAGGTTGAAGACTCAGATGGCAAGGACGTTTGATATGAAAGATCTAGGAGCAGCAAGACAGATTTTGGGCATGGAGATTTTCAGAGACAGGAGCAATGGTAAGTTGTGGCTATCACAACAAAAGTATATTGAGAAAATACTTGTGAGGTTTGGTATGAACAATGTGAAGCCTGTTCGGTCCCTTTAGCTTCCCATTTTAAGCTTTCTTCCAGTTTATGTCCTAATACAGATGAAGAAAAGGATTATATGTCTCGAATTCCATATGCAAATGTAGTAGGATGTTTAATGGATGCGATGGTTTGTACGCGACCAGATATTTCACATGCAGCTGGGGTTGTCAGCAGGTATATGGCAAATCCGGGTAAAGAACACTGGTCAGCAGTGAAATGGGTGCTTCGGTATTTGAGAGGCACAAGTAGTTATTGTATTACTTACAATAAGAGTAGTGAATCTGTTTGCGGGTATGTTGATTCTGATTTTGCAGGTGATTTGGATAAGAAAAGGTCAACTTCAGGGTATGTCTTTACTCTTGTAGGTGGAGCTATTAGCTGGATGTCAAAGCTACAAAACATTGTTGCTTTATCCACTACTGAAGCAGAATACATTGCTGCTTTGCATGCTTGCAAAGAGGTGGTTTGGTTGAAAGGTTTGCTTGGTGAGTTTGGTAGGTTACAGGACAACATCAGGTTACTCTGTGATAGTCAAAGTGCAATACATTTGGCTAAGAATCCGGCCTATCATAGTAAATCAAAGCATATTCCAATTAAGTACCATTTTGTAAGACAGGTTATCACTGAAAGGGGAGTCTCTCTTGAAAAGGTGCATACAAAGGAAAACTGTGCAGACATGTTCACGAAACCAGTTTTGTTGGAGAAGCTGCGTTGGTGTTTGGCTTCTCTTGGCTTGCAGAAAAAATAAATAATAAAGAAACAGGGCATCAGGCTAATTGTTGTCAAGGTGGAGATTGTTGAGATTTTCTGTTTTAATAAAATAGGCAAAAATCTCAGTAGGTGACAACAATCTGATTTGGTTGCTATATTAGCTCTATTTTGTTGGGAGTGAGTTAATGCATCCTATATTTGCTGTAGGAGGATTTATGAGGCAGTTAGATCCTCTTAGCTATAAAACAGGTGTCCAGACGGATTGGGTGGTGTGCGTGAGAGTTTGTGAGGAACTGAATTATCATGTAATCTCCTGTTTGATAATAAAATTTTGCCGATGCCTATGTTTGGTGGACGTAGCCCAGAATGGTTGGGTGAACCACGTAAAACTCCTGTGTCTCTTTTATGATGTATTTATCTGCTGTTGCTTGTTTTTGTTTAGCTGCCCACTGACTGCTCCAACAATCTGATCATAGTTCTTCGGTAGCTCATGCAAAGGGAATGACAAATTTAATGATGCATACCGGACAGTGGTCATAACTGAGGTCTGAAATGAATTTGTACTTGATGGACTATGTCTGTTATTTCGATCTTGTTTGAGACAACCAATATTAAGATGAGATGCACTTGCAGCTTCAAGGGAAGGATATACATTCGCAGAAAGAGGCTCATGTGCAGATTCATAATCTTGATTTTGATTTAATAGACCAAAGAAAATCCTTAAGATACTTTCAGGGAAAGACAGAAGGCGATTGACAAAACATAATACTATATCCTGAAGTAAATTCAGGTCTAAATACCTGACTTTCACATGTTGTCTTCCCATCCTTGTGTTGACAAGGCATGTCCTTCTTTGAATCTGATTTGAAGTTTCTTGGAACTTGGTCTGTGAAGCCATCAATTCTGGATTCTTTGACAGTGGAGTCGCCATGAAAGCTTTGAGCTTTGGATACTTTGAACATGGAGTTGCCAAGTGAATGATACAACCTTCTTGTGTCTGATCACTGTCCACCATCAATAATCAGATCTAGAACTTGATATGCTTTTCTGAGGAACTTGAAATGTTCAGGTCCCCAGTATGGTCGCCAGAAGGTTAGCACTCTGTAATTTCCGATGTTGTGAAAGAAAACACAAAGGGAAGTTGCGATCTAGCCCTACCAGCTTCAGAGAGGGCTCTCTCTGTGAGATTTAACTTTGTTGTGTTTGTATATTAGGCTAGTTGTGAAAGTTCAAGGTTTGGTTGGGATAGTAAGGGAAGAGCCATTGGGCAATGGAATTTACAAACTTAACAGGGATCTGTCTCAAATTTTCAAAGGAGTTTCATAAGGCAAGGTAGCTGAACTAACTAGATCCTTTAGATTTAAATGAAATGTAATAGAAGAAAAGATATAGGTTCAGTTGAAGCTAAAGAGTAGTTAAGAATTCTTTAACTTGATATCAAAAGAAAACATTTATATTATCCACAGCCAGAATCAAAGTGTATCTTTCAACAAATTTTGTTTATCAACTTTCTGTAAAATAATTCAGATTTAAGAACACATAAGTATGGAAACAAAGAAATAAACACATAGACAGTGAGGGAAGTACTTCACCAAATAGTCCAACACATGAATCCTGTGAAGAATGTCCTTTTTATTACTGATCAGCCCACTGAGGCTTGAAAAATATACAATAGCTTTCTTCTATACAAAAACCAACCCTTCATACTTCAAAAAGAGAAGTATTTATACAAATTATAAACTAAAATATATTGAAAAAATATCAAGATTTTATTACAAAAAGTATAAAAATAGACTAAACTGTTTAAAAAATATCAATCGCCTGAGTGTTGGTGTTGTTTCTGGGCCTTTAAATGAGCAATGTTGTTTGTCCTGCTGGCAGATGTGCTGTGTTGTCCCACTTTTCACTGCATTCTGTTTTGATGACTGTTGTGATGAATGTGCAATGTTGTCCTTTGTTCTTTTGATGCTTACTATTTAAAACATGCTGCAAAGGTCCTCCCTGTCTTCTTTTCCTTTGTTGTTTTTGTTGTTATTTCAGTTTCATCATTTTCCCCTTTTTTTACATTAATTTAATTCCATGGATATACTATTGAGAAATTTGGGGAAATAATTTTTAATCATAATACATCGGAGCAAAGGGGCAATTCTTTTGGAAATCTCATTATGATCCATTTTAACGATGAAAGCCAAGGGGACCGATTCTTTCAAATTATGAATGGATGCACGTGGAGGGGCCACGTGGCAGCTGGGGACTGGAGGAAATGAACATACTATCGGGACAGTGGAGGCGAGAGGTGACATGGAGGTGGGAGATGATGGCGGGAGGGTGTGAGAATGAGTGGTTTTCGAAGGGGGTTATGAGCGGTAAGTAGTAAGTGGGGGGGTGCGAAATAAGGTAAGAGGGACACATAGCAGCGGGCCCAGCGAGGAAAATCACTTTTTTGGACCCCCCCCCGCCGATAAAGGTAGGATGGCAAGGGGGGGGGGCCAGAAAACACTATCCGCTGTTGATCTAGGCGGAGTCAATCTGGGTCATTCAAAGATAAGGAGCTTTTAATTAATATGCAACCTTTGAAAGGGACGAACCAGACAGCCCTTTAAATCCACCCTATAACATATCACATCCACCGGGGGTTTTCGCCTGATCACAATCACATTGGAGGGGAGCACATAGGACTTTAATGCAGACACGGACCCGAAAGCCTCTCAAATCCACCCTATAACATATCGCATCTGAACTAGGACTTAACCACAAACCCGGACCCAAAATCTTTCAAAATACAATTTATAATCCCGTCGGGTCCGAATGGGAGTCGTGTATTACATGGGGGGAATAGGACAGGCAGACCTGAAAACTTTAAAATATAGCGTAAAATCCTTTCAAATCCGTCGCAATCACAATATGGAGGGGGCTGGCAGAGTTAGTTGACATATGGGACTTGCGATTGCGATCGCAATTGGCGGAATGGGCAGGAGTAATAGGGGCTATGACATAGAACTTTGCGATATGCAATAGCAGGATCACACTCGCAAAAGAGAAGGGGAGACAGGTGATTTTTATATAAGCCTTTGCGATATGCGATATGGTGACATGTGGCCTGCGGGCCCGGTTTAATGCATCGGGAGTGGTGTGGGGTTTATGTCATAATATATGGTTGGGCATTTTAATAAACATGTGATATAATAAAAGGGATTTTGGCATGGTTTGTGATATATGGTGGGAAATGGGGAACACGGCTAGAGTTATACGAATAGAATGGAAATGTGACCATGGTTAGAATGATATAATATGGAAATGTGGCTAGAGTTGGATATACAAAGGGCAGATGGATTAAGGCTAGAGTTTGGGAATTAATATGATAACAAAGGAAAAATGGATCACGGCTGGAGTCATACAGAGGAAATAGGAATCTGTGAAAATGGGGTGGTACTTTGTGGGTCTCGGCTAGAGTTAAAAATCATAATTGCATATTCATAATGGGGGGAAAGATTTTTAACAAAGGATAAATGTAAATAAAATTTAAAATTGTAGCAGAAACAGTTCCCGGGCCTTTATCTGCTTTTGAAGTTCAAACTTCGTCCTGGCCTATCTTTCAATCCAGGAATCGGATTTGAGTGCAGGATATACCATTGGAAAGTTGCTTCTAAGAACTTTCTGATGAAAACACCTGCAGTCTGATCTGATCCAAACATTGGCATGCAAAAATCTCCTTAAATCCTAATACTTGGTGTCTCTTTGGAAATAATTTGCAGGATGAAATATTATTTACAACATCTCAAAAATAATAGCTAAAACAATAACTCATCCTATAAAATTTATAGGACCCTATCAAGAGTGAAGGACATAGTGTTAGATGATGCTTGGTGGGAGAGGGTAGATCTACTTATTCAGATCATGGACCCTATCATTTCTTTGCTTCGGTTTGCAGATACAGACCAACCCATCCTAAGAGAGGTTTATGAGGGATTATGAGGAGCATTATTTTACAGAGTGAGTGCCCCGAGTATGAGACATCACCATAGGCCTTCTTCACCACTATACAGGATATTCTTGTCAGCAAATGGGACAAGAATTGTACACCTTTACATTGTTTGGCTCACTCATTGAACGCAAAATACTACAGCCATGAGTGGCTGAATGGTGGACCTTCTCGCAAATTCCCTCCTCACATGGATGGTGAAATCTCACAGGGGAGGAAAGATGCATTCAAGCGGGTTTTTCAGGATAAAGCATTGCTTAATGAGGTGGAGGATGCCTTTGCAGATTTTTCTACTCGCACTGCTCGATTTGCAAGATATGATCTGATTAGAGACAAGGGGGCTAAGAAGCCCTATTCTTGGTGGGAAAATCATGGGGCAACAAGCCCTCTTCTACACAGTTAGCCATGAGGCTCCTCTCTTAGGTGACTTCATCCTCTTGTTGCGAGAGGAATTGGAGCACATATGGGAATTTGTATAGTGTGAAGAAGAGCAGGCTTGAGCAGTCCAGGGCAGAGACAATGGTGTATGTGCACACCAACCTTCGTCTTATTTACAGGCAGAGGGATGAGTGGTTGAAGGGAAAGACAAATATGTGGGATGCCTTTCCCGATGATATGGGTCTGGACAGTAGTGTTGAGTTGGCATTGGCCAACATGGATCTCAAGGATCCAGTGCTAGAGCCTATCACATTTGATGATAGTGATACTGTAGAGGGGTCATCCTCCACACCAACAGATGCAGAGATGACTTTGGATAAAGGGGAGGAGGATGCAACAGAGGAGAGCAGTGGTGACATGATGATGAGCACAGTGATGCTGATTTTGATGATGACTATGAGGATTGATGACTCATGAGTCATGCGCTACCTGCTGCCTTAAGGTTTGTATACTTGTAGTTGTTTTGTATTTTCTATTTCTATTTGCCATTGGCATTGCACTACCTATGTAACACATTTTGATTTTGATGACTTAATGAGAAAACTACAGTTGTCAGTATCTTTATCTTACTATCTTGTCTTTCTCCTATTGGATCATTGATGAATTGAATATGTATTATGAATTCAGAATTTATGATTTATCATTTATGTGACATGTCACAAATTACAATTGTATTTGAATTTTGTATGTACTATGCATAATGTTACTTTGTAAACAATAAAACTTACATCTAGATGAAGATCTATGTTTGAAATCAATGAATTTGTATCATGAATGAGAATTTGTGTAAGAAATATCTAATTTTTAATATATATATATATATATATATATATATATATATATATATATATATATATATATATATAACGTATCCAAACGTGTCTTGTTCCGAGGGGTCAACGTGTTTGTATCTGACACTCAAATCCCCGTATTTGTCGAATCCCGAATCCACGTGTCAGGTGACTTAGTTGCAAACCCTCTCTGGTGTCTTACTCTCCCTAACAGCCCTTTTGGGACTCCCCACAAACTCTTGATCTTCCTGCAAGGTCTGTTGACGCCATATTGGCTTCCTTCTCCCTGAAGTAACCTCTTGTGGAGCAGAATCCTCCTGCTCATCCCTCTCATCTAAAGATCGTGTACTTGAAGGCTATACACTAGTGGTTTGTGAACCTATCACCTAGGAACTTGTAACTATTGAAACCTATGAACCTGTACTCTGTGATCCTGTAACCTGTGGTATATCCACCTAAGACTTAGGAGCTTGTTGCTCCCCCTTTTCTGACTCATATGACTTCCTAAAGGCTTGATCCTCCTCAAATCTCACATCCCACCTAACCATTATTTTCCTCAAAGCAGGAATGTATATGTTGTGAGCCTTTGAAGTCTCGTGATACCCAACAAGAATTCCCTTTTTTGTTGTGGGCTCTAGCTTTGTCCTCTTCTCTGAAGGGACATGTGAGTAAGTCAAGCACCCAAAAATCCTCAAGTGCCCAACTTCAAGCTTCTTCCCTGTAAAAGCCTCCTTAGGAGTTTTACTCCCCAACACCTTATGAGGACTCCTGTTCTAGATATAAACAGTTGCGTTGCATGCCTCAGCCAAAAGGAAAAATGGTAGACCTTGATCATGTAACATGGCTCTTCTTGCCCCAACAACAACCTTGTTCTTTCTCTTAGCAACCCCATTCTGTTGTGAGTTGTACAGAACTATCAACTCTCTTTTAATGCCCTCCCACACACAAAAATTCTTGAAGTCATTAGAGGTATACTCACCCCCATTATCTGACATCAAGACCCTGATTTTCCTCCATGTCTGGTTCTCCACAAGAGATTTGAACTCTTGGAATTGGCTGAAGACCTAACTCCTGGTCTTCATGAAGTAAATCTAGGTTTATCTGGAGAAATAATCAAGTTAACATAATATTGATACCCACTCAAAGGGATTGATGACATTGGACCACATACATCGAAGTGTACCAAATCAAAAATCCTTGTTGTTCTATTGTCATTTCTTGGAAAAGTAGTCTTGGTATACTTTCCAAGTGCACACCCTTTGCACACATCTTAATGCTCTATATTGAACTCTGGTGATCATATAAAAATCTCCCTCAGCACCCTAAGAGCCCCATGTTGCAAATGAGTCATCCTCCTATGCCATAACTCATAAATCATTGTTACCGCTACTATGTATCAAGGCATGAGCTGGTTGAAACATGAGCGTATATAGTTTCCCTTATCTGATCCCAATCACTTTTGTTGTTGTGACACTGGATCCCTTAGGATGAATGAGTACCTATCCATCTCGGAACACCTCATACCCACTGTCCTCTATGGTAGAAATTGATATCAAGTTCTTCATCAACCTAAGAACATATAATACATCCCTCACTACCATGGGTGGTCGGAACTCCCTCTGAAAGGATATTGTCCCATGCCCAACTACCTTGACCTTGGTGTCGTCTCCAAGCACTACCCCAAGATCCATACCTCTCTCTATAAGATCCATAAAGTGCTCACGTAAAACTATCATATGGTTAGAGGCCCCACTATCTGTGTACCAAACACCAGTATATGTTGCACTTCTAGAAATTAGTAAAGAAAACTTTTGAAACTGAGAGGAAAACTCATCCACTTTAGTTGAAGTTTTTTCTTTGTTTCTTCTTCTTCTTGTTAGGACACTGACCTGCATAGTGCCCAAATTTATGACATGCAAAGCACTTGACTTTGCTCATGTCCTTTTTATGTTCACCTTTTGACTTAGCCCCACCTTTAGGATCTTTCTTGAAACTTTTCTTGCCCTTTGCTGAAAGAGCAACATTTTCTTCATCATCCCCCTGTTGTTGACATGTGTGTCCTAAACCAAGCCTAAGCTCCTCGTGCATGAAATCATCCCAAAGTCTCTCCCAAATAAGCATGTTCTCCCTGGCAACAATCCCATGCACAAAGTTATCCCATGGTTTAGAAAAACCATTTAAGGTTTTCATAACCAACTCTAATTCCTCCACCTTCTCACCAACAGCACCCAACTCATCACACACTTGTGACACTCTAGTAAGGTATGATGTAACTCTATCAGATTTAGTCATCTTGGTGTTCCTTAACTTCTCTTTTAACGCAATCTTTTTTTTTGGTTTGAGAAATGATATACTTGCATAAAGAATCCCACATCTCAAATCCATTATTCTTACCTATAACATGAGGAATCACATGGTCTTTAATGGCATCAAGGATAATCCTTTTGGCTTTAACATTCTTTTTGTTATATTCGGCCAAAAGTGTTGCATCTGTAGAAATTGTGACAGGGTTCTCACCTATGTCCCACTACTCATATTTCTCTAGAATCAATATTATCCTCGCTTTCCATGGGCTGAAATTTCCTACCCCCTTCAATCTATCCTCAAACCTGTAGCCATATGACCTACTCAACTACTAACAAGGTCCAACCCTTTTCTTGGTGAACAATCTGCAACTCTCTTGCAAACCCTAGTGTCTTTCCTTGTTTGGTTTCCCTATCCATTATCAATGCTCTGATACCATGTTTAATTTGACCCAATCACAATTTCCAATCTCAGTAAGTTTCTCGGTATCTTGTTGTTAGGGTTTAATGCTCAAACACAAATGCATTCAAAATTTGAACTTATAAAAGAATACACACTGAATCATTTACTACAAATGCAGAGCGGAAACAAGGGAAAACAAACACATTAAATGACAGAAATTTTCGGGCAATGGCCCTAGAAAAACCCAAAGGGAAAACCAGTAAAGAGAGAATTTTTATAATGAGCCCACAGAAAAATGAGTTTACAAAAAATTCCTTTTCCAACAACAATTAATTGTATCTATATTGAATTCTAAGCTACTTCACCACCTCGAAAATTGTGCCAAGACTCTCAATATTTGTGCAAAAGAGACTACCTTGAAATCTATGTCAAAACCCTTGATTCCTATGCTGAAAATATTGCCTCGAAGTCTGTGCCAAAACCCTCGATTTCTACACAAGAAATACTGCCTCGAAATTTTTGCCAAACTACCTCGATTTTTGTGCAAAAATATTACCTTGAAATCTATGCCAAACTTCCTCGATTTTTGTGCCTCAAAATTTGTGCCCAACTTCCTCAATTTCTGTGCAAAAATACTACCTCGAAATCAGCACAAGGACCCTTGATTTCTCTACCTTGAAATCTATGCAATGACTGTAATGAATGATGTGTTCTCCTTCGTTTTTGTGCTCCTTATTGCTCCTCTCCTCTTTCTTCAACTCTTCTCTATCTCTCTCTTTTAAAAAATGAATTGAATAATAATTTGGTGTCTTTCCCTCGAAACTCCTTTTATGTCTCGACTGTCATCATAACGAATTTTACCTAACCTTATGATCTAGTGGTTCAAATTAAATCCTTGGCCAATAAGACCTATGGTTGTGATATAATCTCTCATTATCACAACTTAAATCATTTTAAAAACATTTTATTCATTAATAATGCACAAAAGTCACTTTAACTTCATAAAATAAAGTTAATGTCTTAGTGACCACTTTTGGACATTCTCCCACATGCTAGACACCAAGCCAATGTGGTAGGCACTTGTCTGAGCTAAAAACTTCAACAACCCACTATCACCTTAGCAACATGTCCTCTCACTTGAGATCGGTCCTCCTCTAACTCAAGGGAGGCTTCCCTACTAGGTTCACTTAGGCATAGTCAATTAGGCACAAGGTTATGTCAATGGTAGCCTTAATGAAACATATTTTTTGAGATTTTTAGGGTTTTTTTTTGTTAAAAAGGAGAAGACAATGGAAAAATATGAAGATCAGTGCCAATATATTAGGGTTATGGAGCCAAGAAGAATCAAATGGGAAGATGGGATTAAGAAAAAAAACCCTCTTAAAGCAGTTATCTGGTGCTTGTGGATTAGGGAAAAAGGTTAGAATCAGATATCTAAATTAACCCCTTAACTAATCAAGGAAAAACATGAAGTCATAAGGCATGGCCCCACTGTTAGTTTTTGTAGCATCGGATGGTGCTCTAGTCTTGACATTTGCAAAAGAGGCTAAGAAACACTAAGACTCCAGCACCCAGAAAAGGTTTCAGGAAAATCCATCTAGAGATGCCTCAATTAAGTTAACTAATCAATAATTAAATTTTCCTATGTCTAACTTAGGGAAAATTATTAATTAACAACAATTAACTGAGGAAGGTGATATTTCTCTAGAAACTCACACAAATTGACTTGGAGATGGTCTCAACCATCGATTAAGTTTTAATCATAGTCGTTGGAATCCCAACTAGGGATTATAAGAAGAAGTCGATGGGTAGATGGAGGAACACACTTGAGATCGATTTCCTTGGGCAGTTCGATTTTCCAAAGAGCAGCAGCATCTGTCGGAAGAGTTAGAGCCAAAGAGAGGACGCAAAGACAGAGAGGGGCAGAGATAGTGAGTCCAGAGGAAGTCTTCCAGTTCCGAAGAGTATCTTGCAGAGAGGCAGAGATAGCCATAGAGAGGCTGACACAAGGGCTGCACAGAAGCCTCTAGAGGGCAATTTCATTTTGCTAGAGAGAAGCTCGTTTTCAGCTCCAAAGGCCGGAAAGTTCTTCCAGAGTGCCGAAGAGACAATTTCTCAATCAGCAACAGACAAGACGACTTGAGTAGTAGTTGTTCCAGGTAGTGGGTTTGGCAGGCTGCGCAGAGGTGATGCAAGGTTCGCATAGGCTAGTTTGGATGGCTCACTTGGAGCTGGAATTCAGAGCCCGGATTGCTCGTGGGATGAGGAAAATTCCTCATAATATTTTTGCCAATATTTTTTTCTATAGGATTGCCAGATATCGGCGTCCAGTTGTACTCGGAATTTCTCACTGCTGCTTAATAATAAAAACCCTCAGCTGTTGCACCGATTTTCCCACATTCGGTTTTTTCGAGGACATTTGCCCAAAAATAAATGTGTCATTTTTATGTGTGTGCTAGTATTTTCTCAGTTTCCAGCTTATTTTCCGCAGCATTTTATTTGTGAAGAAATTGCAGTGTGATTAGTTTGGTATTAATCAAAAAATCAATAAACTATTAATTAGTTAGAACTTAGAAGAATTAATTCCAGTTGATGGATTTCAAGGAATTTTCACATGGTATTAGTGGCAAATTTGATTAGACAGGAAGCTCAGAAGCGGAAGGAAGAAATAGTCCAAATTCAGAGGGAGTCTGGCACTTTGATTTCCAAATTTGCGCATAGGCTGGCTAGGCAGTTTGAACTGTTGGGCAAAGGGTTCAATTTTTCTAGTGCAGCTAACAGGAAAAATTCGCAGACCCCAGTAGCAGTTCCAACAGGCAATGGTGAAGCTAGGAAGTAATTTCGATGAGGCAGATCAGTATTTTCATTGAGCAAATTCCTTGTCTCGGCGCAGAAGGGTTTTGCAGCAGTTGCTAGAGCAAAATCAGCACCGAGTGGAAGAGAAAGTGCCAACACAAAAGGAATTTCTCTTAGAAGGTTTCTAGTTCAATAATCCAATATTTCTAGCAGTAGCAACAAGTAGATTTTCTCACTCCAGAAGGGAGTGCGAATAGCAGAGCTATCAGTTGAGCAAGTGAAAGAGGGAGATTTCCATTACAAGTCGAGTTTTCGCAAACATGGCCACAGTTGGGCTTAGAGATCAGGATAGGTTGGAGCAAGCCTCCAACTACGTCATCTAGAAGGCTAGGATGTTATTCCTGCTAGAATTTGGCATGAAGACCTATGCAGAGAACGTTGTGGTAGAACCTATTGATACAGATCAGCTCAAGGAATTCAAGAAGGAGATGGCCAAGATGGCACAGATGATCTTGGATGGAGTCCGAGACCATATAGTCTCGCATATATCAGCCAAGAATACAGCGAAGGAGATGTGGGATGCTCTCGCACAAGGTTGCGGGAGAGCGCCCCCCCCCCCTCTCACTCCCACTCCCATTTCGCGCTCCGAGCAGGAAAGGCTTCGGAGCGCCTCGGGAGCACGCTCCCTAAAAAAAACGCTCCCTGTCTTTTCGGGAGTGTTTAGCCTTTTTTGCAACAAAAAAAATTGCAGTAATGTTCCAAATGCAATTTTTTTCAAAGAAACAAATAAGTTTTGAGTGGGGCAACTTAATGATCAAGCCTATAGCCCTAGTATTCATATGTGATTCATGGTAATGTTAAATACTTAAAGTAAAAGTGACATTCTCCTTAATCCTCATTTTCATCCTTTTACTTAAATTTTTAACATTACCATGAAATGACTCGGGATGTTTGAGAGTGGTTCCGACCTCATTAGATTTCATATGGAGAAAGTAGAATTTTAGATTTCATTCAAAATCCAGCAAACTTATCATTTTTTCAGGATTTCAAGATTTCAAGAGCCTCAGTAGCAGAGTTAGCAGTGGCGCAAATTCCCAACATCTGACTGGGGTAAGGAAAATTCCTCATAATATTTTTGTCAGTATTTTTCTTTATAGGACTACCAGATATCGGCATCCAGTTGTACTCAAAATTTCTCACTGCTACTTAATAATAAAAAGCCTCGGCTGTTGCACCGGTTTTCCCACATTGGGTTTTTCCAGGGACATTTATCCAAAAATAATTGTGCCAATTTTATGTGTGTGTGCTAGTATTTTCTCAGTTTCCAGCTTATTTTCTGCAATGTTTTATTTGTGAAGAAACTACAATGTGATTAATTCGGTATTAATAAAAAAATTAATTATCTATTACCCAATTAGAAGAATTAATTCTAGTTGGTGCATTTCAAGGAATTTTCACACCCACTAGAAGGGATCCTTCCAAGAGGAAAGCCTCCAACCACAAAATCAACTATGGCATGAAATAGAGTGAAAAACCCTTACTAAGGAACTTTGGAGTATGGCCTAGCAAGGAAGATTAAACGTACCCCAAAACAACAAAAGGGAGCATGTGAGAAGAGCCTCTAAATGTCCTCCCTCCAAGTCACAAAGTTTTCCTTCAAATAGATTGAATTTTGTAGCCTTATTGTAGTTTTGAACAATTACAATAATGCCTTTAATGATCTAGATGAAATAACCAAGAAAAAATAGCTTTTAAGTCAAAAACATTCCCACATAGATAAGCCCTTAACAACAAAAAAGCTTCCATAAAGATATTTACATTAAGCTCCAAGGAGAGGAGAGCTCTCGAAATCCAACCATGAGTACAAATGAGGAAGCTCTCCTCTATTTATAGAGTGAGATTTGACTTCCTTTAAAATTAAGTAACAATATTTCATTTAATTCCTTAGATCTAGCCTGAGAAAACTAAATCTAACTCTACTAAAATCTTGCCCCAGAATTTCAGCCCTACAACGATTGCCCCAATTACTAAGAAATTTCGGCCCCTTGCAACAGTTGCCCCAGAAAAATGTGAACCACAGAGAGAGAGATCAACCCACATATGCGAGTTGCTAAAGAGAGAGAGAAGAGAGAAATCCCGGACTTCTTCGTTCTTCTTGTCCTTCGCTTGCTTGCCCAGAAACTATGTTGTGTGAGAGAACGTGAATGCCCAAATGGAGGTCGAACTGCCTTTATATGATAGCCTGTCTTGGGTGAATGGATGTGTCTCTTGGCCAAGGTCGACTTGACTTGGAGGGAAGCTGACTTGTCACTTTTGGAGCCAAAATTTACATTTCAATAATTCAAATTTTCATCTTTAAAAAGTCGCAATAGGACTTTGACTCAAAATATTTTTTTCTTTGGCTCAAGAATTTAAAATATGCTTTACAATGATATATACAATTACATCAAGTGATCAAATGTACATTATGAAGATTGGCCATAGTTACAAATTCAACACTCCATATCCAGTTCAAGATACAATACATGTAGATCCCAAAGAGCTATATTTCATCCAAGAAACAAAATTTATGATAAATGCAATTTCGTACATTTTTGAAATGGAGTCGCCAAGGTGAGTTGTCAATGCCTTCACAATCGTGCTTGTCTCACCTAACAAGCACATAGTCTTCAAAATTTGTAAGAACAAAGTCTTCACTCTCCAATAGAACTCCCTGGATGGAAAGATCTTCAAGCTCGAACTTCATCCATTTTTGTCTTCTTGGGAACCATACTCTATCCCCAACAACTGTGCCAAAAATGCTACAACAAAATCTCGTACTTCTTGAGATAAAGTTCAAATCAAAGGGGGCCACTAGCTCTCCTACAACTCAAGGGGGTTCTCTTTGGAATAGGATTGTTAGGGCTTGGAAGTTCTAAGATTTGGGTTCGAAAGTTCCTATGGCTCAATATAAAGACTAATATCAACCAATAGAGGCTCAAATAGGTTATCAAACACACACAATCAAGGAATTAGTGGATGGTCTTCAAGAGAAAACCCTGGCAAAATAGTTTTAAAGATTAAAAGAAAAAATGGATGGAGGATAGAAGATTAGTGCATCAAGGAATCAAACAATTTTAGGGTTTCCTTGGAGTGATAACTAAATATAAACAAACTAGGGCAAATAAACTAACTTACCATAGGATTTGAGATCTAGGTTTTCAAACTTTTTGAATGATTAAGGGAAAGAAAAATCTATTCCTATTCCTCAAATACTTGGAAGAAGGATTTAGCTTAACAAGGGACCATGAAGCAAGTACCAAATAAACTAACTTAGCACATGAGCATTCACCCAAGAAACATAATACCAAGACAAAGCAAATAATCCAACTTACTTCACCATGTATCATCCAAGATCCACCATAAGCATCCATGAAAAGAGATCAAATCACATTCCAATTTGCTCAGCTCATCCACCCATAGCCAAATTATAAGAGAGAGGAATCGTAGAAATTTCAAACCTCCTAGGGGATTTCTCCCCCAAATCCAACCATGAGAAAATGAAAGGAAGTGCACCTCTATTTATAGAGGAGGTGCTCAACTTTCCTCACATTAAAATAGTAATTTTCTAAGCTAAAATCCCACAAATTAGCCTGAGGGGCAGAATGCCCTCTTCAAGAATTAATTAGACAAACTTGCATAATTTGTGGGGCATTCATGCCACATATACAAAAATAAAGGTGCAAAAGCCCTCAATAGGGGACCCATCTCCATAAAGAAGGGGCGCAAAGGGTTCTTGGTGCAGCATCCAGCCTCCAAAGGCCCTTCAAAGATTCCTTTCTTCCATGAAACATGCAAACCCACTTATTAAAAGCCTCTAAAGCAAGCACATAGCCCCAAAACCTCCACCAAGGTGGGCAAGTAAGTTCCAAGATACATACCTAGCCTCCAAAGCCTCCAAATAATGGGTCTCCTCCAAAAATGACTTCAAAGGCACCATAGTGGCCTCCAAAGGCCCTCCATATGTGAACAGATGTGTTCTAATGATAAGACACCTTCATTAATAAGGGGGGCTGGTCCGTTCATGTCAGTTGTCCTTATACAAGACTTGATCTTCAAATGCTTTCCATAAAGCATGTAAACAATACCCCCATCACTACATTCAAGGTGATTATTATATTCCTTTGAAAGGCAACAAGCCATGTCTTCCAATGCCAATATTAACCATCCAATCCAGCCAGCCAAGAGGTCAGTTCCCCCAGTGTATGTGATGAAAAAGCCTGGTCAAGTTGGTCCTAAAAGGTCAGCCCTCCATGGAAAGGATATCAATATAGTTTGGAGGTCGACTCGTCATGTCCTGCTTCAGTTTTAAGACATAAAGGTTAGCTCTAATCTCCAAAAGACTGCTTCGCACGTGTATATATGTACGCACACAATACCTCATTTCCTTTATACAATTTCCCGAGGTATAACTCTCTGCCCTTACAGGATCAGAACACATAGCCACAAGGACAGTCCTCTGCTCGGATAACAAATCTAAACTTACTTTTATCTAGGATTCCTGTAAGCACAAATCACCAGTCCCACTGCCAGGCCGAGTTTCAGTGAATTAAAACCTCAGCCTCCCAACCACAGAAACAGCGCTGAAGTTAATGGACTGACATGCAACATCATTTGGTTAATTCATCAGTTTGCTTGGTATAGGTTCAAATTTGTCATTTGCTTTCCAATCTACCAGGTGTTCCCTTAAAACCTGCTTTGAAAATATCAACATACTGCTTCTAAATACAGGCCTTAGTTAGACTTTAAGACCTCCAATCTGCTGGAGAAACTCTGCAGGCAAAATCTGCTCAAAAACTGACTGTTAACAAGGGTTTACAAACTTGAACTGACTGTTAAAAAGGGTTCACAAGCTGGAGCATTTATGCCTATTTGAAGTTCCCCTTATCACTTGTCAACAGATCTGCAAATCATGCTGGAAACGTCTTAATAATTTTGTGAATGCTATTCGAGGATTCTACCAAATGCAATAGCCCGGAGCTTGGGCGCTTTCTGCTTCTATCTTAGCCACATATTCTTCACCTCCTAAGGTTTGGCACCCCTAGCGTTACCCTACACATTTATGGGTAACCGGCCAAAACACGTCTTGCACGTGAGTCAAGACTAGTGACTTTAAGTTCCGCACTACCTGATTTTCCCTTCGTTTTTTTCGTTTTTGAAGTTGCTTGAAGAAGCACACACTGAGGTTAATGGTAGTATTGAATGATACATGCTTTCTTTCACTTAGATATCAAGCTTCGTGTTAAGCCCAAGACCTATACATGGCCTCGTCCCTTTTTGAGACATGCCATTCAGGTGGAGCGGGCCACAATGAAAATGCGACTCAAGGGTGACTGAATACTCTTACAAGTGAACCAATGTCCAATTGGCAGTTCATGTTAAGATTGATTATTTTATAAATATTGTATAATGATGATTGTTACTTTAATTTAGCTTTTATCTTTATGTTAAAAAAGATGAGATTCCATCGTATTGTTTTTATGAGTTAACCAGTTAAGAATTTTGGTATTATTACAAATATTTTGAACTTGAAAATTAAGGTGAACATTCACAAGACATTTTAAGAGTGTTTTCAGCTCTTCACCTTATTCAAATATTTTCATAATGACAAATTCTTTCATTCCTGACATTTCAAGAATTCTCCAGCCCTTTGTTTTACTGTAAAACTTATAAAAATTCATTCTTATTTTAAGAATGTTGATTTTAACAAACAAAGATTTCCAACCTACATTCGTAAGTGGATTGAAATTTTAAGAATGTTGTCCAAGAACTTCGTTAATAGAGATGTCGCCATTATTGAACGGTTAAAATAGACCACTGTCAATAATGTGAATCAGTGCATATGATGCCCGTCCTGTAAAGTCCCTTGTGGAGTGCTAAGCAATTTCTATGTCGGTTTCTTCATAAAAGTCTGCAACGAAAACTGCAGAGAAGTACCTAATGAGAAAATTTTACACAAAGAATCATATTGAATGATCTCCCTGCCATTAAAGATTCGAATTCAAGATTCAAAGGTAACTTAAATTTGTCCTCTTTAAAGGTTTAATGGTACCAGAAGAAACGCGTACCCGTTCCCATGAACGGAATAAAATCGTCCGTGATAACTTCGATCCCCATCTCTGCAAAGAGATCCACGGCGGCCTGGCGAGACGCCTCTTCACTGTTGCAAAGAACGCCATCCATGTCAAATAGAACAGCACTGACCTTCTCGGCCCCTGCCACCGACTCTGGACGACGCTTAACGGACGGCTCCGAACTGGCTATAACTCCCTCTCTATCTTTAGCAGCGCCGCAGTAGAGCTTGGAGTATTTGTTCTTCATTGTTGCCCATCCTGATAAATGAGAAATCCTTAATGGCATTGGACAGAAATTGCTTCTGTGAATGGTGCCATTCATAATCGTAATTCCGACAAGGGAATGGCGCATTGCCATGGCAGCATTAACGAATTAGCCCTTCTTCCGAGGTCTTCTTGTTTCAGAATTGAGCTGATCTGCTTCACCTTTGGCGAATCGAGAGGTGACTACAGAGCGCTGGCTCTGATCATGCCATGTCAAATTGATTCCTGTCCAACGGTATTTTGTCCCTCATCCTGCCAAGTCTTTTATCCTCTCATCGTTACTTAAAAAATAAAAATGATCACAAAAATTAATGGCGTTCTTTATGTTTTTGAATTTTTCGCTGAAAAAAATTGATTAAATATTCATCTATGTGGTTTATATTAGGTTTTTGATTATATATATATATATATGAATTCAATGCACCAAAAAACAAGTTAACCCAAAAAAGTCAAACAAGTCAAAAAAAAAAAAAAATTATTAAAATCTAAAAGAATAAATTATTTTCATATAAAATAAATTAAAATATAAAAAATGTTCTCTATAACAAAATGTTTTCTATTACGTCAGTAAGTATTAGTAAAGATGTTATAATGTCCCATAAATATTTTAGCTTAGTCAAAAAAAAAAAAAAAATTATGTGAAAATAAAATTAACTCAAAACTAAAATAATAAATATTATAAGTTACTATTATTATTTTTATTTATTTATGTTGGGTAATTAAGGTAAAATTGACTTGGTTAATTTATCCGTGATTTTTAAGCTCAAGGTTTATGAGAACTTATGAAATAGCTTATTTAATGGGGAAAAGTAAACCAACCTAAATCTATCTTAACTTTCTACGAGCACCTAGAGGAATCAAATCTCTTTTCATTTTCAAAAATGTTTGCATCACTTTAAAAGAGGTTTGCATCTCCAGAGATTTAATCCCTCTAAGAATTTGGTAGATCCATAGATTTGATCCCCTCGTTGCTTGGTACATCCAAAGTTAAGATAATCTAGATTGGTATATATGTACATTTGACACAAATTTAATTTCATGGAAATATGCATTATGTTTAAAGTGTAATTTCTTCAATGTTTAACAAAGAAAATATATAACGTTCAATTTTATTTTATTAAATATAATAATAATTTTGATTTTATTAAATATGTTTTTAAATATAATAATAATTTTTAAAAAAATACTATTAATTATAAACAAAATATCTTTATATTTATTTTGAATAAAATATTTTAAATAATTGAAAGTAAAAAATCATTGTAATTAGTCCCAAGGGGCAACTCAATTCGCCATGGTTGTAAAAATAAAGTGTTGTGTGCGAGGAGGTTTGAGGTTTGAATCCCCCGATAGAATGTTATGTGCGAGGAGGTTCGAGGTTCAAATCCCTTGATTCACTTGTCCCTTAAGGGGCATATATAGGTAGGCACCTAGCGGTTATATTGGTAGTGGTTGGAATAAAAATAAAGTGTTGTGTGCAAGGAGGTTCGAGGTTCAAATCCCTCGATAAAATGTTATTTGCGAGGAGGTTCGAGGTTCAAATCCCCTGATTCACTTGTCTCTGAAGGGGCATATATAGGTAGGCACCTAGCGATTATAGTGGTAGCAGTTGGAATCGACCCCATGTCAAGCGAATACGAGATCAACGAGATTCCTCTATATTAAAATAAAAAATAAAAAATAAATTATTATAATTAAAATATTTTTGTTTTATATGGTTAAATATAAAAGTTTAATTTTTTTTATTACACATAAAGGGGACACATGATGGGTATATGTAATTATAGCATTGTCTTTATAAATAGAATATTTTGTATAATATTATTAATTTATAATGATATAGTGTAAAATAATCGAGGTAAGAAATAACTTTTTACATAGGGAAATGTGTAATTATTTAGGTATTGAACATGAACTTCATATGCAATATTTAAAAAATGATAATGATAAAAAATATTAAAAATATATATATATCAATTATTTATATATAGTTGTAAGGAAAAAATTAATTATATGTCCTCATATGGGGTGATAAAAAAAGTCTAAGGTGAGGTGGTACCCCCATTGTCACCTCACTCAATAGAGGAGGGAGGTGTGGGTACCATCCCCGCGCCCCCCCACCCCCCCCACCCATCTATTGTAACACAAATGTTTGATCCCACATCATTTCCAAGCATGTACACATAAATGACCCAAGGTGGCACATACATGAAACTTTTGGATGGTGTGTGGATTTTTATGGAGTTGAACAATGAGTTTAACAATTTTTGTTTGGCAATTAGTAGTATGGTCTTAGCTTCGCTCTGTGTCTTATTTCTTAACTTGGTAAGGCTCCATGATGTTTCTTTTTATGCACTAGGGGAAGGTCAAGGTCCTCTTGGCCTAGCATCCCCCTTGGTGGTGTTAATTCAGTTCAACACTGTGATGAATTAGAGTGTGAACATGGTCAACCAATGAGTTATGCCTTGTGTGCAGGTGTTTGGATACAAGTACTTGTTAAACGATTTCCAATCAATATTTTCTCAAGGTTTACTCATCCATCTCATTGGTTGCAGGCTACTTCGACCCGACCCTCTCTATTTCCTATTGGGTTTTCGGTTCTCATTACCATCGCAAATTTATAAATTATCAATAATTCGTAGAGGCCTAGCGGAGTTTTTAGGATACTTTCCTTATTATATTGCCTTATGCTAATTCCTTGATTGGAAGGGACGCTTTATGTGGCCTCATGGTTCTTTTCTTTCCTGGTTTTGTTGACTCCACTATTCAAACCTGTCACCTATCTACTTCACTATTTACCCCCATTTCCTCAGTCGTGTGTCTCTTCTCTCATAGCCTCTCCTCGGTCCTACTTCGCCCATGTGTCGGCATCCATGATGCAATAGTGTGCTCGTTTTTGTAGGGGCTCAAGTAGTTGTGACAGCTTGGGTAGATCTTGAGCTTGCTTGCGAGCTCAAGTTGTGTCCAACTTTATTGCACTTAGACTCCATAAAAAATTCAAGAGGAAATTGAGAATGCATAAGCAGATGTGATAATGGATCGTGCTCAATACATGGACACTAAATTTTTAGTATCCCTAACATATTGGGTACTAGAGACATATCACACTTGAGCATGCCAAAACCAATACTTATAAACCATTACCCTACACTAGCAGATAAAATCACTACTTAGTGATGTTCTCCTTGAAAAAAAAAAGAAGTCAAGCAGGAGATTATGCTACAATTGGATGAGATACATATCGAACATAGAGATATGGATGAACGATCGGCTCACGTAGAAGTAACTCTAACTCGTGATAGGGGACCTTTGGACATCCCTACAAACCTAGAACCTATAGATATTTAAGCCTTCTCTTGATATGGTTTCATTGGCTTACAATCTTACTATGCATCCTCAAGATGCTCTCTATTATTTTGCTTATTCAGATAGTTATGCATGTTTGTTATTAGCCATCTTGTTATTAAGCTAATTAGGATAATTTATAGTCTTTTGTGGCAGTAAAATTGGCCTTTTGGGATGGGCACATAGCATATATTCCATGAACTTTATCATTGTATATTGTTGTTATACTATTTTTGGAGTTAGGATCTCCTATTTTGTCATTCATCTAGTTTCCCCAATGGCACGCCACAACAATAGGAATCCTAGTGAAAATGTATATTTGATTATGTAAATAATGAAATGATATATGTGTGTGTGCAATTAATACTTAAAGGAAATAACCCCTAGATGTGGATGGCATCTGTCAATAATTGTCCTAATTGCATTAATAATCCTCATGCAAGCGCACCACAAGTGGCATTCTGGAGCCTTTAATTCTCCCTTTTGGCTTGCATATCCATTGATCCTAATGAATTTCGATTTAGTGCTCCATATCCCCTGCATTGTCTCCCTATACTTGGCATTCACGCCTCATTTACTCCACAATCACCTTCCCCGACGATGGCGAACCTTTTGGTTTTTTTACTCTCTCTTGCCCGACTATTTCATGATGTGACTTTGTCTCTCATACGGCTACACTCTCCTCTCCCACCTAGAGAATCATTGACATTCCCCATACTACTTTTCTCTCCCCTTCCTTATTATCCATCCTGCTACCATGGTTCGTGAGTGTGGATGTGTCAAGCGTGGAGGCGGTGGACGTGGTCATGGGCACCCCCTTCATGTTGCATATTTTGATGAGAAATTCATTCTTTTCAGCCCAGACATTCTAATAAGCATTCGTCGTAATGTGGTTTCTCTAGAAGTTAATGAACACAGGCGCCTTGGCGATGGGAAATGGGCCCTCAAAAACTTACTTTACAGGCACTTATGGAAGCAACAACAGGCCAAGGAAGATGCCTCGATGAAGGTTGTTGAGGCCAACGCCCAGGTCAATCGCCTCCGCTAGTCTTTGTGTCAACTATCCCGCTACTTCAGTATCTCCTTCCCTCTTGTCCCGCTCTCCCCTTCCTCTTCCATCTCTCAAGATGACAATGGCTCTCTCCCTAACTCGCTCGTCTCTCCCTCCCCTTCTGTTTGAATAGATGAAGCTCAGCAACATGGTCAAGTGAGTGGGGAAGCAAAGCAGGCTTCAACCCAACAAGTCTCAAGTCCATATGGATGTATCATTGTCGAGGAACAACCAGAAGACATTTCAGCTCAAGGGTAGACCAGTAATGTGCCAAATGGCTCTGCGACCTCTAAATGCAAGAATTTTTTTTAATTTGTCTCTCTTAATGGCTCCCATGCTCAATTATCAGGAAAATCATTACAAGGATTTTTGTATTTTGGTCAACAATTATGTGTGCTACTTTGTTTGGCTATGATAAGTATGATAGCATATGACATGTACAGGTATGACAGCATAAGGAAATGCACTTTTAATTTTGAATTTGTTTGTAATCAAATGCTTCTAAATTTTCTCAATTTGTTTCCACTACATGTCAG
Source organism: Pinus tabuliformis (assembly GCA_031772625.1). Lineage (NCBI taxonomy): Eukaryota > Viridiplantae > Streptophyta > Pinopsida > Pinales > Pinaceae > Pinus > Pinus tabuliformis. Next base: position 1,180,815,323 of record CM062804.1, read on the forward strand.
ATGTACTGCTAGCCCACAATTGACAACCATATATAATCATCGGAATCAGTAGAAGCTCAAAAAGAGTTTGAGTGGTTTTCCAGTCCCATAACTCTGCCTCTCTACACCTATTTTGAAAAGCATAAAATTCATTCCAACCCCCTAAAGTTCTTTTCTTTCTATAGCCATCCAACTTAGATTTATGTTGAAGTCAATTATGAGGTATTTGTAAACTGCAACTTCTTCCATAATGTTGCCTTCAAAGTAGAACTTATGTTTTCTTTTTCTAGAGAAAACCACTACTTTCGTTTTGCTAATATTGACTTGCATCCCCACCCTTCTACAAAAATGATCAAGGGATAGTAAGTTCTCTTGTAAACGAACAATAGATTTAGCAATCATAATAAGGTCATCTACATACAAAAGAAGCCTTCTAACAAACTTGCCCAAATGAATATCATCACCCCCTTGTGAACTTAGCCACTCCTCAAGCTTGTCGATATATAAACCAAAAAGGGTAGGAGACAAGGGGCAACCTTGCTTGACCCTGATAGCACTTCAAAGAATAAATCTTCACCGTTGTTTCTCACATGGTAAATAGCCATAAATAAATATGTGTATATTGTATACATATGCAGAATATTTCATTCACTACACTGAACTATTCCATTAACTACACATTTAATCTTGATTTGTGTAAATTATTTGGTACCGAGCCTCACAAATTGATCAAAATTTCTTAGACGTGTCATGGTGGCATTGCCACAAAAAGAATCTATGGTGAATTTAATGTACCAATGTGCTGAAATTTTCACAACTATGGAGAATCTATAAAGTGTAGAGTGTTTATCAAGTTTTATTTATTATTTATTATTTATTTTATTTATATGGTTAGGTGTGAAATGTAATATATTTTTCATTATTATTATAATAAATAAATAAATGTTATTCCTTTCCTTCATGACTTTTTCTTAGCTAAATTTTCCATAAATTCTAGTGTATTATTTGAGTTAAATTATCTTTTCCTGCTATATTTTATTAACCTATATTTCGATCTATATCATAATTTTTGTATATATATATAATAATAATAATAATAAATGGATAAGTAGTGTAGAATCATAATTGATTTTGAATTCAAAAAACAAATCATTTTTCAACCACTCACACTCAAATGTCCCACCAAACCTTTCTTACATATTTTCTTTTAATTATCATAAAAAGGAACTAAAGAACTTTTAACGATGAATAAAATTTGAAAGGGCGTTGAAAATCTTCATTCATCTAAAATCTGATATAGAATTGGAAATATTTTTTCATCAAGTGAGAAGGGGTCATGGCAAAAATATGCTAATAGATACACATTAGTCATAACTTTTCATGACAAAAACCATGCGGGTGTGAAAATGCATCTCTAATCAATTAATTCAAGTTGGGTAGCAGTACACTTCCCTAAGTAAATTCTACGTGAAGCAATAAAAGCACGACCATGTGATAATCGTGAAAAGCATTGGTTAATTGATTATGTTTGCTTTTTTTATTATTTTATGTTTCGATGTTTGATTATGTTTATTGTTTTTTTTTAATATGTTTTTTTTACCTAATGAACTTAGTATTTTGGAAAAAAGAAATAGAAATTTGAATTATTTGAATTTATAAATAAATTTCTTAATTCTAAAAAATAATATTTTTTTCAAAAAAACTCCAAAATATAAAATAAATAAATTACAACATACAAAACTAGGAGCATCTACTAAGATGCATGAAAAGCTTGGTGTTTTTTATATCTTTATCTATGTAGATGATATACATTACGTTGTTAAAAGGCATATAATAAACAATAATTTGAGCAGAGATGGAGTTGGATATGTAAATTGTCTTATAATAAAGATAATTCACTAAGGACTCTCACGTATGGATGCAATTTGATGGACAAATTGCTTGTAGCTCTATCTTCTTTCATATGCTTATGATATGCATTCATCATTAAATGTTTAGCCAACCAAATATTATCTTCATCTGCCATAAGACCTTCTATTCATTTGTTGTGGTTAAACCTTACTCACAGTTGTGTATTAAACTTCCATTCACCATTAAATGTTGACCAACCGAATATGGCTTTCATCTGTTTGAGGACATTGTATTCATTTGTTGTCTTTAAACTTCACTCAAAGTTGTGTGTTCTAAATGTTGCCATTCACCTTGATGTGATTTATTTAAGCATGACAATGAACTTTGTTCATTGTCATTTTAAAAAATATATGTTAATCAATATGCTAAATAACAATTATCATTAAATAACGCTTATTCTCTTTTAAAATCTATGTAAAAGAAGAATTAATTTGGCGTCGTGGAGGAGGGATATGGTATTTAAAAGAAATTTGTCTCTTCGCCTTTTACATCTGTAATCAACTAAATGCATATCTATGTGATTAATTAAAATAAAATGCACGTTCTATGGCTTCAATTTACAAGCTACCCAGTCCCAAAATGTTTGAAAACCTTTGAAGGCTAGCAATAATTTCAGTTGTAAGATAGAGAAAAACCTAAGCAGCTCACAGGAGTTTACGCAAAAAAATTTATAACCTTTGAAGGTTGGCAATAATTTCAGTTGTAAGAAAGAGAACAACCTAAGTGGCTCACAGGAGTTTTCAAGATATAACGACGACTTTGGAAAACTGATTGCAACTAGGTATCAGAATAAGGTATGTTTCTCTTGCGCCTTTGCACGCAAATTATATAGGAGTAGGGGTAGGCGATAAAGACTGCATATGAAATTACCAACATATAAAAGGAAAGATAAGGAGAAAGTCAAATTTCTTTTATTGTTATGGCTTCCAACAAAAATGTCAGACCAGGTAGTAACTCCACAAAATTCAATTCATATTATTCCTTTAGGTTGGTTTTTATTATATACATGAGGGAGACTATTCACTTCATCTTCAGATGACTGTTCATATTAATTAATTATTTATTTACATTATATTCACCCAATCCTGATGATTAGGTGTCAACATTCCCCCCCTTAATCTAAAGGGATGTTGGTGAGTCCAAGCATCATTCTAAATCATTCAAGCTTTTCTCTTCCAAATGCTTTGGTGAAGATGTCGGCAATTTGCTCATTAGTGGAACAATGACGGAGATGGATTGTTTTGGCCTCAACATGATGTCGAATCAGATGATATTTGGTATTGATGTGCTTCGTTTGATCATGGAACTTTGGGTTCTTGGACAACTTTATTGCAGAGGTATTGTCAATCATGAGTGGAGTTGATTGTACTTGTTTTACTGCAAATCTTCAAGAATTTTCCTAAGCCACACAATTTCCTTTGTTGCTTCAGCTGCTGCCATGTATTCTGCTTCTGTTGTGGAATCTGTTGGAACTGATTGTTTACGTGATCTCCAGGAGACAGCTCCTGATCTAAGACTCATAGCATATCCTGAAGTAGATATCCTAGTTTATTTGTCTCCATCGAAGTCTGAATTTGAGTATCCAATCAAACTGAAGTCGTCCACCTATGTATACTTGATTCCAAAGTCTTGAGTTCCCTTCAAGTACCTTAGAACTCTTTTTGCAGCAGACCAATGTCCCTCACAAGGCTTTTGCATAAACCTGAAGAGGATTCCAACAGCAAACAAAATGTCTGGTCTGGTAGTAGTTAGGTAGTTGAGACTTCCTACAAGTTGTCTGTATTTTGTTGCATCCTCAAATTCTTTTCCTTCAATAGATGTAAGCTTTAAGTTTTGTTCCATTGGAGTAGTAAGAGGATTGCATTCTGTCATGCCAAACCTATTCAACAGATCTCCAGTGTATTTCTTTTGAGAAAGAAATATGGACTTCGGATGTTGGGTTACTTCAATACCAAGATAGTAATGAACATAGCGCAAATCAATCATCTCAAAAAAATTTCCCAATTCCTTCTTTATGGATGCAATGTAGCTTTCATTGTTCCTTGTCATCAAAAGGTCATCTACATATACTACAAGATATACAATTGTTTTTCTAACTTTCTTGACAAATAAAGTTGCATCATCAAGATCATAATGTTTGAAATTGAGTTTTAGAAGATGCTCAGATAGTTTTTCATACCAGGCTTGCGGTGCTTGTTTGAGGCCATACAAGGACTTCACAAGTTTGCATAGTTTATGTTCATGTCCTTTCACAGCAAACCCTTCAGGCTGGGACATAAAAATATTCTCTTTTAGATCTCCATTCAAGAAAGCAGTTTTTACATCCATTTGATGGACTTTCCAACCATTCTGAGCTCCTAGGGAAAACAATGTCTAGATGGTAGCCATTTTGTTGTGGGGGAAAAAGTCTCCTCATAATCGACCCCTTCTTTCTGTGCAAAACCTTTTGCCACAAGCCTAGCTTTGTGCTTGTCAAGTAAGCCATCAGCTTTATACATGTTCTTGTAGACCCACTTGCAGCCAATTGGTTTGGTTCGTAATGGAGGATCAACCAGCTTCCAAGTGTCGTTCTTTATGAGGGCATCATACTCCTTTTGCATCACTTCTTTCCATTCATCACGAGAAGCAACTTCTTTGAAGGAAGTTGGTTCAAAATCTGTAGACAAGTTCAATTCACAATCATAAGAAACTTCCATATCAACAGGTGAATTAGAGTCATCTACATCACCTCCATTTTTCCGGTTTGAATTTCTAGTTCCTATCTTTCCAACCTCATCAGGATGAACACTTTCAAGTGTCTTTGTCAGCCACTTTGGGGGACCTTTCTCAGATGGTCCAAGCTGCTCCATTGATTGAGTTGGGACTGAATCAAGATTGAGTCTCCCAATTCTATCAATCACATCACTTAAAGCATCATTTGTTGTTGGAGTTTCATGCGAGGGAGAGTGTTCTTCAGAAGAAGATTCCACATGTTGATCTAGTATAGGAATCCCCCCTTCAAAATGTGGAATCTGATTATCAAATTCTTGAAATGATTTTGCTTTTGTGAATCTATCCAAGTGATCAAGTTGTCGCTCAAAAACATTGTCAGCTTTGGATGATTCAAGAAAAATTAAATCTCTAGATATAACAAACTTTTTATTTAATTCATCATCGAGACAATATGCTTTGGAGGTGTTTGAATACCCTAGGAAGATACACTTACGACTTCTTGCACCAAGTTTGTTTCTATGTACCTTTGGTATCAAGGCATAATAGGTGGAACCAAAGACCCTGAGATGCTTTACCGAAGGAACATGCCCATACCACATTTCATATGGAGTCTTGTTTCTAATAGCGTTAGATGGACATCTATTCTTTATATATGCAGCACATAGAAAATCATCAGCCCAAAACATTATCTTTACATTTTTTAAGAAGAGCTTGGATCGTACCATATTTAAGATTGTCCTATTCATTCTTTCAGCTACACCATTATGTTGGGGATTATAAGGTACAATTGTTTGATGTTTGATCCCATGTTGGCGAAGATAGTTTTCAAATTCATTTGATGTGTATTCTTTTCCATTATCAGTGCTAATAGAACCAATATGAGATTGTGCATCATTTGCAATCCATTTATGAAAGTTATTGAATGTTTGAAAAACATCATATTTGTTCTTCAATAAATCCAACACATTCTGGTGTAGTCATCAATAAATGTCATCATATATTTATTTCCATTTGTAGAAGGAACAGGCATTGGACCACATAAATCTGAATGAATGAGTTCAAGTTTTCTATGTGTCCTTGAATGTGAATCATGAAAAGAGTGTTTGCTATGCTTTCCTAGAATACAAGCGTCACATTGCTTAAATTTCCTAGGAATTGTAGGCAAACCAGAAACACCGTTTTTCTTCAACAAGCGGAGGTTGTCATAGTTCAAATGTCCAAATCTAGCATGCCATAATAAACTTGATGGAAGTGTACCTTCTTCATAATGAGAATTGTATGAGAAATGTTGTGTACGAGCAGAGGTACCCTGCAGCTTGATAAGCCTTTCTTCTTCTATTCCCCTCATGACGAGTGAGTGGTCAGATGCTTTTCTCACCTCAAGCTTGCCATCAAACATATGAATGGAGTGACCTTGCTCGCAGATGTGAACCAAGGACAACAAGTTTCTCTTCAGCTGTGGGAGATATAGAACATGGTGCAGAAGAAAGTCTAGAAGACCAGGCAATTTATGCCTGATTGTGCCAAGCCCTAATGGCTTGATTTTTGAATGGTCTGCAAAGTATATTGCTCCATCAACATTGTCAGTAAATTCTTCAAAAAAATATTTTCCATGAGTCATGTGGCAAGTTGCTTCTGAGTCAAGCAACCAATCATTTTTCCAAGAAGCAAGTGAAGCATTAAATAAATCTTCATTTACTCCAATATTACATTGTGCCACAACATAGTGAACAGATTCAGGTGCTTTACCTTTGTCTGTATCATCAATTTTACCTTTCTGTTGGTTTCTTTGCTGCTCAATTTTGTCCCATGGTAGCTTGCATGTAGAGGCATCATGTGATCCATTTCTTTTGCAGCGTATGCAGTGTAAATCTACCTTTTCTCCTTAAGAGTGTTTGCCCCCCCGCCTTTGAAATATCTTCCTCTTCCTCTTCGACCACCTCTTCCTCTAGAAGAATCTTTAGCAGGATTCTTTTCTTTATGAGCAAGGCACACAACCTCTTCAAAAGATTTAGGGGTTGTCTTCTTTCCAAAAGCTTTCTCTCTTTCAACAAACTTTTTCACAAGAGAGTCAAAGGTGATATATTTGAGATTTCCATTTGCTTGAAATGACTCAAGATAATTGGAGTAAGTAGGATAAAGTGCCTTGAGAAAAGCGAAAAGAGGAATATCCAATTCAACCTTAGTGGATTTGATATCATGCATTATAGACTTTACTTCAGATGCAAGAGCAAGAGGATCATTATTTTGCAGTTCAAGAGTGAATAGTTTAATCATGAGTTGAATAACTTCAAGTGCAGAATGTGAGTCATAGAGTTTTTTTCAGCTTTTGTAAGGCTTCAAAATCAGTTGAAAATGACGAAATATGGTGACTCACCTCTTCATTTACAAATGCTGCGATTAATGCATAAGCTTTGTTGTTCTTGTTTTCCCAAATGATGAGCTCTTTGTTTGATGTAGGTTGTTCTGGCTCTTTGTATCCGTCTCCAACACACACTCCTTTCCACAACTCATTGAAAATGAGCGTGTGTTTTATCATTCATGACCACTCAGGATAGTTCTCTTTGCCAGTGAGAACTATTCCCACAATGGATATGATTGAATGCATACTGTAACAAAAACTTCTGCTGCAATTTTTTTTAACTCCTAATGGGAAAAAATATATTTTTGATATGACTGGACAGAAAATTCAAATGTCAATACGTAAGACTGTAAATACACAAAACTATACAGCGCATTCAACTGGACAGTGCTCTGAATTGGACAGCGTAAATACAAAACTTTATAGCGCATTCAACAGAGGTATATACAGCACTCCAACAGAGGTATGTTTTTTTTGTCACTGAACGCAATATGATTAAGCCCGATGTTTTCGGTGAAAGTGCGACCATCATTGGGAGCACAACAGAAAAGGTCAGGGTCAAAAATCTCTTACAATTGCAAACCCAAAAATCCCTTGCAATGTGTCTCAGTGCAAAAACTTACATAACTTGATGCAAATGATAGTTTTGCATCTCTTCTCCTTGCTGCCAGTGCGACCTCTTTTACCAGATCGGTCAGCTCTCGGAGTGTAGCATCAACGCAACACTTTACCAATACACCACCATGGGAAGACTCGTATCCCAGCAGCCACACCATTAACCACTTTACATCAGCGCAACACTTTACCAATACACCACCGTGGGAGGACTCGTATCCCAGCAGCCACACCATTAACCACTTTGCATCAGAGGTTCATTCGATGGAGGAAATATGGAAGACGCAATTCATGTGACGGAGACAACGTTAACTTATAGCGTTAACTTCCAGGTCAACTAACAGAGAGCATCATCGACATTCTCATGCGGGTGTACACCATATGCAACAAGGAGAATCAGATCTCCAGAAACAATGCCTTCGTCAGGGTTTATACCACCGCTGAGTCTGACATTGAGGCCACAAAGCAAAAGTCGACGATGTCGCGAACTAATTTCACCTACTAGCTACCAATTTCCATTGTTGAAGCAGGAAATTTGACTCTCATGCTATTCCAGTTTCAAGAAGTGGAGGCTGGAGTGGACCGAGCAGCAAAGAGGTGCTCAGATATCAAGATAGTAAAAAATACCACTAAATTTCCAGCAATTCCAGCTAGACCACCGAGAAGAACTGTTAGAGGGCGGACTGGTCTATGCGCAAAAGATGGTAGAAGATGATTATGGCAGAAGCCACGTAGATAATGCAGCGTTTAGACAGTGGCAGTGACTGTGGAGGGGATAGAGAGCGCAGTAGTGGACATACTGCAAGAAACTAGCAGAAGGGAGTTACAAGACTATGCCAAAAATGGAGTTGGCTCTGATACCATGTCAGGCCAAGTAGTAACTCCACAAAATTCAATTCATATTATTCCTTTAGGTTGGTCTTTATTACATACATGAGGGAGACTATTCACTTCATCTCCCAATGACTGTTCATATTAGCTATTTATTTATTTACATTATATTCACCCATGCCCCTCTCCTTTAAAAAAGTGGTGTCCTCAACGCTTGAGTAGTTCTTGATGCTTTTGTATAAAATTCTCATCTTTGGAATCTTCAGCGGGTAAGTTCTTCCACTTGATGAGATACTCTGAAATTGATCGATTTCGTAGCTGTCGAGTTCTTTTTTCCATGACTACTTCAGGTTCCAATATGATTTTTCCTTCCTCATCAAGTTCTGGAAACATTGTTTGAACTGGGAGCTTATCACCTATAACCTTCTTTAAGCATGAAACATGGAAAACTAGGTGCACTCAGGAAGATGCATGAAGATCCAATTTGTACATTTTGCTTCCTTTTTTGTAGATGATTTCAAAGTCATAACCCAACATCTTTGTGACCCATTTTTTCTGCTCTTCGAAAGATAATATTTGTTCTAAAAAGTATTTAAGGCTATCATGATCTGTTTTTACTTTGAAGTGTCTTCATATTAAGTAAGGTCTTCATTTCTTAAGTGCATGTAGTATTTCCAACATTTCCTTCTGATAAATAGCTTTGTGTAAATACTTTCCTTTGATTGGACGACTTTCAAAACCAATAGGTCTTCCTTCTTGCATTAAAACAACACCAATTCCATTTCATGAGGCATCACATTTCACAATAAATGTTATTGTGAAGTTCTGCATAGCTAAGACAGGTGCTTGGCACATTGTCTCTTTAAGAAGTTCAAAGGCCTTAGTTGCTTCTAGAGTCCAAGAAAATGCATTTTTCTTTAGTAATGTTGTTAGAGGTGTATCTATTCACCCATAATTCTTAACAAACTTGATAATACCATCTCAACCAATAAATCCTCGCAAATGCTTTATTAATGTGGGGATTTTCCATTCCTTAATGGCTTCAATTTTGTTAGGTTTGAAATTTAGTAACAAGCTTGGAGAAGAAGATGCGCTGCTGCTGCCGTGAGCCGCTGCCGTGAACCCCGCCTGCTCAAGCTGCGTGCTCCCGCCCAGCCCCCAGGCCTAGCCTGGTCGGGCTCCCTCGCCCTCGCCCTAGCTGAACCCTGCCCGGACCCCCTCGGGTCTCTCCTTCGCCGCTGCCCTGAACCCCTGCTCTCCCAGCGGGCCTGCCATGGCAGGATCCGCCTCCCCTTCCCTTGGCCCTGAAAAGCACGAAGAAATTTTTGACTCTTTGCTCTCTGAATCTTTAGATCTGAGACCAAGGCCTTCTCAAACTAAGTTTATCAAAAAGCTGGATGAGATGCCAGAGGTGGACTTGCCCCCTGCTTTGCCAATGAAATCAGCAATAGCTCTCGCAGAAAGAGGTCTGGTTGGCCAGTTTACTGGACTTTGGCCATCACCAAGAACGGTTCAGAAATGGACGGAACGCAACTGGAGCCCAATGATACAGGGCAAGATCGCCATAAGATTTTGTGGCCGTGGCTTCTTCACCTTCCTGTTCGAATCAAAGGAGGACAAGAACCTCATCTTTCGCAATGGGCCCTATTTCATGGATACAAGAGGCTTATACCTGAACAAATGGACCCCGGAATTTGATCCGGAAATGGATATCCCAAACGCTGTTCCTGTCTGGGTTCGCCTCCCCCATCTCCCACTTCACTGCTGGGCGGACGAATCGGTAAGAGCTATAGGCAATGCTCTTGGAAAATACATTGATAGATCGGAACCAAAAGAAAACATGCACGCATGCGCAAGAATCTGTGTTGAAGTTGATCTCGGGAAAGGACTACCAGAAGCCATCAAAATCAAGGTAAACAAGTGGATGCACATTCAGCAGCTGGATTACGAACAACTCCCCTTCAAATGCAAGGTATGTCATGAGTATGGCCATTTTGCAAATAGGTGTAATAAGCTAAAATCAAAAGAAATAGATAGTAACGAGGAACCCCAAGAGGGACCATGGGAGCAAGTCAAAAGGAAGAAACCCTCTCAAAACCATGGCCTCAATACCTCAGCCCACCCTGCTTCAGGCATTCCACCCCCGCCTCCGCCCCCTCCCATCTCAACCATCCCCTCGACCTCAAACTCCTTCGAATCCCTAACTGCCGAAAATCCCCCTTCGCCTCCTCATTCACCTCGCCCTGTCTCTCCTTGCACAAACCCCCCTCCCTCCCCTCCTCACACAGTGGAAAGAATTCTTACCCGAAACAAAGCCAAAGAAACCAACCAGCAATCAGATCCTCCGAGGAAAGTGGGCAGGAAATCGAACAAGGAGCTAAGGGATGAGACGGCAGCAAAAGAAATGGCCACAGGGACACAACAACCTATGGATTCGTATTTGGGACGGCCAAAAGGCAGCGGCGAGAAAACAAAGGAGAAGACAGGATCCCACCCTTCAGCGGGTAAATAATGAATTTGGTCTCCTGGAACTGTAGGGGGATGGGCACCCCTCTAAAATTAAAAGCCATCAAGGACCTTCTTAATCAGGAGCAGCCAGATATCCTTCTTATTCAGGAGACCAAACTCATTAATCAGGACTTTCTCCAACAAACACAGCGATTCAAAAACTTCTCAGGACTATCCAATGACTCAGATGGAGCATCAGGAGGGATTGGAACACTATGGAATAAAACAAAGTGGGACATCTACAACTCTCACCAATGTACATGGTGGATCAGAACGGACCTGAAGAACAAAAGCTCACAGGAAGTCTATCACATCTATAACATCTACGCCCCTAACCACTACAGGGATAAAGCATGTTGCTGGAACTCCTTAGAAGAAGACATTTCCTCTATACAAGACAGCAGACTGATCCTTGGAGGAGATCTGAACCTAGTAAGGAATGTGCAGGAAAAATATGGAGGGAAGTATCATTCAGACCCCTCAAGAGACAAATTAGAAAATATAGTACAGCTATACAACCTAATTGACATCCCCCTGTCAAATGGAAAATATACCTGGTCTAACAAAAGGATAGGTGCTCAAAACATTAAGGAACGGCTTGACAGATTTCTAATTCAAGAAAGGGCAACCGAAAACTACTCAATTCGAAGTAAATTAATCCATGGATCAGCATCGGATCATAAACCGGTGGTTCTCTCTATGGACAAAGGCCCAAACCTCGGCCCTCTTCCCTTTAAGTACAACAAAAACTGGGATCTCAAAAAAGATTTCAGTCAACTTATCCAAACTCAATGGGCAAGAGAAGTGATCGGATCACCATATTATGTTTGGGAAACAAAGCTGAAGCAGCTTAGGACAGCGATAAAACAATGGGCCAGGGACCAAGCAATATTAGAAAAGAGGGAAAAAACAGACCTGCTAAACGAAATGGAGCGTTGGCACATTCAAATGGAACAAATTCAATACAAGGCAGAGGACATTGAAAAAGAAAAGAATCTCTACAAAGAGCTCTACAGGCAAAACCGCGCAGAGGAAGAGGAGCTCAGAATAAAATCTCGCTGCCTCTGGCTAAGGGCAGGAGATAAAAATACCTCCTTCTTTCATAATAGCATCAAGCTCAGAAGAGCATGTAACCAAATAGATAAAATCGAAGTAGCGGGGGTTGAGTTGAAAGGTCAAAACGAAATAAAAGGGGATGCATTCAATCATTTCAAGAACCTTCTAACAACAGACAATCATTATCATGACAGCGAGACCTTCCTCAACATTCTTGAAAGCAAAATCACAGAGGAGAACAATAAGGAGCTGGAACAAGAACCCTCAGAAGAAGAAATCAGAGAAGTCATCTTCAGCATGCAACAAGACAAAGCCCCGGGGCCGGACGGCTTTACAGTTGCATTCTACAGGCGGCACTGGGAAACTATAAAAAAGGATCTGGTAAGGATGGTAAAGAACGCCTTCAGAAACCAAAAAGTAGGGGAAAACACAAAGTCCACTCATATAGCTTTAATTCCTAAGGAGGCAAACCCCAAAACCTTTGATAGATTTCGTCCCATCTCGCTATGCAATGTCTCTTATAAGCTTATCACCAAAATTATTGCCAATAGAATAAAGAAATTTCTCCCTTTATTAGTTTCTGAGAACCAGGGTGGGTTTGTCCCAAATAGACAGATCATTGACAATGTCATCCTAGTCCAGGAAGCCATTCATAGCAGCCTCAATAGAGGAGAAAGGGGAATGGTCATTAAATTAGACATGGCTAACGCTTTTGATCGAGTGGACCACTCTTTCCTTACAGCAGTCCTTCTTAAATTTGGCTTCTCCCCCCTCTTTGTAAACATCATCAAAGGATGTATCAGCAATCCATGGACCTCACCCTTGATCAATGGACGGCCAAGTAATTATTTTAGAAGTTCAAGGGGGCTAAGGCAAGGCTGCCCCCTCTCTCCCTTTCTTTACATCCTAATGGCTGAGACTCTGAGTGCTCATCTAGAGAATCTCCGAAGCAAAAAGGAAATCACGGGAATTCGCATTGAAAGGGGAACAAAAGAGCTCAATCACTCCCTCTTCGCGGACGACACTCTCTTGATTGGAGGTGCATCAAGCCTGATGGCCAGAAGATTTAAAGGAGCTCTGGATGCCTTCCTCCTAGCCTCGGGAGGAAAGCTAAACAACAGAAAATGTAAAATTTATACATGGAATGTCCCTCTTCAGATTCAACAAAGGATTTCACAAATTCTAGATATTCCCCTCCAAAGAAGTTGGAACTCCTTCTCTTACTTGGGCCTCCCTCTGGCTAAGGAGCACATTAAAGCGGAGGTCTGGTCTAAGCATATTGAGAAAATGAGAGGCTTATTGCAGAGCTGGGGTGTTTCCTGGTTGAATCTTGCAGGTAGAACCATCCTTATCAAAGCGGTCCTATCCGGCCTTCCTATCTACCAATATGCAATAATAATGGCCCCTGCAAGCATCCATAAGCATATGGAAATCATCATGAGAAGCTTCCTCTGGCAAGGAGGAAAGCAGGACTCAAAGAAGTTCAGTCTTGTCAATTGGGATCAAGTCACCCTTCCGTATGACAAAGGAGGTCTGTCAGTTAAAATTCCGAGCCTATCCAATCAGGCAATGGGACTCAAGCTACTTTGGAAGATCATTTCAGGACAAGGAGCATGGTGGGTCGAAGTTATCAAGAGGAAATACCTTAATGGCCCAAACTCGAACATCCTCCAAGACTCAATCGTGGATAGGCCGTGCACCCCAATGTGGAGGTTGGTTAAAAAAGTTCTCCCTCACTTTAAAGAACAAGTATCTAAGAAACCGGGCAGCGGAAAAAATGTCAAAATATGGCAGGATAGAATCATGGGATCAAGTCCCAGAGAATCTCTGCAAGATCTAAGACCCCTCCAAATTTGGATGGAGAACCAAAACATATCCTCCTTATTTGACATTTCCACCTGGTCCCAAAATGCTTGGTCAGATTGGAAGGTCGTGAACCTGCCCTTGAACCTAAAAGATCAATGGCATAAACTTAAAATATCTCTAGCAGGAGTTGCGCCAATGAATAAAGAGACGGAGGACAGTTATATATGGGACACCTGTGGGGGCAACTTCACAGTGCGAGAGGGCTACAAATCACTGCAAGATAAGACTCACAGTGCTAGCTGGAACCTCTGCAAGGCAGCCTGGAACAATGAGTGCATACCCAAGGTAAAGCATTTTAATTGGGCCCTTCTAAAAGGGAAAATTCTCACTGCAGAAAACCTGAGAAAAAGAGGAATACAAGGTCCCTCAATTTGCTGCTTTTGTCAAGCTGAGGAGGAATCCATTCCTCACACTTTCCTCCAATGCAATTTCGCACAAAATTGCTGGAAACAGCTCCTTAGTCCTTTAGAATCCAGAAGCAGGAATGGCCATGTAAATAACTTACAGAGAAACTGGAGAAAAGACTACCCTCTGAGCAAGAAAGGGAAAAGAAATCTTCTTCGAATTTGGAATTGTATCCCAGCAACTCTCTGCTGGAATATCTGGTTGGCAAGAAATCACTATATTTTTAACAATGAGCAGATTAAAATTGACAAGATAATTGCAAGGACCATAGCTGGGATTTCTGAGGCAATCAGCGCGAATCACATAACTCTCCCTGATCAGCAGGGATGGACAAAAGAGGAGATGGATTGGTACAAAAGATTCAACCTCAGCCACTCCCAAAATCTTCCCCCCCAAATCAAAATTAAACAGAAGGGGCAAAACTGGAAACTGAGGGGGGACAAAGAAGAAGTAAATAAATGGATCACAGCTCAGAATCGCCCCATTCTCCTCTTCGATGGAGCATCAAAGAGCAATCCCGGGAAAGCAGGCGCTGGAGGAATAATAAAAGATCAGAAGGGGATCACAGTAAGCTACTACGAATGGGGTCTCGGGCAAGCAACCAATAATGAAGCGGAAGCATACAGTTTACTTTTAGGCACGTCAATCCTACACAGGCTCGGTCTACAGGATGCTCTAATCCTTGGAGATTCCGCTATACTAATAGCAGCAATGAACAAAGGTAAAGAATTTGGCAAAGCCTCTCTCAATCGCATCAAGGCAAGGATAATGGACACCCTCAGCCACTTGGGAAATACTACCTTGAAGCACGTACTAAGGGAGCATAATGCTGAGGCGGATAAGCACGCAAATAATGCGGTCAATCTCCAGCAGGGTCAGGTCAGAGATAACATCAGAACTTATGAAAAACCCATCCCATAAGGACGGCAGCTGTCTGTCTGAACACAGGGCAGAGTCCACCAGGAAAAGTCAGAACCATGATCTACTCCCCTGCGAACATCAAATCTTTAACATTATGCCGGCGTTCCCATCCCTCCTCAACCTCAGAATTTCCCCTCATCGTGACAGTCCCACGCTTCTTCTGGGCATTCATCACCTCGATCACAGAGATCGGAGATCCCTAAATCTGCTACCCGATTTCCCCTCTGCAACACTTCGGAAATATCTGGAGCTTCATCACTATGCTAACCCTCCCCCTCGCCCTTATATTCCTCCTCCTAATCCTCCTCTCCACCATTACTCCGAGAAGCATTTAGGGTGCGAAGGCTTCTTTGAGATCAGTGGTTTTCGAGGGAACAAGCAGTGGAGTCCCGCTCCAGCTCATTCAGGCAGCAGACGTCAAGGAAATCAGCAAGGCTCTTCAATCAATCCGACTCTCCAAGAAGACATCAGGTATACCAGAAGTCATTTTCAAGGTTACTCGTTTCTTATTTGTTTTGCAGACATGGCAGAGGGACGTCAACCTGAAGCGCAGGGAAGGGCCGGCCCCCGCGAGAACCCCCTAGAAAGAGTCCTGGGAAATGATGCATGCGCGCTGTGCAAAGATCACTGTTTCCTGATCTCTCGTTTCATGAAGCACCATAATGACCTGCGTGAAGACTTCATTGCGGATAGCCGGTCCAAACGCAAGAAACTAGAGAAGCGCAAGAAGGAAATTGAGAACCTCCAAGACAGATGTGAGCACCTAGAGGAGGCACTTAAGCACATTCAGTCCATCACAGCAAGCATGCATGCAGAAGCGTCTTCCAAGGAAAGTCAAAAAGAACAGCAAGATCAGCAACAAGAGGACCACATGGAGGAAACCGTCAACCAATTTTGGTGTTAATCTAATGACCTGCAAAGTCTGCCTGTTAGATGGCATTTTTGTAAGACAATACAGCAGGCATCTTTTTCAATTTCTCTTCTTTAAGCTAATCTATAAGGCTTCCAGGGCTGCGTCCCTGTATAGTTTCCTCTCTTCCTCTCTTCTTCCAGCATATATGTATCTTACTCTGCTCTTTGCAGTTTTTTTATAATACAATAGTACTCGATCTCGTTAAAAAAAAAATGGCTTCAATTTTGTTAGGGTCTACCTTAACACCTATTGAAAAAGAAATATTAACTCAGACAAATATATAAATCACACATAAAAACTACACAATATATTGGCGGAAAAAGGCTGAAGCTTCATGCTTCCTCATGTATTATCTCTCATTCATACCTCACAAAAAATAATTGAATATAGTGTTACAAATAAATAGATGAGAGACATTGTTCTCAAGATAGTGTGTGCTATCTTAGACACCTTTGGTTGAGATAATTTCTCCTTTGGTTGAGATAATTTCTCACCAGACACACCAATATAGGAGTTACCTAAACTAACTCCTATCTTAGAGGAACAACCCAAGAGTTAGGCACAAATTCCTAACTTGGAATTTTTAATTAATTTATTTTGGATTTATTATTGTTTTATGAGAGAGTCTAACATTCCCCCCCTCAATGATAAATCCAAAAACGAGAACCATCTTCCAAGTTCTCATGTTGATCCTCAAAAACATTGCCTGAAAAAACCGCCAAAAACTGGATGCTGGAAAAAACTCAAATCTGAAGAGAACATGAATCAGCTGCATGCTTGATTCATCTCTGAAGGACGCTTGACAACTCCATCATGTGCCAAGCCGCAAAAGG
Source organism: Pinus tabuliformis (assembly GCA_031772625.1). NCBI lineage: Eukaryota > Viridiplantae > Streptophyta > Pinopsida > Pinales > Pinaceae > Pinus > Pinus tabuliformis. The sequence goes on from CM062804.1 coordinate 1,180,832,235, forward strand.
ATCCAACTGTCCTTTGCTTGAAAACAACATCCGGTGTCCACTGACACAATTTGATGATGATTGCCCACTGGCTGAAGATGTCGAAAAACAACTCAATGTTGCTTTTGCTATGATGAAAGCTGCTCACTGCTGCTTTGGCTGTCGATCGCCCACTGGCGAATTTGCTGATGCTCACTGCTGATGACAAATGCCCACTGGCTGATGAAGATGCCCACTGGCTGATGAAGATGCCCACTGGCTGCTTCGCTGATGTTGTCGAGACTTTCAGTCTGACAACCACTTGTCAATTTCATTGACATTTTCCCCCCTTTGTCAGCTGAAAGGAGAGACAATCTGCTCCAAAATATATGTGAACTCCCCCCCTTCAGGTGTAGGAGAGTTTCACTGTTGTACTCCCTCATTCAACTGCATGAGAGTACCATCATCTGTTCACTACTGGCTGCACTATGTAAGATTGTAGTCGGTTGTAGAACTGAGACAACCGTTTGACTGTGGATGACCATTCCCAAGGATCAATCCAGTCATAATGTATCTTCAATCTGCCTGGTTTTTGGTGGTTGCGACATTTTGCTGAGGAATGATTGGGCTTGCCACAATGGCAACACGGATGGAGATCAAAACACTGATCTTCCAAATGACCGGCTCTTTGACAATGAGAGCATTTCGGTTGAACATGAACTTCAGGTTGCATGCAATTTCGTTTGTCTACAACTTTCTCAGAACCTGCTGAGGTGAGTGGTTCAAGAAATCCTGCACTCACAAACTTAATTGGCTTGGAATAATCTGGGATTTGTAAGTTGGTGTCATCAGTGACATATCCTAAGCCTCGTCTATTCTTGTTATTTTGAATTTCTTCCCAAGGCTTGATGATGGGTTTGGAAGAAATTGGAATTTGATCATGAACAACTTTGACACTTGAAGTTGTTGGGATGAATGACTTATCATCTGGATGGTTCAAAGACTTGAAAGTATCACTCTTTTCTTGCAATTCATTCCTTTGAAGTTGGGACTCAAGTTGAAGAAACTCAATGGTTTCATGCGTTTGTTGTAGATGCCGTGAAATATCAGCAAGAGTTTCTTTGCTGACGTGCACCATGTCTTCATCACTGGAGATGATCAAACTGTGAAGAATGTTTAATAACTGAATATGCTGCGCCATCTGAACTTGCTCACTTGAAGTCAGGCTCTCTTGTTGTAGATGTCGTGCACTTGATTTTGTTTCACTTTACTTGAATGACAAGCTCGCTTGCTATGGGATTTGAATGGCACGCTCGCTTGATGACGATCGCGTTTGTGATCGTCAAAAAAAAAAAAAAAAAAAAATTACTCCTTTACACGTTGATGGCCAATTCGAACTCTGTTTAAAAGAGAATGGCTAAGAAGTTTGACTAGCTAGATCTATGATTTATGAGCCATATTTTATCCTTCAGGTGCAAAATACCCATGTTCTTCAGCCTGAAATATGGCCAGAATTGAATGGAACTCTCCACAATCTAGCACAGAGTGAAGATTTGCAAATACGGTGCTCTCCAGATTGAAATTCTATTATGGAATTACAAATTTATCTCAACAATTGACACTGGAACTTTTGTGCCTACCGCCATATCTCTGATTTGACATGTTCTTGTATTACATACTCCTACAATGTGACTTTGAGTTGTAATCATAACTTCATATGCAAAGAAATCGTAATAATAAATCTCACACAATCAACAAACCCAGAATCACAAACACACGTGTATGGTGTCTCCTACAATAACTTGTCTGATGGGAGAAATGATACCAATTGAAAAAATAATTAAAGGAAAGCAGGCTCTTCGGATCACGAGTTTCAACTTCCCGTTTATATGTACAGCTGCAGCTTCTCCAAGTTTTGGGCGTTGGGTGACACCCCAAAATTCAGCTCTGCCTTGATGCTGGAACAAACCTATGTCCAGAATTTTAGCTCGGCACTGACAGATTCTATGCGGTGGATCTGTGATTTTTGATGTTGCGATGGGCGTGCCAGGGGTAATAAAGCAATTTTTTTGACATGTTAAATTGAAATCGAGTAACGGGTTAAACCTTGATGATTGAAGATTAGCAAGGGGTCAGTGTGGACCTTCCAGGCCGCAGTGAGAACGTGTGCGCCTTATAAACATTGAGTTATTCGAACCCTGAACCTGCTTCTGATGCAGAGCAGTCCTCGAAGATATCACTGAAAATAAAAATCTGCAGAGAAATTAAATTCTGGAAATACTTGTCTGTGACAGAGTGCACTTGGCACTCAACTGCGTCTTCTCTTATTCCCTTCGATGAATCTCTTCTATCAGCGCAGTGATCCAATCCTAAATGCGCTAGGCACAAATCTTTCCACTTTATTTCTGCACCTTCCAAAGGTAATAGATTACTTCGCCCTTTTCTAAATTCCTGGCGCTGGGGAAAGCGGAATTTTCACTTAACCAAAGAACATGATTTGCTTATTCGTGCGAGGCTTCAGCACTTAATTACAAGAATTTTGCTTTGATGCTATTAAATATTACTCCCTTCTGGATTTAAGTAAGCGCAAGACCTCAATTCTTTTATAAATCAACTGCATATCCCTATAATGTGCAAATACGTGCAAGACATACCTTAACTGTAGAGTTCAAGCTATTGTTCCAGCTCTGTATTTTCCAGCCACGCAAGTCAACACTCCACTCTGCGCACTGTAGTTGTTTCTGTAGATCCTACCAACAATCACTCAAACCGCACAGAAGTTCGTTTCAGAATGGCAACAGAAAACTCGTATGTGTACACACAGGAAAAGCCGTGGTTCTTAATAACAAGGCCATTTCTGTGGCTCTCACTCTCTTAATCCCAAAGAGTGAACCGTATGGAACTTAAGTGCAAAGGCCTGCGCAGGAGTTCGAGGAGAACGAGCTCACAACATTTTACGCACAGCTTAATAGCAATGAACTCGGCCTTCCATGCAATTTTTTTCCTTCGTCATATTCGACAGCAACACATTAAATTTATTTTTCATTGCGCTGATAGATAATATTTGGATCGGAAAGAATTAAACAAAATATAAACCTGAGAGATAAACAATGGCGCCAGCAAAGAGATGAACCCAACTGTCTCCTTAGCTAAAGAAGTAAGGTCGTAGCATTAATCCTTCTACGCCCAAGAAAAAAACGAAGAGGCAGAGCTTTGCTACAAAAAAAATGCAGGTCACTTCTATGCTGCAGGTATTGCACAGTGGTCTCAAGATGGTCTTCAAGTTGTTGGCTCGGCTTTACACAGAGAGTTGACAATCGTTGGAAGGAAATTCAGAAGTGTAAAAAAGGCGTTTGATTGGAGGGTGTTTTGTTCTTCTCCTTCTATTAACGTTTTCTTTCGTTTCAGCTGAATTCGAAGGCATGGCATCCTCTGTCAACGCAGCTCAACCCCTGCGGAGCTCTGAATGCCCGGATTCATTTTCATCATTCGATATACCTCAACAGGCTTGAATCCAGTTTGAAGACATCTAATTCATACTTTTAACATTTTTAAACTCCCATAACAAAATAAGGAATTCATGAAATCAACGCAGCCAGCATAAATATTGACACAGATTTTATTTTTCACACAGAATGTTCATGGAGACTTATCTTTCACGCAGGTTGTCATCAGTGGTTTTCCACGCTTTCACTCTTATGCAAACACTGGTTGGCTCCTCCTTTTTTTGCTGGTTCCTGCACGGTACTGCAATGCTGGCTACACACTGGTGGCTATACGCATGTTGTCACCCCAGTGCTGGATGGGCCGCTAGGGATATATGCTGAGGGCCATGGGAGGCCAGGCCAAGGATCGATCGAATTGTGCTAAGCTTAATTTAAGTGACACAGCTGTAAATTCAGATCTGTAACCGTGTGCTCTGATACCACATATTGAAAAAGAAATATTAACTCAGACAAATATATAAATCACACATAAAAACTACACAATATATTGGCGGAAAAAGGCTGAAGCTTCATGCTTCCTCATGTATTATCTCTCATTCATACCTCACAAAAAATAATTGAATATAGTGTTACAAATAAATAGATGAGAGACATTGTTCTCAAGATAGTGTGTGCTATCTTAGACACCTTTGGTTGAGATAATTTCTCCTTTGGTTGAGATAATTTCTCACCAGACACACCAATATAGGAGTTACCTAAACTAAATCCTATCTTAGAGGAACAACCCAAGAGTTAGGCACAAATTCTTAACTTGGAATTTTTAATTAATTTATTTTGGATTTATTATTGTTTTATGAGAGAGTCTAACAACACCCTCATGAAATACAATATGACCCAAATATTCCACCTCCTGTACTCCAAAGAAACATTTGGAGCATTTTGCATATAATTGTTTCTCCTCCAATAGTTTGAGCACCCTGTTAACATGTTGAACATGAAGGGTTTGAAGATGGAATTCATCAAACCTTGAAATGTAGAAGGTGCATTAGTAAGGCCAAAAGGCATGACCAAAAATTCATAACGGCCCTCATGATTTCTAAATGTTGTTTTTAGAATGTCTTCAGTCTTCATTCTTACTTGATGATATCCTGAACGAAGATCCAACTTGGTGAAGTAAATTGCTCCGTGTAATTCATCCAATAATTCATCAATGACAAGAATGGGAAATTTATCTTTAATAGTGAGGTTGTTGAATTCCCTATAATACAGACACATGTGCCATGATCCATCCTTCTTGTGCACCAATACTACTGGAATAGAGAAAGAACTTTGACTGGGTTGAATTATACCAACCTCTAGCATTTCTGCAACCATAAGTTCAATTTCATTATTTTGGTTATAGGGATATCTGTAAGACTTGATGTTTGGAGGAACAGTTCCTGGAATCAAATTAATAACATGATCATGATCACAAATAAGTGGGAGGCCTTTTAGAGTCTCAAATACTTTGGAATGATTGTCCAAGACTTTTTGGAGATCTGGAGAAATAGATGGTTTCGTTGTTTGAACCTCTAGTGAATATAATTGTGCAATTACGCCCCATTGTTCTTTCTTTAGAAGCTTGGTCATGCCATTAGAGATGATTATATTTCCTGGTTTTCCTACGACACCCGTCAATTCAACTTCCTTTCCTTCCCAAAAAAAATTCAACAAAAGTTCTTGAAAATTAAAAGCTATCGTACCTAAAGATTGTAACCATTGGATTCCTAGTACAACATTAGCACCACCCATTAGAATGGAAAGCATTGGACTATTAAATACATATTCTCCCATGTATAGCTTGATATTATGGCACTTTCTAGAGCAATTTATGGTTCCTCCATTTGCAACCATCACTTGACACTCTGGTGTTGGATATAGGAAGCAATTCAATTCCTTGGTTATCTTACAGTGAATAAAATTATGGGTGCTACTTGAATCAATCAACACTATTCCATTTTTCTTCTTGATATGTCCTTCTATCATGAGAGTTTGAGGAGTGGTAATTCCTGCCAATGCATTACAATATATGGTCATATTCATTTCTTCTTTCTCTGGGTTTGGTTCCTGGTGTATATCCTCCTCTTTTGATGTTTCTTGTTCCTTTTATTCCTCCTCTTCACAATCTATGTAGAATAATTTCTTCTCAGCACACTTATGACCTTTGGTGTATTTGTTATCACAACTATAACAAAGCCATTTTTCTCTTTTTTTCCTCCATTTTTTGTCGTGTTAACCTTGTAAGTTGTGGAAGACTAGGACCAACAACACTTCCATCTTTATAGTTGTGATAGTTGTGAGTGGTAGACTTCTTTGTTGCCATAATTTTGCTTTCAACTTTTCTTGCCACCTTGAATGCCTTCTCCAATGAATCAAGTTCCCAAAGACGAACCTCATGTTGGATGTTATCTTTTAAAGTCCCTATGAAGACATCAATCCTATGCTCCTATGGAATATTGGTTACCCTAATATTCAATTTTTGGAAGTCTTCAATGTGCTCCACCATTGAATCCTTTTGTTTGAGATTTATCAATTGGGTAAATAAATTGTTGCTCTTTGTATCTTCATAATGTGCTATCATTTTCTCTGTAAAAATTGATCGCGTGAAAAGTGGTTTATGAGAACAAAGCCATATATACCATGCAAACTGATTGGGTTCTAAATATAATGATGCAATACGTACATTTTTTTAGGGATGCACATCTTGTAGATCAAAATATTGCTCCATCTGTAGTATCCAAGCTACCAGATCCTTGCCATCAAACTTTCTCATATATATCTTTGGAATGTGGTGATTCTTAAACCCCACATTGGAATCTCTAAAATCATAATTGATATTCCTTTTGTCTTCATCATGATTTTCATGGATGGCCTTGTCACCACTGGGACGCCTTTCTTCTAGCAACTTTGTCAAACCTTCCTTCAACCCCTCTACCTTACGTTTATCATTGCTTCCATTTATGCCTTTAAACCATCATTCAAAACTCCCATGTACCTTTTTATACCATCTATCTTAACATTCATCATGGTTTCTAATTCATTTTTTGTTATTTTTTGAGAGAGGGAAATTTGTTGCACTTGGTCTCACAATTTTGATATAGCATGTTGCATTTCTTCCTCTTCTTCATGTGTCATAGTAGAGATTGGGTCCCACTAAACTTTTGGGCCCCACTAAATTTTTGGACATCTTGGTTGCTGGACGCTCTTATGCTATGGGCATGCCAGGTCCAGGGACCTTTGGATGCTCTCACAAGCCTACAAGCCAGCGTCTAGGGACTCTTTTTGTCAGTGCTGTGCCAACATCCCTGGGATTTGAGCCACTTTTGTAGGCCTAGAGCCCAGATCACTGCCTAGAATTGAATCACATCTTCAAAACAGTAAAATAACAAGGAAATGGCAGTATAAAAGAAATCACTTGAATGAGGCCTTGACTGGACCCCTACTAGCCATGAAAGGCATTTCATCAAACATATCACGAATATGTAATCTATAGGTGTAATTAACATATCTAAGCATAGGGGCTGCATACTTAGCTGAGAATCACTAAGTAGCATTGATGCCTCAACACATCAACTCCCATTTCATCCATTAGGTCATAGATACATATTCATTTACAAGTAAAAACACGATGAGATCCATACATAGCTACTGTCATAAAACATATATATATATATAACCAACATAATAGCAATAGAAATACCAATTATATCACATCCATATAAACCACATATAATCCAATAATACTCATAGAAATACAAGGATATATATCTATATATATATATATATATATATATATATATATATATATATATCTATATCTATATATATATATATAACCAACATAATAGCAATAGAAATACCAATTAAATCACATCCATATAAACCACATATAATCCAATATAATACTCATAGAAATACAAGGAGAAATAACCTCTTATTGATGATGAAAAATCCAAACCCGAGATGGGACTTCCATGTTCCACTTGATCGTTGAATGGCTGAGCCAAATCTCTCTTCATCCATTCACCTCCGTGCCATATTCCAAGCATGAATGTGGGATCTCATAGAACACTTCAATCTAAAACTATCCAGGGCTTCCAGAGGCAATAACCTCAATCCATCAAATGGTGATTCCACCTCATGGTTGAACATCATAGAACCATCATCAGATTGGTCTCTATCCAAGCCTTCTAGGGCTTCTAGAGCATTTGTTCAAACCAAGGCTTCCTGGACTAGTAACTCAACCCACAGCTGCCGCTAGGCTTCCAGAGCGTTTGTCCAACCAAGGCTTCTAGGACTAGTAACTCAACCCACCAAGGGATTCCAGAGCATTTTTCCAACCAAGGCTTCCAGGACTAGTAACTCAACTCAAGTTGTTACATGTCTTCCAGAGTGGTTGTCCAACCAAGGCTTCTAGGAACTAGTAACCCAACCCAAGCTAAGAAAACATGAGAACCAACAAAAAAAAACAAGGTAATAAATCCACAATGTCCATGGCTATCCAGGAAATGGAAAGGCTAGGCAATCCACTGTCAATCCTGACCATCCTCCATGCCCATGATAAATCACAATCAACAAACCACATGCATATGCCATGCATGCCAATAATAGTGAGGAAAACATACATGCAACTTGATACCTGCAAGCAAAATTCAATGTAGTTGCTGATCCTGATGTCCTCTTGCACTTTCCTGCTCTTCCTTTGCCTTCTTGCTATGAAAATCCAAGTATTCCACACCCTCCAAGAGTGCTCCAAGAAACTCTAAGTATCCAAGAGTATGAGAGAGAGAGAGATAATAATGAGAGAGCTCCAAAACTGAACTGACAAAAGTTTACCAAGTGATCCTCAAAATCCTTTTTTATTAATGAGGCCTTTATTTTCTTCATTTTCCTCCTCACATGCAACCTGTGACCTTTCACCTCCATTTTCTCCTAATTTCCATTATTTTCATAAATAAATGTGCCAAAAATGCCATTTTGCCTTTCCAAAGCCTTAACCTTTTCCTTTACCAATTTCCTTAGCCATTAAACAATCACAAGTGATCCCCATCACTAGAATTTTTCCCAACATTCAGCTTGGAATAAGTGTCCCATCAACCGTGGTTATTATTTTGCCTTTATTAAATTTTATTACATGGAATTTTCACCAAGGTTGTTACAAACCCTACTGCATTGATAAGATCAATATCTAAAATAATATACGAGAAATAAATGTAATATACATTGTGAATATAGGCGCATTGAAAGGGTTTGATGGAAACTGGGTCATTGAGAGCGTTGACCAATTCAAAGCATGAACAAAACCCTTGAGACTTGAAGAGCAAAGGGGGACCCAAAATTTGGATATGGTTAATTTTTTTTGGGTGTTGTTATATAGGCTATGGCAAATTACGAACCGCTGGTAGAATCTAACATCTCTGACTGAGTCCCTTCCATGGATTGAGTGTTAACATCAATACAAGGAAGTACTGAATTGAGTACCATGGGTACCACTTGAGTTACTTGACCATTTATGGGTATGCCATCCATCTATTCCACATTCCATAGTTAGGTCCTATTATTCTTTGACATCACATCAAGAGCTTACAAATGTCATTCTGCAACAATGATATAAAGAACATGACAAAGGGATTATTATATTCAGAATTTTAAATTAGGTTTCTATTGAAAATGCAACAAGAAAATCCTAATTTAATTTTGTCCTTGAATTAAATTGGGAATAAAATTGTAATTCCACATCTCATGACAACTTGTATTAGTTAACTAAGTTAATTTGACTTAGTTGGCTCAGTTAATTTGAGTTGAGGGTCTAACTTGAGTCATGTAGAGTGTCTCCTACATTATAGGAGCCCCGGTTGAGTTTATTTTGAGTTGTAATTAATTAATTCAGTTTAACTGAGTTAAAGTCAGTTAAACTAGTTGCAACTATTGGAGGAACTAGTGGGATGTCTAGTAGTGCGGTGCCGCCTGCAGTGATGAACTAGTAAACTGATGATTCACTCATAAACAACTCATGCGTGTCATATCTGAGAGTTACCCCATTGAGATTGGAGTTCAGGGACAATGTACTATTAGTTGTATAATCATATGAATTCTACAGGTGGTGCATGCAATCAGAGGAATGCCTATGAGGATTGTTCAATTCCAATTGAGGAATTTCTCTAATTATTAAGGGGCTGATTCCAAAGGAAACAACACAAGGAAATAGGGACTTATGTAAGCATAAAATTGGTTAAGTATTGACCTGGCCTTGTCTAGGAAGCTGTGAGACAGATAAAGATAGTGCAGAGGTTGTTTGGGCTGAGCAAAGCATTGTAATCTTCTCATATTTTCTGACTAATGCAATATACAGATAGTAGGGGTTTTTTAGCTGTGGATTTCCCCAAGAAATCATTACGTAATGTGTTGATTGAATTCTTTCTCTTGTATGCTTCGTGATTTCGCAATCGTTTAATTGTTTCCACTGATGAGTAAAGTAGATTCAAGTCTATTGTTTTAGCATATTACAACTAGAATTTTGAATATACATGAAATTTCTACATGGTATTAGAGTAGAAATCACTCTAGAAGAGGAGAATATGAGTTTGTGTTTCACAGGTGAAATCTAATTTGCAGTATCATACTTCAGAGTTAGCAAGACGTCATTCTACAGATTGAGACTCGAATATGCCCTTGGGGGTAGTTCGAACTATATTTATTTGAAGTACAAGATGGAAGTAGTGTTGGAAGACAACGAGCATAAGGAATTCATAGATAAAGATATTCCTAAGCCTCCAACAACTGATGCTCAAGATCTTGCAAAGTGGAGAAAATGTGTTGCAAAGGCGAGAAGGATTATCCTAGGAGTTCGAGATCATATTGTCTCGAATGTCCGTGGTAAGTAGACTCCATATGTATTGTGGAAGACCTTGACATACCTATTTCAAAACAACAGTGACCATAGGAAGCTGGTACTGAAGGACAAGCTTGGGAAAATCAAGATGGAGAAGGGAAACACAATACCAAAGTACTTGACCAAGTTCACCCAAAGTCAGGATCAACTTGGCAGTGTCGTTATTATAGTTGTTGAAGACGATCTGGTCAACCTAACACTTCTAGGCCTTCCCAAGAGTTGGCACAACTACGAGGACTCAGTAAATGGGAGGGAGAAGCTACTAGAGGGAGAGTGTTTGTGGTTCGACTCGGTGCAAGAAGAGATTCAACGAAACACCAGAGATGGATCCTCATCCAAGCATGATGATGAGGAGAACTGTGCCTTAGATGGAAAGGCAAAGAAAGGGAAAGGGAAGTCATCCCATTCCAAATCAGATTCCAGTCAGGGCGACAAGAAGAATCGTGTCGAAGATTAAGTGTTTTCACTGTCATGAACTGGTACACTATGCCACGAAGTGTCTACAAAAGAAGGCTGATAAGAAGCCCTAAGGAGGAGTAGCATGTGAAGCTCTTGCTTCAAAATTTGAGATGGATTTTAGCCTTATCGCTTGCATGGTTACATCAGTGATGGGTAGTGTGTGGTATCTGGATAGTGGAGCCTCATTCCATGTGGCCGACATCAAAGAATTATTCAGTGACATGGAGGAGAAGGACCTGGCATTTTATGGGCGTTTATTGTACCAAGGTGGAAGAGGGATCTTAACTTATTTTACGGGAAAGAGAGGTTGTGTCCTCATGCCATATTTTTTCATCACATGTCTAGGTGACAAGTGGACAATGAAACCACAATATGGACTATCATAACCATACTAGAAACAAACTTTAGGTTAGAGATATCAACCTTATTAACTTATTAGAGTTCCCCGCTAGTATCCAATCACATTTTCCTTGTTTAAAAGATTATACCCATGTATAGATAAAGGGACAAGGTTTCGATACCAATATATACAAGAGGTTTTCTCTTGAAGTGGCCACAAATCCCACATGACCATGGGTTTGGGCTCCAACACTTTAGACAAGGGAAGTGAATCAGATAAAGGGAGATAATAGACACTCTTCATGGGCCATTATGTACAATCTTGTAAAGGGAATGCAAATGAATTATCTTAAATGAGAAGCATAATGTAACATGTAAGGGAATGAATGTTGGATGTAATGTAGGGTAAATAAGAGTAGATGTGAACCAAATAGAAAATTATTCTAAAATGCAATAAACGAAAGCAATACAAGAAATAATGAAAATTTAATGTGATATAGGGAAATGCAAGAAGGTAACTAAAATGAAAATAGAAGATATAAAACACAGATGCAAAATAAAAATAATTTAATAAACAGTTAAACCACATCTAAACCTAAGCCCTAATTTAATCAAAAGAAGGCAAGGATTATGTAAAGTTGAATTTGCATTGCAACCACAAGAGCTACTCCTAACCTGCATGCAAAAAGATACCAACGATCAATACCAAGACAAACCAATGTGCAAATGTAAGAAAATTTACCTGTATTTCATTCCCAGGAATTTGAAGGTCTTACCTATTAGTGGAAAAATGTGCCACAAAAACCTTCCCTATCCAAGCTACAATCCTATCTCGATCGACATAATGATAGATATGAATACCTGGAAGGCGCCTCACAAATGTATCCTCATCCATGTTTTCATTCACAGCAAACACAAGATAAGATTGAAACCTCTTATTGGTAACAAAGCTTGCTAGATACAACTACTCTAACCAATTAGCAACTTGATAATGATATTCAAAAAACTAGTTTGAAAACCTTGAAATTCTTGGCGAGATGAGATTTCAATCAACGTACTCGAGTCATGGAGAGAATCTCGCGAGGGAAATTTTATCTGATCTTGTTCAAAAACCTTGTCAAGTTCGTGAGGACCTGACATAACCATCAGTGAAAGCTAAAGTGCCTCAACTTCTTGACAAGTATATGAATAGTGAGATGGTGAATCGTCAAAATTTATTGGCTTGATGAGATCAATAGATATAAGCCAATAACTATCATTAGATAGACTGGTGGAAAAATGATTAATGGGATGACAACTATTGAAGCTAGTATGTTGCTCAAATCAGTCAATTAACACATAAGATCCTCCATTTTTTAAAGATAGGGATGAATTGATTTGAGATATCTCACAAACGATTTCGATGGTAAAATATTCCTCTCCATATGTTGCATATCTAAAACTAACCAAAATAGGAGTTAGGGACCCATTGATTTCATTCTCGAGATATAACAGATTATCACATTGTATCTAATCACAAGCAAAACTAGCAGCATGAAAGTCGAAAGAATTAAAATTGATTGTTGGTATAGCAAATCCAAAAAACAGTAAGGATACAAGGAATAACGAGAATAGGCTGATAGAAGATTAAAAGGTTTTATAAAAGAAACATGTATCAGATCAAGTTCAACATTCATATTGGCTTGGAGAATTACTTTATTAGCACGAGGTCTTTTATTTCCCAAATGAATCAAGCATTTACTAATATTGAAAATGATATATTGTTCTAGAATAAAAATGATTAGCTTCAAAACATACACAAGAGAGATAAGGAGTTGATCACTCATAGATGAGATTAACAAGAAGAAATCTCTCAGCCAATGATGATCTCTGTCTCGATAATTAGAACGGAAGGTTTCAAAGCTATGTGCATCCGTGAAATATATGCATTCCAAACTTGGATTTAATACAAGAGGTTTGCGTGAAGATGATTTAACCACACAAGAATCTTCTATCCAATTAGAAACTATATCTTGAGAATTGAGAAAATTAACTTGAAAATACTGAACATATTTTAGGAATGAGATTACATCCAATGAGACAATGCTGAGATAAGAATTATGTAAGAAAATATGGATCTAAACTAGTTCATGGATCTCATTAAGATTGCCAAAACCTAATATAACCATCAGCGAAAACTGAAGTACCTCAACTCCTTGACAATACCTTGAAATTTCAAATGTTGGATGATTAAACTTTGAGGTTTGGGTCATATCATGAGTTACATGTGGACAATTACTATCAATTATATCAATAAGATCACTATTAATCAGATAATGGCTGTTGAGATGAATGGTTTCATGGGATGTTTCAACATCACCAAATAGATTACCCAAGATTCTTCAATATTTGTAACCAAATACGTATAGATCAAATAAGTTTCATGAACAACCTAAACAAGTGAATTAACCCCATCCAAAATTGGAAATTGCAAACTATAAGAAATATGTTCAATGATTACATTATTTTCATATTCATCATGGGTGAACTTACTTCCTTATGTCAATTTCGAATTTAAAGGGCATGGCATATTTTCAACATCATTTGTTTCATTACAAGTATCATGAAAAAAGGGATAATGAGTTTAGGAAGAAATTCCCATTAAAATTCTTCTATGATCTAATTAGATTTCAAATCTAAGCCTTGAAAATCCAAATCTTCTTGAGAAATCAAGAGATTGACAAATGCACCTAGGCATTCATCACCGTGTCTAGTAATGGTGTCATTATTGTCAGGATATTGGTTTCCCAAGCCTTCATATTGGTTAACTGATTACCGATATCACAAGATTTTTTATTAGCCAAGAATGTCAAAACATCATCTTGACATAGAGGAATTTGAAAGAGGGAAGATAGATGTAATGTGTCTTCATCCTTTTGCTCCTCTACCTATGAGATGTAATCACCTTTTACTTGATCAACATTTGAACCAAAAAATTGAGAATCAAAAGTATCTGAAGCAAATGTTGGTGGAGTAGATTGATCAAGTGAATCGAGATACAAAGAGCCATGGGGTGTAAATGATATAGGCTAAAAGGTATCCCTTGAATAAGCAATAATTTTGATCAAATTAGATTCAAAATTTAAATTTTGCACATTAATGTCATCTCAAGGAATCAAGGGATCAACCTTCATATTAGGCTCCATGAAATTATTGGAACATTCAAAGTCTTTATGGATAAGATATTAATCATGGAAAGAAAATGAAGGTGGAAGAAGTGGATCATCAATTTAGTTTTCATATTTCCCAATGTCAACATAGACACAAGAGACCTCTTCATTTGGTAATGAAAAAGGAGGAGGGGAAGAGATAAAAGGGGTAGTAGATTCCTCCTTTGATATTTGAGTTGCCTCGTGACTGAGAAATGTTGGAAAGATATAATTTGGCATAAAAAAATTTTGATTTGTGATTTGAATGAAAGTGGCAATAAATAAATAACAAATTTATTTATTTTCCATCCATCATTTTTTTTTAACACAAAAATGAGTATTTTGATATTAAGTTTGCACCTAGTCGCAACAAATATAGAGGGTTATATCATTCATTTTCATAGCTAACTAGAGATCAGAGAGATCATAGACCCATTACATAGTAAGACCCCAAAAAACCTAATAGTAGACCCGATTACATTAGATTTGCAAAACTACAAAAAGGGACTAAAGACACACATATAGTGGCAGTCATGAAATTTAATCATTTTCTATTGCTGGCATGTTGAGATCAATATCTTGATTGCTTGAGTCCTCCTAATGTTGGTATGGTCCTTGTAGTGGTTCCAGCTAGGGTACTAGACTGGACTCTATATTTAATATCGACCGAGGTGCGTAAGCTTAGAGGCGTGGTCTAAAATATATAGACATAAAGAATTACCGCCCAGGTGATTATGAGGTAGATTGCAAGGCTTCTTTACGGAAGACCGTTATATGCAGCCTATCCTTCACACACCTAGATTACCCTACTGATATATTTGACTACAATGCTGGTTATGAGATGCATCTATCAAGGCAAACTATGAATCTAAGTACTGTGTATGACTGTGGCAATGATTCTAACCTCCTTACAGAAGTATCACTCAGAAAACCTTTGCTTGGTAAACACACACAGCATGCAAGATATTTACACTATTAAACTATATAAAAAGAACATAAATAGACTGTGAAATGAAGCAGAGTTTATAAGCATGCATCTATAAATCACACAGAGACCGAGTCCCTTACAAGACTCTCGTTCCAGATCCTAGTGCTGACCATTCAACATAACCATAAACCCTTCATATGCGCACACCATATACATGTAATGAAATTCAAAGGATAAAGGAATCGAAAGCTTATATGACTGCAACCCGTATGCTATGTAAATCAACAGTTATGTAAATCGAAACTATGATGCAACCCATGTGATACATAAATCGAATCCAATACAACGCTGTGCAAACATATAAATCGAATCTAATACAACGCTGTGCAAATATATATGAACTGAAATGTAACAAAACGAAGAGCAGTATACCAAACGAAGAACGCAGGGCCCGTCCGCGCCTAAGGGTATACTGACTACCACCGTTCAGCAATCAACCAATGCAAAAGGGTATACACACGTTGTGACTGTAAATGGTTCTGTGTATTAACTAAAACTCTGTTCTGAGAAAATGTTTCAACGATTGATTAACCTTCAAACATTGAACTAACTGTATTTACACACATGCGTACACACAGCCATGTCATCGATACATTGAATGTACATAGTGCTGTTGCCGCGTTTATTACATAGCCTTTTCAAAATGTTTCCATACCATATGTTTCAAAAAGAACAAAAATCAAAATGAAAATAGAACGATGTTGTTGCTGCTTTTATGCGCCAGAGTACCCTGCTTTGACTGAAGTTGACCGCATGCATAGGAGGCTCGATTTGGCTGGGTGAGAGGTGTTTGTCCATGCTTGGACATTCGGCTTTTCGCCCATGCCTTTCGTTCTCGCTCATCTGCTGCGCCGCATGTCAAACGGTAAGCCCATTACAGGATGTGGGTACTTCCTGTAATCATGTCATCAAAAACCTCTAATTCTGGAACATAAAACCCCTAAATTAATTTCTATGCAATTTAATAACTATAGAACAATTAATAATCAATATTCAAGGATTTTGAGGGAAATATGATGAAAATGTATGGAGAAATGATATGTTTTTGGGAAGGAAAAAGGGTCTTAGGATGATACCAACATCTCTCCCCGACTTAAGGACTTAGCATGTCCTCATGCTACCCCAGAAGTACTCCCCTTGAACTCTGTGCCTGCATGGATCTCTGCTGCCTTGAGCAAGGTATCTACATTCTTCTTCACCTGGTGATCCTTCTGTCCCTTGAGTTCCTGCTTTAACTTTTTATATTTCTCCTTGAGAGCCTTCTTCTGATTGTACCACTTAGTGGCCCAGTTGGAAATCTCAGATTGCTCAGTCTCCAACTAACTGATTCTTTCTTTGAGCTTTTCATTTGTCTTCTGTGTTTCTTTGCTTTGTGCCCTGAGCATTTCATTTTCTCTTTTAATAACCTTTTCCAACATGTTAGCTTCCATGAGCTCTTCTTTCAATTCCTCAATTTGTTTTTCTAACTTCTTCTGTCTTTTGGTGGGAGGTGGTGAACATTTTTCTTGTTTGTTATGGCTTTCCACCTCTATGTCAACTTCTGGTGCTGGTGGTGAATGAGCACCACTTTCAACATCAATTTGTACAGGGGCATGAGATTCGAATTGGTCTTCTTGCAGCTGAGTTTTTGGTGTCCTCCTTGTTCTTCGGGAGTAGGTGGTAAAATTTTTGTCTTTCTCAGCCCTCTTGGCATCCTCTTTTTGCATGTTCCTGGTCCTTATGTTGCCCACAGGTTGAGGTGCTCTGCTGGCCTTGGACACTGGAATTTCCTCATCTATGTCCTTCATAAACCCAGAATCTTCTTGCACTTCTTCTTTTTCCTCCTCATCTCTGATTTGGTTGACAGTTAAGAATTCTTTCCATGGCTTCCCTCGCTTCTGCAACTCATGTTCAATGAGGATTTTAATCAGGCCAAAATGGTATAGGCTTTTATCCTCATTCCCTTTTTGTTTCTGGATAGTTTTGGCCATCTTTGTTAAACTTTGCAGCAGAAAATATGGCACACTGATTACACATTGTTTCTTTAAATGGAGGAGTAGCTTGATGTGATAGAGATAAACAATGTTGTATCTACCTTCACATGTTATAAACTTTTGGATAATGTAAACCATTTCATCCCAAGGATGAACTAACTAGCTTCTTGGAACTCCCTTTTTCCAGTTTACTGAGGAAACTCTAGACCTGGACATGAACTGTGTCCATGATTTCTCCTTGAATTGTTTAGTTTTAAAGTACTTTTCTCCCTCAGGGCTGAGTCCAATTGCCTGAGCTATGGTATCCTCTGAGATTCTGAAGGAGAAGGTGCCTATTAGGGCCTTTTCTCCATTGAAGGTAAAGGCAAATTGTTTTGTGACTTCTTCATTACTCCCATGGAATTTTTCCAGAAAAGGTAACCACTGTGCTTCTTGAAGAATCTCAATGTAATCGTTATGGTATTGTGAGCTATCAAATGTACTGGGTTCGACCCTATTAGTCATGGTGATGGCAGAGGGTTATGCCTCGAACCCTTCTTTGTCTATGCTCTTTAAAATTTAAACACAGAAGTGTCAAGTTGGTTACCTGGCATATATCGCTTCCTTCAGTCTTCAATTTATGGTGCTTGGCTGGTCGATGTGACTGTGGTGGGAGTTAGAGACAGAATGGGGATGCTTCCCTTTTCGGCGCTCACCGGTTTCACTATGTAAACCGACCCCGAACAGTGATACTCTCCTCGGCGCTCCTTGTTCAGATTTTCACTTTGTAACCCCACTCAAATGATAACAATCTCCTCGGCGTTCCTTGCTTCACTCTTTTACTTTGTAACTCTACTCGAATGATAACAATCTCCTCGCGTTCCTTGCTTCAAACTTTCACTTTGTAAGTTATGGGAACCGAGGATGTGAAATACCCTGTACTCGCCTTATAATGCAATCATTCAAAAAAAACAGAGTGTTGTACGCTTGTATGCATGTTAGCATAAGAACGCTGAGAGCGTACCCATAGTGCTGAGCTATAATGCTGGGTGGCGAGGTCATGATTCGGGTGTGTGCGGTGTAAAACATATAGGCCGCTTGTTATAATTTGACTGTATGGAGTGAAGAATATATATAGGCCGCTTCTATCTCATCCTTTATAATTTTTTTTTAAAAAACAAACACACACAGCTCACCACGTGCCCTTTTTAATTATACTCGGTCATGTAGAGAATGTTGGTATGCCTGGAGGGTATATGACATGGTGAATGTGTTGGTGATGGGTTTTAGGGATAGGTTGATGTAGGGAAATGATGAAATTTGGTGGGATAAGGGTGATGAGTGGATGTATGAAGATGTCCTTGAAATCAATTACAACAGCTTATAGTCACTAAAATTACATTAAAAACTAATCTAGGAAATTAAATGCCCAAGAACAGAAATACATTACTCTTTTGTTGATCATTTGACATGCTGAGTTGCTAATCCTTTTGACTGTTCTTTTTGACAGGTCCTCTAAAGGAGGTTGAATACACAGGTCCTTTGAGAAAAGTTTTAAAGATGTAACAGGTCCCTCTGAAAAATTGGAATGTACAGGTCCCTTTTTGAAGGCTGAAGATGCAATAGGTCCCTTAAGAAAATTTGAAGATACAGGTCCCTTGAGAAAACTGTAACAGGTCCCTTGGAAAAACTGAAGATGTTCATGCAGCTCTTTGTATTGTTACAGGTTCACTGAGCTTGCAGTTTGCTGGAGTGTTGGTGCCCAAATCTTTGTAAAAGCTTGGTGGAAGTCTGTTGAAGTAGCCTTTGATGCCAAGAAAATTTTTTTTAACAGGTCCCAACTGAATGTTTTAAACAGGTCCCTTACTGCTGGTTGGAATGTCTCAAACAGGTGTCAATTGCTGCTGGTGTTAGTAGCATAGATGTCTGATCAAAACAGGTCCCCCTGCAAACTATTTATAACCAGGTCCCTCTGAAAATCATGACAGAACAGCTTATTTGTTAAAGTCTAGAATGCTGGAAACAAGCTGCTGTTGAAAATTTACAGTGAAATATAGGATAAGAAATCTGAAGAATTTACAAGGGAGAGATAAAAGTAACAGAACAGATGTCTCCCTCTCCCCGACTGAAAGTTTTACTTGTCCTCAAGTCATGATGCAAAGGAAACAATGAACAACAGAAATAGAATTCATACCGCCAATAAATTGGTTTTCAGGTAGGAATTCGAGGTTAGAGTGTGCCAGATACTGGTTTTCACATCTAACCCATTATTATTTTTTTTATTTTTTTTTTAGTTTTTGTTTTATTTAGTTTTTATTTTGATTTTTTTTTTTTTTATATTTTATTTATTTTTTCTTCTTGATTTTGAAATTGAAAGAAAAGGAAACTAAGGCAGTGATACTGCAGCTGAGGGCTGCAGTACCTCAACCTCTTCTTGCTGAGATAGTGTATTGAGAAAATCTTGCTTGCTGATGGGCTTGTTGTATAGCTTCAGGCGATGACCATTGACTGTAAAAGAATGACCTTTGCCATCAATAGTTTGGAGTTTTACTGAACCATTGTCATAAGCCTGAACAATTTCATAAGGGCCCATCCAATGGGTGGTGAACTTAGCTTTATGATCCTTGAATTTTGAATCAAAAAGCAGAGCCCAGTCACCTTCTTTGAAGTTCTTCTTCTTAATGTGTGAATCATGCCATTGCTTCCGGTGCTTTTGCATGAGGGTGGTGGTTTGTTCTGCTTGCTGCCTCATCTCATCCAGCTGGTTCAACTGCTGGATTCTCTCTTTTTGTGCTTGATCCAAATCAATTAGTAAATCTGCAGCTAATTTAAAAGTGTGAATTTGGAATTCAATAGGAAGCATGACATCCTTACCGTACACCAACTGGTATGGTGTAAATCCGGTGGTATCTTTCCAAGTAATCCGGTAAGCCCAGAGTGCCTCTTTGAGCTTTTCCTCCCAGTTTTTGCGGTTCATTGCAACAGTTTTGGTAATGATCCCCTCCAAGGTCTTGTTGGTGGATTCCACCTGCCCATTGGCCTGTGGATGGTAGGGGGTACTTTTCCTATGCTTTATCTGGTACTTGTCTGTGATGTCCTTCATGAGCTTTGAGGTGAATTGGGTACCTTGATCAGTGACAATTTCTCTTGGCACCCCATACCTCACAAAGATCTCCTCAAAAAGGAAATTGACTACTGTGTGTTCGGTTGCTCTTACCAGTGCTTTTGCTTCTGCCCACTTTGTGACATAATCAATACACACTAAGATGTACTTCTTACCATTAGAGGCTGGGTTGATCGGTCCTATGAAGTCCAGAGCCCACTTATCAAATGGTTCTAAGTGAACTTGGGGCTGAAGGGGCATTTGATCGGTAGTTGTGGGTCTGCCCATCCTTTGGCAGCTATCACAACTCTTTACATACTTCTTGGCATCCTTGAAAATGGATGGCCAATAGTATCCAAGAGTTAGAACTTTGAAGGCTGTCCGCTTCGCTGCAAAATGCCCACCACACGGTTCATCATGGCAAGATTTTAAAATGTCAATTACCTCATCATTTCGTACACATCTCCTAATGATCATATCAAAACCAGTGTAAAAGAGATCGCCATTGAGCCATGAATATCTAACACTTTGTTTGATCAGTCTTTTCCTTTCCTTTGCAGTGAAATGTGGAGGTGTCCTACCTGTAGACAAGTAATTAGCTAAATCAACAAACCAAGGAGTTACTATGGAAATTGCGAATAAGTGCTCATCTGGAAAAGAGTCCTCAACAGGAACAATCTCACCTGGATTTTGCAGTCTAGAGAGGAAATCTGCCACCTGGTTTTCTTTGCCTGGTCTATCTAACACTGTGATGTTAAATTCCTGTAACAATAGTAACCATCTGGTAACTCTGCCACTAGTTATTGGTTTATTCATGAGATGTCGAATGGCAGAGTGATCAATATGTACAAAGACTTCATAACCAGTTATGTAATGGCGAAATTTATTCACAGCATAAATGATGGCAAGTGTTTCCTTCTCTGTAACTGTATAGTTTAGCTCGGCAAGTGTGAGATTTTTACTAATGAAATAAATTGCATATGTACAAGATTCTTCTTTTTGGCCTAAGCATGCACCTATGGTAGTGTCAGATGCATCGGTAAAAATATGAAATGGTAAACTCCAATTAGGCCCTCTCAGGACTGGTGCAGTAGATAGTTTCTTCTTAAGTTGTTCAAATGCATGTTGGCAGTTCTCAGTCCAATTGAAAAATACATCTTTGGCTAGAAGTTTAAACAAAGGTAAGGCTATCTTGCTAAAATGTTCAATGAATCTGCGGTAATAGCTAGCATACCCAAGAAAACTTCTTACCTCTCTCTGGTTCTGTGGAATAGGCAAATCGGCAATAATCTGTATCTTGGCTGGGTCAACCTGGATGCCTTGAAAAGAGATATAATGGCCCAACACTATCCCTTCATTTAGCATCATGAAGCACTTTTCGTTGCTGAGGGACAGGTTAGCTTCAATACACCTTTTCAAAAATCTTTCTAGATTTTCTAATGCATGTTCAAAAGAATTGCCATATACTGAAAAATCATCCATATACACTTCAACACAATCATGAATCAAATCAGCAAAGATAGCTAACACAGCTCGCTGAAATGTAGCTGGAGCATTACAAAGTCCAAATGGCAAAACATTGTAGGCATAGGTGCCCCAAGGACAGGTGAAGGTGGTTTTGTCCTGGTCTTCAGAGGCAATCTGTATCTGGTTGTAGCCACTGAAACCGTCAAGAAAGGAAAATGATGATTTGCCGGCTAGGGTGTCTAACACTTGGTCAATGAATGGCAGTGGGAAGTAGTCTTTGAGGGTGGCTTTGTTTAGCTGTCTGTAGTCAACACAGATACGCCACTTGCCATTCTTCTTAGGCACAATAACCAATGGGGATACCCACTGACTGTCAGAAATAGGATATATAAAGTTGACTCTTAAAAGTTTTTGCAACTCCTCTCTGACAATGTCTTGGAGCATGGGGTTCATTCTTCTTTGTGGTTGCCTCACCGGTTTAATGGTGCTGTCAATGTAAATGTGGTGAGTGCATGTGTCGGGGTGAATCCCATGCATGTCAGTGTAATCCCATGCAAAGGCTTTCTGGTACTTCGTCAAGAGTCTAATCAATTTTTCTTGTTGAGATAAGTCAAGGTGGTTGCCTATGTTCAAAGTTTTGCCTGGACTGATCTCTATGACTTGACTCTGTGCATTGGTAATGGATTGAACTGGAAAGATGTCATGAAATGTAGATTGTAAGGAATGGATAGTGCATGTTTCTTGAAAGTTTTGAGCTAGAAGTACATCTGCAGCATTATATTGTTCATTCCTCACATTTTCAGATATATCAGGCTGTGAGAGAAATAATTCTACCAAATCAGTATTGTCTTCATGGAAATCATAGATCTGGTCAATACTAAAAACAGATTGTACCTCCTCTTTGTCATTAAATTTGTCATCAAGCCACAAGTTATGTGTCACTGCAGGTGATTGTGCCGATGGATAGAGGGTGAGTTGTTTCCTTTCGGTCCCTCTAGAGATAATCATGTTACCTGATCGGCATCCAATAAATGCATCAGCAGTTGCTAACCATGGTCTGCCTAGAATGATAGGATGTCCTCCTAGATTGGATTTGGGTTGAAGGACTAGGAAATCCACCGGATACTCCCAAGAGTCCAGTGAAACAATGATATCTTCCAAAATCCCCTCAGGAATGACTTTGGACCTATCAGCTAGTTCAAGAACAATTGTGTTATGTTGCAAATTCACAAGCTGGAGTGTTCTCATAGTTTCAAGGGTCATGACATTGATTGCAGCTCCAAGATCTATCAAAGTGTTTGGGATCCGTATGTTGTTAATGATGGTGGTTACTTTTGGAATGCCTGGATCAACATACTTCTCCATGGAGATGGTATTGGTCATAAGGCCTGCTAAATTTCCTAAAACATGAATGGTCTGAGGATCAATCCTCCTTCTAGCAGGTTTCTTGAGACACATGTCTTTGATGGCTTTGGTGTAAATAGGAATGTCCTTTATAGCTTGCAGCAAAGGGATTTTTATGTAGACATTTTTAAGTTCATCCAAGACATCAAATTGTGGTGGAGGCAATGGTGGTTTTACTTGAACCAAACAGTCCAGAAAAGGTGGTTGCAGTGATTGCATCTGTTTGTCCTTGGTTTCACTGCTTGGTTTTGTTTGAGTGGTCATTTCATTTTCTTTTTCTAAGTTTTCTTCTTGCTGATCTGTTATTAGAGAATCCTTCTGGAGCACCCTACCAGACCTCAGATTAATGTTTTACAAAGGCAGTGTGGAGTAGGAGGTTCCTTCCTCTACATTATAAACTGGCCTCTCTGCTCTATTGTTCGGATTTGGGACAGTTTGAGAAGGTATTTGTGTGGGTCTGGGAGGTTGTGGGTTAGTTGGAAATTGAAGTTGTGGTACATTTATTTGTGGAGGAGCAGGTAAGGTCTGTTGAGAAGGTTGGGGCTGATAAACAACTGGCTGAGGGTGCTGCTGATATGACTGTGATTGTGATGGATATGGCTGTTGGTACTGCTGATATGGCTGTGAGTAAGGTGGGTATGATTGAGGATACTGATGGTAGGATTGGGAATACTGTTGAGATGGTCTCCATTGATTTTGTGATTGGTTTCCATGCTGCCATGGCATAGGTATATTCCATGAGTTTTGTGCATACATCTGATCATTCATAGGAAATTGCATATTTTGATTAGGAAACATACCTTGGGGTGCTTGCCTTGGCTGCCATGGTCGCTTTGCACCCATGTAGTACATGTTCTCCATCTCTGTGCTGGCTGCCATGTTACAGTTCTGCACAATTTTAACTTTAGGACAGTTAAACATATCATGATGCTCAGTACAGAAAGCACATACTTGTATATTGTCTAGAGGACAGTCTTTTAATGCATGCTTCTTGCGACACTTGGGGCAGAAAATAGCCATTATATTGTCTTCTTCCTCTTGTTTCTTTTTGGCTTTTAAGGTATCAATTTGGTTTCCTAGAGTACTCAACAAATCTGTTTTGAACTCTTCTAAAAGATTACCAATTTCAGCCCGGGTGACACTAGCAGAGGCAGTTTTTATGACCCTAGATGACAAGGTCCTCTTTCCCATTTTGGCTTTACTTCTTGAATATTTTTCACACAGTTCAGCTTTTTCTTCAAAGGTTAGGGCAGAGATATCACCTTTGCCCATTAAGTTGAGATCATCCATGTATTCTTCCCTGATACCTTTCAAAAAGATTGTGCGGACTAGATCAGGAGGCATGGTTCGGTGTTTAGATTTTTGCAAGTTATAGACAAACCGTTCTAGATATTCTTCTAAGGTTTCATCCTCCTGCTGACTCATTCTAAAGATGTCATCTTTAGGGTCTTTGGATCTGCAATAAGGCTGATATTTCCTCAGAAATATTCTCCTCATGCCATCCCAATCCACTATGGCATTCTCACCTAGCCCCATAAACCATTTCAAGGCTGCTGCCTTTAATGTGGCTGGAAACAATCTCAGTCTGTGAGCATCATCAATATATCCATAAGTTCGACACACAATATCGAACTCGAATAAGAATGAGTCCGGATCCTCTGATGCCATTCCATAGAAATTGGGTAGCACGGATGGGGGTATATTTTTCATTTTGATCTCTTCATCCTCCTGTGGTTCTTGTATAGGGAATTTAAAAGTGGATTCCTCCTCCTCTTGATGGGGAACTGATCCAGATCCCTCCTCAGCCATTCTACTTGGTTTCTTAGTGTCTCTTGGTGGAAAAGAGAGAAAGGAAAATTGTTTGGTAATGGTGCTACTTTTCCCTTGTGTAGAAGAGTTAGGAAAGGGTGGATGCTGTGATTTATGTGCAAACAGAGTTTCCCTCTCAGCAAGAGTAATGTGCTGTCCTGAATAAAATTTCTTAGCTATTGTTTGAATATCCTCCTCAGTTGGTGTTGTTTTCCCTGGAGAGTCTGCTCTTGATGATGATGGGTTAGTGTTGAGATGGTGGGGGGTTCTCACAAATCTCCCTTGAGTGTCTCTAAGTCTAGGCATATATGAACATGATTCTAACTGTGTTTTTGGTTGTTTTTGTGTATTGAAATTTTTTCTCTTTTTGTTTGAATTCTTTACGTACGCCTCCCCGGCAACGGCGCCAAAATGTAGTGGTTCCAGCTAGGGTACTAGACTGGACTCTATATTTAATATCGACCGAGGTGCGTAAGCTTAGAGGCGTGGTCTAAAATATATAGACATAAAGAATTACCGCCCAGGTGATTATGAGGTAGATTGCAAGGCTTCTTTACGGAAGACCGTTATATGCAGCCTATCCTTCACACACCTAGATTACCCTACTGATATATTTGACTACAATGCTGGTTATGAGATGCATCTATCAAGGCAAACTATGAATCTAAGTACTGTGTATGACTGTGGCAATGATTCTAACCTCCTTACAGAAGTATCACTCAGAAAACCTTTGCTTGGTAAACACACACAGCATGTAAGATATTTACACTATTAAACTATATAAAAAGAACATAAATAGACTGTGAAATGAAGCAGAGTTTATAAGCATGCATCTATAAATCACACAGAGAC
Organism: Pinus tabuliformis; assembly: GCA_031772625.1. Taxonomy (NCBI): domain Eukaryota; kingdom Viridiplantae; phylum Streptophyta; class Pinopsida; order Pinales; family Pinaceae; genus Pinus; species Pinus tabuliformis. The sequence goes on from CM062804.1 coordinate 1,180,858,131, forward strand.
CGAGTCCCTTACAAGACTCTCGTTCCAGATCCTAGTGCTGACCATTCAACATAACCATAAACCCTTCATATGCGCACACCATATACATGTAATGAAATTCAAAGGATAAAGGAATCGAAAGCTTATATGACTGCAACCCGTATGCTATGTAAATCAACAGTTATGTAAATCGAAACTATGATGCAACCCATGTGATACATAAATCGAATCCAATACAACGCTGTGCAAACATATAAATCGAATCTAATACAACGCTGTGCAAATATATATATGTGAACTGAAATGTAACAAAACGAAGAGCAGTATACCAAACGAAGAACGCAGGGCCCGTCCGCGCCTAAGGGTATACTGACTACCACCGTTCAACAATCAACCAATGCAAAAGGGTATACACACATTGTGACTGTAAATGGTTCTGTGTATTAACTAAAACTCTGTTCTGAGAAAATGTTTCAACGATTGATTAACCTTCAAACATTGAACTAACTGTATTTACACACATGCATACACACAGCCATGTCATCGATACATTGAATGTACATAGTGCTGTTGCCGCGTTTATTACATAGCCTTTTCAAAATGTTTCCATACCATATGTTTCAAAAAGAACAAAAATCAAAATGAAAATAGAACGATGCTGTTGCTGCTTTTATGCGCCAGAGTACCCTGCTTTGACTGAAGTTGACCGCATGCATAGGAGGCTCGATTTGGCTGGGTGAGAGGTGTTTGTCCATGCTTGGACATTCGGCTTTTCACCCATGCCTTTCGTTCTCGCTCATCTGCTACGCCACATGTCAAACGGTAAGCCCATTACAGGATGTGGGTACTTCCTGTAATCATGTCATCAAAAACCTCTAATTCTGGAACATAAAACCCCTAAATTAATTTCTATGCAATTTAATAACTATAGAACAATTAATAATCAATATTCAAGGATTTTGAGGGAAATATGATGAAAATGTATGGAGAAATGATATGTTTTTGGGAAGGAAAAAGGGTCTTAGGATGATACCAACAGTCCTGTAGGTGCCTCTCTGCTAAGTTTGAAATCCATTATTATATTATGGAGTGCATCTACATTATCTGTCATGTGGGAGATTTGATACTAGAGCGTCAATAACTTATCAGTGCGTTCCACCTTAGTGTGATACATTTGGAAATATTTGACTTGAAGATCATAATCTTCCCTATGTATAGCTTCATGAGTAGACAAACAATGAGAGTAGGGGATTTCTGTTGAGGAAGTCTCAGAGTTAGAATGAAAATTCATGACATAACACTGAGAAGGATTCAATGAAGACAAATCCCAAATGGTAGCGACCTAACACTCCCCAAGATGGCTTTAGGGCTAGTGAAAAGAAATTAGAAACATGGTGAATTTAATTTCACCTTCTTATACCTTAAATTGAATGAAGCCTAGCCCCAAATGAGGTTGCAATAATCATGCACAATTTCTCACAGCTTTGCAAAGGAGACAAAGTTTGGCAGTGGGGCAAGAATCAGGAAATTACAACACCACTATTAAACTAGAGACATGCACAAATATCCAGGGAAGGAGGACCACAAAGTTGATGTGTTGATGACCATCATAACCACCAATTGAAACCTAGAGCGTTGAAAGAAGAGCCTATAACCATGGAGTTACCATCTAAGCCAAATTGATTGTAGAGAACCAAAATGAAAACAAGAAACAAAGAGATACCTTCCTGAATTTGACATCGAACCAGAATGAGGATGATAGAAAAAGGGGTCCTAGGCTCTTCCGAGGTGGCCTCTGAACCTGTGAACCCTGACCTCCATAATTCCCACAAATAAGAGTACCTAATGCACAAACTCACCACACAAAGGAGAAGAAGCTGAAACCTGAAGCATATCTCTTTTCAAAACTGTCAGAAGTTTGGCCACCTTAATGCCACAATTGAATTAAGAGACCGAACTAAAACCAAATTCACAGACTACTAAGGAGATGGAGCAATCAAAGGAGTGAACATAAACATGAATGGAGCTACAGCAAGGTGCAATCCATATTTAACACTCCTTCCCCTATCAATCCACACAATTCTCATCATTAGGTCATTATATTTCCTAGTACATCTTCCAAAGAGAGCCATCATTACTCTAAGAGGAAGGCGTTTCCAAGGCCAGGGAAGATAAATGCAGTAAATCCAAGCATGTAAGATGAATATCAATGCCATTGAATGATGGAGACACACATTATATGACAGGTCGTGGGATGGAAACTTGCTAACATAGAACCATTCAACCAATATTTGAACCTTTAGAATGATTGTGAAGATTATTAAAGGTGATGTGACTTAGGGTGGAGGGGATATAAGGGAGGGGAAAGGGTTTTATAATGACTCTAATGAAATCCATAATCAAAAGAGGGAGGAGCCTAGGGGGAAACCAAACACTAGTGTCCATATGACAATTAGGGGATCATAAAATGTCTACTATAGTCATTAATTTCTAATTTAGCTTCTTCTAGAGAGAATGCCTTATTTGCTTGCAGATAAGCTTGCATAATGTTGATTTTGTGTATATGATAGAACCTTTTGGAATGAAATAATGCAACCAAACTTCTAATTCTCTGGAACACCAAGGTAAGGGAGTTATCTTTTGAACTATTCCCATTGTTGAAACACTGGATCATAAGTAATGAATCTCCTAAGAAAATAATATCTTCCACACCTTTGTCTTTAGCAATGCATAGACCTTTGAGGAGCCCATACATCTCTACTTGGTTTTTGGATTTCCTTCCTAGGCCCCATGAGAATTTTGCCTATGTTATTCCATCAGGATTGAGTAAAATCCCTCCCCTTCCTGCCACCCCTACCATCAACCAAAATTTTCACTAATAAAAAGATAAGAAAGATCAAAGTCCATAAATATTCATTTGATTAAAATTTATATATAATTGCAATAAATAAATAAATATATTTTTTTTCTTTTTCTTTTTCCATTAATCATTTTTTTGATTAATAAAAGAATATAAAAAAAATAAAATTGTAAGCCATATCTATAACATTGGCATGATCTTAATGTGAAAGAAATAGTTCAACAAATAATGAAGAACATATGAATAACATTTCATAGAGACTAGGTTCTTAGAACAACAAAAGAGCATTAGTGATGTTCATCATAAAAATAATTTGAATGTAAATATTTAACTTTATTACCAATTCTATGAAATTGATTGAAATGCATAATTTGAATGTAAATATTTAATTTTATTGTCAATTTTATGAAATTTATTGAATTGCGCCTATTGTTTAATAAGGCACAAGTTGATTTTTTAAAAACCAAGGCATGTGTTACTTATTAACTAAATTTTGGTTTATTGAGGATTTTGACCTAAATATTGTAGTTGAAATGGTAACAATCTTAAAATTGGAGCTTAAACAATTCAAAATTGTAATCTAACCATTTTTCATGGCTACTAAATTCATTGAAATGATAAAAAATATAGTTTTAGATTGAAAAAGTAAAATACTCAAGAAGAATAAATGCTTGAGTTAATAGATAACTCGATAACCATGAAAACACATTTATGACGTGAATGTAATGTACCGTGCCAACAAATTCCAATTGACCTCCAATCTTGGAAATTCCAATTTTCCAAAGAAAATTGACTAAAAAATCTTCAAAGAAAATGATAAAGCTCTTTCTTGAGTCTCTCAATTTCAGATACTTTCTGAAATCTGAAAAATAAACATGATTACCAATATCAACCAATATTATGTCATGAAAATAAAACATAAAAATCTCATACTATAATTATCAATTTATCATCATCTTAAGAAAAATATTTAGAAAATTATTCTATACACAATACCATTTTCCAACGAATCAAAACATTAAGAAGCAATAACTTCCATGGTTGCAAGGGGCTCTGCAAATTTGAATTCCACTACTCTCTCTACAAATATATATTTTGGATAGATCCATCATCCAAGTATTGGATAGACTCATGCATGTGAATCTGTTATACTTTGACAATTATTTAACATAGGTTGAAAATGTAGAGATAAAAAAATGTGAAGTTGGAAAGCTCTTCACTATTTTTTTTAACAGAATCGGATATTGGTTTTCATTCAAAAAATGAGGTGGGAGAAAGATCCCTTTACATAGATTTTGGAACTAGCCAAGCTGAGAGGGGAGGCCAGGAGAGCGCAATCCCAATCAACATGGAAACTGAGTTCATATGTTCCTAATTTTCCAACTACAGATTGTTTGTAAATTCTTACATACCGAAACAAGAAAACTTGACATTTACAATTCATAAAAAACTAGTGATGCAAGGAAAATCGTAAATAGAACTGTTGAAAGTCCCTAGTTTTGATTAACAGAAGGTTCTTGCTTTGGCCTGTTTGTACTGCTTTGATGCCCATAGTTCTCTCCAGTCCGATTGAGGAGGATTCCCTTCAGGTAGGAAATGGATTCCTCCAAGTGAATACATTAATTTTTGAGTGCTTCAATTTCTGAATTATGGCTGGCGAATTTGTTCATGAGGAAAGAGTTTTAATTATTTGCCTGGAACTAGATGTATTTGATAATTTCTCGAAGCTGGTCGATCATGAACTTATTTTCTATGCAGTGGACACACTTGTAATTTGTAGAGGTTGTTTCCAGAGGTTCCAAATTCACTTTGTTGCTGAAGATGGCCTTTTTGCCGAGGATGGCCTTTGTTGCTGGAAGTGGCCTCTGTTGCTGAAGATGTCCTTTGTGACGATAAGAAAAGAGCTCCTCAATGAGGGAGGTAGATATATAGGATGGATAGGAAGGGGAGTTGAGAAACGAGGATGGGAGAGGGCGATTGAGATTAGAGAGAAGGAGCTATGATGTGAGAAAGGAGAAGACTGAGGGGGACAACAAAGAAGCAGTAGGGGATCGAGCTTTAACGCAGTTCGATCAGGGGGAAGACCACGAGCAATCGAGGCAGGAGGAGTCAAACAAAGGAAGAAGGATAGATTGATGCCACAAGAGGCTCGTCCGAAGAGAGCCAAGTGATAGAACATAGATTCTATGATGCAAGAAGAAGGATAACAATGGAGAGGAGTGAGGGAAGAGTCGGGGAGGAGAGAGAATAAATAGGCGAGAGGGCAGAGAGGGATTGAAAAATTGGATGGGGAAGGAGGGGTGTCACAAGAGAAATGAGGGAGGATGTCAGTCTTGGAGATCAGACTTGACCAGAGAGTGAGGACGATGAAGATTTGAGAAGGATTATGAGTCAGGATTGATAAGATAGGAGAAAATTTAGAGGCAGGCCAACCCAAATTACGAAAAGACTATGATTGGATTGACAAAAGGGTGGAAAGATTATGGTATTGGAAGATGAAAGGAGTCATTTGCCATGCATACTTCTCCAGGAGGCTGTGCCACAACCTTGTTTGCTTGGATATCTGCTTCTTTATTATTTTCCCTTAGAATGTGAATGAATGTGATCTGTCCCATATTGATTATATGGTGTGCAATCCTCTTTTTTATTTGGCTTAATGCTGTGTTTTTTGGATCGACCTTCTTGACCATGGCTTGAATAAGAATAATTGAATCTCCCAAGATAATTGGATTCAAAATGTTCCTTTTCCTTAAAATTTTTGCTCCCAAGAGGAGGCCATAAGCCTTGGCCTTATTGTTTGAAGTTGTGCCTAGTCCCCATTCAAAGGCAATGGAGTTTTGCCTACCTTGTTCAATTAGAATGCCTCCTGCACCTGCTTTCCCTGGATTTGACTTGGATGCTCCATCAAAGAAAAGGCATGGTCTTTTGAGAGCGTTCATCCATAGGATGAATTCTTCCTCTTTTAGTCTGATTTTCCAATTCATATGGATCTCTTTCTTTTTTGGAATGGTTGGAAGATTGGGCCTATTGTTTGCATAGGAGATCCAAATTCATTCCTCCTACTGTAGCTGATTAAATTCTATTACTTTCATTCCTTTGGCTGACAAGAATTTATATGTTAATCCCCATGTTTTGGAGAGCACTTTGCCTATTTATGGAGTGTGGTTGTGGAAGATTTGTTGATTCCTAGCAAGCCAAATATGCCAGCAAAGAAAGGAGGGGATGCTAGCCTAGTATCTTTTGATGGTGTTTTTATTTTTTAGAGAATACAGGTAATATTTTCCCCATGCTAGATAGAACTCATTGAAGGATCGAGAGAGGTTCAAATCTAGATCCAAGGGGCTTACTAGCAGGGTCCAACACTCTTTTGCAAAAGTACAATCGAGGAAGAGATGTTGAATGCTCTCTTCAGCCTTGTGACACATTGGACACTAGGAGGGCCCGAAAATTCCTTTTTTTAAAGTTGTCTGCAGTGAGAATTTTCCCTTTTAGGAGAGTCCATATAAATATTTTTACTTTTGGTAACCTTTCAATTTTCCACAAACTTCCAAGGAGACCAATCCTGATTCCCTTGCCATTGTTGGAGTTTCAAGTATCCTGACTTCATTGTATAATCAGCGCCAGAAGGATCCCAAATGAAGGATTCTTAGGTGTCTTGATTGATAGGGGCAGCTCCCTTAAGAAGTGAAATTAAGGCTTCCCACTAATTTTTGAGGATTTTGGGAAGATTGGGAGCTTTCCAATTTTTCCAAGTGTTATCATGTGGATTCCATTGTGAAATTGACTCAAGTGAGGTGAGCCCTCTTGTACTCATCCACCTTTTTAATCGTTGGATTCCTGGGAGGTCAGCTAAAGGTGGCTTTCCCATTATGCTGTCATTCCAAACATTTATCTCACGACCATTCCCTGGCAGCCTTGAGGTGTTTTCCTTGAGGAGGGGGAGGACCTTTTTGATAAGCTTCCACATTTGGGTACAAGGCCTGATTGGAGTTCTTTCTGAGAGGAGGGAGAAGTAAGAGTGGTTTAGATATTTGGATTCCAGAACCTACTTCCACCAACAGTTGTCCCTAGTAATAAGTCTCCAAGCAATTTTAGCTCCAAGGGCCAGATTCATAAATCCCGGAAGTCTGATTGAAAGTCCTCCTTTCTCATAGGGTGAAGTTACTTGATCCCATTTTACAAGGCTAAACTTTTTTGTTTCTGATTTTCCTCCTTGCCACAGGAAGCTCCTTATGATTAGCTCTATTTGTTTATGGATACTTTCTGGAGCTAAGATTGCTGCAAATTGATAAATAGGTAGAGATGTCAAAATTGAGTTGATTAGGATTACTCTGCCTACTAGATTTAACCAAAGCATTCCCCAATTTTGGATCTTTGTTTTTCATTTTCTCAATGTATTTGGTCCATAATTTGATTTCAGATTTTCTTTTGATACAGGTAGACCTAGATATAAAAAGTGGCTCCATCAAACCTGAAGGGGGATCTCCAAAATTTATGCAATTCTTTGAAGGGTTTGGGATGGTGCATTCCATCCATAAATTCTGCATTTTTTTATTGTTAAGAAGACCTCCTTAAACTTCCATGAAAATGTCAAGGACTTTTTTGAAACTTCGAGCGACTATGAAAGATGCCCCTCCCATTAGGAGGGTGTCATCTGCAAAGAGAGAGTGATTTATGCTTTTGATTCCAAAGCTTATAGATAGACCAATTAAGGTACAATCTATTCTGTAGTTTTCAACATGTCTACTCAATGAATCTGCAAATAAAATATAGAGGAAAGGAGACAAAGGGCAACCTTGTCTCAGTCCTCGAAAGCTTTGAAAATATTCACTCGATTTTCCATTGATGAGGGGCGCTATCCATAGACCAACAATACAATATTTTATGATTTCTATAAATTCCTCAGAGAAGCCAAAATTTTAAGAACAACTGCTAGTAAAGATAGATTAACTCTATTAAACACATTTTCCATGTCAAGTTTTATGATGATGCCCTGCTCATTTCTTGCTAAACTTGAGTGCATCGCTTCTTGAACAATCATGATATTGTCCATGATCTATCTATTGGGCACAAATCCGCCTTGATTTTCTGAGATAAGATTGGGGAGGAGAGGTTTTAGGCAGTTAGCAAGGATTTTGGTGATGATTTTATATGAGGAGTTGCACAAGGAGATAGGCCAAAATTGACTGAATGATGAGGGATTTGGTTCTTTTGGAACAATGGCTAGGAATTTCGAGTTTGTGTATCCACCTATCTTCTTTTTCCGAAAGACATTTCTAATCATTCTTATGAGATATTTTTTAATGATGGCCCATTTGAAACTATAGAAAGCTATTGAGAACCCATCTGGACTGGGAGCTTTGTCAGGTTGGAGACTCCAAACAACAGTTTGGATCTCACTTTCTTCGACCTCTTTCAAAATATCTGAGTTTATTTCTCCATTTATCCTTTTTGGGATGTGCTTTATGAAGTTCTCAAAATCAGGAATTGTTGGATCAACTGTTAGAAGGTTTTTGAAATGGATGTATGCTTCTTTTTTCAAAGCTTCTTTCCCTTTAATTTCATGTTCTCCTTCACCCTTTAGAGTGTTGACATGATTTATTATTCTTCTCATATTTTTTGTGCTGTGGAAGAAAACCGTGTTTTTTTCCTTGAGTTGTATCCATAGACTCCTGGATTTGAGCCTCCATTCCTCTTCCTCCTTTTTGTTATTTCTATAGATTTCCCAATATAATTCTTTCTCCTTAAGCTGGATTTCTTTTGTTTCTTCCATGCATTATTTATTTTCCTCGATTGAATCCATTTCTTTTCTTCAGTTTATTATTCCAATTTTGTAATTCATTGTGATTGATTTTGGCCCAAACTTTTAATTCGTTTTTCACAACTTTTAATTTTGTTTCACAAATGAAGTTTGGGGAACCAATAATTTTCTGTGACCAAGCTTTTTCTATTATTTGTTTTGCTGCTTCTTTGTTGTTCCATGATGGGAAAAAAATGGAATGGGAGAGGCCCCAGGTTTCCTAATATCCCTAAGCTAATTACCACAGGTTTGTGATCAGAGGCAGAAGAGTGGATGATTTTTTATGTCACTGAACTGAATTTAGCTATAACGTTGTCCTAGATTTAAAATCTGGTCCAACCTTTCTTTAATGTTGCTTTGGCCTATCCTTTTGTTATTCCATGTGCATTTGCCATTATTTGGAGGGATTTCCAGAAGATTATGAATTTCTATAATACTTTCAAGTGAATCCTGAGATGGGTCAGAATTGAAAGAGCCTCCAAATTTCTCTTCAACGTTCATAACCAGGTTTAGATCGCCTCCTACAATGATACTCTTGTTGTGGTCGTGAAGTAATATGTCTTTGAGGGAGTTCCAACATAATTCTCTCTCTCTATAGTGATTTGGAGCATATATGTTGAAAACACAAATTTTCTCTTCATTTACTTTATTTCTTAATTATGTTTTGATCCAGTGTTGGTATTTTTGTTGATGTTGTAACTACCAGATGTCCTTTCTCCATATTGTGCATATTCTTCTAGATGCCCCTGTTTCTTGGAGAGCTATTCCATCATAATTCCTTATTTTTTGGATAATTTTCCCCATTTCTTGTTCATTTATTTTGGTCTCATGGATCATAAATATGTTTGGTTTCTCAGTTGATAAGATGTCTATGATTGCATTGAGTTTAGAAGAGTGTCCCATTCCTCTGCAATTCCAGGAGACCAAATTCATTATTTATTTTGGTTTGGAGTAGAGGGAGCTTTCCCTCGATTAGGATGGTGATTTTTCTCCTTGTTTCCCACACTTTTTCAATGTAAGAGCCCTATCCTAGGGTCTGCTAACTTCTAATTTATTCTGAAATTAAATGCGATAAGAGACGATAACTTACCTACTTACATGGCTTTTAAACAAATAGAATTTTATTATTTACATTATAATCAACATAAATTAAGGTGAATACTTCATTCTCATTAACTTTACAAGAGTAGTCTATGGAGGAATACCTATACCGGTGGCTGATGGAGATACCTTTGTCCTGCTGCTCCTGCTGAATGCTCCTCTTTACGGACCCAACCGGATTTACCTCCCAGCCAACTAGGAAATAATCCCTAGCCCAGGAAACCTCCACAGGTTCCCTAGCCCTCCGAGCCCAAGTCCAACCAGATGTAGTGTGTGTGTCCAAATGAAAGATCCAAACCAAGATAACAATACTTCCCTCCTCTCAACAACCCAAGAAACCTCCACAGGTTCCTAAGGTCTCCAAGATCACAACAAGTCCAAACAATCACAACCAACTCCACAATCATAAGCAAGACCCAACCTCCCCCTTTTCTCCCTTCCCCCTTCCCTTTTTATACCCTCTTTCCCTTCTCCATCCCAACCACCTCTCATTAATGTCATTAACTTCTCATCCATCCTTACAGTTGACTTCTCTTCTCCCAAGTAAGCTGGGAGTACATTTGGAAATGTGACATGAATATAAAATTGGGAATTTAATGGGAAAGGACCATGTCTTCTCCCAAGTAAATCTGAAAAGTACATTTGGGAATGTGAGGTGAATATATATATTGATAGTTAAATGGAGAGGACTATGTCTTCTCCCAAGTAAATGTGAGGGTACATTGGGGAATGTGAGATGTAATTACATGGAGAGGACCATGTCTTCTCCTTAGTAAATGTGAGGGTACATTGGGTAATGTGAAATGAATATATATATTGATAATGAGATGGAGAGGACTATGTCTTCTCCCAAGTAAATGTGAGGGTACATTGGGTAATGTGAAATGAATATATATATATTGATAATGAGATGGAGAGGACTATGTCTTCTCCCAAGTAAATGTGAGGGTACATTAGGTAATGCGAAATGAATATATATTGATAATGAGATGGAGAGGACTATGTCTTCTCCCAAGTAAATGTGAGGGTACGTTGGGGAATGTGAGATGAATACATATATTTTAAAATAATGGAAGGAGACCATATCCTACCTAAAATTCAATTTGAGAAGGTAAGTGGGGAATTTGAATAATGGAAATAATGAATTTTATATTAGACCAATATTTCTCAATATTTTCAGATAATGTAAACATTAACAAAATTTGTAGGATAAGATTTAAGTGGGGCATTACATTCAAGGAAAGAATCCATTGGTTGTTGAGTTCCCATTTCCATTTCCTTTACTGTGACTACATCTCTTAATTCCTTGTTGGTCTTCCTTCCTTGTCTTCTATGGAGGTCTAAGGAGGAGAGGGAGTATTTAGACTGGTTCCTAGTGAGAATTCTCTCAAAGGATGGAGGAGGGAGACTAAGGGGAATGTTTGGGGAGGAGGAGAGGGAGAAAGGGGGGAGGGAGGATGGGTAAAAGGGGGAGAGGGGGAGGGAGGATGGGTCAAAGGGGGAAGAGGGGGGGAGGTGGAGGGGATTATAGGTTCATTAGGGGCTAGAGGAGGATCGAAGGAAGAGTTGAGGGGCCCAAAGGGATTGGAGTCATGGAGAGGAGGTTGGAAAATGGCTGATAGGGAGGGAGTGGGATTCGAAGGAGCTGACTGGGATGGAGCTTGCTGAGAGGTTCACTTGTTTGTTGTCTTATTTTTTTTACTAGTTCCCATTTTGTTTCTTGGGCTTCTACTTCATTAGTTTCTTGGTTTTTTGGACTTCTATTAGAAAAGTGACTGTACTCATGACACACCTTGCATTTAACTGGGGGTTGCTGAGCTGAATGAGGAGATGCAGGAAGGAGAACCCTTGTTAGAGGAGGCTATGGAGGGGCCATGGCTGTGGCTGGAGGCCAAGGCAAAGAAAGAATTTAAGTATCTTGTAGGCAATAGAATGCAATGTTCTTTGATGAAAGCTCTTCACTATTACTCAAAAAACATAAACTAGAAACGAACCACACACTAAACTATAGCTCATGTTGTTCTTTTCCACTCATACTTCTCTCTATTACATCAAACACATATATTTTTAGAGAATATCTTATCTTGACTATGTAAAGATTTAACAACTCTATGACCATGTCAATCTACTTTATCAAACCACTAACTCTTAATGACATATTTCTTCACCATTTCTATTGATGAAGTCAATAATTATTCTTAACAGTAATTATATAAAAAAGTCACTTTATTAACTAGTAACTTATTATCATTTCAATTTATTGATGCATGTGAATGTGTGAAAATTATAGAAAAATCTATGTTAATGGCTTATTACCATTTTAATTTATTGATGGATGTGAATCATGTGATACTTATAGAAAGAAAAATCCATGTTATTACCTTATTAGTATATTACCATTCCAATTTCCAATTAAGGTGTAACAACTCATTTTCATTTGTTTTGATTTTTGAAATAAGACAATTTTCAATTTTTGTAATTAGGTAACTTCAAGTTTCTAAATAATTAGATTGATTTTTGGACATATTTTCATTTTTGCAATTAGGTAATTTTCAAATAATTAGATTTTTGGAATTAGGTATTTCCAAATAATTAGTTTTAAAATATTTTAATTAAGTAATTTTTAATAATTGGATTATATATATATATATTAAATTATATTGAAGGATATTTAAAAACTCACCTTTCTTATGAAATTTATAAATATTTTTTTTCCTTCTAAAATGATGGATAAACTTAAAACATTGAATTTTTTTAGGGTAGTTTAGAAAATATATTTCTAAAAAGGGTTGTATTCCTTTGGAAGGACTAGAAAGGATTCAATTTTGATCACTAATCACAACATTTATGTTTGATTGCAAGAGAATGTAATAGACCATCCAAGATTCTATTAACGCTTTAGGGTTATTTTTTTAATGTTATTAATTTGGACATTTATCTACATGGGGTAGCTCAAGCGGCAAGGGCCGTGGAAATAAAGTCTCACCGAACCGGAAGTCTTGGGTTCAAATCTTGGGCTACCCTTCCCTCGTAGAGGGGTACATAATGGACATGTAAATCGGAGAGTCTCACCCCAGCTTACAAAAAAAAGAATAATATCTTTAAAAGTGATGGTATCTTTATGACCATTCAAATGTGCTTCTAGATTTTTTTTTGGTTGCACATTTGTGTACTTATAAACATTTAAAGTGATATTTGCAAAATAGTTTTTTGGACATTGCAATATCACAGTTGAAACAATTAATAGGAAAAATGATTATATTGTTGATTTTTTTGGATTACATTCTCTAGAATATATGAAACGTGTTTTGGGTGGACACTCAACCCATCATTAATGTTATGTAAAGTTTTTATGAAAGTAAAAATAGCGGAAAGCAGGGATAACAATCACAGAGGAATGAAATGAATGAAAATGACTATTTGACTATTAAAATATTATTAAGAAGATAAATTTAAAATATTTTAAAATTAATGATTATTAATAATTAAATCCCCCGGTATATGGGTGACCAAAGGAAAATCACCTTGTCCTCTTGACAACGTCTGGCACATGGTGAACAACCCTCAATATATGACAGACACCAACACGCACTTCGACATTCATTCCTCCGCCTTGAAATGTGCAACCCACCCTATCTTCTATGGATTCATACTTTGCAGTAGCTTGGCCTCCTGGTTATTTATCCCCTGATTTATTTCCTCTATGCCCCACTTTACTCTGTCTGACCATAATTCTGCAATGCCCGACCCCTGTATCACATTCATAAGTACTGACAGAGGTGCGGGGCATATCCTTGGCAATAGAAGAGGGCATGGGTGGCCTCCAACATCTCTAGATGACGCCTCCATTGCCACTGTCTTCGACCACAACATCTTTGACTGCTTTCACCAGAAAGTTGTTGTCATGGAGGAAGAGGAGACCTACAGAGGATGCACGTCCCTTTAGGCTCTCTAAAATCTCCTAGATCGATTGTTGAAGGACAAACAATATGACAAGACCAAATCGACCAATTGGATTGCGAGCTCTCCGTGCATTTCAGTCACTCCTCCTCCTCGCTGAAGAGACTGACCAAATATGTTAGCATTTCCTACCCCCCAAACCTCCAATCCCCCGCTATGTCCCCTTTGCACTCCCCTTCTGCTAACTCTTCCCTTCCCTTCCCTTGTAAAGCTCCTCCTCCCCCGATGAATGATGCTCCTCCTCCTTCCTCCCCTAGGCCCAACCCATTCGAATGTTACATCTTGGCGAAGACCCCTGAGGAACTAAACACAGTGCAGGTTCATGGAAACACCCAAGCTCACCGAGGCTCTAGCTTGACAACGATGTGGCTCCACAACAATGCTCGCTATCCTCCAATGACATGACAAGCAAAAAATTGATAATTGAGTTCTCATTTTGGCTTATAGCTTTCAGAGAGACTGTGTTTTGGTTCAATGATCACTAATATGACTACTTTTTTGCTTAGCCTAAGTGCATCTAGTTTGACACAGAGAAGCTCAAAGTTGTGGTACAGTTTGCCACTGCCCTTGTCCTCCAGTTTTCCGCCAAGGCATTGCGAGGCTCAGTCCTTTGTGATTTAATTAGCACTATCTTTCATTTGTTTAACTCTATAGACAGTGTAAACTTTGATCTCCCCACCAAGGAACAAATAATTTTTGATAATACACTCTAGTTTCCTCGCTCCGAGACAGAGTTAGATCTCATGATTGGACAATATGTAAATTTTGTTCAGTCAATATAATATAAACACGCTTAAAAAAACATAATTAAAACGAAAAATTAAAAGAGGAGTAACATTAAGGATGGGAGATTGGAAAAATGATAAAATAATAAAAATCAGAGTTGGAAATTGAAAATAAATAAAATAATAAATATAATAAATGAAAGATATTAATGGTAATAATATGTATAGTTATTTAGTTAAAATTATTAATAATGATAATATTATAATCTATTAATAATGATAATACTTTTTATTATTAATGTGAGAAGCTTTTAATATTATTAATATATTATTATGATAGCAATGTTAGTAGTAATAATAAAATGTATTAATAGTAGTTAATATTTTAAATTTTTAAAATAACAATGGGCTATTTAGTTAGTTTATTATTAATATTGATATAATATCGTTGATTAGTATATTAAGGTGTAGTGTAATTAATAGTTTTTTTTTAAAGTATTTTTTTTGGTTAATTTTAATTAAAATTTGATAGAGATTAAAAAATGATTTTAAGTTCTTTAATCTGTAGAATTGGAGATGTATTAAAATTTTTATTTTAAACAATTAAAAAACACAAACTTTTTTGAAATTGTATTGTCTGTGAAAAAGGTAATTTCTTTAAAGATTTTTAAAAACGTGAGTTTAAGTTCTTTAGTCTGTAGAATTGGAGATGCATTAAAAAAATTATTTTAAATAACAAAAAATCACAGTCTTGTTAATAATTGTATTGTTAGATCTAAGACTTTTGTGATCCATAATGTTGATATCAATCTTTCGGATTAATCACATCGCTAGGATTTGGTCGATGTTTTGAACCAACTAATGTGGTTGATCCTCAGGACAAGGTCATTTCGTCTATAGGTTAGACTACATCTTATATTAATAATATTATTATAACTTGTAGGTGCTTATCTATGCCACTTTCACAAGTATAGATAAATCAAAAAAATTTAAACCTTCAACCTTCTCACACATAATACTTTCACAAGTATTGTATTGTCGGTGAAAAATGTCATTTCGTCTATAAGTTAGATTACACCTTATATTAATATTATTATTATAACTTGTAGGTGCTTATCTATGCTACTTTCAAAAGTATAGATAAAAAAATAAAAATTAAACCTTAAATCTTCTCACACATGATACTTTTTTTTTCACTACCAACACCCATTAAAATGTCCAAAAACTAATAATCTATTAATATTAATATTAATAAAAGTAATCTATAATATTGTTATTAATATTATATTTAAATTAATAATATTATTGTTAATAATCATTATACTATTGTTTTTAATAATACTATTACTGTTATTAATATTATTGCTACTCAAATTAATTATTAATATAATAATGTTATTATCGACTATATTAGTATTATTATTGATAATAATATTCGTTTTACTATTATCACTTATAAAATTTAATATTTTTCAACATATTTAAATTAAAAAATATTATTTTTAATTTATCATTATTACCATTAATATAATATAATATAAGTAGAAAATAGATATTTTTTTTGGAGAGAGGAGGAAAAGGAGATGGCTAGGGTTTCAGAAGCAGAGATTTCTGTCGCCGTCGCACTGCAAACCAGTGATCGGAACTACAATGGAACAACATGCAGATCGACAGCTGGGTTTGCCGACCATGACTTTCTATCCATGGTTTGGCTTGGACTTGAACCAGAAAATGCTTCCTCCGTGGCGGATCGACTCTCTCTCAGGCCAGGGGCGTGCCCTCTCTTCATGACTCAGGGCGGCTTTTTCTGGGCAGAGCAGGGATCAATATTACCGGGAAAAGGAATGAAAGCCACACCCCAGCATCGACTAGACCCTAGCTTCGATCGATCTGCCGTTCACAAGCAAAATAACAAAGGCGAAGCCGTCAGGCAAGACAGGGTTGTGCGGGCAGGATCGAGGGCCGTGCGGCTCGCTGCACCCCCACTCTCATCCGAACTGGCGCGGCTCGATGCCAACAAGGGGAAGACGATGCCAGGGGCTTTCCTGGCAAAAATCGCCATGCACCTGGAGGTCCGGGCTTTCCTGATAAATGCAGGTACTCTGGGCATTACGATTGGGCCTCTGAAAAACGACCTTGGCCAGCCTGAACAGGAGATAACAGGGTACAAACAGTTTCCCAAACTTTGCGGTGCTCCTGGGCAGACAGAGAAGGCAGATCCAACAGATCGAGGCCTAGACAAGGTTGATTCACCAGGTATGGAGGAAGATCTGATGCAAATTTTTATCAGATCGATAGGAGGCAAACATTATTGCATACAGATCAGCAAGGGGATGAGCATTAAGGAGTTAAAAAAGGAGATCCAGATAAAACTAGGAACCCCAATAACATACCAAAATCTGATATATACAGGACCATAGCGTCACCAAAGATTCAACTATCATACTAAATCTGAGACTGCGAGGCGGATGCAAGGGAGCCAACTCTAAAACTTCAGGCTCCTTTCGTGATGCAGTCAAAGGGAAGGAACACATGCAAAACAAACCAGCACCAACATCAGAGCTACCAAGCCCCTACATCGTGGAACAGAAGCCGGAATCTCCAATGCTTACAGTATCTCTGCCAGAGGTAACTGATCTATACACAGATTTAGCCCAAAATTCTGTTATCTGTAGATTTAATGGTTTCTGGCCAAAATCTGACGCACTGCATCAATGGATCTTCTCCACATGGTCACCCAACTGTGAAATTTATCTATGCCCAAAAGGGTTTTTCATAGTCAGATTCAACACAAAACAAGAACGAGATAACATCATCAATCAGGGGCCTTGGTTTTGGGGCAATGCTAGCCTCTTCATCACCCCCTGGTTCCCGGAATTTGATGCCAATACCATGGTAGTTTCAACAATGCCAGTTTGGGTAAGGCTACATAACCTCCCACTACATTTTTGGCATCACAAAGTTTTAATAGCCATTGGGAACTCCTTGGGGAAGTTCCTAAAATCAAATGAAGAAAGGGCTATTTGGGGAATCTTCACATTTGCCAGAATATGCGTAGAAGTGGACCTGAGTCAAGGACTACCAGATCACATCACATTGAATTTTAATAATTCACTGTGGACACAACCGCTTGACTATGAGAACACAACATTCAGATGCCGCAGATGCTTGCAAACATGGCACCTCCAATATGCCTGTCCACTGGCTAGGAAGGAGCCTAAAGGGAATAAGAAACAACAGAAAAAACCCAAAGGTTGGCAGCATACTGAACCGCTAGAAGAAGAGGAATTGAAGACAGAACCTACAGGTGAGCAAATGGGACAGGAAAACATACAGGAAGAGAATACCCGGGAGACTAACTTGGGGCAAAACAATATGAAACAACAACAAGAATCTCAGCTGGAAGTAAGTGGCATCAAACGAACTCACGGTTCCGAAGGATCGGAATCTGACAAAGAACAACCACTGAATACAATGGAAAACCAGCTTGCCATTATTGCTCCCACTCCCAACACTGGAGGTTGGTGAAGAGTGGAGAAGAAGAAGGGCAGGAAAGCATAGGCCAGCTGGATCATTTTTTCTTTTCTTGTTTTTTTTGTATTCTTTGACATCACCCTGCGTGGTGTATGTTAATTAATGTAGATAGCAATATAGACAGTAACCGAGCACCCTGCGTGGTGATGGATGATACATGCATCTTATTTCTGACAAAACTGAGCACCATTTTTTATTATGGCCACAGAGATGGCTAAAGGCCAAACACAACATATACTAAAAAGCATCTACAACATGTAATTTTTCAATTATAATTAAAGATTACGATATTTCCAGTCGAAAAAAATATAAATAAAAAATAACTTCATTTATACACTAGTGTTAATAATATAATATCAATATAGTAACATAATATAATATTATTATTACCATTAATATACTATAATTAAATGATATAATATAAGTAGAAAATAACTTCATTTATAATAATATAATATCAATAATACTAATATTATTATTATTTAGAAATTAAGAAATCAAAATTTTATATAAAAAATATTTATAAATATAATATTCAAATTCATATTATTATTAGTACTTTATAATTAATGTAAATAAAACTAAAATTAGAATATTGTGAGTGTTATTATTATTAGCATTGATATTCGTATGAGTAACCTTAATAATAATATTATTAATATTAATATTAATATTAGTAATAGTGTTATAATATCAAGAATATAATAATGAGATTAATATAATAAGGTTGCTAATATTACTTATATTAACTAGCAATTGTCCCAAAAGGTACAAAGAGAGGCCGATAGGATTATTAAATTGGAATTGTTGAATTTTTCTAGAAGAGTTAATTGGTTTGTGGAAAACCTTGTTTTCTTGGACTGGATCATTGTGCAATTACTTTTCTTTAGATGTTTTGTTTATATCTATATTACAAGGAACACATTGAATGTCTTATTTCATTTATGCTATCCTTACTAATATCCTTTCCGTGCTTTTTCTTGATCAATTTGATGAAATATTCCATTATCTTTTGCTCAAAGTCCTCACCTTCATATTAGTGTACATCTCGGTAAGTTCAAAGCTCAAAAGCCAACCAAAAGAGTCAATGATAACCACCGTGCACGTATTCAAATTCGTAATGTAAACCACCAGCTAGAGTGCCAAAAAATGTATTCACCTAGATCAAAGACCGCTACACCAGCTAGTTCTTCAAACAACACACCCTCCAACCAAGAAATGAAAAAGAAAGTTTCACCCAGAACAGAATGAAAAGAGTTGTTACCTTATTATGGCACCAAGAGCGGCCACACAACCCAAAGAAAAGAAAACAATGGTAAGTTTGTTTCCCTCAAAAAGCCAAATAACACCTATACTGCAACATGCTCATCACTACTTAACCACCGTAACGTAGACAAGGCGATGGATTCTCAAGATGTACTATTCCTTCACACGCAGCCAAAGGGTGATGGTTCACACATTCGAATGCAGAGAAATTAACCCCAATGTAATAGAATGGCTTAATGTATGCCCTCTTCCGCTTATACCATATGTGGCTTGTCATACCTCACTTGGCGTAGAGTTACAAGTGTCTGACACCCAATCGTGGACTCATTCCAATCGCATTGAATTGCAAGTTTATTTTTAAATGCAGGGCAATTGAAACGAAACAACCAATGAACATTGTATAATTTTTAAGACACTCTTAATTCAAAAGAAATTTATGTATATGATTGTAGAATATATACATTATCCTCGGCATTTTAAACAGTTATGCCTACCCCAATGAATTATAGCTCTATTTTATTTAAAGAGAGTGTGATTTAAAGGAAACAAGCGATCTCTTTTCCACCTTTTTTTTTAAAGACACTCTTAATTCAAAAAAAAAAAAAATGTATACTGATTGTAGAATGGATACTCATGCATTGTACATCATACTCTAGCATTTTCACATAGAAATCATTAATTGTCATGATAAGCATGTAAACATTTATTAAAATGAAAGAAACAAAGGCAATGTCATGGCAATTATAATTTTTGATAATTATAATTGCCACGAGATTAAAAAATTGTGTCAAATATAATCTCAAACTAAAAAGTTGTCCTCCAAGGACCATTGTTTAAGTCGTACATTTTATTCCAGGGTAAGATGAGTGTGATAAATGAGAAGAATTGATATCCAACCTGAGACAACAGCGAGTGAGGAGATTATCGGCTTTATCTTACATCCGTTCATATCAACCACGACAAACAATTTGTCAAAGTTTAATTCCATCAACGATTCGTATTACAATTTAGAAACCCTAGTTCTTCTAACTACATAAACGTAGATTATAAGTTCTTTATTACCCCAAACACATGTATATAGATATAAAACACTACTCTTCTAAATTTTTCTCTCCGAGGAGAAACCCAAGCGATGATCCTCCTCAGGGCGCAGACAACACTTTTGCTGAAGGTCGTTCTTAGAACAAAAGGAGACGCCATGAACCAAAAAAAAATTAAACCCTAGTCTTTGAGACTAAAAACGCAAGATGAAACAAAACACATGCAGTAAACCACTTACCGTAATGAAATTTCCACAGTTTGAACATCAACCCGATGATAGTAATCGGAAATTTTAGTTGTGATTCCAGATTTATCACTAAAGGGTTTTCTTTTGTAGCATGAGCTATTGGAGGGTAAGTTGAGCCAAAAGGTTAACCCAGAGAGGTCTTCCCGCCACTACTGCTATTACCACAAAACAATGAGAATAATGGTTTCGTATTTGCACTCATTCCTCAAACGACGGATGAATGAATGAATTGGAACAGACAGTCAGGTAAATTCATTGTAACTTGGGACTTGCTATTGAAACATAATCGGAACGATTAGGGGGAGAATGGAAACGCTTCAACTCAGGGTTTTAATTAATTAAAAATTAATTTCTACAGATTGTAACGCAAAAGAGTAACCCTTCCGACTACCCTATGTGAAATCGCATCCGTCCATTGCACACTCAGACGAAGGATATTCGTAAGATATTTCCAAGAATATTCGTAGGATATTCCCAGGACATTCAATCCAGTTCGTTGATATATATATATATATATATATATATATATATATATATATATATATATATATATATATATATATATATATATAATTCCCCAAGCCTTGATCCATCCCCAGGTTGAAATATATACGCCTATGGGCGAATTATAATCAAAATATATACGCCTTTTCTAAAAACTAACTTAAAACCTAGAAGACAATATAGAGATCTGAAGGATAATATTTCTACACAACGAAAGGAAGCTCAATGTGTTTGAAAACCTTTGAAAAAATTGCGAATAGATCAGAAAAGATCAAACAAAGCACATTTGTCTGCATGTCTTAATCTACCAAACCCTTACCCCCAACATCTCAAAAATCACTACCAGAAAGCGTAAATTTAATGAAACCTTATTTTTAGAGGAAACCAGAATGCCTTGCAAAACTCAAAATGCAGCAATAAACAGGGGAAATGACTCCGATCGCTCAAAACATAGAAGCAGAATTTAAACCAAAATGACCGTCAGGATTCAAATGCGACATCACATAGTCCAGAACACCTCGAATTCCTAACATGTTATGGTTACATCCCAT
Source organism: Pinus tabuliformis (assembly GCA_031772625.1). NCBI lineage: Eukaryota > Viridiplantae > Streptophyta > Pinopsida > Pinales > Pinaceae > Pinus > Pinus tabuliformis. Next base: position 1,180,879,699 of record CM062804.1, read on the forward strand.
GACGGCATCACTTGGACTGAAATTCCACTTGTTGGAGCCTGTGCAGGCTGTCTGTAAACATTCATCCTTGATAAACAATAAATTTCACGTCAAATTTGGGGCACAATCTTGAAATACAAGGCAAAGTAAAGAATGAACAAATTTAAAGAAAACTTCACTCTCATTTAGCAGAGTAAGTGTTAACAAATTGGCTGGTCAGTAATCTCACACTGAACTTGAGCTTAAAATAAGAGAACCCAAACGCATGTGAGGGGACTGCCTTTACCTTGACACCGTTACAATCAGCTAGCTGCTTCGGCTCCGCCATGGTTCTGGTGAGGAATGTCTCGAACAGAAGCAGAGTAGAGGAAGGAAGGCAATCTAAGAATTTAATAGTTTCGAATATTTTATCGCAGGCCCTTTGATTTGCAGCTTGCGGTTGTTATGGTCTTAGGTGGGAATTATCGGCATTTTCGGAGGATCGTCCTCAGTGCACGCAGAATTAAAGCATAACAGGGCCAGGTTCAATGCACAGCAGAAAAGAAGGGAACTCAACATGCACTGAGAATTAAAGCATAACAGGGCCAGGTTCAATGCACAACAGAAAAGAAGGGAACTCAACCTATATTTGGAAAAAGCAGTCAAAGTGCAGTGCATGCTTGCTAGATGACACTTCAAATCAACGGTTGAAAGTGTCTCACTTGATCCAATGGAGCAGGGTAAAAGTGTTGACGATTGTTGATGCATAGGAAGGCCTATCGGCCTAAATATAGTAATGATAATATTAATGTTATTTTTTCTTTTAAAGAATTGGTAAGAGTTTTTATATTAATAAAAGCTAGATTATGGGCAAGAACTTTTACACAAGAGTTTTGATATAATTTTTTTGAGATTATAAGTACATTCAAATTGCTTGTCAGTTCTATGGCTACAAATCTTTTTTATACTAAATACATGGCTACTATAAACTCAACAAAAAAAACGAAGTATAAATCATAATTTACATAATAACATAGGAAAATATGGACACTACAAGGAAATTATCTTCTAGTAGAGGTTATAACAGGGATTTTTAGTGTTACAAAATTGACAAAAATTGTAAAAAAAACATTCGCAAAAACATCCATTTATGATAGGAGATGTCTTAGTGGAGATTATAATGGAACTTCATCGCAACTGGAAAAATCTGGGTGGCCAGAGGTTTTAGTGGATGTTTTTTTTGCAGTGTGCTCTATGGAACAAGTAACATCAGTACGCTACATATATAAATGCATCGAACCACATACATAACTAAAAGCACCGAAGCGTTGAATGAAAATAACCTCGGTGTGTAATATACATTGCACAGGTGCTAACATCCCCGAGGAGTTCTTGTAAGGAACGACATCGGGGCATGCAAAAAATAATTGCGGTCCAAGTGCTTTTGTTTAAACTTGCACTGCTGAGGTGCATTGTTTGTATAAATGTACGGGTGCATTAGTTATATAAAATGGCCAATGATGTTAGTTTTCATAATGCACCAGCGCTGGAAATAATATTTTGTAGGATAGTTCTATGAAAGCATTGGTGCGTTAAGAATTACAATGCACTAGGGCGTTAATTGTAAATAAATACCGATGCTTGAAGAAATAAACACCCAAGTGCTGTCGTTTTCTGAAAAGGCACAAGTCATGAAAAAAGATGTTGTCATGGTGCTTTTATATAACAAAACACACCGGTGCGTTTTTATGTTATGGATGCACCAATTTTTTGTATGAGATTCTCTTTTTGGGAAACATAGAACTGTGACAATGCAATTATTCTAATTTTTAAATCTGTTAGTCATCAAAAAATCGACATATATCTTATAACAATATTCATATAAATTAAAATTTGATTAGTGCATTTGTATATGATGTTTGGATTAATTTTTTATATTATCATATTTCACGTCTCTTCATTATAATATTTAATCATTCATATATTTAATCAGTGGTGTAAAATTTCACAGTGACATTGGATAACACGATAGAATAAATTAAAATGTATTTTAGTATATATATAAATAAGAGACACTTTATCATACAGAATGAGATTGTTATTGGTAACCCCTTGTATTTTAATTGGGACACTATGTCCATTACATTAAACAAAATGTCTGATTTTCACAGACAATTATTTCAAAAAATACAACAGGTTGCATTGATATCCAAATAGATCATCATTCTTCGTTGGAAATATTGTTAGTGCTTGAGCTACTTTCATGAATTGGGTTATTTGGAGGAACGTTTTGTTGATTGCATCGATTCTTTTCATCTTCTTGATCTTGTTCCACCCATAAACATAAAATTAAAGTGTAATGTGTGTATCTGCATTGGTGAGAATAATGAAAATTGAAATAAATAATATGCATCAATGTAAATCGAATAGCTATGGAAGAAGTGACTCATAAACTATGTACATGGTTTCAAAACCAAGGTTCATGCTTTGTTGCAACAATTCTTCTGTTGATGTAGTTCCATATTTTGTTTCCTACATGTTTTAAACTCCATTATAAATCATAGATTTAATATAAAAGATTTTTTTGTTCTATTAACTATAAACTTAAAGAAGTAAAAGAACATAGATACTTACAAATTCCACAATTAATTTTTGATATGCCAACATATACTCATAACCCATATTTAACCCAATGTCAATCAATTCTTTCGATGGTTTTTCTTTGTATGTTAGCACCTATTTGAAGACATTCAAGGATGATTGATGTAAAACAACTTAAAATATACAAAAAATGAAACCTTGAGTTGTTATAAGGAAATATTAACAATTACTCACAAACTTTGAAATCTACCATTTTCTTCCCTGTCATCCTATTTTATGTGTTGAATGAGTTCCATTTTGTTTCCTTTCTGTAAGAAAATAATTGAAAATTAATATTTAATGCTAAATTATTTTATAATATGTACAAATCAATGATGATTACATACATTTGAAGCACATTGTTGTTGAAATGGCTTCTCATGTGATACAATTATTTCCATTTCTTTGACCATCTCCTTGTACACTTTTTTGAATATTCCTATTGGTATGTTTCGCATATCAGCTCATTGATCATTTGAGATTTTCATAACCTTCCCGAAAAAAGTAATATACTATTTTTATATTGATATATGAAAACTAAATATAGCACAATTGATTTTAATAAATGAATGGTTTGTAGTAATATATACATATAATTCTAGAAAATAATTTTAATTAGGAATATTACCTTTTGAATGATTATTTTTTGTTGTTGTATGTTTTTGCTATTGCAAGTCTAATATGCATCATTGACCATTGCTCTAGAAATGTTTCCTATAGCTTAGATATAATTTTCTTCTTAGAATCATTGGATTAATTTTGTATTGTAAGTGGAAAGTAATTCTATATGTTTGTTCCACTAGATCCCTCATAGTTTTGTAAATTATTCCCCCCTTTCATTAATCTCCAACACCGCACTAGATGAGCTAAGGACCAATTCATCGTCATTTACATGTTCTATAATTTCTCTTTTCTTAGAACGACATTTATCTTTTTCTTTATTGTTTAATTTTATTATTAAACATATAAAATTAATAGATTGTTTGAAACATGTTATCTAATATTCTTAAATATATTTTAATGAAAATTCAAAAAAAGAAGAAGCTCATATTGAATAGTATTTTTTTCATTTGCCTGATTCATCCTTTTGCATTTTTATATCAGGTTTTTACGCTCTCCTGTACTTCGATTAGAAATAATATTATAGACCTTCTTCATTTTGTGCCTCTAAATGATACCCACTAACCAATACATATTATTTAAACTTATATATAGTTCAAACATATTAATTTTGTAAATAAATTACAAAAAACTTGCCTTTGTTTTTTTCGATGGGCTATCATTGTGTCGATCAATATTTTTGTTACTTGACACTTTCTTAAACATTTTTTTATCAATATACAACCTGTACCATTCAATACAAAATTCATTAAATAAATCAATTAAATAATTTTGATCCAAAAAGAGCTTTGGTAATTGGTGTGTTTATCTGAATAAACGCATCGATGTGTTTATTCCATTAAACGCACCAAACATTTAATTGTTCAACACCGTAAGGGGAAGTTAATTTTTTAAAATAATTTTAAATTATGACGGTACGATTTGTAATGATAAGCATACCACAATGATTTAACGATGTTATTTGGCAAAGACGCGTCAGTTCGTTGTATTACACCGGGAGAAATGATGAACATATTGGACATAATCAACGTTGTTATAATATACTCGTGCGTTGTATTACACAAGGCGCACCGTGGAACATATATCCATTTAAAAAAATGGACAGAGCCGACATGGTTTGGATCTAATTCGATAAGTGATTCCCCTACTTTACATGTCAAATGCCCTATATATAGTAAGTACACAAACTCATTAAATTTAAAATGCCTAAAATGAAAAACCCTAATTGTGAAGTGGTAGAAAAAGTTAAACCCTAAGGTGAAATTTTGTAGGAAGAAGCAAGGGCTTAAGGTAAGCATTTTTTTTTGAATTTTAATTAAATTTAAATAAGAACAGAGATCATAAAAAAAATTACTAGTTGTTAGACGAAATTTATACCTACGTATAAGTATATCTTCCCTAAGTGGGTAGTTACAATTAGAAAAACTGAAGTAAAGATGTTTAACCTTTTCCTACAATAAACAGATGAGATAAAGGAACTTACTTGTGATCCTACGCTTCCTTTGATCTCCTTTGAGTTGCTCCCATCGCTCCCGCTCAAACTGAATTCGCTCAATTGGTACCGACCAACATAAACAAAAGATGACAACAATCAAAGCATATGATCTATTTATATTAAACAAATGGAATCGACAACATTTGAACATACATTCATCATAGATATAGACAAAAGTATTGGAAAAGGAACAAACAACTTTATTGATTGATAGAAGGAGAAGTTACACCCAATGCGGTTCGATCTTGTGTCACTCATCCGGCTTAGTCCAAACTCTCATCGCACCAATAACAACATCAATCCAACAACATAACATTACTTGTCAATGATTTCAAGTCTTTAAACCAACAATATTTCTCTATAATATCCCAGCTCTCTTGGCTCTATAATGGGAGGCCAATTTATAGATGAATGCAAGTGGTTTTGTCATTAATATGACATTGAATGGTTTTACATAATTGGATGATTAGTTTCCATGTTCAAAGGGATGAGAGGATAGAGGATTAGATGATCCAAGGCTATCCTAAGTCGAGCTCATCTTGATGGGATAGGAGCTAGGTTCCTTCTAGAATGCCCTAGAATCAAGGAATATTCCCAGCATCCTATGCCAATTTCACTCATCCTCGCCCAGCGCAGGCTTAAGTGATCCTAAGTGCTATGCAGCGCATGGCTGTTCAAATGGGCCTACCTGCTATGCATAGTAGTTGCCCCTGACCAAGGATGAATTAGTGTCCCAAGGAGGATTTTCATCAGGGTTTCAAACTAGGAAACTTTTATGGATGAAAGCACTCAATGAATTGGCATGTCTAGGGCATGTAGCAACTGAATTAGGGTTTGATAAACCCTGTTTACACTGATCTGATCGTCGGGAGTGATGTGCCCAAATAGACCTGTAACACTAGTAAAATCAATAGTAACTTTTTTATTATATAGGGTTTTAATATATATATATATATATATATATATATATATATATATATATATATATATATATCTGAATTGTGAATAAATTTAACAGAAATTGCAAAAAAAATTAATAGTAAAATTTAAAATTTTTATCCAGCGTTTTTAGTGAATCACCATACCTTTCAAATTATGATCTTTCTATGGTTCCAAAATATTTTGTTGTTCCATAGTGCTCCCAATATGTCTCTCTTGCAAATGATCTCTCTTTTAATTAAACCCTAACAAAAATTGTAAAATTTTTTATTAGTAAAATAAACAATAAAATTTAAATTTTTTACTATGCAGGGTTTTGAGTGAATCACCATACCTTTTAGCTTCTGATCTTCTGAATAGTTCTGTTGCTCCAAAGTATTTAGCTGCTACACAGTGCTCCTCGTATGCCTCTCTTGCAAATAACTCTCTTGAAATTTTGGGCAAAATAATGAAATAGTGAATATTTTTTTACTATTTAAAGGGCTTTATGAAATTAAATTTTAAATCAATTGCCGCTCATTTTTGAATTAGAAAAAAAATACAATGTTTTTTCAATTCGATTCTCAAGCACACTGGTGCATTTATAAGAGAAGCACACCGACATTGTTGGGGCACCAAAGTTGTTCAATGCATCAACATGATTCAATTCTTTTTTTGTTTTTGAGATCCCGAAACGGTGCAATTAATTTTTTTAATGCAATGGTGCGGTTTGTATTTAAAAACATCGATGCTGTAATTGTTATAAGAACACCAAGATGGTTGAATTCATTTTTATTTTCTAAAATTTGGAAACAGGCACGCACTGGTGTTGTTTTATTTTTTAACACCTTGATGCGTTTTTGTACAAGAGCACTGATATGATAACATATTTTTTTTCACAATGTTGAAAACTGGTGGATGTATTATTTGAACGCCCTAGTGTTGATATTATTAAACACATAAGTGCGATTTGTTTTGATAAGCACAAAAGTTGGGTTTAAAAATTATATGAAATTTTATGTTCACATAAAATGACATATTAATCTCAAATTATCCTTTAGGACACATCCACATGGATTGCATTTGTTCATAGTATACATTTTCTTCTTAAAATCACCTTATTCTTGAAAAATGGTTTCAAAACTATATTGAAATTCAGATTGTGGTTATATCGTTTTTGATATTAATTTTCGATATGCACACAAAAAAAATTATTTCTGATTTTTCTCAAATGCAGGGACAAAATCTCAATAATATCAAATGACCAATTTTTCAAATTCTAGCTCTTTACATATTGATGATCAAAGTCCTTCACGGAGTTCTCTATTTCCATCTCTAGTAAATTCAGATTTTATTTATATTTGATTATCTAATTGTTTTTTTTTTTAAATCCATGTCAATTTGAATAAAAATGTATCCAAATTGCAGGATCTTGATCCAGAATTCAGTTCAAATGCAGAAAAATATTTCTCCATTTCAAAAATGCCGGAATCTCTTATCAAGCACAACATATCGCAAGTAATTGGTAGATGAAAATGGATAACCTCTTCACCCTTCCAATTGGAACATGGCATCTTCTAGCCATAATTTTGGATCAACAATGATAATAATTGTTTGGTATAATATAATTTCAACAAAATAATTACATTGACGTGCTTACTAATGTCATTGATATTGTACTAATGACATTCTATATTTTTTGAAATTAGGATTCTAGTGATGATGAGCGACTCACCTACCATCTTCTGGTGCACCCCACTAAAACGTCAACTCGAGAGAACGTTGCTTTAAGAGCAAGAATCAGAGAGGAAGCACATAAAGAATGCTTGAATCAACTGCCTATTCAATTCCCACTACGTTCAAATTCACCAATTAGGAATTACTACAACAATAGTAATTCTTCGTCACAAGTTGGCAATGGAGGCAATCAAATAGAGTTTGGTATGGATGATTACTTACGAGATATGACTACCATGGAGGAAATTTTGTTAGATGCATTCCAAAATGATGAGCTAGGGGATGATATGCATATCACTGATACCTTATTCAAAAGCTTGGAATATGCTTCCACCACCCCTCTCTATGGACTTGGCGGCAAGTCAAAGTCTATTTGTTGGGGACAACAATGCTGTTGTACACATTGAAAGCAAAGTTTGGCATATCGAATGCATGTTTCTTGACAATATTGAGGTAATTCACTTGCATCATCAATCAAGTCCCTTATATTTTGAGAAATATTATCACATAATCAACATTAAAAATGGTCGATTTTACGAACGTTAAATATTGACATTGTACAATTATATTCCCCACCAACTACAGATTATTCAAAGATAAGGTTCTTCCAAGTGATAATGTCTTTTTAGGTAGTTGCGAAGAGACAAAGCAGTTGTTGAAAATATTGGGTGTTGAGTACCATTGTCATATCATGCATGTCCGAATGATTGTATTCTATATAGAGGAGAATATGTAGACAAAGAGATATGTCTGAAATGTGGGCATGACAAGTACTATGATTAAAAAAAACAGGTAAATCACATGGTACCCCTCATAAGATATTGAGACACATACCTATAATCCCAAGGATTCAAAGACTCTTTCGTTCCAAATAATTAGCTATGTTGTAGGGATGGAATTCCTCACACAGAAGTGAGTTATGAGTTATGCGAATCTTAACAAATTCAATAGCCATGAAGCATATAGAGGATACATGGCCTAAAAAATTCAAGGATGAAGTACGAAGTATATGGCTCAACATATCCATGGATGGCATCAACCCATATTCCCTCCAAAACACAAAATATTATGTTTAGTCTGTAGTAGTGATCAATATAAATATACCCCCATGGTTGTTTGTGAAGAATGAACATCTTATATTGGCTCTCATAGTCCTTGGTAGAAGACAAGTGAAGAATATGGATGTCTATTTACAACCATTTGTAGATGAATTAAAGGAATTATAGGAAGGGATACATGTGTACGATGTATCAATACCCATCACAATAGAGAGGAGTTTTATGTTGTATGGAATATGTGCTTACACAATACATGATTATCCAGGCTTAGGAGTTTTTGATAAATTGAATTTTTATTGATTTGTTTATATACATAACAATATTGTTGTACGATGTATCAATACCCATCACAATAGAGAGGAGTTTTATGTTGTATGGAATATGTGCTTATACGATACATGATTATCCAGGCTTAGGAGTTTTTGATAAATTGAATTTTTATTGATTTCTTTATATATATAACAATATTGTTTCGCATATTAATTTAATTTGTTGCAACTATTATGATCTTGATGGTCACTAATGTGCTGGGTTGAATACAATGATTTCGTAGGTCTTGTAACAAAAAGGTATCATGGATGTAAATGTCGTGGACCTTCTATGAAGGCTAGGTGGTCCAACCACCTACAAAAGCCAGTGTATGACTGCTCTAGGGTATGCCCTCCAAAAGAACACCCTTACAAAAGGGAAACATCTGTTTTTAATGGTCAACGAGAGAGAACCTAAAGGCCTGCAATAATGACACCATTTGAATGGCTTAGAGCATATGAGAGAGATAAGGAGAAGGACTTTGCAAAAATGTTTGATTCAAATGGGGAGCCTATGTTCGATGATCCAAAATTATTCGATACCTATGTTGAGAAATTTCCCATTGGTATGAAAAGGAAATATGTCTTTTATGAGCTCCCATGTTGGGAGAATCTTAAGATTGCACACTTACTAGATCCCATGCATATATTTTAAAATGTTTCATCTTCTTTATGGAGGCACATATCATTGAAAGAACGTGACACATTGGTTGTTAGGAGAGATCTTATTTCTTTGAAAACTAAAAAAAACATTGTCTAAGACAAGAAACTAGAGGAGAGGCTGGTCCCTCTTGGTATTTGAAAGAAGGTGATGTCCCATGGACTTTAAATAAAGATGATCTTTCTTTGGCAAATGAAGTTATAATGAGTGTGAAGGGGCTTTCTTTATATGGGTTTTCACTACGGTGTTGTTTCGTTGTGGAAGACCATTTGTCGGGGTTGAAATCACATGACCATTTGAACCTTCTAAGAGTACGTATGTCAAAAACATGATTTTATTATTTTTATTTTATTTTTATGTAATGGGATATTTTATAATTATTTTTTGTATAATGTACTATTTATTGTGCAGTGTCATTATCCTCTGCTTGTGTGTGGGTGTGTGAACCATGACTTCCCCCAAGACCTACGACGTGCCATATCTAAATTATCTACATTTGTACATTAGATCACATCAAAGGATATTCATATGGCTAACATTCCACAATGGCGTCAAGAGATAGCTGAGATTGTTTGTATGTTTGAGAAGGAACTATCGACAAGTTTCATGGACTTGCATGTTCATCTTCTAATTCACCTAGTAGATGAGGTTGAATTAGTTGGGGTGGTTTCTTGTCGTTGGATATTCTTCTTAGAGAGGTACATGAAGAAATTGAAAGGTTTTGTTCGAAAAAGGGAAAAACTCGAGGGGTCTATGGCAGAGGGGTATATATTGTATGAGTCTTTCTATTATGTCAGTGAGTACATCAAGCAGATTGACAACACACCAGGTGCAACGATTTGGGATGATGAAAGGGATGAAGAAAAAAGATAAGGGGAACTTCTCGAAACAAATGGAAAGAGGCGCGTGATAAAGAGTAAGTGCAGGTTTATCATTTGTCAAATTACTACGCAGTAACTATTCACACTGAACTTCATATTAATGCATATTTTGATCTCATATGTACTAAACATATTTACCGATCAAACAAGAACTTTACCGATTACCCGTTTTTTTGAGGTAGCAAAAAGATCACCCAATTTTGAATAGTGTTGATTCAAAATACACCTTTTTTTGGAGCATATTTTTGGCACTTTACTTTTTTTATGTATACAGTATGAACATTTTTTTAAAATGTTAGTGATTTTCATGCTAATTTTGAAAAGTGTTGATGCAACATCAACCCATTTTTTTAGAGGGCTTAATTTTTACACTTTAAATTTTCTAATGTCTTATTCTTCTTCTTCCATGAGATATTTATTTTTAAGTGTTTTAAAGGTTTGTGTTTTTTTCCTTTTCTTTTCAATTTTTTTTTTGTAATGAAATCTTCGTTTTTTCACATAGTTAAAAAAAAGGTCAATATTTTAAAGTTAGGATTTTCTATATGTTTATGTATCGTTAACTAATATTTCAATGCACATCAAATAATTGTCACTAAAGAAACAATAATTTTAAATATTTGACAAAAAATACACATTTTCAATATAGATATAATGAAAAAAATACACATTTTGAGACTTTTGTTAAAAATTATATGTCAAATAAGCGATTTTTATGGTAAAATTTTAGCCAAAAATCTGTAAAAAATAACATTTTTATGAAATTTATGTAAAAAATTAATAGTAATCACATTTTTTTTACAAAAAATAATGATTCACATAAAAATTAAAGTGAAAATCAGATAATACAAATATTAAACATATAAAAACAATAATTAAATACTTATTCTTCTCATAAAATCTCAAAGTCAAAACATTACAAGTATAACTAATGAATAGTTCTCAAAATTGAGCTTGATTTGCAAGCATAACTTAAAGTTAATCAATAATATCATATAATCCATGTTCATCATCTTCTAGAGCTTCATTATTGTCTTCTTCCACAATATTTTCTACTTCAGTTTGGTCATTTTCCTCTTTTAATGGATCTTTGATGTCTGCAAATCTCCCAAAGTATCATTTTCCAATCATTCCATCTAATGGTGGTTGAGGTTCCTTTGCCTTTTTTGCCACACATGATTCATTAAAATCCCCTTTCCTCAAACCAACTTCTTGCATTGCATCTGGAAGAAATTGAAGAGCATTAATTCTTATTTGAATAAAACTGCATTGTAGCGAGTCTTTTTCAATGGTAATGCAATTTCTTCCTTTTTGTAGGCAACATGCTAGTTGTTTGGTCAATTTAGTGATGTCTAAATTGCAACTTTTAAATGTCAACCCGGGGCTCGTAAGCTGATGAAGTGATGTGTATTGTTTGTACTTAGGCAACTGTTTCTTAAGTTTTTGTCGTTTTTAACTTTTTAAGTTTGTTTTCAAATATATTTCGCCTATTGTGAGGTTGATGGAAATGAAATAAAGTGAGTGAAGTGTGTGTGATTATGATGGGTTCTAAATGATTTCTTAAAACTTAAAAGTATTCTACAAGAAAGCTTTGAACAACAACTGAAATGAAATCAACTCTTAAAGGAAAATGAAGGCATCAAATAAAAGACCAATGGCATCGGCCCAGTACCTCTACTGCTGATGAAAATGAAATTGAAAATGACATCTACATTAACTCAATTAGAAACAAGAACAACTACTTTAACTCTTCAATTAAATCTTAAGCAATTGAAAATCTAAGTGACAAATCACACCACTTAATTTTCCCTTAACCTTTCTGCTTTCAGCTGGATTGATCATATAAGAAAGAGTTATGAGCAAGTTAGCAATGTGAGTCTTAAAACAAAATAAACCAAGCTGCACTAAGTGATATTCTGGCTCCACTAAAGTTAGTTGATTATGATAAAAAGAGCCATCAAAGGTGAACAACTTGATAAGCTATGAGCAGAAAGTAAAGTGCAAACTAAAGCAATGATACTAATGAAAATCAAAAATAAAGATCAGCAGTCTAGATAAGACGATCACAAATGCCACTAGTTGTAAAAAAAGAAGAAAAGAAACTGTCCTGGGCACGCCTAAGCAATCTGCAAAACACACTGATCAGTCATGGAAAAGTGCAGAAATATAAATAAGCAGAATTCAACGTTTATATACAGCTATTATACATGATCGAAACACAGCAATCAAAAGCATTCTGTACAACTATTATACATAAAATAATAAAAAGAAATGCAGGAAATTAAAAGCACTGTACAGGCCTTAAGTAAACAGGGGCCCTCTGCCTACTCCAGCCAGCTCAAAGATCAATTACACGCTCAAATGGAGAACAGTCTTCTCATATATTATGTAGCAAAATAGAAAGTTCAGTGGGGTTAAAAATTACATATCAGCAGCTAACTATCCAGCGTTCAGAGACGCTTTATTTATAGCAGAGAAAACAAAACTAACTTAACACAAACTACGCTATTCTATCAGCTGTGTAAAAACACGTAATCTGGCAGCGTCCTCGGATTTAGGCAACGGTCGTGGTGGGCATTAAATCTTCTGTTGGATTTGTGTTTCCCATCATCTCCGTGGCTGAGGAAGAGGCCAGCTGTTCTTCACGTGCTCTAAAACCGAACACGCAAAGCCGTGCCACCGCCAATGACCTCTGTTGACCGTAGTTGCCCCCTCATTGACCATGGGTTTTTATGACTGGCTTGGCTGAGCTAGAAGGACACACACCATGTCCTTGGTTCCACGAACTTGCCCATGTGGCTCTTCTGCCCGGAGGACACCTGGAACATGTCGTTTAATAAAACAGCTGCGGAATCCGGGATCAGCTGCGGAAACCCTGTGTGAGCTGCGGAAAGCGCAACACTTGAACCAAAATTCTAATCCAACAACACAGTCATTAGCATAATTAACAAACCATGTAAAAAGTCCTAAAATACAATGATTTGAGCAATTTGATGAAGGGAATGAGTGGCAAAAGAAGGAAATGAATAGGAAAAGGAGACTGAGAGGATGTGTAAAGAAGTGCAGGTTTGAGGCTCAACATACCCCCACTGTGAAGGTGTTGCATGTCCTCATGCAACCAAAACTTTGTCATTGCTTTTCAGTCCATGTGCTTAGATGCTTCTGCCAAAAAATCTAGCCTTCTTTTCTTTCTTCTTGTTGCCAAAATTGTTCTTGGTTTCTTAACTAAACACTTGAATTTCAAATTGATCAAGGCCCTGCTTAGTTTCTTGCATTTTCTCTTCTTCTTCTGCCAGAGTCCTAAGTGAAGCATGGTGTTGTCATGGACAATTTTGTCCACCTTGCTTTGTTCTTTCAATGCTTCGTTTTCTTGTTTAATATGCCGGTTCAGGACTTCTAGCTCAAACACCTCTTGTTTTAAAGATTGGACCTGTTCATTAAGAGGCAATATAGTGCTTGGACCTGCAACTGATTGCTCCAAGGTCTCCAAATAATTGTATACCTCCTGCTGGTCAGGGTCAATTTCAGGTGTTCTCCTTGGGCTATGTTTAAAATGAAATTCTGTTTGAAGTTCTGGCTGGAAGGGACTCTCTTCCCGTGGAGGAGTGGACTTAAGGTCAAGCTGAGTCGGAGCCTTTTTTGGTGTACTTTCTCCAAAATTAATGAAATGTGATTGTTTTTCTTTAGTCACACTCATTCTTTCTTTAATTCTACTGCTTCTTCTCACTTGTGCACTAGTGCTCTTTGGCTGGGCACTCTGTTTTTCTTTCTGTTTCTTCTTTGAGAGGGCAGCAGCTTGAAGTTGTGTGAGTCTATCAGCCAAGGTTTGAGAGTCTTCTTCTATTGAAGGTTCAGGTGATGAATATCATTCTTGAACAATTGTTTTCCCTTTCTCCTTTTTCTGTTTCTTAGTTTTATCTCTCTCTACCTCTTCTTCTTGAGTAGTCTCCTGAGTTTCTACAATAGGAGGATCTTGGGCTGCAACATCTCTTTTCATTCTCCTACTTCTTTTTGGGACTCTAGGAGAGCTGCTAGCGGAAGCTTCAGTTACCTCTTGAAAATGATTCCTGACTAAAAACTTTTCCCATGTATCATTGTTGTTTTTGAATTGGTCCTCTATGAGAATTTTAATGAACCCGTGATGATACAAGTGAGGTTCACTATGGCCTATATTCTTTTGGACAGTGGAACTCATTTTCGTTAGGCTTCTTAACAGAAAATAGGGAAAATTGATGGCATGGCCTTCCATGAAGTTCATCATAATTCTAGCATGGTACATATACATAGTGCCAAAGCAACCCTCACATGTAACAAATTTTTGAACAAGTAATAACAATGCAGTCCATTCTTCCATAATTACATGTACAGGAATCCCTTTGGTGAATATTGAAGTGTCCATACCTGGGTTCTTAAGCATGTCTTTCCATCCCTGATCTTCCTTTACTCTGTTCTTGAACCATCGGTCTCCCACCTGAGGTAGATTGGTTGCTGTTGCTATGGAGTTCTCTGTGATTGTGAATTTCAGGTCCCCTACTTCCACAGTGTGTCCATTGAATGATCGAGCAAATGCTTTCGTTACCTCCTTATCATATCCTCTGAATTTTTGAATGAACTTCAACCATTTTTCCTTCTTTAATGCTTCCTTTGTCTGTGGGTATCCTTCTAGATACTTTGAACCTTCAGGTTCAACTCTAAGCAGTTTCCCCATCTTCGGATCTCAACTTCGGCTGAAGCTTTGACTGTGTATGGATGCTCAAGGAGGATGCTCACGGGAAAAACAGATGGACTACGGCTGTAAGTGGAATAGCCGCAATGTAATGCAAGGCAATACGGGTTTGAAACGGAACTGTGGAGTTTGAAACAGAGCTGCGGGGTTTGAAACAGAGCCGTGGAGTTTGCAGCGAAAATGAGAGTGGAAATGGTGTGAGTGCGAGGGAGTAGAAGACAAACACGAGAATGAGTTCAAATGCGTGCGGAAATGGGGTGATAAGAGAATGGAATAACGGCCAAATCCCTTGGAGTCGGGCGGCTTACGCACACGTTTCAGCATTGGCTACGGAGATCGTGGTGGAGAAGAGACGTAGTACGATAGGTCTCTTCTTCCTTGTACGACTAATTAATGAAAGCGCAGTCTCGATTTGAGTTTGAACTAAGAGTGATTATGAGACCATTAGGAGGGTATGAGGTGGATGAAGGATTATCGTGGAGGAGAAGTGGGATGATCTTGCCGAATCATTGCATTTAGTGGCTCTGTCCATGATTTAATAATTATGCATAAAATGGCATTTAAATGGTTGTTTGGAAAAGATTTTGATCATACCTTCATGGGTTTGCCATTTGTTGATTAAGGTTGCTGATCCATGATTGCTTTTTGATCCTGCAGGTGCCTCATATCCTTGTTGCCTTTGGTGATGATGATGATGTTAATCTTTTTGAAACAGAGTGCTGCTAGCTGTAGAGACAGAGTGGTGCTGGCTGCGGAAATCGTTTCTGGCTGCGGAAACTGGTGCGAGCTGCGGAAACGGTTTCCAGCTGCGGAAACTAAACATCTCCCTTTTAACTGCACAAAGTTAGTTAGAAAAAGACTAACTGAATGGAAATAGTCCTGAAAGGGACTTTTATTAATGGAATGAGATGGAGTGAATGAAGTGAAGTGGAAAAATGAAATGGAATGAAGTGAAATGGAGATGGAAAATGATGAAGGTGAAGTGAGGATGGAAAGAGAGAGAGATTTTTTTTTTTTTTTTGGAAAATATAGAGTGTCAGGTTTCCCCGATTTTCACTTCATATTTTCTGTATAAGACCGCCAATCTGAGATTGGTTTTCAGGCTTATACACTTTTTTTTTTTTTTTCAATTCAGAAAGAAACAAAGATTAGGCTGATGGAGGAGAAGAATTCTTCTCCACTAGCCTCATTGCAGAATTTTCTTGAAATATTTTGACAAAGTCCTCTTTTGAGAGTGGCTTATGATAAATTTTCAATCAGTGGCCATTCACAATGAGAGGAGTTTGAAACTCATCAATAGTCTTGATTCGAACTGCTCCATTGCTAAAGACTTCATCAATCTCATATGGTCTAAGCCAATGAGTTTGAAATTTCCCTTTGAAGTCTTTAAACTTTGAATCAAACAGTAACACCCAATCTCCCTTTTGAAACTTCTTCTCTTTGATATATCGGTCATGCCACTTAGTTCTTTGGTGCTGAAGTAGATCGGTCCTTAACATTGCATCTTGTCTTATTTCATCTAGTTCATTCAGCTGCTCCATTCTGTGCTTTTGGGCTTCTGATAGACTCATCCCCAACTGAACTGCCATCTTGAAGGTCTTGATTTGAAACTAAATGGGGAGCAAGACTTCTTTCCCATAAACAAGTTCATAGGGAGAATGTCCTGTTGTGTTCCTCCATGTAGTTCTATAGGCCCATAAGGCTTCAGGAAGCCTTTCTGCCCAATCTCTTCTATGGAGATGAACAGTCTTGGTGATGATGCTCTCAAGAACTTTGTTTGTAGATTCCACTTGACCATTTTCTTGCGGATGGTATGGAGTAGATTTTCTATGCTTGATTTTGTATTCCTCCATCAGCTTCTCCATCAATTTAGATGTAAATTGACTTCCCTGATCTGTCAAAATTTCTCTTGGGACACCAAAATGAGTAAAAATATCCTCAAAAAGAAATTGAACAACTGAATTTTCAGTGGCAGAAGGCAATGCCTTGGCTTCTACCCATTTAGTAACATAATCAGTGCAAACCAATATATACTTCTTTTGTTTAGATGGTGGATTAATAGGTCCAACGAAATCTAAAGCCCATTTCTCAAAGGGTTCAATGAGTACCTGTGGTTGTAGTGGCATTTCATTTGAAGGAGTTGGTCTCCCAACTCTTTGGCAGCTGTCACACCTTCTAACATATTGCTTTGCATGTTTGAAGAGAGAAGGCCAATAATATCCTAAAGAAAGGATTTTATAGGCCATCCTCTTGTCAGCAAAGTGTCCACCGCACGGTTCATCATGACATGCCTTAAGGATGTCAGGCATTTCATCTTCCCGAACACATCTTCTGATCACACAATCTAGCCCTGTTTTGAACAATTCATTAGAAATCCAAGAATACTTTGAGCTCTCCTGAATGATTTTCCTTTTCTCATTAGGAAATAAGTGTGGAGGTAGCTTCCCTGTAACCAAATAGTTAGCAATATCTGCATACCAAGGAGTTTTAGTAGTTACTACAAACAGATATTCATCTGGAAACTTATCCTCTACGGAAGAATCTTCGTTAGTATTTTGAATTCTAGACAAGAAATCAGCTACTGTATTTTGTTTTCCTGGTCTATCTAACACAGTAATATTGAATTCTTGTAGAAGTAAAATCCATCTTGTAACTCTGCCATTAGTAACAGGTTTGTTCATGAGATATCTAATTGCAGAATGATCAGTATGGACAAAAGTTTCATAGCCTGTTATATAGTGTCTAAACTTGTTGATTGCATGAACAACGGCTAAGAACTCTTTTTCAGTCACAGTATAATTTAACTCAGTGGGAGTCAAATTTTTATTGGTGTAATAAATGGCATAAGGAACTAAATCCTTTTGACCCAACACAGCTCCTAGAGCTGTATTTGAAGCATCTGTAGAAATGTGGAAAGGGAGTTTCCAATTTGGCCCTCTCAAAATGGGTGCTTCAGATATTCTAGTTTTTAAAGTTTCAAATGCAGATTGACAGTCAGGATCCCACTTGAATTCACAGTCTTTGGTAAGTAATTTGAAGAGTGGAGATGCTATCTTGGTGAAGTTTTCAATAAATCTTCTATAATACCCAGTAAACCCAAGAAAACTTCTAACATCTTTTTGACAATTTGGAATAGGTAACTTGGAGATGACTTCGACTTTTGATCTATCAACTTTGATTCCATCTCCTGAAATATGATGTCCTAAAACAATCCCTTCAGTAAACATCATAAAACATTTTTCATGACTTAATGAAAGATTTGTTTCTTTACATCTTACAAGGACTTTTTCCAAATTTTCTAATGCCTCTTCAAATGAATTACCATAAACTGTAAAATCATCCATATAGACCTCTACACAATCATGAATTAGATCAGAAAAGATTCCTAGTACTGCCCTTTGAAATGTTGCAGGTGCATTACATAATCCAAAAGGAAGTACTCGGTAAGCAAAAGTTCCCCATGGACAGGTAAATGTGGTCTTGTCCTGGTCTTCATGTGCTACCTGAATTTGATTGTAACCACTAAAACCATCCAAAAATGAGAAATACTTTTTACCTGCTAGAGTATCTAATACTTGATCAATAAAGGGTAAAGGAAAGTGATCCTTCAAGGTTGCTTTGTTCAATTCTCTGTAATCAATGCAAACCCTCCATTTACCATTCTTTTTAGGTACTATAACCAAAGGGGAAACCCACCGGCTATCTGAAATAGGGTAAATGAAGTTTACACTAAGTAACTTTTGGAGCTCTTCTTTCACTATCTCCCTAAGGTTTGGATTCATCCTTCTTTAAGGTTGTCTGATTGGTCTACTGTTTTCCTCAATGTAGATGTGATGAATGCAAGTCTTAGGATCAATACCTTTCATATCGGTATACTCCCATGCAAATGCAGTAGAATGTCTTTGCAAGATTTTGGTTAGCTCTCCTTGTTGTGATTTTTCCAAGTTTCTGTTGATGTTTAGTGTTTTTCCTGGAAAGATCTCAATGGCAGAACTACCAAACTCTTCCATAGAGAAAAGAGACATTTGTCTAGATGATAGACACTCTATGTCAGAATCCAACTGAAATTGTGTGGAGTCATATTCTGAAGATGGATCAAAATTTTCTAATGTGTTCCGAATTTGACTATCTTCACTAATCTCAGAAATGGTAAAGACAGGTTGTATAGTATCTTCATCATCAACCCACTCATTATCTCCTATTTCTGTGATTGCTTTTGCTGGAGGATACAGATTGAACTTCTTTGTCGAATTACCATCAGAAATGTACATATCCCCAGACCTACAACTTATGAAAGCATCAGCTGTGGCTAGCCAAGGTCTTCCTAAAATAAGAGGATGTCCTCCTAGATTACTCTTGGGAGTTAAAATCATGAAATCCACTGGATATTCCCAAGAATATAAGGAGACAGGAATGTCTTCTAATACACCATCTGGTTTAATAATTGATCGATCTGTAAGTTGCAATAAAGTAGGTGTAAAAAGAAGATTAGGAAGTTTTAGCTGTTCCATAGTCTGTCTACTCATAATGTTAATAGCAGCCCCTAAATCAATCAAAGTATTTGGTATTTCTACCCCATTGATATGTGTTTTGACAATTGGACTACCGGGATCTACATATTTCTGCATAGTAATTTTTCCCATCATGATGTCTGCAATTTTTCCTACCAGGTGGATCCTTCTGGTATCTCTTGGTTTCCTTCCTGGTCTTTTAAGGCTCAACTCCTTTATTGTTTTTGCTAGAATAGAAATTTCCTTAATGGCTTGTAACAAGGGAATCTTGATACAGACATTCTTCAATTCATCTAGAAAATTATAGTCAGGCAACCAAATTTGTTTTTCCACTCCTTTGTCAATTTGTAATCTTTCAGGAAAAGGAGGTGTGGATAGAGATGTAGGTTGCTCAACTATGGGAGTTGTGGGGGTTAATTCTTTTTCTTTTCCTTTTTGAGTGTTTGGGTTTTGAAGAGATGCTTCAGAACCCTTATTGGCTTCAAGAGACTCTTTCTCAGAAATGCTTTGCTGTTGAGCATTTATAGAAGGTTTATCTAGAACTCTACCTAATCTGAGTTGTACTTCATTGAGAGGAACAATCATATAGGTAGGAAATGGTTGACCCTCCAACATGTAAGCATTTTGAGGATTTTTATTATTGGGGTTTGGCAATGGCTGAGAAGGAAGTTGATTTGACTTCTGTTGGAATGGAAGCAAGAGTTGGGAATTGGGATTCTGTTGAGAAGGTTGTTGTTGTTGTGGAAATGGTAATGATAGTTGTGGATTTTGATTTGGAAGTTGTGGAGCTTGTTGGTTTTGAAAAGATAGAGGATATTGGTAGAACTGAGCAAATCTCCCATAAGGATTCTGCATACCTTGTACCGATGCTTGAAAAGGATTTTGAGGTTGGGGCCAAGGTTTTTGCCAAGGATTCCAATTTGGTGGAGGTTGAAAATTCATAGAGTTGTTAAACCCTTGATTTTGTTGCCCCTGCCAAGGTCTCCTTGCAACAAAACAGAGAGATTCAAGTGTACTTGGATCTTCTTGAAAAACAGCTTTGAGCCCAGGGATTGAAGGACAATCCTTGGTCTCATGATTCTCTGAGCAAATTACACATGTCTCTACAACTTTTGCTTCCAAGGGACATTCCCTTAGAGCATGTTTCTTTCTACACTTTGGTTAAAAGATGGCCAAAGCCTCAGCTTCTGCTTTCTGCTTATTGTTAATCTTAAGAGTGTCTAGTTGTTCACTAAGACTCCCTAAGATTTCAGTTTTAAATTCATCAAGCATAGTGCCAATCTCAGCCCTACTTACTGATCCAGTTGCAGATTTGTTTGCTCTGAGGAGAGAAGGATCTCTAGGCCCTTTTTGAGTTTTAGATTTCCCCCTTGAGAGATGGACACATAGTTCTGCTATATCATTGAGTGAAAGTTGAGATATATCTCCCTTCCCCATCATGTTCAAAATGTCTATCCATTCATCTCTAATGGCTTTTAACAAAAGGGCTTTCAAGGTCTCCTCATCTAAGTTGTTCATTTTTGCTCTTTTCAAATTGTATTGAAATCTTTCAAGCAAATCCTCCAAATTTTCATCTTCCTTTTGTACCATTTTGAATACCTCATCCTTATGATTGGTGGGCATACAATAGTCCAGGTACCTATCCAAAAATGTTTGTTTCATATCATTCCAAGACCTAATGGATTGAGTGAGTAATCCCATGAACCATTTCAAAGCTTGTCCTTTCAATGTTGAAGGAAACAATTTGAGTTTTTGAGAGTCATCCAGATAATCATAAGTTCGACATACGACTTTAAATTCAAATAGAAATGTTTCAGGGTCCTCATTCCTTAACCCATGGAAGTTGTTGGCATTATGAGATAAGTGTTGTCCTTGATGGCAAACCACACTGATGACAAATCATAGTGCAGAAGGTCAGCAGCAAGGAATTGATGATCAGACTATAAGAAGAAGAGAAAATTCATATACGCAGGTTCATTAAGCCCAAGTCGCGTATACACGCAGGTTCGCTATATACCAAGTCGCGTATACGCAGGTTCGCTATATACCAAGTAGGGTATACATGCAGTTTCATGAATGGAAAAGAGCGTACGTGTCGGAAAGCTTACTTTTGGTCCGTGGTAGTTAGTCCTCGGTACTTGAGCCTATGTTTTTGGATCAAAGTATCTCGACAGACGTGTTGATCCCTAGTATTGAGTTGATGGTAATGTTTTACTATGGTTTTGGACCGTGGTATTATGAAAGGCCTAAACCTATATAAGGAGAAGATCATTAAGCCAAAGTGGTGAGTGAGTAATGAATATCTGATGAAGTGTGAGATCCAAATGCTGGTTATGGGTTGGTGATCTGAATCATGGTTTCACTCATGTGGAGGATGATGAACTATGGAACGAGATCTCAAGGCTTGGAATGATTATCCTCATATGGTTTGACTGTGGATAGACTAGATCTATTGACCCATGTTTATTGTTATGATCTGGGTATGTTTTGATGTCTGATATAGCTGCGGAATTATAAGTTAGGATTTGCAGATCTGTATGCAGGTTGTCTTTTGAAAAAGAGCATATACACGCAGGTTGGGTTTGTCCAAGTAGCGTATACAATGTGAAGTATGATATTTGAAGATGAAGTTGGATCTGGTTATTGTTATGTTGTCTATGTTATTGACAGGGTTTCAGTGATTCAATATTGGGTGATTCAGAGATTGATGATGCAGGTTGTTTTATGGATCCAGTATGAAAATGTATGAAACGTGGTCCCGGGAAGATCGTAGAGTTCAGTAGGCTAGCACCTACGTACTGGTAAACATATCAGCCAGTACAAGAGCAAAGGGGGTTGTAGCTCCCTTCCAGGAGCAGCTGGAGAACGAGTAAAGGTTGGAGCATTCTGTAGGCAGGCACCTACGTACTAGTAAATGGATCGGCTAGTACAAGAGCTAAGAGGGTTGTAGCCTGCGTGCTGGTAAAGGACTGCACCAGTACATTGTAAAAGAAGTTTCTTATTAAAGGAAGATAGAAACAAATTGCAGCAGGTGGTTTTCACCCACATTGGGTTTCCACCTTATATCATGGTGTTCATGTGTGTGCCTTATGTGTGATGATCTGTTCTGTTATACTGCACCTGTTTACTGTTAATATGGTTAATAATGTTCTGATGCATTTACTGAAGATAAGCTAACTGAATCTTAAGATTACTGCATGTACGCTAGTTGCCCTTAATGAAGCCGCGTATATACGCTGATATCCTTAACTGAAGCTGCGTGTATGTATCTAAGTATAGAAATGAAAAAGTTTTATTGATCTGATAATACTGATTCACCCCCCCCTCTCAGTATTATTTCCAACAATTGGTATCAGAGCAGGTCCTTTGATAGAAGCTTGATCGCTTGAAGGAGATCCGTGGAACAATGGGAAAGAAGCTTAAGAAGAAAGCTCATAAGAAGAAGAAAACATCTCAGAAGGACTATGACAGTGGGAGAATCGATTGGGGATTAGGTATAAGAAGCTCTTCAGATTCAGAATCAGATTCAGAATCATTATCAGGTATGAATGTGTTATCCTCTGATGTTCCAGCTATATTTCCTTGTGAAAGAGATGGAAGTGATAGTGAAACTACTGAACTTGCTCTTATGGGTGAACAAGAAAGATATCAAATAGAGGCAGAATTTAAAAGGCTGACAGACAAAATTAGAGATCAACAAGATCTATTGAACAAAAGGGAATGTGACTTCAAAGAAGAAGCTACCAAACTAAAGGCTCAACTTGAAGAAGGAAACAAGGTAAGAAAACTACTCAAGGACAAGGAAGCCCAATGTCAAAAATTGCAGCATGAAGTGACATCATTAAGAAAAGAAGTCAACGAAAGAAGCACAACCATCAAGAAACTCAAAGATAGATCCAGCTACTATGAAAATCTTGAAGCCACAATCCTCTCACTAAAGGGAGATCTTGAAGAATCAAGGAAGCAGAATGAAGATCTACATCAAGCAATTGAAAAACAAGACAATGAAGTCATCACCTTAAAATCCCAGCTGGAATGTGCCTTCCATGTTCGTCAAATGCAGCAGGATCTGAATGAAGAACAAGAAAAGGAGATTCTCAAACTAAGGGAACAAATGGAAGAAGGAAGAAAAGCTGAAGAAGATTTGAAAAAGCAATCTCTTGAAAAGGAAGAACAGCTTCAGGATGAGGTAAATATCTTGAAAGGTAAAATAGAAGAAAAGGATAAGCTTTTACGATTTCAAGATAGCTCTAAAGTCTTGGATGATATTCTTAGTAGTCAAAGATCTCCTGCTATAAAGACTGGTCTTGGTTTCCATGAATCTATTGAAGGTGAATCTAGTTCACAAGGTGAGGCAAGGAACTCTAAAGAGAAATCTAAAGTGATCAATGAAGAAATGAAAGATCCATCTCATCATCAACCAAGGAAAGAGATTCTTCAAAGAAAATCTTTTACTTCTCCTATGAATAATGTTGAATGTTATGTATGTCATAATCTTGGACATGTTGCAGCCAGATGTGGAAGAAGAAGAGTTCAAGAACATCATGCAGAAAGATCATCACATTCAAGGTACTTTAATGGATATTGCTTTGCTTGCAATAAGTTTGGTCACAAAGCTGCTGATTGCTACAGGAGGAATATGAAACATGTAAGATGTTATGCATGTAACAAACTTGGACATATATCAAAGGAATGCAGGAACAAAGGACGGACATCACACCAAAAGGAGAAAACATCATCACACTTGAAGATATGGAAGAAGAAGGAAGTTCAGCCAGAAAGATGTGGCACAACACAAAATACTCAGGTTCAGCACAACACAGACATAATAAACTCAGAGGGAGTTGAAGGTGTAAAACTTCAGTGTCCTGAAACTCATACGCAAGTTTCATAAATTGAAGTTGCGTATATACGCGAGTTATACACTGCAAAGTCGCGTATATGTCAGTCTGTGGAAAAGCAGTGGGGACAGGCTCAGAAAAGGGGTCTGATATGATTCAATCCAGTATCTGCTCTATTGGTTAACAGTTACAGTCTGCTGAGAATGACTTGATACTTGTAAGATGCTAAAAGTTTTTTAATCCTAACTTGATGATGATGATGTCTTGATGCTTACTACTGATGTATGCATGTTCAGATCTAACAGCAAACAGATGGCACAGGTTGAGGGGGAGCATATGCCTTTAATAATGCATTGTTGGCATTATGGATTAATAGTCCTTGGTGATGATACTTATATGGCTAAATGATATATCTTGCTATGATGTGGTTATGAGTTGTCCATGATAAAATCTCATATGGGGATACATAGTTGATGTTTAGATCAGATTTATGGTTGATTCTTTGATGATGCATATATGGTGCTTACATGGTGATCTTCATAAGGATAAGGAGAAGTACAAAGCTTGAATACACATCTTCCTCACTTGATGATGAGTCACTCATATGCTGCTGTCATCATATGCATACAGTTATGATGCAGGCACTCTTGTGGATAAGGATTGTTGCTGTTGATGATATCAAGAAGTTTTGTCAAATGAGCTTGAGCTCAAGATACATAGTGCTGATACATGGATGACTACTCAAAGTTGCTTTGTTGGAGACATGGTGATGAGTGCTTATCTATATATGATGATAGGTTGATACTTACATATGTTGATCGATGCAGATGTTCCCAAGTAATGATACTTGGATCATGTAGATCTTGACATTGATGTAATGGCTATGGTGGTTTCACATATAATGTGAATGATTTCATGATGATGTTTAAAAGGAGGAGTTGACATCTATGTTCAGACATATCTTGTTGCAGGACATTTACAGGTTGCTGATATGGAAATGGTTGTACGCGAGTTTCATAAGGCCTATCCGCGTATATACGCTTGTTTATGTGGATGCAGATGCGTATATGGAGTTTTGAAGGAAATCAGCAGGGACAGATGTTGGTTGCAGAGAGTCTGATATGGGTCTGACAGAGACCATCTGGCACAGGTTCAGGGGGAGCAGATAATCTTCCAATGATGCATTGTTGGCATTATCTTAGAAGCTTTTGGTTCTAGTTCACGGTTGTTGTTGGTTTCAGGTGAAACAAAGGCAGAAGGATCTCTTGGTTGCTGATCTGAATCGACAGATGCTGGCGATATCAGTTATTGGTGACTTTCATAAAGTCTTGCTCTAGATATTTCGGTCATATATCTCTTTTGTGATATCTCTTTCATGATGTCAAGGTCATGTAACGGCCTATATTGGTTTCCCCACTATGCCTGGGATGAAAATGTAATGCTCTTGCTTTATCATGTGTAAACTTTTGATGTATCCCCACTTGGTTGGGTGGATGAGTCAATTCTAGTATATCCCCGCGTGGTTGGGAAATGGATGTATGTATTGAGTCTTTTAGTGATAGGAAGGTCTCTTATGATGTATAAGTCATGGTTCTTCTTGAAGAACATCTTTTTGCAGATCTTGCCTTCAGTCAGGAAGAGCATGGACAGATTGGTACATTTTGGCATATACAAAAGGGGAGCACATTTGGAGTTTTAGCAGGTACTCAGGGGGAGTATGAACAGCATAATGTTTATCAAGGAAAGAGAATATCTTGGTCCACCCTTTGCCCTTGATGTCAAAGGGGGAGAGTGATTTGGTGTTGTTGCCATCAAGTCCAAAGGGGGAGATTGTTGGCATTATGATGCATGTGTTGTACTTGATGGCAACCCTCTCACAAAAGATCATCTCTCTTACATATAACTAGATGAATCTACAGAAGGGACATCAGATGTGACTGAATGCATGGGATGCAGGACAGCTCAAATGATAGATCTAAGTGTGACAAGTTAGCTTTGCCATCAAGTCCAAAGGGGGAGATTGTTGGCATTATGAGATAAGTGTTGTCCTTGATGGCAAACCACACTGATGACAAATCATAGTGCAGAAGGTCAGCAGCAAGGAATTGATGATCAGACTATAAGAAGAAGAGAAAATTCATATACGCAGGTTCATTAAGCCCAAGTCGTGTATACACGCAGGTTCGCTATATACCAAGTCGCGTATACGCAGGTTCGCTATATACCAAGTAGGGTATACACGCAGTTTCATGAATGGAAAAGAGCGTACGTGTTGGAAAGCTTACTTTTGGTCCGTGGTAGTTAGTCCTCGGTACTTGAGCATATGTTTTTGGATCAAAGTATCTCAACAGACGTGTTGATCCCTAGTATTGAGTTGATGGTATTGTTTTACTATGGTTTTGGACCGTGGTATTATGAAAGGCCTAAACCTATATAAGGAGAAGATCATTAGGCCAAAGTGGCGAGTGAGTAATGAATATCTGATGAAGTGTGAGATCCAAATGCTGGTTATGGGTTGGTGATCTGAATCATGGTTTCACTCATGTGGAGGATGATGAACTATGGAACGGGATCTCAAGGCTTGGAATGATTATCCTCATATGGTTTGACTGTGGATAGACTAGATCTATTGACGCATGTTTATTGTTATGATCTGGGTATGTTTTGATGTCTGATATAGCTGTGGAATTATAAGTTAGGATTTGCAGATCTGTACGTAGGTTGTCTTTGGCAAAAGAGCGTATACACGCAGGTTGGGTTTGTCCAAGTAGCGTATACAATGTGAAGTATGATATTTGAAGATGAAGTTGGATCTGGTTATTGTTATGTTGTCTATGTTGTTGACAGGGTTTCAGTGATTCAATATTGGGTGATTCAGAGATTGATGATGCAGGTTGTTTTATGGATCCAGTATGAAAATGTATGAAACGTGGTCCCGGGAAGATCGTAGAGTTCAGTAGGCTAGCACCTACGTACTGGTAAACATATCAGCCAGTACAAGAGCAAAGGGGGTTGTAGCTCCCTTCCAAGAGCAGCTAGAGAACGAGTAAAGGTTGGAGCATTCTGTAGGCAGGCACCTACGTACTAGTAAATGGATCGGCTAGTACAAGAGCTAAGAGGGTTGTAGCCCTCTGCAGGTTGTAGCCTGCGTGCTGGTAAAGGACTGCACCAGTACATTGTAAAAGAAGTTTCTTATTAAAGGAAGATAGAAACAAATTGCAGCATGTGGTTTTCACCCACATTGGGTTTCCACCTTATATCATGGTGTTCATGTGTGTGCCTTATGTGTGATGATCTGTTCTGTTATACTGCACCTGTTTACTGTTAATATGGTTAATAATGTTCAGATGCATTTACTGAAGATAAGCTAACTGAATCTTAAGATTACTGCATGTACGCTAGTTGCCCTTAACGAAGCCGCGTATATACGCTGATATCCTTAACTGAAGCTGCGTGTATGTATCTAAGTATAGAAATGAAAAAGTTTTATTGATCTGATAATACTGATTCACCCCCCCCCCCCCCCTCTCAGTATTATTTCCAACAGAAGTTTGGGAGGACAGATGGTGAGATGTTTTTCATGGTGGCTTGGGAGTCCTCATCGACTATAGGAAACCCAAATGAGTTATCTCCATCCCTATTTCCTCCAATGTTACCTCTACCTCCTCCATTGTTTCCTCCTCCTCCTCCTCTACCTCTACCTCTACCAGCTCCTTCCTCTGTCATAGTAGTTTCCCTAGAGACTTCAGAGTCTTCTGGTTCTTCTACAAAGGGTGAATGAGAAGGAATTTCTCCCTCTTCTTCAGATGATTCTACTTCTTCAATTACAATTTGTCCTTCTGTAGAAGGAAGGAAAGGATCTCTTTCTGATTCAAATTCAATAGAAGGTGTGGGAGAGTCAATTCTTGCCTCTTGAATTCCAGGAATCCTAGGGCTAGGAGTGTCAGTTGGAGATGAGGGAGGTGTCTCTTGTCTATTCCTTGAAGTAGATGGACTTGTAAAAATCGAACTCTTGGCTCTAGCTAAAAACCTTCCCCTAGAATCTCTTGCTCTATGCATGTCATTTTTTTTTATTTTTTCTTCAAGTCAGGGTAATAATTCTCTTTCTGATCTTCCAGGTCACTCTAGGTGCAAGAAGAGAGCATACTCAAGAAACTATTAAACCAATAACTTTCTCTTTTCTGATCCTCCAGATCACTCTAGGTGCAAGAGGAGAGCATACTTTGAGAGGTTATCAATTTCCCTTTCTTGAAATTTTCTTAATTTTTTTTTTAAGAATTGGCTACCTAATTTTCACTTCCCCGGCAACGGCGCCAAAATGTTTGGTCAATTTAGTGATGTATAAATTGCAACTTTTAAATGTCAACCCGGGGCTCGTAAGCTGATGAAGTGATGTGTACTGTATATACTTAGGCAACTGTTTCTTAAGTTTTTGTCGTTTTTAACTTTTTAAGTTTGTTTTCAAATATATTTCGCCTGTTGTGAGGTTGATGGAAATGAAATAAAGTGAGTGAAGTGTGTGTGATTGTGATGGGTTCTAAATGATTTCTTAAAACTTAAAAGTATTCTACAAGAAAGCTTTGAACAACAACTGAAATGAAATCAACTCTTAAAGGAAAATGAAGGCATCAAATAAAAGACCAATGGCATCGACCCAGTACCTCTACTGCTGATGAAAATGAAATTGAAAATGACATCTACATTAACTCAATTAAAAACAAGAACAACTACTTTAACTCTTCAATTAAATCTTAAGCAATGTAAAATCTAAGTGACAAATCACACCACTTAATTTTCCCTTAACCTTTCTGCCTTCAGCTGGATTGATCATATAAGAAAGAGTTATGAGCAAGTTAGCAATGTGAGTCTTAAAACAAAATAAACCAAGCTGCACTAAGTGATATTCTGGCTCCACTAAAGTTAGTTGATTATGATAAAAAGAGCCATCAAAGGTGAACAACTTGATAAGCTATGAGCAGAAAGTAAAGTGCAAACTAAAGCAATGATACTAATTAAAATCAAAAATAAAGATCAGCAGTCTAGATAAGACGATCACAAATGCCACTAGTTGTAAAAAAAGAAGAAAAGAAACTGTCCTGGGCACGCCTAAGCAATCTGCAAAACACACTGATCAGTCATGGAAAAGTGCAGAAATATAAATAAGCAGAATTCAACGTTTATATACAACTATTGTACATGATCGAAACACAGCAATCAAAAGCATTCTGTACAACTATTATACATAAAATAATAAAAAGAAATGCAGGAAATTAAAATCACTGTACAGGCCTTAAGTAAACAGGGGCCCTCTGCCTACTCCAGCCAGCTCAAAGATCAATTACACGCTCAAATGGAGAACAGTCTTCTCATATATTATGTAGCAAAATAGAAAGTTCAATGGGGTTCAAAATTACATATCAGCAGCTAACTATCCAGTGTTCAGAGACGCTTTATTTATAGCAGAGAAAACAAAACTAACTTAACACAAACTACGCTATTCTATCAGCTGTGTAAAAACACGTAATCTGGCAGCGTCCTCGGATTTAGGCAACGGTCGTGGTGGGAATTAAATCTTCTGTTGGATTTGTGTTTCCCATCATCTTCGTGGCTGAGGAAGAGGCCAGCTGTTCTTCACGTGCTCTAAAACCGAACACGCAGAGCCGTGCCACCGCCAATGACCTCTGTTGACCGTAGTTGCCCCCTCGTTGACCATGGGTTTTTATGACTCGTTTGGCTGAGCTGGAAGGACACACACCATGTCCTTGGTTCCACGAACTTGCCCATGTGGCTCTTCTGCCCGGAGGACACCTGGAACATGCCGTTTAATAAAACATCTATGGAATCCGGGATCAGCTGCGGAAACCCTGTGTGAGCTGTGGAAAGCGCAGCACTTGAACCAAAATTCTAATCCAACAACACAGTCATTAGAATAATTAACAAACCATGTAAAAAGTCCTAAAATACAATGATTTGAGCAATTTGATGAAGGTAATGAGTGGCAAAAGAAGGAAATGAATAGGAAAAGGAGGCTGAGAGGATGTGTAAAGAAGTGCAGGTTTGAGGCTCAACACTAGTGTTGTACCTAATCATCAAGCACAAAAGAAATAATTAAGTAAATTAATATAAATACATAAAAATTAAAAAAAGAAATATTAAAATTCAATTTTATATAATAAAATTTACTTAAACATGAGAATAAATCCAAAATCCAATCTCCTTCATTTGAACATAAATCTATAAGATATTTAATCAATTCTTGTGGTTTTTGGTAAATGTTAACTATCTCTCCTTTTGCATCTTTATCCTCATATGTTAGTTTTCTTATGACAACATCATGAACCAGTACTTGGCTATGACTCTTTCCATCTACTCGATTAAGAAGAATAAGCTTATAGCTATCATCTTTTTTCCAACATTCAACATGGATGAACTCACAATAATTTGTGATTAGTTGATGTCCAGAAAAAATAGGATTTGACTTTTGATTATAACATAACATATTAAAATTTCAATTAACTTGTACATAAATAAATTCTTTTAACATTATTCAAACATACAATTTCAATGTCTTACAACGTAAGTTGCATCCTTGAGTTTTCTTTTCCCTTTAAGCTTGTTAATAACATTGCAAATTATGTGTCTAAATGAAATGTCACAAATCTTCAAAGTGGTGATGTTATGACTTCTTGAAAGCTCGTAACCAATTTATTAAAAACTTGATACGTATAAGACTCACTCTCATATCCAATGTATGCGAAACTGAAACCATGATGAATATCTGCAATAACTGGGGCATATTCCCTTTTAGGTATGAGTTTTGAAATGTCTTCACAATCACCTTGTATGATTTGATATTGGATAGTGTTGAGCCCATTCCAAATGAAATGAGTAAGACTAGGATCAAGTTCAACATTTCTAAGACACCGTTTTTCAGTATTTCCAACTTAAATTTTTTCAATAAAGATTTTAAAGTATTTTGTACTCCATCTGCATCTTTCTTCGACATATTTAATGAAATAAACAAATATATGTATAAGTAATAAAATAAAAATAGTTTACATATGAATAAAATGAATATATAAATCAACATACCTTTTTGAATGCAAGATAAAATTCTTTAAGTGTTATTATAGAACTTGATTTTGGGTAAATGCGTACAAAATCATTCCAACTCTCTTCATTCAACATTTAAACCATATCTTCTTGTATTTTCATATAAATCTTATGACTGAATAAATAAAGTAAAAATTGTTAATATAGTGATATGTATAATAAATACTATCAACAACAATATGTTATATTTAAAAGAAAATTATAATCTAAGAAAAAGTAAAAATAATTCAACAAACTTACTTTTGAAATTTCGAGCACATTTCTTCCAATGTAATTCACTTGACTTCACACGAGATAGTATTGATTTGACTAGTTTGTTATCCTTCACTCCTTGCATTGTTCTTCAAGGTGTGATAGCCATATTATTTGGAAGTTTCTTGATTTCAAGAATTGTTTTACTGTTGGTACATATTAAGGGTTTAGACTTTATAACCTTCTGATTTTTTATGACAATATTTTCCCACATGTTGAAAATATCATCAATCAATTCCCATATCTCCCTAGTTCTAAATGCCAACTATAAAATGTTATCCATGCCTTTAAATACATGTGAATTTACTTTGCCACCTTTTGAATTAATTTTATCCTTAATTTGATAACCTATTTCCATACAACATTTCTTCTGAAATCTTAGACTGACTTTTGTCTTATCCCCACCACAATTTCTTCAAATTCATTATGAATAAATCTGACCCTTTGGATGAAAGTCATAGACGTTCTATACTCATTATTTGTATTATGACCCCATGCCAATAACTTTGCTTATGTTTATGTTAAACCAACATAAATGATGCATCTCATTGTTTCAAAAAGAGAGTTATTGGGATATTCCTCGATCAATTATCTTGTAGCCTCTACAAAATGGTTCCCTCCAATTACATAATATTTGTATTCAAAACATTATGTCCTCTCAAATGCCTCTTTGTTTGGAACTTGATTTGGATCAACACGAACCACATAATCCACCAAATGTGCATATGGATTGTACTTGAACAATGTTTTCAAGTTATGGACATGTAGATGATGTGGATTTCTAATTTGATATTGAGATTGTCCTTTATTTGGCCTATAGAATTAGCTAACATTAAGATGAAATGTTTTTCTGCCATTAATTAATTTATTCTTCATCAAGTGATCTCGAATGAAATTTTGTTTTGTTCTAATAATGTCATTCTTTAAATCAAAGCGCGGTGTTATGATTTCTCTACTGCCTTTAGAGCTTTCACTCTGATCTTCACTGCTACGCACGATTTTTACAGATTGACCAAATTTTGGTTTCTTCTTCTTACCAGTTAACATATTTTCTTCCAGATAAACAATCTCCTCATCATAAAATGGAAAAGGGACATCCATGCACATTTTTCTTTTTGATATTTTATTTATTTTCTCCTTGTGAACAACAATTTTAATCTCCTCCTCACTAATGGCAACATATTTTTCATCTTCAGGCTCAGGTTCCACATCTTCAAAAGCAACATGTTTAACTTTACTAGATTGATCCACTATAGTGATTCTTTGTTAATCCCCTGTATGTATATTGCGGTTGCATGAGTTATTATTCTTTTCTTCCTTCTCCTTTCTTCTTCAGTTTGTATGTGGAAACTGCTGATCACATTCATAATATTTGACTTTAGATAATAAATACCCTCTAACATCATTGAAAGACTCTCAACAAAATCCTATCAAACAAAATATAATATGTCAATGATCAATAACTTATAAAAATTATAATGATCCTTACAATAATGCATAACACATAAATATAAATAAGCATACTTACAATGTTATTTGCAATGTTGGTTGCGATTTCTTCACACAACTTTGTAGATTCTTCATATGATGTCATACTTGACCTTTAAGAGATGATATCTAACATTTTCATGTGTCTTGGGAAATTTTGTAAGAACATAAACAATATTTGTATTCGACACCAAACATATGTCTTGTACTTTTCCCATCACCTCATATGGTTCACCAAAGTTAATCATACCACAATATAGATAGATATGTATACCTTCATCACTTTCACTATCTTTAACATGCCATATAAAATTTGTTTTATTTATTTTTCGTGCATTCCTCCATTTTGAAATAACCTTGAATGTATTTGACGAGCCAATTGCTTGACTTTTACGATGTTTCTCAATTTGTGTATGTTCAACATTATTCATAGAGTTCCCAACTGCAACTTTAGATGATGTAATTGCTGCCCTTGTTCTAGAAACATTCACAGAGATCTTTGATGTCATATTCCTTATCTATATATATATATATATATATATATATATATATATATATATATGTTAATTAAAAAACACACACACACACACACATATATATATGTTATTAAAAAAACACATATCTTAATTAAACAAACAAAACAAAAAACATTTAAAAATTAAAAATATACCGCCTAATTTAATATAAACAATACAAAGAAAACACTCCAAATATTAAAAAAAGAACAACAAAAACATATATAAAAATTTATTAAAAAGTCTTTAACAAAAAAAAACACTTGAAATATAATTTCATAACCAAAACTAAAAATTAAAAAATTAAAAAAAAAGTGTGCCTTGGAGGGCCCTCTGTTGCCCTTAGGCCGAGGGGTTGATTTCTAGAATCGACCCCTCAGCCTAGCGGGCGGGCCTGCCAAGGCCTCACAGGCCTTCGGTCGTCAGTTGGGCCTAGAGGTCGATTTCGCCCAACAGGCCTGCTCGCTGGGCCGATGGGTCAATTTCTGGAATTGACTCCTCAACCCAGGGGGTGACAGAAGGCCCATGCGTAGGTTTGCTAGGCCCTTGGCAAGCCCCCTCATGAGCCTTCGGTTGCCCCTAGGCCGAGGGCTCGCCTGGGCAAAATTTTCTAATTTTTTTTTTGTTTTACTTTTTTACTTTATTTTGAAAAGAAAAGAAAAACAGTTTTTATTTTTATTTATTAAATAAATTGATGAATATAACATGAATTATTTCATTATGAATAGAGAGCCAAATTTTCCACTTCGTCCTAATCCTAAGGATTATGAGAGAAATGTTGATGAAAGGCAACAAAAATAATTTCCTGTAAATAGAGATTCAGTTTTTCTACTTAGTCCTAATCCTAAGGATTATGAGAGCACCACTGAGGAAGGGAAGGATGAAGAATTTCCAATAAATAGAGAGTAAAATTTTCCACTTAGCCCCTAATCCTAAGGATTATGAGAGCACCATTGATGAAAGGGGGATGAAGTATTTCAAGAGTCAAATTTTCCACTTAGTCCTAATCTTAAGGATTATGATAGCACCACTAACGAAGGGGAGGGGGAGGCTAAAGAATTTCTAGTTAATAGAGATTCAAAGTTTCCACTTATTCCTAATACTAAGGATTATGAGAGCACCATTGAAGAAGGGGAGGATGAAGAATTTCTAGTAAATAGTGATTCAAAGTTACCACGTAGTCCTATTCCTAAGGATTATGAGAGCACCACTAACGAAGGGGGGGATGAATAATTTCCTACAAATGATAATTTGAATATGAATAAAGAGTCATATTTTCCACTTAGTCCTAATCCTAAGGATTATGAGAGCACCAGTGATGAAGGGGAGGATGAAGAGTTTCTTGCAAATGATAATTTTAGAGGCGCAGATGTGAATAATGCATTTACTCTGAGTCAACATTTCAAAGGCACTCATGTTGATGATGAATTGAATCCTCCATGGGAGGATTTCAAAAGCATGGATGAAAATGATGAAGAATTTCGTCTGAGTCGGGATTTCAAAAGCGAAGATGATAGTAGTGAAGAATTTCCTTCAAGTGAGGAGGTAATGAATATTTTCTAAGCAATGATGGTGATGCATTTCCTAACTACGTTCAGAATGATCATAGTGAGGATACTATTCCTCCTAATGATGATGAAAATGCTTCTATAGAGGATAATGAAATGATGGAGACGTTGCAATCAAATATTGTATATAGGAGTAGGAGTAGACCTTTTCATATCAATCCAAGATATTCCAGGTATACAAGGGTTAGGAAAGAATATCTCACAAGAAGTTCTATCTGTGATCTGATTTCAAGTGAATGTTATCGAAAAAATTGCTTGGAACATATGGATTTCAAGTTTGCTTTGGAGAAAAGGAAGAGTTATTTGTCAATGAATAAAATCATGCAAAATTCATATTTAGTGGGTGGCATGAAATCTACACTGGCAGGTTATGATTATCATATTGGGAATGTATTGCTCTGTAGAAAGGCTTTCAAAATGTTTCATTCAATTGGTAATTTTCGTATGTCAAGAATCCAAGAAAGACTGGAAAAAGATCCCACATTTTATTCAGAAGTACGTCATAGACGAGAGGTTGGGCCATTAGAAAATACTGCAATGTCAAGGATGAAATACTTCTTTTCAAAGCATGGAGAGTGTATGCCAAATAAAAACAAAATACATATTCCAGATAATTTCTCAAGATGAGAAATCTATAGCTTATAAAAAGAATATGCAAAAGGTGTCGAAGAAGATGGTAATTTTATTACATATTCATATTTTACAAGGATATGGAAGAACAAATTCAACAATGTTCGTATTCCTAAAAAGAAAAGGATGGGGATTTAGAGTACATGTGCTTATCTTAAATAAAAAATGGATGAATGTCAAGGGGAAGAAAGAGGTATGCATTCATGACATTATTTTTAAAATTTGGATAGTTATCAACTATGAAAACATATTTATTAATAGGTTTCTTTTATGTTATGTGTAGATTTCATTGTCAGAGCACTTCAAGAGCATCACGATCAGTAAACAAGTGAAAGGAAAAAAATGTATAAGCATCTAAAGAAGTGTTATCATAATCAAAATAAATATTTGGGTTTGATAATTGATGGTATGGACCAAAATAAAACACTTCTACCACATTTTGTCTGCACACAAAAAATTTATAGGAGGAATTTTTTATTCATTTTCACTTGGTTGGTTGTAAGGTCTTTAATGGGAAGATGTTGCCAAGGGTTTACTTCACAGCTCCAAATATTCATAATGATGAAAATATGACCATAACCATAATTCATGATGTGGTTTCTCATTGGTTTGGTAAGCTTCCCAAAGTTTTGTATCTGCAATTAGACAACAAAAGTCGTGAAAACAAAATTTAAGTTGTTTTTGGATATCGAAACATGCTTGTTGAATTGGGAATTTTCAAAAAGGTAAAGGTTGGTTTCATTCTTGTTGGGCACACTCATGACCATATTGATCATATGTTCAGTCATTTTTCAGTAACATTGAGGAGGAAGGATGTTGGGAGCCTGCCATCAATAATTGAATGTATTAAGAAATCATATATTCCAAAGTTGTTTTTCATGTGTTGGAAGAAACTATTGATATGTGAAGGTTTATTATGGTACCACAGGGTGAGGAGAAATGCATTAAACAACTTAACGACATTAGCTTCCAACATCAATTTCGTATCAAAAAAATTGATTGGAAAACACTTATATGGGGCAAGAAGTATTCAAATATTGTAGAATGGGGGTCGTCATCAGGTTCAACATTTTTGAAGTCCAATCCATATCATCCAATATTTGCATCAAAGATATTCTTGTTTACATTAATTTGATGAAATCCATAATGCACAAAGGCATAAGAGAGATATAAATTATTCTGAATACTTGGAAGAAATTAAAATATCTATTAGAGATACATGTGAGCACTTTGATGTTGCTGATTCAGTTTGATGGAAGTCTTTTTTCAATAATCAAAGTGATATCACTTCAAGATCAAGAAATGAAGATATACTTTTGAAGACTCCATTTATTTGGCCACAAAAAATTCCAAATGAACATGAGGAAAGACACATTGTTGAACACAAACAATCTCAAGGTATTATTAATTCTCCACAGGTAGTGGAAAAAGAAATCTATATTGGTTCTAGAAGAGCACATGAATCCATGGAGGACCTTTACAGGGGTTCTGTTTAGGATGTTAAGGACGGTTGCATGACCACAGTGTTAGTAGATGGAGATCCACATGGATATCCATTCTGGGTTGCCAAGGTTATAAAGGGTCATTAAATAAAATGAAGCTATTATAGTTGTTGAAGTACATTGGTATGCACAAATACCCACCCATTCAATGGTGTGTACAATCCAAAGATGGTAGTTGATAAGAAAATTAGAAGAAAGAGAAAAAGAAAGGGTA
This sequence comes from Pinus tabuliformis, assembly GCA_031772625.1. Taxonomy (NCBI): domain Eukaryota; kingdom Viridiplantae; phylum Streptophyta; class Pinopsida; order Pinales; family Pinaceae; genus Pinus; species Pinus tabuliformis. The sequence continues at coordinate 1,180,917,333 of CM062804.1, forward strand.
CAAATATAAATCGCCGCCGCACAAACCTCTTAAAATTGGAGGATGTTGACATACTTGTTTATGACTTGAATTTAACAAAGAGAGGAACCCTTCGCTTTAGGACCATAGATATTTTGAAGAAGTTGCTTTCGGAAGAAACAATATTGATATGGGATTCTGTTGAACCTAGTTGTAGATCTAGAAGACTTTTGAAACCTGAAATGGTGGGCATGCATGTTGAATCAGATGGGGCACTAGTTGATGAATGAGAAGAATATGGGTCATCTTCATTTGCATCCAGTCATTCATCTAAAGATGTTGTAGATTCTGATGGTGTGCCTGAACCTATGAGTAATTTTGAATAAATCTATAAAACATTTTGTGTAAAATATGTTTGCATGGTGACTTGAAATAATTATTTTGAGTTCCATATGATCTTACATGAAGTTATGAGTCATTCCTATGTTTGTTGGATTATATGTTTTAATTATGAAGAATTCATTTGTTTAGAATATCCACAATGAAACAATGACTTCTAAAAACAATTTATGTTATATTCATTCTACCAAAGTTGATATTTTGATTAAAAGTAAAACAATATTAGAAATTAATGTAATTTTTTTTTAATTATACAGTGATATTGCCATGATATTATTTATTATTATCATTTGGTATAAGATAGTTCTAAAAACTGTTGCAATTTTAATGCCTCATTAAAAGGGGACACTTGGTTTTGAGGTTGATTTTTAGGTTTTTGTTGCAATGGGATTAGTTGTTTTAGGCTAAGATTTGAAAAGAGCTATACTTTTAGCCTTTAAATTAAAAATTACTCTTTGAAAAATGAATCTTTAATTTACGTGTTCATTTAAAAAAAAATGTTTTAGCCATATAATTTGTCCATGATGTCATGGTTGAAATATGTTGAAACCTTAAGGTTTTTAATTCCACGATTGAAAAATTGTCAAAATCTTAAGGTTTTAATGAGTTATGATATTTTATATTTAATGCTATAGTTGAAAACAATTACAATTTTAGGGCTTTTTAGAGTCAAGATATTTTATCTTTAACGACATGGATGAAAATTGTTGGAATTTTAGGCTTTGAGACATGATATTTTATATTTACCATAATGTCTGAAAATTGTTGGAATCTTAAGGTTTTTCAAAGTCCATATATTTTATCTTTAATACCATTGCTAAAAAGTGTTAAAATTGTAACCCATAATTTTTTTATTTTTTTATTTTTTTATTTTTAACATCAACACTTTTTGTTTTGAGGTTGTTTTTTTTCAAAAACAAAAATTGGTTTTTACTGCCATTTAAAAAAAATGTTGAAAATTTACCCCAAAAAAATTGTTCCGACATACACACTTCTTGTTTTTGGGTTATTTTTTCAAGTTTTTACTTTGTTACTATATCTATATATATCTATATATATATGTTGGTTTGATTTCATCAGTGAATTCAGAAATTGAAGCCTTAAACAAATTCCTTTTTTACGATATGGAAGCGACACAACCGTGGGTCGCATTGTACGAACAAAAAAGAGAGGAAATGAGATAGTGACAGGAAATGATTCAAACAATTGAATGGTAGAAGCATGCCATATCCTGATCATTTAAAAGGAAACATGCCAATGACATGCCCTAACAGTTGGGATGCTGATCAAGTCAAAGAGAAATATGGTGCATTTGGTCATTACCCACGTGCTAAAGAGGATGCGCTAAACATAAGTATCGGGGGTAGAAACTCGATAATTATAATATCTTTTTGCACAATTTTAACTTCATACTGCACTTTTCAATTGTAACATCTATATATATTTTATATTTTTAATTATGTTCAAGTTATTAAACATATGACACTGTGATTTTTTCATTTTTTTATAGGTTCATTTTTTCCCATCTATGTCGACATATGGACATCATTTTCACACAGAGGATGCCGATGATGGATGCATGACACAAGACTATGGAGTGGAAGTCGATTTCGACCAATCTAGTCATGCTAGCCACCACGATCAAAACCTAATGCAGGGGATGTTATGTTACATTGGAAAGATACAAGAGATCATTCAAGTAGACTTATCTTCATTCCAATGTGTTATTTTTAGGTGCAAGTGGTGGGACACCTTTGATCAGAATAATGTAAAGGAAGATCACGATAGTGGGCTGATATCTATCAACTCTAGAAAGATGTGGCATGAAGCTAGGGAGACGTATGTTTTCCCAAAACATTGCAACTTGGTGTTTTTTACCCAGATGTGTTGGATAGGGATTGGTGGTTCATATTAAGACACGATCCTATATCAAAACATATTTTTGAGAACAACAATGTTATCATGCCAAGCGAGGAAGATAATAAGGGTGATGGCAATGGAGAGTGATATGTACTTGTGTTATTTCATCATTTACACTATTGTTGTATATTTTTTCTTTCTTTATTTCTCTAATTATATTGTTTTTTTATTCGTCTTGTTGGCATTTTATAATATAATTGATAATATTCACAAATGTTTTTACACGTTTTTTTTATAGTGGAAACATTTTTAAACTTAAAAATAAGTATTTCCAATTGTGTACAATATCTATGATAATAAGGATTCAAGGTCACAATCCTTCTCAAATAGGAAAATGAGAAGAAAATAGTGAATTTAGAAATAACATTGAAGATTTAGTCTCAATTTAGATACTTATTGGTTTATTAATCAGTTCACATGTTTTTTCTTCTTGTTTAGTTCAAAATCAATATAAATCATCATGTAGTGATAACTCTATGGGGATTTTAACAATGAAAAAATTGTGTATTAATATGTAAAATTAAATTGTTGACACGAGAGCAAAGTCATGTTTACTATATTTAAATTACAATTTTTGCAACATTATGTGAACTAAAAGGTCTTATTCATGTATAAAATATTGATTACATCTTTTTATGGACCATAAGAGAAACAAATGGGTTTACATGGATGCATGGGAGGTTTTAATTTTTTCTTCATGGATAACGGAACAATTTTTACTTTTCTTTTCAATGGTAATTGTAAATAAAAGTTGAATTAATAAATATTTTATGGCTAAGAATTAAATGATAAATAATGTGATGGTGATTAAAATGAATTTGTTTGACTTTCAAGTAGATTTGGTGATGCATTTTTATTTCTTATTTAGATTATGTAAAATAAATACATATATATTTTATGTATTTATAAAGAATTTTTTTGAAGTAGAAATGCCTTTATCATTGTGAACGTTAATGTAATATTAGCTAGCAGAAATGTGAAAACATGAATTTTAGTGATTATCTCGTGATAAGTATGTGGAAAAATTAATATTTTTTGAGTTGTTCATTAAAAAATAGTCAAATATATTATTTGTCAAAAGTTTAAATCTAATAGAGTATCATTTTTGTATGTTTTAACTCATATTTATCATTAAAAAGAGTTAAACTTAAACTAGTATAATAGCAAATAAAGAACCAAAATAGCACCAAAATGTTATATATTTATTGCTAGAAAAACATTCACTTGCCTCTTTAAGAGAGAATTTCCAATAGAGCAAACCTCAACTAGAAGTAACTTCACAAGCCTTATTTTACATTTCTTGTTCCTCATCTTTAGAGAGAGAAATTTCTAATTTAAATTGGGAAGAGTTGCTATAAATATTAAATTTAAATTGTTTGAAAATCTCATAACTTTAGTAATAAATTAAATTTTATAAAAATAGAATTTTTAAGTTATATTAAATCTAAATTAATTATAAAAAATTATGAGTTAGGTTTTTTAAATTTAACAATAGATTGAATTTCATAGACCAATATTGAATTGGTTAAATTGTATTTTTGAAAAATTTATTATTATTAATATTTTATATTAAAAATTAAATGAGTTATACATTTCGTCTTATTAAGAATTAAATTATTGTACCTTTAATTATTTTTTCCTTGTGACTATTGAAATATTTTACTAATTAAGTTAGATTGAATATCAATAAACTATATAAGCAATAAAAGAATATTTATTGTAATTTTACATTCATAGTTTCAACCATAATAAACTTTGCAATTTATAAAAATATATTTGCATTTTTTTTGAAGTAAGCCATTTTGCATGCAGTTTCATATATAAAAGTTTGATATAAGTTCACCAATATATAATCTATAATAAATAATATTTCATAAAAATAAACATCATGATGATAACCATCTAACAAACATAAACATCATCTAAGATATACATTCGAATTCACTACCATCATCTAATTATATACACCTCTAGCACATATAAACGTCATTAGCTAGCACATAAATCTAATAATCTAGCAGGACATCATCATCGTGATCACATCTAACAAAACACAAACATTGTAATCTAACATCATCACCACACACATCCTCAAATTAATATACATCTCACGTCCAATAATTGCTATCACATACACATGTATTTGCAAGGACATTAAATGAACATATCTAACATAAACTAACAATATACACATCAACACCAACAGATAAATTAAGTACATAAACACAAACAAAAAAAATGCACCTTATATATATATAAACAAATCAAATAACTAGAATCAAATATATGATAGAACAAATGTAGTAGTGCTAGTCTGCTCTACAGTAGAAGATGATGGATGGTCAACTATTGCCTCAACCTATGTCGAAATATGAGGTGGAAGAGGTGGCTGGTCTACAACAGAAGATGATGGATGGTCAACTACTGCCTCAATGCAGTCTAGCGAACTTTGAGGTGGAGGAGGAGGTAGTTGGTTTGCTCTGTAAGGAGAAACATAAGGCACATACTCTAGCTCTAGCACCTCAGCATCATGCGACTAAGGAGGAGGTGTACTACTAGAAGGATCACCGACATGCTGACGGCCATGATCCGATGGGGTAGTACTACTAGAAGCATCATGATCATGATCACCACCCTCATCATCATGATCATGATCACCACCCTCATCATCATGATCACCACCCTCATCTAACGTATCTGTCTTTGCATGTCCTACATCCCTCATCGCTTCCAGTAGCCTACTAGCTCCAACAATATGATACATAAGAGACATCATCTCACGCAGGCATTCCTTGTATATATGCACGAACCTAGGATCTACGTTGATATCTTGAGCACTCGCAAGGTAGACTCCCTCCTCATCCAAAAGTCTGGCCAATCTGTCACAGTAATTCATCCGAAATCACAGACCATCCCTACAACCCTAGACACCCATGAATGATCTGGATTTAAATAGGAATGCAACAAAATATAGAGGTAACCGTAAACACAGAGATGCAGATACTTCATTTCATTAATGTAAAATACTGAAATATGCTTACAAACAGGAATGGAAATAAACTAGCTAGGGCGATGGTAACTTATCTCTGAGAAGAGATGTGGCGGCTACATGCCTCTGAACTGTCTTACAATGAGGCTCAAGGGCCTTTTTATTATTGAACAATAAGAGCAAACCCTAAACAACCAAAACCCTAACCCAAGGAGATGTAACACCAAGAGTTTATGGGCCCCATTGGGGTGAGTTGGACAACCAACTTCCCAAGGTCGCGACTTGGTCATATTATATCCGTTTGATGCACATGATAGCCGTTGGAAATATCTCTCCGAGGGCTACAACAAAAAATACGATATTAGATAGGAAATTTCTGGTGGTAGATTTCCCAAAAAACATCGTTTAGGGCCTCAAAACGGCTCTGGAAGTTTAGGATCTGAAAAACTGCTAAAAATAGTAAACTCTGCTATAATTAAGGAAATTGAAAAACTGGTATGGGGGTCCAAGTGGAATTGGTGGGTGGCCACCAATATCCACCCGATCAACGATCCCCTAAGGATATGCATCACCCTCTTGGGCCTCGCCCATCTCCACATATCCTCCATCCAGTGGGAGAGGATGCATATCCCCATTGAATGTTCCGATGTCTACAAAATATATAGTACACAACAATAATTAGAAAATTTCATTAAACAATTTAATAAAACAAGCTAAATAACATGCTAGAATAACTTTTATTCTAATTAATTAAAACGATAAAATGAAACTAGATTAATTTAAAGAAAAGACTAATATTACCTCTATCATCTAGAGGTTTAGCTGGTGTGAAGAGGATGTTGGGACATTGTCTCCAATCAATCCCCGTGTATGGAAACACCAATGAGACAAATGCATGGTCATCCTCAATGCCCATGGCGCTAGTTCCTGGGCGAAAATCTTGGTCGGATACTTCGGCAGGCCTCTCTTGGGCATCATATCCCCCACATGCGCATCCAGACCTCAGTGATTGGCCTAGGAGGGCGACAATCAAATGTAGGCCTCGTCTCTAGAAACCTCTCAAAAAATAAACAAAAAATATTTGAAGCGAAAGGGAAGGTTTCCCTCCCATGTATCAACACATGACATCTATCTAAATCCATACAAAATTGCCTCAAAAAATTGGCATACCTTTTGATACAACATGGCGCCTGAATCAAGATGACATAATACAAAAGAAGGCAACTAATGTGCTTCCCATCACTACTAAAGTGTGAAATGGTGGTGACTAATAATGAGAGGCACCTAACCTCTTGTGCAGTGAAAGAAGAAATCCATAACTGTCCACGACACACCTGAAAATCTGTTTGACGTACTGCATGAGGCCCGATATATCTTTGAGTGTAGGCAAGATAACTCTCAGCTGCAACCCCATGGGGAATATCAGGGATACTGAGAAAATCCTCCCCTTTCCTAGATAGGTCAGTGATAAAGTATATGTCCTCCTCAAAGGGCCTATACCACGCCACAGAGCCAAAATGGAGACCCTGCTCCTGGGCACTCCATTGGCTGCTCATATGCGCTAATAATATAGAGTACACCTTAAGGGATGTAGCCTCCTCATAGTAATTGATGAGGCCTAATTCCTTAAGAGCACTTGGGTTACTGCAGTAATAGGGCGAGAGTATAAATCCCTCTCCTTCTCTCTCACCTCCCATGGTCAGACTATATTGCATTGGTCCTCCATTTGCTCCTGCTCTTGCTGCTACTCTGTCTATTGATGTCTCTGCTACATGATTCACATATAAAATACATCAACCTCATATATAGAATACCATTTTTTTATTAAATGAAAAATGTATTTATAAATATGAAAACATAACTTTCAATTAAAAAAAAAAAACACTAGTGCGCCTAAAACACAGTCATGCACTGGCTCTAGTGTGCTTTCAAACACAAGTTACCACACTGACATCAGTGTGCACATATGTATAACACACCGTTGTTGGTTCAAAAATTTAAATTTTCATTGCGATGTGTCACACTTATGCATCTATGCGCATTTATAACCTTTTCCCACCAGTACAAAATGTTCAGGTTATTGAATGCACCGAGCTATAGCTATATTTTTAAATATTATTTTTGTAGTGTGTTTGGTAAATATAAATGCACTGGGAGTAATCAAAAAATTGTACGCACTGACGTACAATTTATAGTTTTCCCGGTGCATTTTCATTTATGAAACGTAGCACAAAAATAGCAGTGTGTTATGTTCATGCACCAAACTACAGTGCAACATGTAAATTTATAGGGTGCAAGCTGAACATATCAAGCGCACCACACAGGGATTTTTTAGAGAGAACTAGACATTACCTGGACATTTTCTTGTCGAGGAGACATTGTTGACATGTAATGAAGAAAAACAAATTTCACCACAGTTTGAAAAAATTGGAAAGTCAGGAAGTGTGCATGATATAGAAGGATGGTGAGCAAGAGAAGCACCGATGTCAGAGCGTTTGCATGAGGCAAGAGTGACACCAATGCTTTAGAGATCTCCAACACTGTAAATGGTAAAAATGAAATTTAAGGCCGGGAGGTTTTTTCTTATTTAACCCTCCTCTAGTGCGTTACTATAATTGCACCGGTGTGGAAGATATCCAAGAGAAATGCGCTTTTTTAAATTAAAAAATATATTACAGTGCATTCTAACATAGGTACCGCACCCATGCTTTGTTTGACTATAGCACCGCTCTTTGAAAAAAAAAACCACCTGGTTGTGCTCTTTAGAAGACGCCCAGGGCGTTTTAATACATTTACAACACTGATGCATCACTCGAAAATAGCACACATTTTTTTGAAATTAAAAAAATGCATCGGGGTGTTTTACTACATGAAAGGAATCCGTGCTTTGAGTGTATAGCACACTGGAAATTTTTAAAAGTTCACCTTTTTCCAGTGCTATCGATTATTTATGCACTGGTGCGTTGTGTTATTTAGCACACTATTTTTTTTTATTTATAAAAATAAAATTTCCATGGTGCACCATGTTCTATGCAACACCAATGCTTGTATGGATAGTAAAGCACCGGTGCATTTGTAATGTGTAGATGCACCGATGAAAAAGCATCTGCTAAAACATCTACCCGCCCACATCTGCTAGTGACCTCCACTACAAATGGATTTGTTTGCTATTTTTATAGGGGCTTCCACAAAAACCTCTTCTAGAAGGTCTTTTCCTTGTAGTGGGAGATGAAACTACAATGTACACCACCCAAAAAATTGAACCGTAGTAATGACCATGACCAACATTGTAACACCCTCATCCCTCATCCACCCAAGTAACCAACCAACTGGGGTAAACATGTGAAGAGAGGCAACTATGACGGGATTCAACCTCCTAGGTAACCTTAAGGAAGTGGAATCGACAGAAACACATGACATAAACCTTCCACATCGGCAACAAAATTCCCAAGATCCATCCTAACCACTCAGGTAACCAACCGCTGGGTCCCACTAAGTTTTTAGACCACTAAATCCTTGGACGCTCCCTTGATATGGAAAATCCAGTGTCCAAGAGGCTCTAGATGCTCCTACATCATGGGTAGGCACTCCCACATCATGGGTAGGCATGCGTCTGGGGACTTTTCTTCTCATACTTGTGTATGCAATTTTGATATTTGTGCCACTTTTTCAGGCCCAGAGCCCAGGTCATTGCCCATATCTCAATGACACTTCCAAAACTAAAATATAACAACATAATAATGACACAATGCAATTTCTTGAGCAAGGACTTGACTGAACCCCTACTAGCCATGATAGGAATTTCGTCAAACATGTCACAAATATGTAATCTACAGGTTTAAAAAACAAATCTGAGCATAATGGTCTCATACTTATCTGAGAATAACTAAGAAGCATTGTTCCTTTATATCATTAGTTGCATTATCATCTATTAGCTCATAGATACATTATTCATTCATTTACAAATCAAAACATTAGGAGATCCATACATCATCACTGTCATAATACATGTTTATAACCAACATAATAGCAACAAACATATCAAGGATACATCAACCATAGAATCCGCATATAAACCAATACATTTACAAATAAGATACCAAGGAAAGAGCTTCTTATCAATGAATGCAAAAGCTAACCCACGATGGGACTACCATGTGTCCACCTGACCATATATTGGCTGAGCCAAATCTCTCTTCACCCAATCACTCTCGTGCCATATTCCAAGCATGAATGTGGGACTGAAACCAAAAGAAACAACCAGGGCATTCTAAGGCTACACCACCTCACCCTCATTAATAGAAACTAGGCTTTACCATAATCCACACTAGATCACTAGGCCAAACAAGCATGGATGCCACCATATTTCTCCACCTACAACGTGAGGAACGTTTCCTGTCTCCTTGGGTTGTGTTATATTCTTTCCACGACTAGCCCATGTAGTTAACTGGTGGGTTAGAGGGGGGGCAGAGCCCCCCTTCATTGCGCCGATTGTGTAGCTGGGGGCGGAGGAGGGTCATAGGGGATTAGAGGCAGACTCGTAACCCCACTTTATGGGGTCCGGGGCAGCGCCCCAGAAAATTTTGGTTTTGGACCCTATGTTAGGATGGGCGGACCCACCTATGGTTTTGTGCATGATTTTCGCACATGTTTTTGGACGCGATGGTTTTCGGTCCATGGTATTGGATGTAATGTTTTTCGGTCCATGGTATTGGATGCTTCGGCATGTATAAATATGTATTATAATGTTGAAAGGAACATAATGAAAAATCAAGCTGGTAGTCTCGGTTTTGGGATCCAGGGGAAAATTTCTGTGTATATGTGTTATGCTCTCGCATTGTTTATTTTATGTGTTTTTTAGAATTTGTGTGCTGGTAATTTCTGTACAGGGTTAAAACCTACATTTGTAATCAGAGCAGTTTTGGATTCATGGGGACGCCTTTGTTGCTAAGGGGTTTCGCTCGGGCCTATGGTAGACCCTGTTCAGTGGGAGATCTGCAAGATCGATTCTGGTGGTGCAAGAAGATTGCGAGCAGTGGAAAGATAGAGATTGAGAAATTTAATGGTCAGAGTTTTGAGTTGTGGAAACTCAAGATGGAGGATCTGTTGGTGGATGAAGGTCAGTGGATCGCTGTAGATCTAGGTACTAAACCAATGGGAGTGTCCGATGAAGAATGGAAGAAGTTGGATCGAAAGGCAAAGAGCACAATATGATTGTGTGTCTTAGATTCAGTATTGCTGAATGTATCAGGGGAAGCTATGACAAAGGATTTGTGGGACAACTTAGGGACTTTGTGCCAAGCTAAGTCTCTGGTGAATAAACTGTTCCTGCGGAAAAATCTGTATAACCTGAGGATGAAAGATGGAGATTCGGTGACAGAGCATATGAATGCATTTAATAATGTGGTAAGTCAGTTAGCATCTGTTGATATTAAAATTTCAGATGAAGATAAGTGCATTAGTTTGTTGTGTTCTCTACCAGATTCGTAGGATAGTCTGGTTATTGCAATAGGTAGCAATGCAACTGCGTTGCAGTTTGATGAAATAGTCTCAGCCTTGCTGATGGAGGCAATGAGATGGAAAAATATGGAGAGCCAGACTGGTGATGCATTGTTTGTACGAGGAGGGTCTAGAACAGAAACTAAAATAAGTCATCGAGTGGGAGATCTAAATCTAGAGGGAGATCTAAATCTCCAGGAAAACCTGTAAAGGTGGTGTGCTAGAAATGCAGAAAGGAAGGGCACTACAAAAGGGATTGTACATCTAAAGCTCTTGACAAAGGAAAGGGATCTGGTGATGCTTCTTCTACAGAGGCAAAAACCATCTCAGATGAAGGTGGGGATGTGTACTTGGCTTTCTTCAAGTACACATGTAGATCATGAGGCATGTTTGATTGAATCAGGTGCATCATTTCACTTCACTCCCCATAGAGAGTGGTTCTGCGAGTATGAGAAATACGATGGTGGTGATATCTTCTTGGGGGATGACAGGAAGGCTAGAATCATTGGTCGCGGAAAAGTAAAATTGAAGTTGCAAGGTGGAAGGGTTAGAACATTTCCGAGTGTTCTGCATATTCCTGCATTGGCCAGAAATCTGATTTCTGTAAGCAAGTTGGATGATGCAAGTGTAAAAACAGTGTTCAAGAATGATACTTGCAAAATGGTTTGGGGAGCACTAGTATTGATGCGGGGAGTTCGGATTGGAACTCTGTACAAGCTGCAAGGTAGCACTGTTGTTGATGGGTGCAATAGTTCTATGATTCCTGAAAGTGGAGCAAAAAATCTAATGGTTTCTGGAGAGAAGACCATGTTGTGGCATCGACGTCTTGGACATATTGGAGAGAAAGGCCTTCGAATACTTCATGGTAAAGGTATGGTAGAAGGTATGAGTAATAGCTCTCTGGATTTTGATTTATGTGAAAATTGTGTATATGGGAAGCAGAATCGGGTGAGTTTCCCCTCTGGTGGTAAGAGGGCGAAACAGATATTAGAGCTTGTGCACAGTGATGTGTTTGGACCTGTGAAGGTTCCATCACTGGGTAACTCTGTATACTATGTATCATTTATAGATGACTTCTCAAGGAATACATGGATATATTTCCTTAAGAAGAAATCTAAAGTATTTGACAGGTTTAAAGAATTTAAGGCTCTCGTGGAAAATCAGACAGAGAAGAAGATAAAGGTGTTGAGGACAGATAATGGTGGAGAGTTTTGTAGCAAGGAATTTGAAGAATTTTGTAAGAAGTGTGGTATATCACAGCAGAATACTACTCCATATACACCTCACCAAAATGGAGTTGCAGAAAGAGTGAATAAGACAATGATGGAAAGGGCATGAAGCATGCTCAATGGTGCTGGGTTAGGACAAGAATTTTGGGTAGAGGCGGTGGATACTACATGTTACCTCGTCAACAGGTCACCTTCATCAGCGTTGGAGGATAAGACTCCAAAAGAGGTATGGACTGGTAAGAAACCCTCTCTTTCACATCTAAGGGTATTTAGATGTGATGCATATGTACATGTTCCAAAGGAGAAACAAACCAAGTTGGATAGTAAATATGAAAAGTGCATCTTTATTAGGTATAAGGATGGTTTAAAGGGTTATAAGCTTTGGAACCCAGTAACAAGGAAGGTTGTGTACAACCGAGATGTGGTGTTCAGATAGGTGAAAGATGTTATTAAACATGAAGTCCAACCAAAGGAACCTAAGAAGATAGTGTTTGAGCTAAAGGAAGAAGAATAAGACTCTATAGTAGAGGAGGAATCAGAAGATGAAGAGCCACAAACTACGGTTGTGAGAAGATCAGTTCGAGAAAGCAGGTAGCCAGAAAGGTATAGTCCATCTGCTTTCTGTTCAAATTTTGCTTTGTCTGTTACTGATGATGATCCCAGAACTGTGAAGGAAGCAGTGGATTCAGAGGATGGCAAACTCTGGAAAGAGGCCATGGTTGATGAACTGACATCTTTGCACAAAAATGAGGCTTGGGATCTGGTGGAGTTTCCGCTAGAAGGAAACCCATTGGCAGCAAATGGGTGTTCAAGAAGAAGACAAATGTACAAGGAAAGGTGAAGAAATACAAATCTCAGTTGGTAGCAAAAGGTTATTCCCAGGTGCCGGGAATTGATTTTGGTGATATTTTTTCTCCTGATTCCAAGGTAACTTCTATTAGATTACTTTTATTTGTTGCTGCTGCTTTTGATTTTGAGGTAGAACTGATGGATGTGAAGACAACATTTCTTCACGGGGATCTGGAAGAGGAAATACACATGAAGCAACCTGAAGGCTTTGTGGTGAAGGGTAAGAAAGAACTGGTATGCAAATTAAAGAAGTCTCTTTATGGGTTAAAACAGTCACCAAGGATGTGGTATCATAAATTTGATACATTTATACGGGGACTTGGCTTCACCAAAAGCAAAGCAAATCACTGTGTGTATTTTAAATTAGTTGGTGACCATGTTATTTATCTGGTCTTGTATGTGGATGCTATGTTGCTGGTTGGAAATGACAAAGAAATTATCCAAGATTTGAACACCCAATTGTCCTCCAAATTCAACATGAAAGATCTTGGTGCTACAAACTATATTTTGGGCATGGAAATTAAAAGAGATTGGGCAAAGAGGAAGCTCTGGTTAAACTAGAGGAAGTATGTTGAGACAATACTGTAGAGGTTTAATATGCAGGATAGTAAACTGGTGAAGGTTCCTATTCTTGTAGGTGTAAAGTTATCTGCTGAACAGTGTCCCAAGACACAAGAAGAGGAAGAGGATATGTCCCGTGTTCCATATGCAAGTGTAGTCGGTAACTTGATGTATGAAATGGTCTGTACTAGACCAGACATTGCACATGTAGTGGGAGTATTGAGCAGGTTTATGTCAAAACCAGGGAAGGAGCACTGGACAACAGTGAAGCGGGTTTTCAGGTATTTGCGTGGCACTAGTGATTATGGTTTGTGCTACCAAGGAAGACTAGGATTGGATAGAGTGTTGGATATTCGTGGCTTTGTTGATGCAGACTGGGCTGGAGATCTAGATCAGAGAAGATCTACAAGTGGGTATGTGTTTAACCTATTTGGAGGTGTAGTCAGTTGGATGAGCAAGAAACAATCTGTAGTGGCACTATCAACTACAGAGGCAGAATACATGGCAGCCACTCATGCAAGAAAGGAAGCAGTTTGATTGCAGAGATTGTGTTCAAGTATGAGGTTAGTACAGGGAGCTATAAGGATAGACTGTGACAGCCAAAGTGCAATTTTCTTGGAAAAGAACCCCGCATATCATTCAAATACAAAGCACATTGATGTTCAGTATCACTTTGTGAGGAATATGATAGAAGACAGAAAGGTGTTGCTGCTAAAGGTGGACACTTTGAAGAATACTGCAGATGCATTGACAAAATCTGTGAGCTCTGAGAAGTTCTCTTGGTGTAGAGAGACAACGGGCATTTCAGGGCTGGAAAAATGACTAAGCTCTCTTGTGGCCCCCTGTGGAAAGAAAACAACAAGTGGGAGAATGTTGGGTTGTGTTATATTCTTTCCACGACTAGCCCACGTAGTTAACTGGGGGGTTAGAGGGGGGGCAGAGCCCCCCTTCGTTGCGTCGATTGTGTAGGGGGGGGGTCACAGGGGGTTTGAGGCGTACCCGTAACCCCACTTTATGGGGTTCGGGGCAACGCCCCGGAAAATTTTGGTTTTGGACCCTATGTTAGGATGGGCGGACCCACCTATGGTTTTGTGCATGATTTTCGCACATGTTTTTGGATGCGATGGTTTTTGGTCCATGGTATTGGACGCGATGTTTTTCGGTCCATGGTATTGGATGCTTCGGCATGTATAAATATGTATTATAACATTGAAAGGAACTGTTATCACTCAGGTTGTTCCCTGCCTCCTGAAGGGAATACGGCCGAGGTAACCACTAACCAATCTTTTAGCTACAGATTCTAGCCAATCTGCAACCAGAGAGGGCTCTCTCTTTGTAATTTAGCTTTGTTTTGAAGTATTTTAGGCTAGTTATGATGTACAGGGTTTTTGTTTTAAGTTTGTTGGATGGTGATTTCAAGCAGAGCTGGGGTGTAAGTCTAAAATAGTTTGTTCCATTGGGCAGATGGAGTCAATGGTGGTGAACTGCTGAAGGTGTTTCTTGGGTAAATGGTGATGCTACAGAGCAAGATAGACAGTTCTGGAACAATTTTCAAATCTGAAATTAATGGAATGAAGTCAGGGAATGAAAGGCAATCCATAATCTTTCATTATGTTGGCAGAGGGAAAGTGCATGAATATTATCAAGGAGCAATAAAGAATTCCTAGGTAATATTCAAAGTGAAAGAATCAGTGCAAACATGAGCAACTAAGCATTCATATTTATGACTAATTCTGAAGAAAACATCATTAATAGTAGAGATTGAACACATGGTGCTTTTAAACAAATCATGGGCTATTCTTCTTCTCTGTTACCAAGATTATGAACATATATGGAATTTGTAAAAACAGAAAACATGAAACACGGTTTAGAATAACTTATTGTTCCATAGAATGACACAGGAATTCTGTAGCAGGTCCCAGAACATCAAATCCACATCCAGACGATCATCATCAGTGAACTTCAACAACTTTTGTATTAAAACAGTCTCAGAATTTACAGTGCAGCTTAGAGAGAAAATCACCAACCCCAAATACATTCTATGGGGAGGTATTTATACAAAAATGAGATACAAAATATCTTGTAGATAAGTCTTCATGTAATAACTTTCTTTACCAACTCTTCAAAAGAAGTAAATGAGAGAAATAAATAGCAGAGTAAATGTTGGTGTGCTGGCGGTTTGGTCTGTCAGAGATTTTTGACTTTTTTAAGACTGAGTGAGACGGCTGGAGTTGCGTCTTTACTTCTGTGTTCCTATGTCTACTGTCTTGCTGCGTAGCTGTGTTGCTGTTTTGCTGCCCGGCCTTGTCATCAGTGCTTTGTTTTTCATTAAAGAGCTGTAGTCACAATTTGACTTCTTCTGTCTACTATTTTCATGCTTTAATCGGTGGCCCGTGCATTTAGAGTTGCTGATCTGTAGCTGACCCAAAAAGGAACAGAAATCAAATTACCTGGGTAGAATTTCCAGCATTTCCTGCCACCAATCCTTTGTAGGTAGCTGATGTATTTGTATTTTAATCAGTGTTTCATCAGCTTCAATGTATCTATAAAAGTTGGGCTGAACCTCAAACAGGTGATTTATCTCATGTTCAATGTAAAATAGATTTTCTAACTTGTCATAAAGACTCTATCCAGAGGGAGGCCCTGTTTCTTCTGAGGTACTTGAGGATGCTGTAATCTGATTTGAAACATAGTTATTCATCTTGGTAGTATACTGTTCACGGGTCAGCAGTCTCCCAGCGCTGGTTAATAAACTGGGTAATCCCCTGCTCTGCAATGCTGCAACCTTTAGTTTGAAGTCATCTATTTCTGCTTGCATTTCTTGGCACTTTCTTTCTAGAGTTTGCACAAAATTTCTTAGGGTCAGCACCTTTTTCGCTGTCAGAATAGTATCTATCCTGCTACTGATATCTAATGCTGCCAATTCCTCTTTGGTATGAGTGTTTAGGAAGTGAATCATTTTATTGGCCTGCTCAGGCATATTTCCCAATGCTGCTCTAGCCCTTTGAGTCTCAAATTGAGCTAGGCCTATCAATTCTATTTGTTCATGTATGGCCTGAATCGATCGCCATTGGTTAGTGATTGACTGGCCAATTTTGGCCCACAAAATTTTCTTGATTTCAGCTAGAGTTTTATCTAGAGTAAGCTCCTTCTCTAAGGCTTTTATTTTGTTGTCCAAGGCTTTTATTTCTCTTTGTTTCTCAGCCACTGTCATCTAGGACTCGTCATAGCTTGCCTCCAGCTTGGCCAACTTTTCTTTGGCCTCTTTCACCTCTGTCACTTCAACTTCTAGCTCTTTGACTGCTTTCATCATTTCTTCCATGTTCATGCTAGATTCTGGTGCTGTTGTTGTTGTTGCTGCTACAGTAGCATCTGTAGTTGATGTAGTTGTTGTGGATGCTGGGATAACAGGAGGTCAACTCTCCCTGCTTGCCTTGCAATGCTCTCTCCAATTCTTCCTCCATCTAAATTATTCTTTGGTTCATCTTCATTAGCAGATCCATGGTATCTTCTCCTTCCTTTTCTTGTACAAGTTCTGCAGTTTGAGGGTGCATAGTTGCAGGCAGCCTCAATTGCTTTCTCAGTGCAGCAATATCTTCCTCTTTTTTCTTTATGAGGGCCTGGATGGCTTTAGCATCCTTCTTAGGATCATGTCCTAGTTCCACAATGATTTCCTCCAATGTCTTTATTTTATTGTCTTTGGCAGAGGAAGACATTCTTTCCAACTCTAATTGAGTGTTTGTGTTTTTCAATGATTCCTTCAGTTGATGAGCCAGCATGGCCTTGTCTGCTAGGGTGGCATAGACCATCTCACCTGTTTGCTTGTGCAGCTCTATTTGGTCCATCGGGTGTATGTCCTTGGAGAGGACCTCTAAGCTTGTCTTTATATAATCTGCAGCTGTCTGGGGCTGTGGTATCTTAGGCTTGAAATGACTCAGAATCATCTTTTCCTCCTTAAAGTCATAAGCTGCCATTAATCTCTGCTGTTTGGAGGGTGTTGTCTTGAGGAATTGATCATACAGCTGTACTCTTAACAACTCATTTTGGGCCTTGATTTCCATGAAAGTTCCTTTAATACCAGGCGGTTGCTTGCTTTGCTGCCTTGAGGAGGACACCTCCATACCATGCTGCCTCTCTTGCTCTTGCTAGAATGAGCTAGTAGGTGTATGCTGGCTAGTTTCTCTCTCCCTCCTTGGACTCTCTATGACTTCTTCAGTAATTTCTTCCTCAACTTGAGGATCAACTCTCTATCTTTTGGCTTCTGGTTGTTGTGTTGACCCACTTGGAGGTGTGGTCTCTTCCCTGTCCCGCTTCTTACCTCTTTCCTCATTAAGAGGAGTCTGTAAAGCTGGCACCTATGGTGCCTCTGTTTGCAGTGGAGGGGCTTGCCCTTGACTCTGCTCCTTTGAGGTGGTGGGCTGTTCTGTCACTGTTTCTTGCTCTGCATCCATCACCTCCTTGCCTTTTGCTGTACCTGTTGCTGGTGTAGATCTTTCTTGGGCAGCTTGTGAAGCTGCAGCAGTTGATGGGCCTTCTCCGGCTTGTTGTGGCAGTTTGAATGTTACCTGCTCAAAAGAATCTAAGTCAAGAGTTTTTTCCAAATCTTTGACATTTTGCTCCATTATTTCTTCTTGGGTGAACTCTTCAATTAGAGTCCCTTGCACCCACTCATCTTGGTTAGCAAATTGTTCAATCTGTGGGATCTTACAATGCTCATAGGCTGACAGCCTATATTTTATTTTTCTGGCATTGATAAAGCCATCTGGGTCATAAGGGACCCACCAAAAACTCCTTTTTAACTTGAGTTTCTCCCCCAATATTTGGTCAGCATCTTGCCACCCTTCTTTCTTGTTCATGACAAAGGGGCCTAGTTGGTCTTTGAATTTCAGGCGAGCCTTTTTCTTGGCACTATGAAAATGAGTTAAATCTGAATTGATGAGTTTCCTGTAATACTCCAAGGCAAAAAGTCTCATTGGTACATATCTTGGGAGCCTGTAGGGATAGAGCTCACAGCCATATATCCTAATGACAGTGTGATTCTGGTAAAAGTACCAGTCACCTATTTTGTAGTTCTTTGAAAGCTGCAATATTTTCTGCATGTCATAGGATAGCCTAGCAGGAGGAGTTCTCATTAGGAGACAAGAGACTGGATAGACAAACAGGTCAATAAACTCACAGTAAGAGTAAGGGGAGTTCTGGACTTCATGAAAGACTGAGGTCCAAAAAATCACAGACCTCTTTTCTCCTTTAGTGTCCAATCTTTTGATGGGGCATTAGAAGCAGTCTGGCTGATAATACATGAATAAATGGTAGATATAGGATGAATATTTGAAGACCCCCTCCCTATCCAGCTTCAACAGTTGGTCATGTATCTTATTGGAGATGAATTTGGCATAATTGTACTTGACAACAGGGGGCTGTCCTGGGCTAAATGCAGACAGCATGACTAGTATAGTTTCATCAATGTGCTCACTTGTTTTGAAACCTAGTACATAGGATATCATATCAACTAGTAACTTTCCCACTTCATTGAAACACACATAGAGAAAAGGAGGTGGCCCTGTAGGCTGGCGGTCTGCTCTCATGAATACTTTGGAAATTCGGGCTATCTCAGAGCTGGAAAGTTTAGGACCTTCATCAAGCAGGAATTTCATAGAGAGAGGGACCAGAAGCTGAGTTTGCTTGAAGTTTAGCATTTGGTTAATGGAGTCAGGAGTTATCTGAAAGAGGATGCTCCTAGATGGAGACTTGACTGCCCTTTGTGTTGGGTCATAGTTTTCACAGCAGAGGCAAATAATTTCAGGGAAAACATTGACAGAAGGAAGGAAGTAGATGGGCAAGTTTGATTCCCAAATGCCATAAATGTCACTGTTGTTCAGGTAACTGTTCCTCAGCTGACAGAAGGTCTGCAAGTGGTTTCTGTCACCAACCAAATCTTGAATTAGGTGGTCCCTATCAGCCAAAGGTAATGCTTCAAGTTCCTTGTGAGGAGCATTAAGAGGAGTAATGTTCAAGGCAGCTGGAGTGGCCATTTTGGAATCTGAGTGTGTGCAATTTGAAACTTAAGCTTGAGTGCAACAACTGACAATAGAACAGGGACTATGACACTTTTCCCAAGGGATTTTGCAGATTGAATTTTGATACGAAACGGGTCCACCGGGTAAAATTCCCAGGAAGAACAGATTGTGCAGAGGCAACTTAGGAGACTGGCTATACAGAGGAAATAGGATTCTTGGCAGAGAAATTTGACCAATGCACTTAGTTGATGGGCAGTTTGGAGACTCTGCCGGCAGAAACGAACTTAAAATGCATTTTAATAGTGAATTTGCAGAGGAGGGCAAGTTTGCCGGGTTGCTCTTGAACAGGGGGTCAACAAGTGAGTTTACAGGTGGAATTTCAGGTGCTGGAGTGCTTTTTAGTTTGAATTTGCAGATGTTCAAACAACTTTGATGGAGAAACTGCGGAAAAACAGGGTTTGCAGGTGAACAGATGGGTAAATACCTGTTTTAATGGTGCAGAGGGCAATTGACGGGTACAATGCTGAGCTTGAGGGGCCGAATTTGCAGGAGGCACTCGCTTGGTCGACTAATTTGGAGTTCTGGCAGCAATTTCGTCGTAAACGGCATGCAGAGCGCTTCACCAATGAACGAATAGAATTAAAACAAAACGGTCTCTTTCACGTTTTTTAACAAAATTTGGACATTTCGGCGCTTTTTGGCGCATCTGTATGATGACGTCAGCATGACGTATTTTTGGCGCGCAGTGGGTACGGAGAGTGACGTGGCAGCTGACGCGTATGGTAACGTGGCATGTGACACGGTGGCGGGGCAGTGACGTTAGCGGATGACATGGCAGCGGAGCAGAGCAGCGGCGGGCGATATGTCGTGACGTCACAGGGTGACGTGGACCTGACGTCAGGGGGCAGGAGGCGGGCGGTTTCTGGTTTTCCCCGCACCGCCTTTGGCCCTGAGTGGTATTGCAGAGGGGGGCTCCGATCACGCCGGGAGATTGACGCGTGGCGGGGGTACGGCAGCAATACCGCCAATCCCCCGGACGCTAATCTTCGGTGGATAAGGGGCTCCGATATTGCCGCCAGCCATTGGATCGAGGGCGCTGGATCGGACTGCGGACGGGAAGCGATGGGCGGCGAGCAGCTTTGGACGTAGGACCCGCCGCATATTTTATTGTTTATTAATATGGCGGGGGTTTAAACTTTAGGGAAATGGGTTTTATGTTTCGTTAGGGTGGGAATGATTTAGGTGAAGGGTTAACATAATTATTAATCTAACCAAATGTTAAATTAATCCTAAACGTTTGGACGCGGAAAGGCTAATACAAGTCCCAAACGGACTTAATATTCCCCGAACTGTATTGTATGGCTATAGTGCCAAGGGGTAAGGATATTTACATTTTTTGGGTTGTTTTTATATAGTTTTTTTGTATGATAGGGATGGGGAAATGATTGATGGAGCTAAAATAATAAAGTTAGATGTTAATATGACTTTATGGATTGAAACTGGGTGAGTGAATGCTAAGTTTATAGAGTGAAACTTAGACATAGAGAAATGAAAGGAGTATGGAATGATCATTTTTACACAAGAAATGTGGCTTCTTTTCATTAAGTAAACTCAGAGTTTGACTTAGCATTTCTCATAAAATGAAGTGAAACAGGACTATTGGGCAGATCCCAAGGTCCCTGAGGGGATGTTAGTAAATGATCTTTGGGGGAATGAAGGGGAAATTAGTCATGCTTCCATTGCTCTGTAACCAAACAACTGCCATGGTCCTTGTGTCACTGATGAGATGAGTCCTTCTTGACAAGGCAAAAAGATCACAACCTTGTTTCTGCAACCTCAAACTGCTTACCCAGCCTAATACACCTAGCATTTTTTCTTCCTTTGGATTGGGTGCATTTGGAATAGCAAACCCTGAAGTTCCTATTTTCTTTTGACTGCCCTCCTATCTAAATCTACCCTTATTTCTTCCAAGCGCCCAAATTAAGCAGTTGGGCTCCTTAATTTCTCTACCTATCTACTCACCTGCCAAGCTTGAACTGTTTGGACAATATTCATTCTCTATTCTACAACAACAAATTTAGATATGGAGTGGTCCAGATTGAACTGTTGGCCATCCATCAAGTGTGATAAACAACAGTATTTGCACATTGTGATCTTGCAAATAAGATAGAAGTGGCATTTTGACTGGCCACTTTCCTAGTCTTTTGGTTTTGGGTTCATTTCTATTAATTTTTCTGACCAATTTATTCTTTTTGCCCTTTGATTTTTCTTTTAGGGCATACCCTCTTTTCATTTTTTAAATTTTCCTTATCTGTATACCAAATATGGAACCTTTGCAGCATGAAAAGATGAACATATTTGGCACTTCCATAGTCAATCATGAAAAATGAAACCTATTGGTATAGGAACCTAACAGGAACATAATGAAAAATCAAGCTGGTAGTCCCGGTTTTGGGATCCAGGGGAAAATCTATGTGTATATGTGTTTTATGTGTTATGCTCTCGCATTGTTTATTTTCTGTGTTTTTTAGAATTCATATGCTGGTAAATTCTATACAAGGTTAAAACCTACACTCCTAGTCTCTCAGGCTTTACCGCAATCCACACCGGATCACTAGGCCCTAAACCGAGACTCACTCTCTAGGCTTTATTGCATATCCCATCCCGAGATTACTAGGCCTAATGGAGAACATCCACCTTTAGGCTTTACCATATATCCCACCATTCACTAGTCAAGGATTCCTAGGCCCACCGAGGCAACAAAAACTTCAGCTTTACCGCAACCCACAATCCAGTTCAGGGTTTACTAGGCCATGTGTTCTTTTATTTAGAGATCCACCTCACTCAGCTTCAAATCCATTCGAAAATCCAACTCCACCAAAACATAAGAACCCCATCACACCATGGCTATCTGGAAATAGAAAGGCTACGCTGAAAACATTGTCACACCTAGCAAAACCCATGCCATAACAACAAAGAACCACAAGTAATACCATGCATGCCAAATTTAGCAAGGAAATCACACATGCAAATCTATACCTGCAAAGAATCCTGATGTAGCTATTTCATGCTTCTCTTCCTTGCTTTCTCCTTCCTTCCTCTTACCTTCTTTGCCTTTCTTGATCCAATGCCAAAGTGCTCTAAGAAAACTCTAAGTGTCCAAGAGAGATAAAGAGAGAGAGAGAATAATTGGAGAGTTCCAAAACTGAAATGAAAAAAGGTACCAATTGATCCTCAGAAGCCTTTTTATCAATTAGGCCTTTGTTTTCTTCATTTTCCATTATTTTCCTTCATTTTCTTCCTCACATGCAACCTATGAACTTTCACCTTCCTTTTCTCCTAATTTCCAATATTTTCATAAATAATGTGCCAAAAATGTCATTTTTCCTTTCCAAATCCTTTTCCATTTCCTTTGCCAATTTCCTTTGTCATAATAAACCAATGACTACCCATACTAGGATGTCTTTCCCAACATTCAACTTGGAATACATGTCTCATCAATCATGGTTATTATTTTTTCCTTTATTAAATTTTATTACATGGAATTTTCACTAGGGGTGTTACAGAACCCTCCCCCTTGGGGGACACTGTCCTGGGTGTTCAGCCACACCTATACCTTAGCAAAACTGCTAAAAATAAAACATACTACCCATGGAGCTTTATATCATAGCTCAATGCAATATTTACAATGATCACCCTGCTGAGAATCAAACCAACATGACAACATAACAACATGACAACTATAATGACATGACGCCCATACCGCTTATTAGAGCTTTATAACATAGCTCATGGTAGTATTTACATCCACATACATAGGTACATATACCAAACATCACCAAAACATGTACCAAAAACATATACCAAAGACATATACCAAAACATCCGCTCAACCAGCGAATAAGGAAGGATACATAGCCCACATCTGATCATCCATGTCCCATGTTGCTTCAAAAGGCCCAAAGTGCTTCCATTGCACTTTAACCTATTCGATTGCTCGGTTTTGGAGCATGAGCACCTTTCTCTGCAATATACATTGAGGCTTTGACTAGAATTCTCCATCTAGATCCACTTGCAATACAAACCGGTCAATCACATCATCAAAATCTTTAACATACTTCTTAAGCAATGACACATGGAAAAAATCATGGACTTTTACTGTCGGAGGCAGTGCAAGTTGATAGACTACTAGCTAAATCCTCTCAAAAATCCTGAAAGGTCCACAAAATCGGGGTGCCATCTTAGTACATGATCCAATCCGCAAGGAGATCTTCTTTGGTTTGATGCGCAAGTACACCTATTCCCCAACCTGGAACTCCTTAAACAACCTATTCCGATCTGCATAACTATTCTTCCTATCCTGTGCTGCTTTCAAATTCTTCTTGATTACCTGCATTTCTTGCTCCATGTTTGCCAACATGTCTGGTCCAATCAACACCCTATTAACCGGATTGCTCCAACTGATGGGACTATTTCAACTCCTCCCATACAATGCCTCAAACAGACTCATCTTCAAAGGTTCCTGATACCCATTGTTGTAAGTGAACTCTACTAGTGGAAGATACTCTTCCCACTTTCGCTGCTGATGCATCATGTACATCCTCAACATGTCCTCCAATATCTTGTTGACCCTCTCAGTATGTCCATCTGTCTGTAGATGATAAGTTGTACTGAAGGCCAACTCTGTGCCCAAACATGCAAACAACTCCTTCCATTACTTGGAAGTGAACTTTGCATCTATGTCTGACACAATCTTCTTTGGAACACCATGAAATCTAACCACATCTCTAATGAATACCTATGCTACATCACTAGCTGAGAATGTAGACTTCACTGGAATGAAGTGCACAATATTTGTCAACTTGTTCACAACAAACATGATGGAATCATGTTGTCTCACTGTCCTTGGCAAACCTATGATAAAATCCATGGAAATGACCTCCCATTTCCACTATGGAATAATAATCGGCTGTAGCAGTCCACTTGGATGCATACACTCTTCCTTTACCTGTTGACAATCCAAACATCTAGCCACAAACTCTAACACATCCTTCTTCAAATTCAGCCAATAGTAAAATTTCTTCACTGCAGTCAATGTCTTATGATAGCCTCGGTGACTCGAATATGGTTTCGCATGAATCTCTTGCAAGATCACATTCTTGAGCTGACTACTGTCTAGCACATATATCTTGTCTCTAAATCTGATCAATCCATCTACCATGAGACAATAGTCCACATCATGTGTGCCTATACATGCACCTGTACCTATACCTGTACCACTACCTGTACTCTGGTGCAACCTGTGCATAATATCTCTATACCTGTCATCCTGCTGACGTGCCTGCGAGGTCGTATCTTGTACATTTGTCCCATATAAACTCATAACTTCTATGTGATTTACCTATATCCGCCTGCTAAGAGAATCTGCGACCTTGTTCTCCTGATCTAGGTGGCTCCAGGGACACACACAAGACAAAGAGGGCTGATGGAAGCTCAAAAATCAAAGTGTTTGGATTGTGCTCGAACTAGGTTCATGTTGAAGATCTCGTTGTGGTGGTGTGAATGGTTCGTCAATCCAAGTCTCGATGATGAAGATAGAGGCAGTAAAAGTTTTGGTTGAATTTTGTTGATTGGGCAGGTTAATGGAGACATAATTTAGAATTTTTCGGCGGACGGAATCCGGCCAACTCCAGCCAGATTCCAGGCGAAATTTTCGCCTTGTTAAAAAAACTTCTTCAGTCAAAGTTCATGATTTTTCAAAAGCACGTCCTTATATATATATAATATTATAAAAAAAGGTGGTGGGCCACCACCCCCACCCCACACCCCAAAACGTAACTGTATGACATTTTAGGTGAGGCTAGTGGGGATCGAACCCATTGTCTAGTCAATTTAACATCTTAAATTGCTCTACATAAATTATCAATCCGGGTATCGTAAACTGATGAAGTGTGGTTCACCATATGTGCTTAGTTAACCTTTTTCTTACTTCGTTGTTTTATAGTTTTTATCTTGTTTTGGGGTTTTGTTCTTGTTGATCTCCTAAAGTGTCTAATGCAAATGGAAATCCTATTCTAAGGTCTTAATAATACTTTTAAAGGTCAAGTATGGATGTAGATTTCAAGACAAGGTTTATGTCCCTTATGGTAACTTTCAAAACTTGGCACTTCAAAAGATCTCAAAACATGCTATTGATACTTGAACATGAATGTAAATATGAAGCTACTTAAATCAAACAAAAGATGAAATACTGATCATGAAATCACTGTCTCTGCTGCCCATCTAATTACAGAAATAAAATCTAAACTATTGCACTCAAATAAACAAAAAATTGCAGACTAACGAAAGCAAGATCAATTTACTTCACTTATAATCCGATAGCTCGCCAAGTAGCTTTTCCGGGTTAAGCCATGGCTCTGGAGATAACGTCAATAACATGAAGAATTGATATCTAAATTACCTACTTGCAAATGAAAGTAAAATCAAGTCACTTCACTTATAATCCGATAGCTCGCCAAGTAGTTTTTCGGGGTTAAGCCATGGCTCTGGAGATAACGTCAATAACATGAAGAACCTGATATCTAAATTACCTACTTGCAAATGAAAGTAAAATCAAGTCACTTCACTTATAATCTGATAGCTCGCCAAGTAGCTTTTCGGGGTTAAGCCATGGCTCTAGAGATAACGTCAATAACATGAAGAACCTGATATCTAATTGCAGAGATGAAAGTAAAATCAAATCACTTCACTCATAATCCGATAGCTCGCCAAGTAGCTTTTCGGGGTTAAGCCATGGCTCTGGAGATAACGTCAAATGACATGAAGAATTTGATATCTAAACTAACTAACAACAACAAATAAATAAGACTGAAATCAAAGCATAATTGAAATCGAAAAGTTTAAGAAAAAGTTCAGCAGAGAGGCAAATCTCATGTCACTATTTGATGCAAAAACATGTAAAGAAAAAATAATCTACAATCAACCGGTTGAACACACTTGCATGAATTAAAATTGCATCAATGGAAACTCTAATCTATCAAACTTGAAAGAAATCAAATGACATAATAAAATCAAAGCAAAATTACAAAATAAAATCTACTCTACCTTACATTCTAATGTGCTCCATGACATCTACTTCACATCTCCTTCCATGTTGAGAACATCAAAGCTTTATTCAAATTCTTCAAAATTACAAAGTACAACAAAGCTCTCCAAAGCTTTCAAAAGCCATCAAGGAAGAACTATAAACTCCAAGCTAAGCTAAGACTAACAAGCTAACAAGCTCTAAACTCTAAAAAAACTAACAAATGAAGGAGAGAGATCTCCTATTTATACAAAAAGATGAGAAGCCATCTCATTAATGAGAGTCCATGAATCTCTCCCTCTACCTCTAGAGTCCTAATCAAAATAGGAACTGATAAGACACATGTCTTCTTAGAGTTACAATACAATTAGGAGATGTGACACATATCCTTATGATCCCATGATTCTTTCCACTCAAATTCGAATTTGACCTTAGAGTGCCACATAAAGGTCTTCTAGAAGCCTCCTTTTGACCTACACATGTCAAAAATCTCAACCCAGTTGTTAGTTATAAGCATATGCACATTATTTCCTAATTTTTAACCATAAATTCACTTAAAAAGGCTAGGAATTAATAAAGTTTGTTTGGAAAAACATAAATGTGGCCCAATGATAATGAAAGTGGGATGAATGTAGTGACATAGCAGTGAAATGGAGGTGATATAATGGACATAATAGTGAAAGTGTAATGGAAATGAATGACATTTTCAAGACTCAACACCCACCTGGCTCATGTGGGCCAGCCCCCACCAGACAGTCCCATGATACGTACCTTGAACAACCAAACCTTGTACCAACGACCCATTAAAAGCGCCCGTCACAGCCAATGCCCAGGTATGCCACTGTTCAAACAGCGCGCGAGAGTTAAGCGCCGGATCGCCCAATGGGGACCCAACCGCCCTAAAAAATAAATATATATGCAATTTCAAAAACTGTAAAAATGTTAAAATAGGAGGGGCGGGGTTTGACCACCTGACCCCTCCTCAACTAATTTCACCTTAAACCAATCCACTTGAACTGACTTGTTGGTTAATCCACCCACAAGTTTATATAAACCCTCATTTTCATAGTGCGCCCAGGCAACATGAAGGAACCAGGAGTGGGCACGAAAATCCAGGCGATATTCTTTTAATTAATTTATCGTAGGTGGAACCATGACCGAGCGAAATTTCCAGGAGGGTGAAAATTTTGTAGTGTCCAAATTGGACAAACTTTATGTCGATTTTACACCTCTCAGCGACAGGAACTCGATGGCGTAGTCAGTTTCCTGATCTGATCAGCTGA
This sequence comes from Pinus tabuliformis, assembly GCA_031772625.1. Lineage (NCBI taxonomy): Eukaryota > Viridiplantae > Streptophyta > Pinopsida > Pinales > Pinaceae > Pinus > Pinus tabuliformis. The sequence continues at coordinate 1,180,945,121 of CM062804.1, forward strand.
TTTGTAGAGGACCTAGAGGAGGGAATCTTTGAGGAATCTAAAAGATTCCTTGAGCCCTAGAGTCTCACTTTCTCAGAATTTAGAAATTTGACAGTCGATTTTGCACTATTCGACGCCACAAATCTGATGGTGCATTTAGATTTTCCATTTTCTCATTTTTTTCAGCCACTTTTCTAAGTGGAATGCAGGTGTCAGCATTCATGTGCGAGCAATCATTTCCATGCAATTCGACACCGCAAGATTGATGGTATGACCAACTTCAGCAGTTTGACATACTTTTCTTCAGATGGCCCTTAGATGTGAGGTATATGCAGTATGTTCATGTACTTATTTACTATGAATTGTGTGGTGAAGTAAAATTATAAGTGCGGACACGAACGAATTCCTCTAGCCTGAGAATGGGTCTAGCCACAACAGATACATTCTATGGAAGATTTACTTAGGTTAGAATCAATCAAGAGGGCCTACCTCTTGGTCACTTATCTTGCTTGATTATGTCCTCGCTTGCTTGCTCCAGCAATCTCTCTCTTCCTTCTTCAAGCTCCTGAAACAAGTAAACAACAACAACACACAAACATAATAATAGAAAAATTGCAATTCAACCTACTTAATGAGTTAAGAAGCATCAAGACACGAATATGTAATATTACAAAACATGTAGGAAATCAATCGATAGTTGCATATATTAATATCAAAGAGAGATTACAACTATTCATCTTAACGTCGCAGTCTTCCTCTAATAAGACCAGGTTCCCACACACTTCTGCTAGCACTTCATAATGGCTTCAAACAACAATAGTTTAAAGACTCTTCCCTTTAGGCTTCACTCCAAACCAAACATACTTCTCCCTCACACAATTAGATGGCTAAAACTAGTAATATCTTGCTTGTCTAATTAAAATAGTATACTCACACTCAACCAACACTCTAACTATGATTTTCACACTAGTCACTAGTTTGTGCTTGGGAACAAGGGAGGTTTATATAGGAAAGGTGGATGGGAGATGGATCCTCTTCTCATGGGAGAAGGAACTGTCCCTTAAGGTAGTTCCATCATTATAGGGGAAAGGAGCCCAAACTGTCATCCTCGACCCCATCTGACCAAACCATTTACCAGACTTCCGTTACGGAGCTTCTAGAGATGGAAGCTTTAGCTCTAATTTAAAAAACTTTCCATAACAGGACTGACGCGACTGGAACGCAGCTCAGTCACACTGATTAGAATGGGGGATAGTGCTAATCTTTGCACATCAACGTGGGGGAGACAAAGGTCATTAGCATTGGTCTTGTAAATTGGGAAAAATAGAAGTTTCAGGGGAAATGGTGCAAAAGGGAAATGATCTGCTCATGAAGAGGGACATAATGGGAGTTTCTCCATGAAGGAAAAGCATGCGGGGTTCACTGTAGAGGTCCTCTAGGATCAAGGAAAGGGGAGTACGGGGACAGTGACAAAATGCCGTGTAACAGATGCCCCTAAAGCGTGAAGGCCTAACTGGAGTGAGGGATGAAATGCTTTATAAATCAGTGCAGGGAACCGGTTTGCCGTAAAAAAACCTGCAAGCAAGTATAGATACATATACATAAACTGAGATCTTTGTCAAATAATACATGAATTGTGCCATGGATGCAACCAACCAGAGAATTTTCATGTAAATGGATCTAGGTATGGGTGCAGCCATCCGTCAAAGAGGATCATAATGGGACTAAGGTATGGTCACAGCCATCCGATAATGAGAAGGATCACATATGATAACTCATGGTTTGGTCGCAACCAACCATCTGAAAGAGACATGCATATCATCATAACCATGTCACATTGCTTCGCAACCTGGAATTTTTGTAATCTGAGCCTAGGGTCTTGCGCTCCAACACGACCCGATCAAAGTATAGATCCTAACATGCGAATAGATGTGTTGACGTTGAACATGCTAGAAAGTTGTTTGATTTCCAGTCCATGATGTAAATTGTTAATAAGTGCTAGAGAAACCACCAATAATGACAATGGACCTCAAGGTACTATCATCAAAATTCACGGAATGTGAATACAAGAACTGAAGTCGAACACTCGTGAAATCACTCGATCGAAAGCCAATAATGTGAACTTGTCGTTGAGTGTGAATAACTTGCCATTAAGGCATGCAAGCCCTAAGGTACTGGAAGTGAGTCTCTCGATCAACTTCCTAGATAATGAGCTGATGTCGATGGAAAGTGACCGTGTCGAAGGAGGGCCATAATGAATCCTACATCATTGACATGAGATGAGAGGATGCAAAATGATTTTGGATGATAAAGAGAAACATAGGTAGGTGTAACTGCAGAAGGACAACTCTTGAACATATTGGCGACACAACAAGAAGCTTGGCAGCTTTTGGATCCATATGATCGATGGTCATGGTGACATAGAAGAGATCAGATGGAAGGAAAAAATGAACGACCCAAACCCAGGAAGGTCAACAATGTAAAGGAGGATGTCCCAACCCGACACGAAGCAAAGAGTGTCATGTTCAAGAGTGAGCTGCCGACACGACTCGATAGGTTTCCAAATTTCCCTCCCACCATTTCTAGCGAGTACCCCAATTATTTTTAATCACAAGCTTGAAGGGGATAACATATGATTGCATTGTAAGTTCATCCTTTGAACGAATCCGACCTAGTAAGTTTAATGAGCCCTAGGAAGGAGAAACTCATGTTCGTCATGGTGACGAATCCGACGTTGTTTAATAGTTTAACGAGTCTGACAAAGGTGTAACTCGGTATCTTTTTCATGTTTAGAGAGTTTGAAAAGGACACATAAAATAAAACTTGACCTGGTCCCTTTTCGTACATTTGTGTCTCTCAAGCCCGAAAAGGTAGAAAACAATACTTGAGAGAACTGCTTGACCATATCAGTCAAGGAGTATTTTTTCGTAAATAATGCCTCCTAACCTGTAAAAGCGGTAAACTTATACTAGGCGCATGATGTTTCACATCCATTAACGAGTTTGAAATGACAAGGGCTCGACCATCTTTTCACTTTTAAAGGGTCAGAAAATAGCTGAAAGTGGACCCCCCATTTTTATTCTCTTTAACGAGTCAAAAAGGGAAAAAATACTCGGCAATATTTTCATATGAATTTTATGTGTTAGAAAAGAGCTTAATGGTGACATGTCCTTGAGGAACCAGTGGTATGAATGGTAGCAATTGGTTTCGGCAATGGAGGAATTGCTCAAAACACATAATGGTCAAGAGGTTGGCTAACAAAACCACTCATGATGCGGTTCCTCAGGAAAGGAAAAACAACTAAGTGAAAGCATATGATCGGCCAAAGAGATGGTGGCGATGGAATGAAACAACCAAGGCTCATCTAGCAAAAATTAGCTGATAAAAACGGCAATCACGAGATGTAAATTGGGCATGGGTTCATTTTTTACACAAGCTTGAACCATGGAGAACTCTGCTTGTATTTGGTTTCATGCTTACACAAGCTTGAAACAAAAAACTATGCCTACTATAAGTTTGCATGCCCCCAACATAATGACTCAATCGAGGTACATGCCCCCCAAGCTTCATTTCAGTCAACTAGGAGGATGAAATGAAGGTTCACTTTTGAGATCGAGGAAGGAATCGACTGGGATTTTACGAGATCTTAATCAAAGACTCGATTTGGAAAAGGGAGTTGCTTCATTTTTTAATGAGGTTGACACAGTAAAAGAACTATCCTCGAGACCCTTGTCTCATTTTTTAACTAGCTTGACACAAGACAAAAACTATGCTCATGACGCCTTGTTTCATTTTTTAACGAGCTTGACACAAGACAAAAACTATGCTCATGACGCCTTGTTTCATTTTTTAACGAGCTTGACACAAGACCAGGAACTATCTGCACGCATCTGTTCATGAACCATACGAGAACATGGCTCCCAAGAGGTCTTCACTAGATGGAAGAACCACACTCTAGGAGGAATACATGTCAATTGGTACCATAGACAAATCGAGTTCCAATGCCCCCAGTACATAATGTACTATACCATCTATGTGATCATCAGCAGATGTGGAGATGGAACGGGTAGCTACATAATTGACCTGTGGCGAGGAAGGTACTGCTTGCAAACAAGAGCTGATAGGGGATGATGGTTGCAAAGGAGGCGTCTGGTGACTAATGAATGACAATTGATCAATGGTCACTATTCTCCCTTCATGCAAAAAACAAACCACATGGAAAAGTGAGGAAAGAAGAGCTCCGATGACATAAACATAGCCGCGTCCAAGGAGAATATTGAAATCTAAAGGACCTTGGGCTACCATCATGTATATATAGATGGTCTTCCCTTCCAAAGTAATAGGGAACTTCGGAAGGACCCCTAAGGATTGACTAGTTCCTCTGTTGAAAGCCAACAGATTTTGAGTGACAGGCACAAGCTTCGGGGAGCACAAAGCTTGCCAAGTAGTAGAAGCTATGATGCTAACAGATGCATCTTCATCTAATATGGTGCTAGGTACTACCATATTATAGGCTTGTACTGTGATCTGGAAAGGCACATAAGATGGGAGGCGAAAAGCAGTCAATGGACCCCAATCAAAAGAGACGATAGAACTACTTGGTGGGGGTATCATATGATTGCCCCTATGTTGTACAGGAATAGGAGAAGGACTATCCTGAACAACCGGGATGGGAGGGTCACTCTTTGATTTGTGGGAATTTTAGGAGACGAGAAGAACATGAGCAGTATGATCACTGCTCTCTTCTGAAACAAAGTGAACAACTGAAGGCGGAGCCAAGTCAACACTCTTTTCAACGAATTATTGGTCGGGAATAGACACAAGAGGGTCATGCTCAGGAAGAGCAGGATGGGCAAGAGATGAATCCAAGTCAATCTCTTTACCAATTGGGAGAGGAAAAGAAGAAAGCCTCTGATAACCAATAGGAAGTTGGGGTTGAGGAGCTGCAAGGTTTTCCAAAACTTTGGAAGCTTTATCCATAAGAGGACAAAGGTGAAGAAGATGCTCTCCTTCACATAACCTATAGAGGAATCTAATCTTCCCTTTCTTCTTACCATCTTTAGCTGAAGGTGAAGCATTGACATGATCTCTAGAGGTCGATGGGGATGGTTGATCCAGATTTTGAGACCATATCTCTAAGACTTTGGGAATGGCAAGACAGTCTCGGAGGAGATGTTCACCCTTACACAGCCTACAAGGGAATTTTACCTTCTATGGAAGATCAGAAGGTTTGCCTGCGAGAGGTGCATTTGGAGTAACAACTACACGGTTGGCCTCTCGCTTATCTAACTTCTTCGTCTTCGTCTTCTTCTTCTTCTTCCTAGCCTCCTGGTTAATAGATTTGAAACTTTCACCAGGCGAAGTGGAAGAGGAGGGTGAAGAAATGGGGGAAGAAGGCGAGGGGTCAACCTTAGAATCATCGTGACGTTATTCAAATGAAGGAGACATTTGGAAAGTAGTCGGGACACTTGGGACCACCGAGGTCGAAAATAACAAGACAGGTAAAGCAATGGTTAACCCAGGGAGGGACAACATTGCCATATAAGGAGCAACATCATCTCCAAATGAAGGAAAAGGACTAAGATTCCCATCCGAGGGGAACCCTTGACTAGTATACTCTGGGAATGTTTCCATTGGAATCGACTTTTAAAGAATTAATAAGGAAGATAACTTTTACTAGGAATATTTCATTGGAAGTTAATTTTAATACACTGAAACAAAACATTTCCTTTTCATATTTTAAGAGTCAAGAAAAGGACGAAAGGTGACTCTTTCACTTTCGATTGGAAACGAAATCGAAAGGACAAGTGCTCGAATGATCTTTTAAGTTTAATGAGTCAAAAGATCGAATGACTGCTCTAGATGATCTAAGTAAACATGATTACCAGGCAACCGTGAACTGTAGAATACCTCCCAACGAACTGAGAAGTACGAGCAAGCAATCTCCTCGAATGCTGTGTTCGGTGTATCACATTTGCAAGGCGGACGACTTGGCTTCCTATGGATAAAGGATTGAAGCCTAAAGGGGTCTCCTGTTATATACTCGACGGTACGGGGAGCACAAATCCGTACTAGTGCTGTCTAATGCTGAAGCTAACGACAGCTGCTATGTTTAAAGACGTTGGAACACGTCTCTAGCCTAGACCACTAGATGTGAGAGTTATGTTTCAATGCTTCCTTAGATTAATTCAATAAATTTTAACGGTTGATCTTGAATTAGGTTTCAATTACAAGGCCCTACCACTGTCATCTGAAAACTCCTATATGTAGCTATATGAGAAAAGATATTTTTGTCTTCGATGAAAGTTAACACTAATTGAGAGATAGGGAACACAAAATTAACGCAACAATCAAAGAATGAAATATTTCTCTAACACATGTCCTAAATGCACTTAATCTTCCCTTAACAACAAAAGAAGTTTCATTTCATTTTCATGCCTATGATGATGCAATTCTAGCTTCTTAGTGACGCTATTAATGCAATATTTTCGCTTAAGTAAACTAGAATGATGTTCTCCTTTTCATAAAATGAAAAATTAATCTCTCACATAAAGCACTTTAAATGAAAATTTTCACAATTTCGAACAAACACGCATCAATCGAATCTAAAGAATTATAAATGAAACTAAAAGCAACTTCTTCCCTGAATCGAACAAAAAGCAACTTCTTCCCTGAATCAAACAAACCAAACACATAAATGCTTCAATTGACAAACCAAGCAATGTAATCTATGTTTGGAAAGAGAAAAGAGACACTCGAAATAAGAGAACAAATGAGACTCTTTTACTCATTCAATTGAAAACAAAGCATCCTAGTCACTTCTGGGAGGAAGAAGAGAGTCTGAGGGTCAAGACACACTAGCACTGGAATGGGAGAAATTATGATTTTTTCTTACCCCTGAGACTGGAGCGACTTTTGGGCCAAAAGTAGCGCCGATCGGCACGAATGACCAATACTACAACTAGCGCTGATGGTTGATCGGCGTGACTTTTTGGCCAAAAATAGCTCCGATTGAGGGATTCAAAGAAAAAATAAAAAATAACTTCACACAGGGCCAGACTTAACACATCAGAGAGTGGGATAAACCAAGCAAGCACACAAAGCAAGCTAAATGAAGCTTTCTAGTTAGGGAGAAGATGGTACAAAAGCTTACGAGATCAAAAACACAAGAGCAAAGCACACTAGCCAAGATTGGGGTCAAGCCCTAATATTCACTTACATGCATCGACGCGACTGCCTAACTGACAACAAGTGCTAGAGGCTGGTCGGTGTGACTGTTCCTCAACAATTCATGCTGATTGGTGTGACTTTCAGCCGATTAAACACTCTGTCCTAGGAAACTAAGAAAAAAAAAATTCAAAACAGGGATGAGATATGCTACTATGGATTTTAGACTCAGGCCAGTAAGCAGGAGAAAAGCAACAGAACAAAAGGGAAAACGCGAAACTAAAAAAGTTCTCTTGAAATCCAAAACAAACAAAAGGATGGGATCTCCCCAGCGGAGTCGCCAATTTGTGGTGAAGTAAAATTATAAGTGCAGACACAAACAAATTCCTCTAGCCCGATAATGGGTCTAGTCACAACAAAGACATTCTATGGAAGATTTCCTTAGGTTAGAATCAATCAAGAGGGCCTACCTCTTGGTCGCTTATCCTTCTTGATGATTTCCTCACTTGCTCGCTCCAATAATCTCTCGCTTCCTTCTTCAAGCTCCTAAACAAGTAAACAACAACAACAAACAAACATAATAATAGACAAATTGCAATTCAACCTACTTAATGAGTCAAGAAGCATCAAGACACAAATATGTAATATTACTGATCCAGATTTAAACAGGAACGCAACAAATTACAGAGATAACCATATACATAAAGATGCAGCGGAAATAATACTTCATTTCATTAATGGAAAATACTGAAATATGCTTACGACCAAAAATGGAAATAAACCAGCTAGGGCGATGGTAGCTTATCCCTGAGAAGAGATGTGGTGGCTACATGCCTCTGAACTGTGTTACAATGAGGCTCAAAGGCATATTTATTGTTGAGAAACAATGGAAAACCCTTAACATTCCAAAACCTAACCCTAGGAGATGAAACGCCAAACTGTGGGCCTCGTTTGGGTAAATTGGTACATCAACTTCCCGGGGTCGTAACTTTGGCATACGATCTCCGTTTGACGCGTACAATAGCTCATTAGAAAGATCTATCCAAGAACTACCACTTTGGGAAGGGCACCATCGGTCCATGGACCCATGTTGCCCCCAGATTTCCCAAAAAACGTCGTTTAGGGCCTCAAAACGGCTCCAGAAGTTAAGGACCCGAAAAACTGCTAAAAATAGTAAGCTGTGCTACAATTAAGGAAACTGAAAATACTGAGAGAAACAATGGTGGGGGTCCAGGTGGACTTGGCAGGTGGCCACCAATATCCACCTGGATCATTCCTCCCCCCTTAGGAAGCAATGGTCCCCATTGCGTTGAGTTCCTCCATGAGATGAGGAAACTTTTGTTGAACTTGTTCCCTGGTAAGCCACTTGCCTTGCTGAAGGAGTTGGCCTGCTTTGACAACTCGATACAATTGGATATGCTGTTGGCGAGTGTTATTGATCTGTGTGTCCATGATCCGATCAGTTGCAGCCTGTTCCATGCAATCTGGATTTAATTCTGTGGGTTTGAGCTGTTCTGCAACGTCGGATGTGTCTAGCAATGGTGGAAAGTATGGCCGAAGGCGGTCCACATTGAACACTGGGTGCAGGCCAAGGAATGGGGGAATGCTGAGCTCAAATGCATTGTCTCCCATAGCCTTAGTAATGGTGTAAGGACCATATCGAAGTGGTCTCAATTTCCGATAGGCTCTAGTAAGGCGTTCCTTTTGCAAAGCAACCAGACTTTGTCTCCCACCTGAAACTTGTGTGGCACCCGATGTTGATCATGTCGTTGCTTGTACTTGGCATTTGATTTCTCCAGAATGTCATGGACCTGCTGGCGAATATGTTGGATGCGCTCAATGAAGCTGGTGGCCTTATCTGTTTCGGACTGGACATGAGCTGAATTTATGTGAGTAGCTGCAAGTGGCATGGCCACATCAATGGGGCATAGTGGCTGGAATCCCAAACCCACCTGAAAAGGGCTATGGCTAGTGGAGCTGTGAAGAGCTCGGTTGTAGCTGTGCTGAACATAGGGGAGGCTCTCGTCCCATGTGCTTGGATGCTTTGAGTTATACATGCGCAAAATGTGCACAATCATCCTATTGACAACCTTTGTCTGGCCATCAGTTTGAGGATGGAAGGCTGTGGACTTCGTGAAATTGGTGTCCAGCATTGACCAGAGACTGGACCAAAATGTGCTGAGAAACCGACTGTCCCGATCTGAGATGATAGACTGTGGGATCCCAAAGTGCACCCACACTCGTTCAAAGAAGAGTTTAGCAGTGGCTTCTGCTGTGATATTCTTCTTTCAGGCCGCCATAACGGCCATCTTCGAGAACCTGTCGACGACCACAAAAACACAGTCATTTCCATGCTTAGTGGAAGGAAGGCCTAACATGTAATCCATGGAGATGGATTCCCAAGGTCGACTAGGGGTAGGCAACAGGGTATAGAGGCCGTGCTTCTTAATGGTCGGTTTGGCAATGGCACAGGCAGTGCATGATCTGATGTACTTCCCAACATCCTGTCGAAGATTCAGCCAATAGAAATAATTTTGCATTACTACCACTGTTTTCTTGACCCCGAAATGTCCAGTAGCCCGACTGTAGTGTGCTTCCCAAATCATCTTGGCACGCTCGCTTGAAGGAACACAAAGGTGACCCAGGTGGCATAACAGGGCATCCTGGAGGTGAAAATCTGGAACATGCCGACCCTCCAAGAGTGTCTGGTATGTGTGGTCGAATTCTGGGTCGCTTTTGTAGAGAAGTGGCCAATCAGAAGTCTCGTGCCCACAAGAGTTGAGCACGGTGGTTAACGCCATGATCCGTGGTCGACTGAGGCAATCTGCAACATTATTGGTGCTGCCCTTCTTATACTTGATATTCAAGTGGAACTGTTGCAAGTATGTAGACCACTTCTGATGGCGATCATTCTGCAATTTCCCTTGGGTCTGTATGAACTGCAGGGGTCGGTGGTCTGTGTGGATGACTGTTTCCTTCCCCAAAATGTAATGCTTCCATTGTCGGCAGGCCTGTACAATGGAATACATCTCTTTATCATAAGTGGGGTACTTCCGGACTGTGTCTGAAAGTGTTTCACTGTGATATGCCACTGGATGTCCATGTTGAGTAAGGACTGCCCCAATAGCATAGTCAGAGGCATCTGTCTCGACCTCAAATGGTTGTTGTAAATCTGGTAACGCGAGCACTGGTGTCGTGCAAAGGCGATCCTTCAACTCCATGAATGCCTTCTGTTGAGATTTAGACCAAAAGAATTTTGCTTTCACCCCTCCCTTGGTGACTTGACTCAAGGGCCAAGTAATATGAGAAAACCCCAACACAAACCTACGGTAGAAGTTGGAAAGACCTAGAAAGCTGCGGAGCTCTGTTAGAGTGGTTGGAGATGGCCAATCCCGAATTACTTGGATCTTAGCTGGATCGACATGCACCCCCTGTTCATCAATGATGTATCCCAGATACTGAACTTGGGTCATGCCAAAAGTGCATTTCTCCAAATTGGCACATAGCTTGTGTTGCTGCAGTGTTTGGAGAACCTGTCGGACGTGGTGGAGGTGCTCTTCCTAACTCTGGCTGAAGATTATAATTTCATCCAAGTATACTACTACAAAGGAGTTGGTGAATGGCCGCAAGATGTCATCCATTAGCCTCATGAAGGTTGCAGGAGCATTCGTCATTCCGAAAGGCATAACCAACCATTCGAAGAGGCCCTCCTTGGATTTGAAGGCAGTCTTCCACACATTAGAGGGTTCGATTGGTACCTGGTGATATCCTGACTTCAGATCGATCTTGCTGAAATATTTCACCCCCTTTAGTTGGTCCAGGAGGTCATCAATCCATGGGATCGGGTACCTATTACGGACAGTGATCTTATTTAGCGCCCCATAGTCAATACAGAGTCTCCACGTCCCATCCTTCTTCTGTACCAACACGATCGGGCTCCCACAAGGCGACGAACTCAGACGGATGTGACATTTCTGCAGGAGCTCCTGAATCTGCCTCTTGATTTCATTGTTCTCTAGAACGGAGCGCTGATAAATTGGTCCATTGGGTAGCGGCGCACCTGGGGTCAGATCGATGGAGTGCTTAACCTGACAGTGCAGAGGAACCCCTGTAGGGGAGGTGAAGATGTCCTCATACTCCTCCACAACCTTGTCCATCTGTAGTTGTCGTGTAGAGGGACCCTGTCTGGAGGCTGCGGCCATCGTCTTCTTCTTTCCTTGAGGGCGTATCATCAGGAACACAAATTTCTTGGTTTTGGAAATGATCTTACTGCATTGTTTTGCAGTAATCAAAGAGATGGCGGTAGGTGGTGCTACCTCTGGTATCCTGTACAACTTATTTCCCAATGTAATAATAACAACACGGGGCCTTGATTCATACACAAAATGTCGCTTCCACAAGTATGGTTGTCCTAATAATACATCACAAACTTCAAGGGGAGCAATGTTACACAATACCTCATCCGTGAAGGGCTTGATGTTGTATGGAAGGCGACACTGCTGGCTCATGCGAAGATCTCGTCCTTGGTGAAGCCACCCAATGGTGTATGGTTGTGGATGTGCTGTGGTCGGTAAGCCCAACCGCTTCACGACCTCTGCCGAAATGAGGTTCTTTTGACTCCCGCTATCAACAATGAACTGTATCGGGGAGCCCTTTACCCACATCTAGGAGTGGAAGAGACGCTCCTCCTCCTCTGGATCTTCGAGTTGCCTTTTTTGGATCTTGGCGGTAGCAACAGTGGCATTGGGATCCGCATCAATGATCTGCTTCCCTTTGTCATTTCCCTTATCGGATTCTGACTCAGAGTCGGAACATGCATCTGATTCTGAAACCTTTAGCTCAGCCACCAGTGACTACTTGGCCCGACACTCACTTGTGTTGTGAGTGGAGCTCTTATGGAACTCACACCATTTTCCAGTGTCCTTTTTCGGCTTCGCGGCGCTGTTCTTTGCTTGCAGCTTCGGCGGGTTGTCTTGGGTTGTCCCGCCTTGGCTTTGTCCTTTGTTCTATGGTTTAGGGGCACCTTTCCCCTGCTTTGGATTCGCAGATCCAAAGTCTCGCTTCTTTTGTTTAAACTTCTGCTCGACCTTGACGGCATATCGGTATGCTGCGCCGAGCGAGGAGATGTTCAGGAATTGTATTTCTTCCTGGATGTACTTGTGCAGGCAGCCACAGTATTTGAGTATCAAATGTTGCTCCGAATCCTTGATACCCAACTTTGTGCGAAGGGTATGGAAAAGATTGGTGAACTCCGGCACGTCTTGGTCCCTTCCCTGCCGTAGTGTGGTCCACTTTATGTATTCATCGTCATAGCTTCCGACAGGGTAGTACTGCTCCTTGATGGCATCCCGGAATGAATTCCAGGTGGGTGCGGTTGAAAACAGTGAGCCAGTACTTTCATCCTTCTGCTCGCAGTAGCTTTCCCACCAGTCCTTGACGTGGGGGGCTGCTTTGAGAAGAGCGAAAACAATCTTTTCCCGACTCAAAAATTCATGAACAGAAAAATAACCCTCTAGAAAATTTAACCATTTATCTACGACATCTGCGTCTATCTGACCCTCGAATATGGGGATTTCAAAATTAACTTGTACCTTAAAGGGTGTGGCGTTTCTAGAGTAGTTGCTGGAAGCCGATGCGTCGCTTCTGGGTAGCCGCTGAAGGATCTGGGCAAAGCTGTCCATCATCACGTTCCGTTGTCGCTCGAGGGCTTCTTCGAGCAAGATTTTGATGGGATCTCCTGCTCCCTCGTATTTCTTCTCATCCGCCATGGGAGGCCGTCGGGATTTGCGAGGCTGGTCTTGCAAAGGTTCGACTAGTTCAAGCCCTAACTCATATCCCGACCTTGTTGGGGACATGCAAAGAAAAACAGAGAAAAAGCAGATCGCTTTGATACCACTGATCCGGATTTAAACAGGAACGCAAAAAATTATAGAGATAACCATATACATAAAGATGCAGCGGAAATAATACTTCATTTCATTAATGGAAAATACTGAAATATGCTTACAACCAGAAATGGAAATAAACCAGCTAGGGCGATGGTAGCTTATCCCTGAGAAGAGATGTGGTGGCTACATGCCTCTGAACTGTGTTACAATGAGGCTTGAAGGCCTATTTATTGTTTAGAAACAATGGAAAACCCTTAACATTCCAAAACCTAACCCTAGGAGATGAAACGCCAAACTGTGAGCCTCGTTTGGGTAAATTGGTACATCAACTTCCCGGGGTCGTAACTTTGGCATACGATCTCCGTTTGACGCGTACAATAGCTCGCTAGAAAGATATATCCGAGCACTACCACTTTGGGAAGGGAAACATCAATCCATGGACCCATGTTGCCCCCAGATTTCCCAAAAAACGTCGTTTAGGGCCTCAAAACGGCTCCAGAATTTCAGGACCCGAAAAACTGCTAAAAATAGTAAGTTGTGCTACAATTAAGGAAACTGAAAATGCTGAGAGAAACAATGGTGGGGGTCCAGGTGGACTTGGTAGGTGGCCACCAATATCCACTTGGATCAATTACAAAACATGTAGGAAATCAATTGATAGTTGCATATATTAATATCAAAGAGAGATTACAACCATTCGTCTTGACGTCGTAGTCTTCCTTTGACAAGACTAGGTTCCCACACACTTCTGCTAGCACTTCATAATGGCTTCAAACAACAATAGTTTAAAGACTCTTCCCTTTAGGCTTCACTCCAAACCAAACACACTTCTTCCTCACACAACTAGATGGCTACAACTAGTAATAGCTAGCTTGTCTACTTAAAATAGTATACTCACACTCAGCCAACACTCTAACTCTGATTTTCACACTAGTCACTAGTTTTCGCTTGGGAAGAAGGGAGGTTTATATAGGAAAGATGGATGGGAGATGGATCCTCTTCTCATGGGAGAAGGACTTATCCCTTGAGGTAGTTCCATCATTATAGGGGAAGGGAACCCAAACTGTCATCCTCGACCCCATCTAGCCAAACCATTTACCAGACTTCCATTACAGAGCTTCTAGAGATGGAAGCTTTAGCTCTAATTTAAACAACTTTCCATAACAGGACCGACATGACTGGAACACAGATTAGTCACACCGATCGGCATGGGGAATAATTCTAATCTCTGCACATCTGTGCGGGGGAGACAAAGGTCATTAGCGTCGGTCTTGTAAATTGGGCAAAACCGAAGTTTCAGGGGAAATGGTGCAAAAGGGGAATGATCTGCTCATGAAGAGGGACATAATGGGAGTTTCTCCATGAAGGCAAAGCATGCGGGGTTCACTGTAGAGGTCCTCCAAGATCAAGGAACGAGGAGTACAAGGACAGTGACAAAATGCTGTGTAACACATTGTGTTGAACAGATCCCTGTATGATGTTTGATGTGGGATCTTGTTTATTACTTGTTTTCATGATTCCTGCTTGATGGGATGCAGAATTATTTGTGGGATGTACTTGTTGTCATGATTCGTCATGTTTACTTGAGATCCCTTTGTCGTTATGTTGATGAGATACTCATGTGTCGCCATGCATGTTTGTATTGATATCCATTTTATGCAAAGCAGGCAGGATGCTCATGATCATCATGCATGAGTTTGTGTCATACTGATAGGAGTCCTTTTTGACTTAGAGTTACTGTAGCGAAACATCTCTTGGAGCCACTCCTGCGTGGGGGAATTTTCCTTGTATGATAGCAACATCACCTCTTATGTACATCATCACTATTAACAACACTTAATGCAACGACCTACACCATCTTGACACTGGGGTCTAGAGACGTAGTCCCTCCTGGACGAACTTCATTATCTATTGAGAATGCAACAAGATGATGGAGCTTAGTGGAAAGAAGTCGGCTTCACTAAGTGGGCCCGCAGGGCATTTTTGGCGCAAAGTCTATTTTTAGACATATGGATCATGGTCTATGAGTTGCAGGATGCTGTTTGTGGATGATTTTTCATGTTGGGAAAAATAGATGGACTTCTATTTCTGGTTCACAGCAGGAGTGATCAAAGTTTATTTCTAGACCGTCGGGCTAAAAATAGAAAAGTCAAATATTATTGTCCCATAATAATATTTAGACTATAAACATTATCTTATCCTCTTGGAGCACTTCAGTTTGAGCTACAGATGTGGCACATGCAGCTGTCAGAAGGAAATACACTTTCTTTGTGGGTCAATTGAGCTATTGCATGCATGACATTAGTTAGAACTCATGCATGTGAGTTTCGGTGGAGTTGGATGTGGAGTTGATGGAGTTGTGTTCAGTTTGACTTGGTTAAACTAGTTGTAATTAGTCTAACTGCAAATAGACTAGTGTTGAGTGATGTGAATTAATTGATTAAATTAATTCACTAATTATTAACTCATAATGCAACTGAAGAATACATCATTTAACTCAGTGCATGTACAGTTCAATGGAGACAGGTGTTAGAGGTTGAGATTGCTATCAGTTGTGACTATAGTTGTGCATGAGATCTTGCACAATCAATGGATTGAGTATGCCCATGAGGATTGCTCAGTATATGCCCAGTGAAATAGCCTGTGCTCACGTGATTTTTAGAGTGAGTGATTTTCACTTGGTATTGTGCAATAGAGGCAGGCAAAGTAGTGGAGAAGATTTGAACTTGTGACTTGTTCGGATTTGAGCTAGTTTTATGTGTAACAGGTGGAGATAGTGCTGGATACTTGTGAGGAGTATTGTACTATGTATTGTTACATGTTATCAATCATTCGTATACAGATAATGTGGGGTTTTTAGCTGTAAGCTTTCCCCGGGTTACATACTGTGTTAATGTGTGCATGCGATTGATGTTTCATTGTTTTTGATTCCGCTAAATTGATGATCAATGTAGAGGAGATTATGTATTGTGCATGTATTCCGAAATAGTGTATAATCAGGATAATCTCTATGAATAAGTGTTTATTATTCAAAATTTCTACATGGTATTAGAGCCAGGTTGATCATCAGATCTACTATTCAGAAAGTGTTTACATTCTATTTCTTTAGGCAGAGTTTGTAATCGGGTCAGGTAGCCTCTGGATTCATCCTTATTTTGGAAGGTGAGATATCCGGTAAAAGCCCATACAGTCAATCTCTATACGAGAAATACTTTGTTCTCATGAATCTTAGATTAGAGGCGGTTGAGTTTGGAGCTGGTGGAATTCGAATTTGCAGCAGTGTTTTCTTGGTATCAATGTGGCAATGTCTTTCAACGGATTGCAATTGGAGTACGCTCTTGAGGGCAACTCAAACTATATTGCATGGAAGGACAGGATGGAGGCAGTGTTGGATGATAATGGGCTAAAGGATTTCATAGAGGCTGATGTCCCAAAGCCTACTGATGCTGCGCAAGTTGATGCTTGGCAAAAGAAGACATCAAAGAGTCGAAGGATTCTATTGGAGGGCGTGAAGGATCACATTGTGTCCAGCCTGCATGGAAAGACTTCTCCATACTTGATGTGGAAAGCGTTGACACATCTATTCCAAAGCAAGAGTGATCAGAGGAAGCTAGCGCTTAAAGATAAACTTAGAAACATCAAATGTGAGAAGGGAGACAATATGCCCAAGTATCTCAAGAAGTTCACCCAGTGCAGGGATGAGCTGGGAAGTGTGGGGGTGACTGTCGATGATGAGGACTTGGTGAGCTTGGCTCTCCTTGGTCTTCCAAAGAGTTGAAATTCCTATCAAGACTCTGTCAATGGCCAGGAGAAATTGCCAGGATGGGAGAGAATTTGGTCAGATCTTGTGCAGGAGGAGATTAGGCGGAATACCAGGGACGGATCTTCATTAAAGGGAACTGATGAAGAAAATTGTGCTTTGGCTGCCAAAGAAAAGAAGGGGAAGAACAAGAAGGCTTTTCAGTCTGGTGCAAAAGGCAAGCAGCAAGACATGTCCAAGGTGAAGTGTTTTCACTGTCACCAGCACGGACACTATGCCACTAATTGTCCGCAGAAGAAGAAGAACAAGCAAGCCGCTGGATCTGCAGCAGGAGAGGCTCTAGCCTTGCAGTTTGAGCTTGATTTTTCATTGATCGCGTGCTTGGTTTCAAGTGTGATGGGATCGGTGTGGTTCTTGGATAGTGGTGCGTCTTTTCACATGACAGGAGATTGAGATTTGTTTTCTGATCTGGAGGACAAAGATCTTGGAGTGCACATCGAGATGGGTGATGATGGTAGATACAGTGCGACCGTTATCGGTATCGTTTCCTTTGAGAGGGAGTCTGGTAAACCCTTTGTATTGAAGGAAGTGATGCATGTTCCAGGATTGAAGAAGAATATTATCTCTGTGGCGATGTTAGAAGACAAGGGATATGATGTTGTTTTCAGCGAGGGAAAGGCTTTCCTACGCAGCAAGACAACTGGAGAAACCTGGAAGATAGGGGTTCGAGTGAGGAACCTTTATCAATTGCATGTAGATGGATGCGCAGCGATGGCATGCAAGGCAGAAGGATTGGTGAGCTGGGATGATGGCGAGCTGTGGCACAGGAGATTGGGTCACCTTCACCATGGAGCCTTGAAGATACTACAGTAGATCACTACAGGGCTTCCTAAAGGCACTCTTGTGCAGTCAGATCAGTGCAAGGGGTGTACTTTGGGAAAGTTTGTGAAAGCCACCTTTCACGAGAAGGATAGTCGTGCCACGACGATCCTTAAGAGAATTCACACAGACGTGTGTGGACCTTTCTCAGTAGCTTCGACAACAAAACACGGGTATTATGTGATTTTTGTTGATGATTTCTCTCGTAAGTGCTGCATCTTCTTCATGCAGAAGAAGAGCGAGACATACTCAAAGTTCTGTGAGTTCAAAGCACTGGTCGAGAAGGAGTCAGGGAATAAGGTGAAGGTTCTTAGGACTGATAATGGTGTTGAATACATCTCTGGCGAGTTCAAGGATTTCTGTAAAGCAGAAGGGATTCGAAGAGAGATCATAGATCCCCACAACCCACAGCCGAATGGGGTTGCTGAGCGGAAGAACAGAACGATTGTGGGTGTTGCACGGGCGATGTTGCATGATCAAGGCCTACCCCTTCACTTGTGGGCAGAAGAATGCAATACAACAGTTCATGTGCAGAACCGTTGTCCTCACAGGATACTTGACATGAGTACACTCGAGGAGGCTTATTCTGGTAAGAAGCCTGATCTTTCTCATTTGAGGATTTTTGGTGCTAGCGTTTACATGCATGTGACAAAGGATGCTAGGAAGAAGTTGGAGTTGACTGTAAAGGTTGGATATTTGTGGGGTACACTGATACGCCCCACAACTATCGTGTGTATTTGCCAGACAGTGGCAAGACTATTGTGCGATGGGATATAAAATTTTAGGAGGAGAAAGCCATGAAGTGTTCTCTTGAGAGGGAGCTACACTTGCATGCAGATGAAGAGCTATTAATTCCTAAGGATGAGATTCAAGACATGGATCAGCCACAGGACGAGGTTCATGGAGTGGAAGAGACCACTCATGCAGCACCAACCATCAGAGGGCGAAAGCGCTTGACAGAAGCTGCACCACTGGCTCAAGATGCAGAGAAAGTTGTAGGACCACCTACAGCCCAACGCAGGCAGAGACAGTCACCTGATCGGTACACTGGATACATGGCTCTTATAAGCAAATGTGTTGTGACTGAGCCATCCTCTTTCGAGGAAGCTGTGGAGGATCCCGCATGGGTAGACGCCATGGTGGAAGAGTATGATTCGATTGTTAGAAATAGTGCATGGGAGATTGTTCCTAGACCGGAAGGGAAATTAGTGGTGGGTTTGAGATGGATCTACAAAGTTAAGCAGGCAGCTGACGAGAGTGTGGAGAAGTACGAGGCAATATCTGTTGCCCGAGGATTTTCACAGATAGAGGGATCGATTATGAGGAGACCTTTGCACCTGTCGCAAGGTATTCTTCCATACGGACGATTCTTGCTCTCTCAGTACAGATGGGATGGCACATTCATCATATGGATGTGAAGACTGTGTTCCTCAACAGAGTCATTGAGGAGGAGGTGTACATTGAGCAGCCCGAAGGCTTTGAGATCTTCAGCAGCAAGTCACATGTGTGTAGGCTCAAGAGAGCGCTATATGGGTTGAAACAAGCACCACGTGCTTGGTACACACGGATAGACAATTATTTCACCGGACTTGGATTCTCCAAGAGTGAGGCGGATCCTAACCTATACCAGATTGTGGTGGAGGGTAAGTTGCTTATCATTGTACTTTATGTAGATGATTTGATTCTAACGGGGGATGAGTTGTTGATACTTTCATGCAAGGATGATCTTTCTAAGGAGTTTGAGATGAAGGACTTGGGCCTCCTTCATTATTTCCTGGGATTGGAAATTTGGCAGCATAGTGATGGACTATTTGTTTCTCAGGGTAAGTATGCTCGGGAGATACTAAAGAAGTTCAACATGCATGGCTGCAAGCCTGTTGATACTCCTCTTCCTGGAGGTTGGAGGAAGGAGGATGCCACTTCGACAGAAGAAGTGGATGCCACTGTTTATCGACAGTTGGTGGGGTCGCTTATGTATCTGGTCAATACACGACCCGATATATACTATGCTGTTAACCAGCTTTCACAAGCTATGGTTAAGCCTACCAAGCTCTTCTGGAAGGCAGACAAGCATGTATTGCGTTATTTGAGAGGCACATCGGGATATGGTTTGTGGTACAGACAGGAGGATGAGGTGAAACTATGTGGCTTCATGGATGCAGATTGGGCAGGGAGCCCAATGGACAGAAAGAGCACATCAGGAGGGGTCTTCAGTACAACAGTTTCTTGGTACAACAGGAAGCAGAGATCCACGACACTCAGTTCAACAGAGGCCGAGTATATGGCAGCAAGTTTGGCTACATGCGAGGCTATATGGATGAGGAAGATCCTGGTCGGTTTGTTCGGTTCTCACTTGGATCCTACTGCGATTTACTGTGATAACCAGAGTTGCATTAAACTCTCGGCTAATCCTGTATTTCATGATAGATCTAAGCACATTGACATCAGGTACCATCATATCAGAGATTGTGTGCAGTGGAGAATCATGTTACTTTCATACATTCCAACGGAGGATTAGGATGCTGATATCTTGACGAAGGCGCTCACCAGGAGCAAATTCAAATACCACCGAGGCAGGATAGGGGTTGCTGATAATCCATATCTTGTTGAGAGGGAGTGTTGAGAATGCAACAAGATCATGGAGCTTAGTGGAAAGAAGTCGCTTTCGCTAAGTGGGCCCGTAGGGTAATTTTGGCGCAAAGTCTATTTTTAGACATATGGATCATGGTCTATGAGTTGCAGGATACTGTTTATGGATAATTGGTCATGTTGAGAAAAATAGATGGATTTCTATTTCTGGTTCACAGCAGGAGTGATCAAAGTCTATTTTTAGACTGCCAGGCTAAAAATAGAAAAGTCAAATATTATTGTCTCATAATAATATTTAGACTATAAACATTATCTTATCCTCTTGGAGCACTTCAATTTGAGCTACAGATGTGGCACATGCAGATGTCAGAAGGAAATACGCTTTCTTTGTGGGTCAGTTATTGCATGCATGACATCAGTTAGAACTCATGCATGTGAGTTTCGGTGGAGTTGGATGTGGAGTTGATGGAGTTGTGTTCAGTTTGACTTGGTTAAACTAGTTGTAATTAGTCTAACTGCAAATAGACTAGTGTTGAGTGATGTGAATTAATTGATTAAATTAATTCACTAATTATTAAATCTTAATGCAACTGAAGAATACATCAGTTAACTCAGTGCATGTGCAGTTCAATGGAGACAGGTGTTAGAGGTTGAGATTGCTATCAGTTGTGACTATAGTTGTGCATGAGATCTTGCACAATCAATGGATTGAGTATGCCCATGAGGATTGCTCAGTATATGCCCAGTGAAATAGCCTGTGCTCACGTGATTTTCAGTGTGAGTGATTTTCACTTGGTATTGTGCAATAGAGGTAGGCAAAGCAGTGGAGAAGATTTGAACCTGTGACTTGTTCGGATCTGAGCTAGTTTTGTGTGTAACAGGTGGAGATAGTGTTGGATACTTGTGAGGAGTATTGTACTATGTATTGTTACATGTTCTCAATCATTAATATACAGATAGTGTGGGGTTTTTAGCTGTAAGCTTTCCCCGGGTTACATATTATGTTAATGTGTCCATGCGATTGATGTTTCATTGTTTTTGATGCTGCTAAATTGATGATCAACGTAGAGGAGATTATATATTGTGCATGTATTCCGCAATAGTGTATAATCAGGATAATCTCCGTGAATAAGTGTTTATTATTCAAAATTTCTACATTATCAACGGCTTATGTTTTCATGTGTTGATGAATTTCATGTTCCTCTTCTTTACAACATGCAGATCTATTCATTTATTTTCTTTTAAAAATGCAATTTAACACATCACGAAAGTAAAAGGTCTTGGAAGGGTACTTTGTCACACCTGGATCTGGATCAAGTGGTATCAGAGCGGTCTTTGCGTGGATGTGAATTGCAAGCATGAATAATGGAACGTGCAACGATAGAGGATTAAAAAGCGATGTATGAGACCATGCTTAAAATTTCCAAAAGGGTGGAAATAATGTATGAAACTCTACATAAAGAGACAGAGGAAAAGGAGCGATTGTAGCTTCAGTTGCAAGCCACGAAAGAGGCCTTGGAAGAACTGAAGCACAACAAACATAATCTTCAAACATAGAACATTGAATTGAAGATGCGTCTACATGAAGAGAAAGAGGAAAAACAAAGTTTGCAACAACAACTGCAAGCTAAGGACGAGGCATTGGAAAAGCTGCAGCGTGACCCATGTGAGGTAAAAAGTAATTCTCTGAATTCATGTATGTGTCTTGATGACGATTTTGCTATTTTTGAAAATCATACCACAGGAATTGGCTCCAAACTGTTGAAGAGAACGGGTTATGAAGGAAAAGGCTTGGGCATTAATGACCAAGGCATTGTCAACCCCATCAGAGTAGAGTAATTACCCCGTCAGGTAGGACTTGGGTATGTCAGGAAAGAAGTTGGGGAATGTGCCGAGACAGCCAACGAACCACCAACAATAGATGATGAGAAGCCCTCATCAGTTCTTTCCAAATCGACAGAGGAGGTAAAAGATGTTGATTTCCTTTCAGTTTCATCTTCATATAGTATGATTTCTGTTGGATATTTGGAGATCCCAATTACAGGGACAAACATGAGGCTTCTTACCAGAACGAGGCACGAGGAGGAAAAAGAACTTGGTGTTAATAACCAAGGCATAACTCAACCATTGGAGGTTGGGCAGAGACCTCAATTTGCAGGCTTGAGATACATCGAGGGAGAATGATCGAAGGTGTCAGATTCTTCCAAGACATCGTCGAAATCATTGAGGAAAGAGAATGATGGGAAAACATCCCCATCATCCCATGGTAGTTTCCATTGCAAGGAAAGAGCTAAGGCCATCTCT
The DNA here is from genome assembly GCA_031772625.1 of Pinus tabuliformis. NCBI lineage: Eukaryota > Viridiplantae > Streptophyta > Pinopsida > Pinales > Pinaceae > Pinus > Pinus tabuliformis. The sequence continues at coordinate 1,180,967,687 of CM062804.1, forward strand.
CATCACCATACTTACACCAAATATGGAAAGGAAAGGTATAACCACTCTCGACATTCGAATGTTCATTTCGATTATGATCATATTGTTAATGATGAACGTAAAATATGGAATCAAAAAACATGTACCTTTTGTGGATTACATAATCATACATTTTCTAAGTGTTGGAAAAGAATAGCAGCATGCAAAAGGATGAGGCATGAAAGACCCTCTGAATAGTAGGTAAAGAAACTTGTTAATAAGATCTGGAGGAAGAAGACCTATTGCAGTCATTGCGACAGAAGTGGTCATCAAAGAGCCACTTGTTGGAGGCTCTATCCAAAGCAGCGCCTTAAAGACAAGGTGTCAATGCATGAACCAGGTGAAGCAGTTGTTAGACAAGCAAAACCGCCACAAGGAGGCGACCCATTCACATTGATAAGTGAAAAATGGTTTCCAGATATATTAACTTGTCACAGTCGTGCTTTTGTAAATCATTTGTTGCATTTTAAGATGTAAAAGTGATGATGTGTTTTCCATCACTTGTTGAACAACAATGATGTCTGGTCTTATTTTGTGTCGCATGATAAGCTGTGGAAGGGAGGTCATGTTTCCATCACTTGTCAAAACAAAATAGTGTTTGGCCTTATTGTTGTAAATCATGTATTGAAGTGATGATGTGTTTCCCATCACTTGTTGAAGCAACAATGATATGTTGGCCTTGTTTTCATAGCTGGGGTATTGTGTCCAGTAAATCGTACAATCGAGTATGTGTTATAAACTTGTGGGAAGTGTGGGACACTTGGGTCATTAGTTGGTCATGAAAGTCAAGAATGTAATTTGAAAAACAATGTACTACAGGTTGCAAAGATTGCAGGTGTCGGCTCATCGCTTAAGGCTCCGAAGAACAAAGGTGAAGGAGATGGAAGTGAGACCTTTCAGGACGCTTGTGGTGCAGACAAGGTATAGAGAAGTTGCAAACTATTTTTCATGCTTTTGGAGGACCAAAAGCTCCTCAGTGGGGAGGATTGATCCAGGTGGCTCCAGGGACACACACAGGACAAAGAGGGCTGATGGAAGATCAAAAATCAAAGTGTTTGGATTGTGCTTGAAATAGGTTCATGTTGAAGATCTCATCATGGTGATCATTATGGTACGAACGGTTCATCAATCCAAGTCCGGATGAGGAAGATAGAGGCAGTCAAAGTTTTGGTTGACTTTTGCTAACTGGGCAGGTTAATGGAGACACAATTTAGAATTTTTCCGGCGGATGGAATCTGGCCAACTCCGGCCGGATTCCGGGTGAAATTGTCGCCTTGTTAAAAAGACTCCTTCGGTCAAAGTTCGTGAATTTTCAAAAGCACGTTCTTATATATATATATAATATTATAAAAAAAGGTGGTGGGCCACCACCCCACCACCCCACACCCCACACCCCAAAACGTAACTGTATGACATTTTAGGTGAGGCCGGTGGGGATCAAACCCGCCTGACCCACGTGGGTTGGCCCCCACCGCGCGGCCCCATGATACGTACCTTGAACAACCAAACCTTGTACCAACGACCCATTAAAAGCGCCTGTCACAACCAATGCCCAGGTATGCCACCATTCCAACAGCGCATGGGAGTTAAGGGGTGGGTCGCCCAATGGGGACCCGACCCCCCTAAAAAATAAATATATATGCAGTTTCAAAAACTGTAAAAATGTTAAAATAGGAGGGGCGGGGTTTGACCACTCGACCCCTCCTCAACTAATTTCACCTTAAACCAATCCACCTTAACTGACTTGTTGGTAAATCCGCCCACAAGTTTATGTAAACCCTCATTTGCACATTGCGCCAAGGTAGCATGGAGGAACCAGGAGTGGGCACAAAAATCTAGGTGATATTTTTTTAATTAATTTATTGCAAGTGGAACCATGACCAAGCGAAATTTCTAGGAGGGTGAAAATTTTGCAGTGTCCAAATTGGACAAACTTTATGTCAATTTTACACCTCTTAGAGACACGAACCCGATGGCGTAGTCAGTTTCCTGATCTGATCAGCCGATTTGTAGAGGACCCGGAGGAGGGAATCTTTGCGGAATTTAGGGGGAATCTAAAAGATTCCTTGAGCCCCAGATTCTCACTTTCTCAGAATTCAGAAATTTGACAATCGATTTTGCACTATTCGACGCCACAAATCTGATGGTGCATTCAGATTTTCCATTTTCTCATTCTGTTTTCAGCCACTTTTCTAAGTGGAATGTAGGTGTCAGTATTCATGTGCAAACAATTATTTCCATGCAATTTGACGCTGCGAGATTGATGGTATGACCAGCTTTAGCAGTTTAACATCCTTTTCTTTAGATGGCCCCTGGATGTGAGGTATATGCAGTATGTTCATGTACTTCTTTGTTATGCATTGCGTTGCACAGATCCCTGTTTGATGTTTGATGTGGGATCTTGTTTATTACTTTTTTTCATGAGTCCTACTTGATGGTATGCAGAATAATTTGTGGGATGTACTTGTTGTCATGATTTGTCATGTTTATTTGAGATCCCTTTGTCGTTATGTTGATGGGATACTCATGTGTCGCCATGCATGTTTGCATTGAGATCCTTTTTATGCCAGGTAGGTGGGATGCTCATGATCATCATGCATGAGTTTGTGTCATACTGATAGGAGTCCTTTTTGACTGAGAGTTCCTGTAGCGGAACATCTCTTGGAGCCACTCCTATGTGGGGGCATTTTCCTTGTATGATAGTGACATCACCTCTTATGTACATCATCACTATTAACAACACTTAAAGCAGCGACCTACACCATCTTGACACCGGGGTCCGGAGACGTAGTCCCTCCTGGACAAACTTCGTTATCAATGGCTTATGTTTTCATGTGTTGATGAATGTCATGTTCCTCTTCTTTATAGCATGCAAATGTATTCATTTATGTTATTTTAAAAATGAAATTTAACACATCACAAAAGTAAAAGGTCTTGGAAGGGTCCTTTGTCACACCTAGACTTGGATCATCTCCTTCCATTTGATGTATTTTATCTCAAAGTAAAACTCTCTGATCGTGAACAACCATCTAGCTTGCCTGACATTCAAATTCGGCTGGTCAAACAAGTATCTCAACCCACTGTGATCACTCCTCAATACAAATCTCCTACCAAGAAGATAGTGCATCCACATCTTCAATGCATGAATGATCACTGCCAACTAAAGATCATGTGTCTGATAATTCTTCTCATGTTCATTTAGTTTCCGTGACTCATAACATACTACATGTCCTTCCTGCATAAGGACTCCACCAAGTCCTCTCTTGCAAGCATCTATACATACTACAAATTCTTTTTCCGGATCTACGATCTTTAGCACTAGAGCATGTGTCAACAATTGCTTTAGCTGCTCAAAACTGGCCTAACACTCCTATGTCCATTCAAACTTCTTAGCTTTCCTTTGCAATGATGTAATAGGATAAGAAATCTTTGAGAAGTTCTTGATGAACCTCCTCTAATAACCTGCTAACCCCATGAAATATCTCACTTCATCTACATTCTTAGGAGCTACGCACTCCATGATGGACCTTACCTTTTCTGGATCTACTGCTATGCCCTCCTTGGAAACAACATGTCCAAGTAGTGTACCTCAGTCTGAAAGAAACTACACTTGTTGAGCTTAGAATATAATTGATGCTCTCTCAACAACCTCAATACTGCTGCTAAATTCTTGGCATGCTCTTCCTCATTTTTATAATATACCAATACGTCATCAATGAACTCAGTAAAAAAATTGTCCAAATAGGGACACAACACACTATTCATCAAACACATAAAGGTAGTTGGAGAATTATTCAAACCGAATGGAACTACAACAAACTCATAATGCCCATACTTGGTCCAGAAAGTTGTCTTGTAAATGTCCTCCTCTTTAGTGCGTACTTTATGATATCCAGATCTCAGATCAATCTTTGAGAACATTTCTACTCCCTTCAGATGATCAAACAAGTCATCAATCCTCAGCAACAGATACCTGTTCTTGATGGTCACTTTGTTCAACTTCCTGTAGTCAATGCATAATATGAGAATACCATCCTTCTTCTTCACAAACAACAATGGTGCACCCCATGGCAATACACTTGGCCTAATGTATCCTTTGTCAAACATCTCTTTCAGCTACAACTTTAACTCTGCCAACTCAAGTTTTCTCATCATGCAATGTGCTTTTGATGCTGGTGCTACCCCTGGTACCAACTCAATAGAAAAGTCTACTTCTCTGTGAGGTGGAAACTCTGAAATCTCTGCAGGAAACAAATCTTGAAATTTTCGTAGAACTGGGTACTTACTTAAAACATCTACATCCTCGACTTCATTACCTTTGTCACTACAATTATGCACTGCAAATAACACACACCCTTTTCTGCGACTACACTTTGTCTGCATAACTGTCACCATCTTAATTGATGTGGCTTTCTTCTTTCCCTATAAAACTCTTGGTTCCCCATTGTCATCTAAGCACTCAATGGCTTTGTCATAAAAATCCACCTCGGTCCTATAAAGGTACAACCAATCCATGCCTAATAACATACTGTATGATTCCAATAGTAATACATTCAAATGTGTTACAATAGGCATACCATTCAAATCAAATGAAAAATCTCTTACCCAATGGTGAAGTCTCTTCTTTGTACCTGTAGCCAACAACACTAACCAAGATTTTGCATGCACTTCTTTATTCAAACCACACTTATCCACCAAGTCAAGACTAACATAAATATAATTAGATGTAGGGTCAATTAAAATAGAAACAAATTGATCAAATTACCGTCCATCTCAATGATAGATTCCTGATGGTCTGTCTGCCTATTATCCAGTGTTGCATAGATACGAGGAACTCTTTGACCAACATCCCCAACAATACGCGCCTTCTGTGCACTATATATCTGAGGCCTACCACCCTAATTCTATGGAAAATCTCTGTTAAGGTGTTCCTTACCACATGTTGAACACTCCAACCATCTAGTACCATCACCTTTATGCTGTTGTTGTGACCCACGTCCCTATCTAGTTGCATTAAACTTATTTTGTGGTGCCACATTTTATTTCTCTTTTGCATTCTAATTTCTTATTCTTTTCGGATGCCATTTAACTTTACCTTTGTATTTCTCTTTCCATCCTTTTTGAGATTCATTCTTACACTTCGATTGCTCATAGAAATGCTTCAATTTCCCAATAACTTCCTCAAGTGATCGAGGCTCATCATACTAAATCCAATCTCTAAATGCTAATGGAAAACCACTGAAAATCATTGATCTTTAGCCTTATCATCTTTAATATATGATACATACCTCAATAACTCTAGGAACTTAGTCATTTACTCTTCATCTGTCATCGATCCCATCTTTAGCTCATAAAATTCCTTGGCCTTACTGTCATAGTATTGTTCTGACGAGTACTTCTTCTTGAAAATCCTCTTAAACTCATGCCAACTCAAGTACTCTTTCCTACGTCTCATACCCACTTTACATCTTCCCACCAGATATATTCTTTACCTCTCAGGTTGAAGATAACTCCTCTGGCCTTCATATTATCTATGTAATTATGCAACTCAAAGAACTTATTCATCCCAAGTATCCAAGCCTCTGCATCTTATGACTTCTTCACATTTCCATTAAAAGTAGGTGTCTTTTATCTCTTAAATTCATCTAGAAAGTACTGCCTACCACTCCTCCTATAAGGATGACAACAATGACGATCACAATGCTTATTAGAACTAGAACTAGAGTAGTACCTATGTCCATCACCTCTCCTATCTGGAGTATCCAACAACCTTCCATCTCCCACTGTGTCATCTCTATTTGACCTGTGACCACCGTTAGACCTACTTCCATATGCACCATTAGTTTTGTCTTCCTATCCATGGCCGATTTGAAGTGGTCCATGTTGCTGCAATTCTGACAAACTCTGAAGGAGTATTACAATAACCTCTGCTTGTTTCTCTCCTACTTGTATGATTCTGTCATTGTTCACCTTACAAATCCTTATTTATTCCTTCAAGCTTCTCAATGTGTCTACTAAGTTAGAAGAGTGTCCAACACGATGCTGCTCATTTGATTCACAGGGAGAATCTTTGTAGTGTACCATCTTGCTAGTCATTTTTATCTCTTTCTTGCAAGGCATACTATGTTAGCTAAACCAAATCACAATAAACCAACATACCTTAGCATAATTCGGGGAGGATATCTCATCTCCGAGATCATCCAAATTAGCTTAATACATGCACAAACATAATCCTAACATCATATATACATATAATACATAAGCATATAGCCATGTAACCATCATTCTAGCTAAAGTCCACTCATCAATGCATGACCATATTAGTTACACATACCATGACCTCATGCATGACAATAAAAACCATACCAATGTACACTGAAAATATGCAAGCATAAACAACATGTAACAAATCATACACTCATGACGACACGCTTCACAAAAATAACATCCTCTTTCACATGGCGAATTTTTGACACGGTGCATATGCAACAAGCATATAGAACACATGATTATTAACACACGTGCAACCGACATGAATGCATGACCAACACACATCGCCCATCCAGTCCAAGGGGTGAACCATGCTTTGATACCACTCTATGGTATCATATATGACCCAAAGAGAGAGAAACCTGCTCTGATACCACTTTGTAACACCCTCATCCCACATCTGCCCAAGTGTTACCGGGAAAAGTTTCTATTTAGAACTGCTCTATCCCACTAAGGTGTGACAGCTTCCTTAGAAACAAACAGAGAAAAACTACTTTTGTATTTCCTTTATGAACTATAGATAGAGAGGAATAGAAAGAACCAACCTGTGTCTTGCGCTAATCCTTTGATCCAATCCCTCTCTTCTTTGATAGTCTCCAGCTACCTGCTCCCTTACTTGCCCAGCTTCACGAAGTACCTGTAAGATCACAAAAGAAGAGAACTATACAAAGACATAGATCTATATCCATAAACAACCTAGGATCAGATTTAAGTTAACCACACAAAATTTAACAAGCATCAATGATACAAAAGCATGGAGGAAAACTCAAATAGTTTTTATTGATAAACAAGAAAAGATCCAGGAGGAGTTACAACCAGTGGTTCCGACCCAGCATCAACCTCCCAGCAAAGAAGCCCCTCTTCACCTCAAACAAAGCATAAATCACCCAACAATCTGATGTTTGTCTCTAGAAACCAACAACAATTCCTTACAATATGCAAAATTCCAGCCTCTGGATCTCTGGGATGAGGGATCCATATATAGATATCTGTAAGGAAGATGAGTCAGCTTGTGATTTGATTAGTGTCTTCTCTCTGTCAGTTCTTGCTTCCACTTGGAGACTGAAGGCCTCTTACTCATCCTTGGTCGAATTCAGTGAGGCAAGTGTCACAGGAGAAGATTCTGGAAGCTTCCATTGTCTCTCCACCTTGCGGAATGACACTGCCATTTGTCATTTCTCGCCCATCGCACCCCACAGAAGGGACTTTTGAAATGCAACGCACCCTCACAGTGTATTTAGGTGCAATGCAACGCACCTAGCCAGTGGAGCAGCTGAAATGATCCTGTTTTGACCAATTCTGAGCAGTTTCTGGTGGAGAACTTCTGGGAGAAGCTGTAATCTGTTGACCTTGTTCCTTTAGGGGTTAGAAAGAAACTTTTAGGGACTTAGGAGCCCTTGGTTTATGGACATTTCATGCTTGGAGTTGTAGGGTGCAAAAATGTCTATAACAGTTGCCCCCTAAAGTATGAGGCCGTTAACCTTTTGGTGTCGGGTGAAATGCTTTATTATGAGGATCCGAAGTTCTTTCAATGCTGGGAGGAGACCTGTAATAAGATACAATACAATACATTATCTTCAGACTGTTTTCATGATCTAGCTGAGGCGGGCATTCCCATGCTCAGCTTTATAAATTCATTTCCATGTACATAGGACAGACAATCGTCTGAGTGTAGACCGATGATTCTGGTAGAGCCATCATCCTTTTGAGTGGATGATTATCTGTGCAGCAATGATGTACATTTAATGTCTTTATTTCCCTGAATATATATCGCAGCCCGGATGGATGAAACTAGATCCGAGGTCTTCAATCTCGTCCGATCTTCACTCGAAGTACAAGTTGATCCATGTGAGAAATGTTCTGAAGTCAAAAATGGAAAGACATCGCTTGATTACCTGTCAATGATGTAAACTGTTAACAAGCGCGAGAGGAATCACCGATAATGATAAGGATCCTCAAGGTACTGCAGTACAATTCACGTGGTGTGAATAAAGGACTTGGCGTCCAACACCACGCAAAATCTTTCGGTCGAAGGCCATTAACGTAAACCTGTCACCGGAAGTGAGAAACTTGCCATTCAGGCATGCAAGCTTCAAAGCACTGAATGGGGTGTTCCTAGATCAACTTCTTGGATAATGAGATGATGTCGACAAGAAGTGATCTGTCACAGGAGGGCCTTAATGAATCCCACATCAATGACACAGAACGGAGCAAATGATTTTGATGGAGGTGAAAACGATCTGGTGATATAAGGTTCAGGGTGACGGTCATGAAAGAATGGAGTATAATGTATGGTAGTGGGTGAGACACAGGTGACTTCTCTAGATGACTTCTCTTGAACATATCGGCGACACTGATGTGATGGATTGGTAGCATTAACCCCAAATGTGGATGGTATGGCGTGACCATGGTGATGTGACCGGTGAATGAAACAACCCAACCCGACTCAGACATGGAGTGGAAGTGTCATGTTCAAGAGCGACTTGCTACCAACAAAGTTTCTTTGAGTTTTCTTCCCAATTTTTCCCCGGTCATTGCTGACCAGTACCTCTTTATTTTTGTCAAGCTTGAGGAGGATAACATATGCTTGTTCTATAATTTTTCCTTCGGGCAAACCCATCGCTATGTTTTAATGAGCCTAGCGATAGTGAAACTCGTTCTCGTCTAAAGACAAGTTTGTCGCTATTAATCTTTTTAACGAGTTTAACGACAAAGATAACTCGGTCCTTTTCAATTTTAGAGAGTCTGAAAAGGAACATAAAGGTAACTCCAAAATTCCTTTTTCGTCATCTAATCCCTTAAGTCCGAAAAAGTATAAAACAATACAGAAGGGATGAATTTTCGATAGTTTTAACGAGCCGAACAAAACAAGCGCTCGATCTTTTTGTGTAATAATCCCTCAGGTCCAAAAAGATTAAAATCTAGAGGAGGGATAGCACTTCCTGTCCCTTTAACGAGCTGGAGGGGCCAATGGCTCGGCAATCTTTTCATATTTTACGAGTCAGTTGAAAAGAACTTAAAGGAGACTCGTCTTTTGAGGAACGAGTGATAAAACGGGTAGCAACTGATTCCAGGTAAGGTTTGGAACTTTCCAATCACGGCAGTGTCACAAGGATGGCTAGTGAAATCACTCTTCACAGTTGTTCCTCAAAATGGGTAAACAATCAAATGGAGGTGAATGATCGGCCAATGAAAAAGTGGAGGTGACGGTGTAAACATGACCAAGGATTTAATGGCTGAAGTACTACATTCACGATGGTTATTTACGGGGGAATAGTTCATTTTTAATGAGCTTAAATGCGGGTGGAAACATTTGCTCATGTCTTATGTTTATTTTTTAACGAGCTTGAACTATGTGCTAAAACTGCTCGATTAATCCAGTCGTATGATAAGAATCTCTCATATAAAAACGACAACTTTTAGAGTTTTTCCCCACATCCTTTCTTTATGCAAGTTAGGAGACGAACAATCCTACGAGTTTAAAGGGTTAGAGGTCCTATAAATTTAAAAAATAAATAGTCGCTCTTCGCTTGCACTCCAAAAGGTTTGCATGCCCCCAGGTATAAAATAGAGTTTCAATGTTACCCCTTCTTTAGTCTGTTAAAACATTTGTTTTACCGAGAGAGGCCTACCTCTTACAGGTTACCCAAAGATTGTTCTATTCACAGCGCAAACAAAACACTTCTTCGGCGATGTCTACCGAAATAAACAAAGGTGAGCGGATGGTATGGCGTGACTGTCCCTGACATAACTTTGACAAGAGGATCTTGTTCCAGTCCAACTCCCCCTTCCAATCACGGACGGGAGTACGGAGGTCATATTCTCTCGCGGAAACCTACCTTATACCCGAAGTTTTCCTGTCGAAGCAGACCAGGATGCATGCCCCCTGGGTTTCAGTCATGTCTCCCTGAATCACTCGCACTCATCGGGTGGACGGACTGGAGATTGAGACATTTCTTGCATGAAAATACCATTCAGGGATGGTATATGACGATTTGCTATGCGTGATCCGGGAAATGAAAGCTGGTCTACGAGCTTGACCACTCTTCCTTCGTGCGGAAAACACATTACTCTAAAGAGTGAGGAGACAATTGCTCCCATGTAATAAATATAGTCTCGTCCAAGGAGTAGATTGTAATCCAGGGGTCCTTGAACTACCATCACGTTCATGTGAACGGTTTTCCCTCTCAATGTTATGGGCACATTGGGAAGGATCCTTAACGGTCGACTGGTTCCTTTATCAAAGCCTGTCAGATTTCTCATCTCAGGCAAAAGCGATGGCGAACCAAGCGCTTTCCAAGCAGTCGAGGAAAGGATACTCACAGAAGCCCCCTCATCTATGATGGTACCAGCCATAATCATTCTATATATTTGAACAATAATTTGGAATGGTACACTAGCTGGTAAACGGGGTCTTCCTAGTTGATTCCAGTCAAAGGAGACAACTAGGTTGCTTGGAGGTGGGACCGAATAGACGGCCGGGTACGACTCTGACGAACTTCCTTCCTGTGGTAAAGGAACGGGTGAATTGCCCCCATGTTCGTTGGAGTCTGTGTTTATGAAGAGAATTTGGACGGTGTCATCCTTGTTTTCTTCAATGACTGTATCATCTGAAGATGAAACCTCTGAAGGCAAGACCGGGTCAACTGCCGCCTCGACCTTTTGACTTTCGTCTGGTATGGATTCAGATGGTTTATCTTCAATGATAGGTGCTTCAGCCGACCACCTGAGCGGGCCAGCCAGATTTTCAACTGGTGACGGACTCGGCAAGAGTTTTTTATATCCAGGAGGAAGTCGTGACGGTGAAACCGGACGATCGTCCAAAACTCTTTTAGCCTCGTCTAAGAAGGGAAAACGGTGGACGGCATGATCACCTTCGCACAACTTACAAGGAAATCTATATATCCTGGGGCTTCACTTTCACTAGTTGACGGTGTGTTTTCAACATGATCATCAGAGGTTGACGACACCGGGTTGTGCAAATGGGGAGACCAGTCCCTTAAGATCCGAGGGATGCAAGGACAATCTCTGTGATAGTGGTCTCCCTTGCAAATGAAACATGGTGATTTAGGCCTGGTCGGTGCAGTGTGTGGATTTTCGTCAGACGACACTCGTTTGCCCCCATTCGCTTTTGGCTCCTTCTTCTTCTTCTCTTTCTTCTTCTTTTCCTTCTTCTCCTTAGGTACTTGACTTTTGGCTTTAGTAGCCCCATCAAGCGAAGAGGAAGGAGGAGAGGAAGAATTAGAGGAAGTAGAAGGTTGGTGGGCAACTCTGGACTCGTCTAATTGTTGATTCGATTGTTCAGGAATAGTGGTGTTCTGAACGACAGAGGTTGAGAAGAGCCATACAGGTAAACCAATTGTCAGTCTTGGAAGCGACAATGTGGCCATATGGGGTGCACCAACATCTCCCCAAGAGGAGAAGGGACTAGGATTGTTGTTGGGAAAAGTATCCAATACGGAATGACCCTATCCCACTCTAAGGGTGATAGTACCTCAGCAACAACCGAATGCAAAGCTATTCAAGATTACTTCTTTATGAGATGTAAGAGAGAGGAGGAAGAGATCCACTAACCGTTATCTTCCGCTAATGATTGATCCAATCTTCCCTCTTTGCTGCTTGCTCCCAGCTCCTTGCTCTTTCACTGGCCCAGCTACACAAAGATCCTGCAAAAGCACAAGAAAGGGAAACTACAAGAAGCATACATCCATAATTGATTCAAGGATTAAGATAAATCAAATATACAAGCATCAATACACCATTCAGATACATGCATATAGAAGAACCTCAAATACTTTATTAATGGAAGAAGTAAAGTTCTGAGAGTGTTACAACCATAAGAGGCCCAATCCAGCAACACCTCCCAGCAGAAAGAAATCTCCTCTTCACCTCCTTCAAAGCAATCACCCAATAGTTCTATGCACAAACCAACAACACTTCCTTACATTCACAAAATTCCAGCCCCTTTAGACCTCATGAGAGAGCTCTATATATAGGAGTTTTTGGAGAAAGGATGAGTCAGCTCGAGGCTGGCATGAAGCTGACTAGTGTCCTCTCCCACTTCAGTTATACTTCAGTTCTTGAGTCCACTTGGAGTTTCTTGCTTCCACTTGGAGATCTAGATCCTCTTACTCATCACAAGGCGAATTCCTTGATCCAAGTGTCATTTTGGAAGCTTCCTGGGCATTTGACACCTTGCAGAATTACTGTGCCACTTGGCCAATCTCGCCCAGCGCAGGTAGCCTTCATTTCTTTTGACATTCAGCACAGGTACAGAGTGGAGCAGTTCACATTCATCGCAGATGCTCAGTGGAGCAGCTGACATGATCCAGAAATAGCTTGTTTTTGAGTGTTTTCAGGTGGAGAACTGATTTTCAGTGCTGTGGTTTGCTGACCTTGTTCCTCTAGGGGTAGGAACAACATGTTTAGGGACTTTGGATCCCTTAGATTATCGACATTTCATGCTTCATGCTGTTAGGCACAAAAATGTCTATAACAGTTTCCCCCTAAAGTATGAGGTCGTTTATCGGGTGAAATGCTTTATCAGGAGGATCCGAAGTTCATTCAATCGCTGAGAGGTGCCCTGTAATAAAATACAATACAATACATTATTTTTCATTCTGCTTTCATGATCTAGCTGAGGCGGGCATTCCCATGCTCAGCTTTATAAATTCATTTTGGTACATAGAACAGACGATCGTCTGATGGTAGACTGATAATTCTCTGCTGAAATTATCATCCTTTGAGTAGGATGATCATCTGCTGCAATGATGTACATATCAAATGTCTTTATATCCTGAATATATATCGCAGCCCGGATGGATGAAACTAGATCCGGGGTCTTCAAACTCGTTCGATCTTCACTCTAAGTACAAGTCGATCCATGTGAGAATTGCGCTGAAGTCGAACATGGAAAGACATCGCTTGATTACCGGTCAATAATGTAAACCGTTAACAAGCGCGAGAGGGATCACCAATAATGACAATGATCCTCAAGGTACTGTAGTACAAGTCACGTGGTGTGAATAAAGGACTTGGCGTCGAACACCACGCAAAATCTTCTGGTCGAAGGTCATTAATGTATACCTGTCGCCGGAAGTGAGAAACTTGCCATTGAGGCATGCAAGCTTCAAAGCACTGGGGGGGGATTGTTCCTAGATCAACTTCTTGGATAATGAGCTGAAGTCGACAAGAAGTGATCTGCCAAAGGAGGGCCTTAATGAATCCCACATCAGTGACACGGAACGGAGCTAATGATTTTAGTGGAGGTGAAAACAATCTGTGAAATATGATTCAGGGTGGCGATCATGGGTGGATGAAGGATAATATATGGCAGTGGATGGGACACGGTTGACTCTTTCTGAACAACATCTCTTGAACATATAACGACACTGATGTGATGGATCGGTAGCATTACCCCAAATGTGGATGGTTTGGCGAGGACCATGGTGATGAGACTGGTGAATGAAAACAACCCAACCCGATGTGATACGGAGGACAGAGTGTCATGTTCAAGAGCGACTTGCTACCATTAAAGCTTTGAGGTTCTCCCAATTTTTCCCCAGTCATTTCTGACCAGTACCTCTTTATTTTTGTCAAGCTTGAGGAGGATAACATATGCTTGTTCTATAACCTGCCCTTCGGGCAAGCCCATCGCTATGTTTTAACGAGCTTAGCGATAGGGAAACGCGTTCTCGTCTAAAGACAAGTTTGTCGCTATTTAATCATTTTAACGAGTCTAACGACAAGGAAAACTCGGTCCTTTTCATTTTTAGAGAGTCTGAAAAGGTACAGAAAGTTAACTCCAAAATTCCTTTTTCGTCATCTAATCCCTTAAGTCCGAAAAAGTATAAAACAATACAGAAGGGATGAGTCTTCGATAATTTTAACGAGCCGAATAAAACAAGCGCTCGACCTTTTTGTGTAATAATCCCTCAGGTCCAAAAAGATTAAAATCTAGAGGAGGGATAGCTCTTCCGGTCGCTTTAACGAGATGGAAGGCCAAAACTCGGCAAACTTTTCATATTTTACGAGTCAGGAGAAAAGAGCTCAAAGAAGACTCGTCTTTTGAGGAACGAGTGATAAACAGGGATAGCAGTAGATTCCAGGTACAGGTTGGAATTTTCCAATCACGGCAGTGTCACAAGGATGGCTAAGTGAAATCACTCTTCGCAGCTGTTCCTCAAAATGGGTAAACAATCATATGGAGGTGAACGATTGGCCAAATGAAATGGAGGTGGCGGGTGTAAACACGACCAAGGCTTTTTATGGCTAATAAATTTACGATCACAGTGGTTATTTACCGAGATGGGTTCATTTTTTAATGAGCTTGAAGGCGCCAAAACACTGCTCAATGCTTATGTTTATTTTTTAACGAGCATGAACTATGACGCTAAAACTGCTCGGATCTCGTTTTTCTATTTTTTAACGAGCATAAATTCCGCGGTAAAACTGCTCGATTATATGGTCAAATTTTGATTTTTTACCATTACTAGCTTTTCTCTGTTCAAATATAGTACTGCTTTTTCAATTGCTGCAACAAACTTCGTTAGAAATGAATAATATTTGCATGAAAATGAGATTATAACCCTAATATTTCACTTTAAACTGTGTAAAAAGCCAGTAAAAGGTGTTTTTACCTCTCATTTACCATTTCATTTGCATTTGGTTTGTTGGAGCTCTGGAGGTGCCTCTTCCCCCTTGATTTTCACCAGCTGATTCCGGGAGATTCTGCGGACGATTTTCGGCGCCGTCTGGACCAGGTAGGAGCTAAACCCTAGCTCTTTCTTTTCATGGTTTCATTTTCCTATTTTTTGCCTGTTTTCCGGTCTTTCTGAGCCCCTGGGGTTTTGCCAGGGCGCCCTAGGATCAGCGCAGGTTTCCCTTTCGAAACCTGCGCTGAAGGTCAAGCTGCCTTAAGGCAGCCTGACCCTCAGCGCAAGTGGGAGACTTCCTGCCTGCGCTGGGCTCAAAAAGACTGAGTTTTAAGGTTATTTTTGATGATTTTTTCGCCAGTTTTTCATCAAATCAGGAATTCACTCTTTCTCTTGTTTGTTTTGCAGGGAACCTTGAACAAAATGTCCCTTACATGGCGAGAACGATAACATGAAGAGGAGGACATGATTGCCCTCCATGACCCAGTCACGGTGAACGCGCTGCGAAACTGTGGTCTGCTGAAGTTCTTCCGTATCTCTAGCATGAGAGCACATATTTCTTTACTGCAGTATATGCTTGACGCTTGGGATCCTGTTAACCAAGTGTTCCAGATTAGGGGGAAGACCATCCCCTTGACCATAGAGGACATGTACTTCTTGACTGGGTTGTCAAGATGAGGTGCCCCCATTTCCTTATCAGGTACGACCCGGGGGACTGATTCCACCAGAGATTATGTCCGCCAGTATTGTAGGGAAGGTTCTCAGCCGAGCAGAGATGGCAAGATTGTTATCCGTGAGATTACCGATCGGGCTCTCAGGTCCATTCTGTTCACTATTGGTAGGATGGCCGGCAGCGCAGCTCTACATGTTGCCAACAGGTCTTATATGCAGCACGCCTTGGAGTGTCTCCAACCGAAAGTATTCAACTGGTGTGATGCAGTACTTGTTCAGATGAAAAGTCAATTGACCAAGGTAAAGGACGGGAAGCTGAAGAACTTTGGATTTGGTTCTATTCTGACTGCCTTCGCCTTGGAGAAAATCCCAGTGATGCAGCCTCAGTACATCATACTTGACTTGCCTTCTCCGACCGAGCCACACATGCAGAGGTGGGTTGACCACATGTCTAGGCATGCAGGTCAACCTCAGATTACTTTTACTGAGGCCTTCTTTAGGTGGTTCGAGCGCCAGGAGATGGCGTTTTCTGAGTATCCATATGTGGGTATGGATTTCCGAGGTGATCCAGATTTGGTGCTACCGGATGGCGAGCAGTGGGGTGCCATTGGTAAACTCTTTGACCATACTACTGTTCATTGTTCTTATTCATAATGTTGTCGTGCTTTATTCTATCAAGACTTTTAATTGTACTCTTGGGTGTATGCAGATATTGGTCCTGTTCGTCCAGCAGTTCGTCCGAGATCGCCAGCTGCTGCCCCGGCAGGGGAGCCTGCTAGGAGAGTTGTTATTCGCGATCTTGACGACACCGAGACCCTTACAGCTGTGCAGGAGCAGGTTGAGAACCTTACTCGTGGCCTTCCGGATGTACAGATTGACGAGTTACCTTTACAGATGCAGCGGCATACCATTGGTGTGCCTAGACGATGGACTCGTCTCTTGCGCATGATTGCACAGGCCGTGACGTACTATCATGAGCACCACTAGGCTAGGGTGCCCCCTAGCATCTTTTTGAGTTTTTAGGTCATATGACCAATTTTGTCTTGGTTACAGAACATTATGTGTGAACTTATATAAACAGCTTATATATTTTGATTTTCGGGTTTTATTCTGTTTGAGTTATATGATCCATATGTACAATCATTAATGATGTGTCCTTTTTATAAATTTTGCAAATGTCTATCTAACACATAGTTTGCTAATGAGTCAGTTAATGTGTTTAAGTTTCTTGAAATATGTTGATATTGAATTGAATCAAATCGTCTTTCCAAGATCTTAACCCTTAGGAACATGCGATAAATAGCTGGATTGCGAATAGAATATATACCATTGAGTTGTAGTATTACGAGCTGTGAGTCTAGCTTGACAATTAGTCGGCGTATGCCATGTGTGATGGCATCAGAGAGTAGTTCTATCAACGCGCTGTACTCAGCGATGTTATTCATTGATTGCCCAATACATACACCTCTGAAACTTACTAACTCGCCGCTTGGATCAAAAATGGCCCAGGCTGCGGAGGACAGGTTCCGCGAACTACGACTCGCTCCGTCGGCATACCCAACACATGTCTCCAGAAGGTTCGACATCTGCAAGGGAAAAAGGTGGATCACTCGACCAGAACAAACACTTTAGCGAAAACAAAATACAACAAAAGCACGCAGGTTACTATTTAAGCATAGTAACGCTTGAGGTACAACCCATTGCGGGGCTGCGCCAGTGGAATTCCATCGTAATCCATTAACTCGTAGGCTCCTTTTGCTAACACCCTTTTAGCAATATAGGGGCCCATCCATAAGGACTTGAATTTTCCTGCTCCCAATTTATCGGATTCTTGGTCATAAAGCAAGACCAAATCACCCTCTGAGAAGACACGGGGTTTGACATTTTTGTCGAACTGAGCCTTGACTCGTTTCTTATGGGCCTCGTTAGCCAAAGCGGCGTCACGACGGGTTTCATCCAACTGGATTAATTCCAAGAAATGAGCCTCTTCCTCTGAAGTTCCGGGGAGGAGGTCGATTGCGAGTTTAAGCGACGAAATTTCGCACTGGATTGGCAAGACTGCTTCCAGGCCATACACCAGTTGAAAAGGTGTGAACCCAGTTGCGTTCTTTACCGAGGTCCGGTAAGCCCACAAAGCTGAGTACAGGATCAGGTGCCATCTTCTTTTATGAACCCCGATCATCCTTTGCAACATACGCTTTAGGACCTTGTTGATTGCCTCAACTTGTCCGTTGGCTTGCGGATAATATGGGGTAGAGCTGTCGTGAGATAGCCCTAGCTTGGCAGCTAATTCGACCATCATGTGATTGCAAAAATGCGATCCATGATCTGTAACTATAGCCTGTGGTACGCCGAACCTGGCGACTACATGATTGAAAAAGAAAAGGGCAGCTGTTTCACCAGTGTTATCCAATGTAGGCATCGCCTCGGCCCATTTGGTAAAATAGTCAACAGCGACTATAATATACCCATGCCCCCCGGTCGAGGTGGGGTTACATTGCATGAAATCGATGCCCCACTTGGCGAAGGGCCCAACAGCGACTATCGGCTGCAAGGGTGCGGGTGGTCGTCTGGTTTTGCTATCAAAGATTTGACAAGCATGGCAACTTCTGACTGCGGTTATGCAATCTTTGAACATGGTTGGCCAGAAGTATCCTGCTCGTAAGATTCTTTGTGCTGTTGCATATCCAGACTGATGCCCCCCACACGCGCCTGAATGACAATCATTCAGGGCTTTTTCGGCCTCCTCATGGGTAAGGCACCTCCTCAGAACTGTATCGACACCACGACGGTAAAGTGTATCACCGACGATCATGTAGTCTTTGGCTTGGTATCGTATACGTTTTTGTTATGAGCGAGAGGTGTTAGGCCTGAACTTTTGGGTTTGGAGATAAACTATGATATCTCCATACCACTCATTGCTTACAGATATCAGAAACAAACTTTCGTCCACGATTGACTCTTCCGATGTTTCATCGTTGGATGATGATGGGAGATCGCACAATAATTCTGCGAAAACTAGAGCTTTCTTTGATTTGGATTTTACAAAATCCCAGATCAAACTCTTGAAGGATCGCTATCCATTTTGAATACTTTCCCCCCAGCAACTGTCGCGACAGTATATAAGTCATGGGGTTGCAATCTGACAAGATGGTCGTTTTCCGAAAGAGGACATAATGTCGAAACCTTTGAATCGCTTGAACAGCTGCAAGCGCTAGTTTTTCAACATAAGAATATTTACTTTCTGTATCGTTTAAGTTTTTACTTAAATAATAGATAGGATGTTCTATTCCATCGACTTCTTGAACTAAAACCATCGCAATGGTCGTATCCGCTGCAGCTAGATACAGGTTAAAATCTCTTTGATAGTCCGGGGCGTACATTAATGATGCTTTTACTAGACAATCTTTCAGAGCATCAAAGGAAGCTTGCACCACCTGGTTCCAGACAAAAGGTATATCCTTTTTCAAAAGACGAGTATAACCTTTAGCAAGTTCTGCGTAATTCGGAATGAACCTTCTCAGAAAGTTTGCTTTCCCTTGGAGTTTCTGAATTTGAAGCAAATTTGAAGGTGGAGGCAAATTAATGATTGCCTGAACCTTATAGGGGTCGAGACGAATCCCATCTTTAGAGACTACAAAGCCAAGTAAATGACCAGAACCGACGCAAAACACACATTTGTGCGGATTGAGTCTTATCTTGTAGTGTCGGCAACGTAGAAATATCGCTCTTAAATGCTGCGGATGATCAGTCCACTTTCGCGAATGAGCCGGAAGATCATCGAGATAAGGTTGAACAATGTTCTTGATGTCATAGAAGGCATAATTCATTGCCCTCTGAAACGTCGCCCCTGCGTTCTTTAAACCAAAGGGTAATTTTCGATAAGCGAATGTGCCCCACGGACAAATAAATGCAGTCTTTGACTGGTCCTGTGGGCGGATATTTATTTGATTATACCCAGAAAATCCATCCATAAATGAAAAGATTTCGCATCCGGCGCATTCATCAATTATCTTGTCGATGAAGGGTGTAGGGTAGTTGTCCTTCGGACAAGCTTGGTTTACATCCCTATAATCAACACACACTCTAATCATCCCTTGTTTTTTCATAACAGGGACAATATTCGATACCCAATCGGTTAGAGGAACCGGGTAGATGAATCCAGCATGGAGAAGTTTTTCAACTTCTGCCTTAATGGCAGCGGCTTTCTTCGGGTGCACTTGCCGAAGCCGTTGTCTTACTGGTTTGACATCAGGATACATTTTAATTTCATGTTCAACTATACTCGAGTCAATGCCTGGCATTTCATCATATGACCAGGCAAAGACATCTCTAAATTCACGAAAAAGAGCGTTATATATTTCCAGTTCTGAAGGGGAACAACCTTTGCCGACATAAATATTCTCTACAACATCTGTTTTAGTCGAGATATTTATGGCTATAGTCTCCTCAATATTGGATAGGTTTCGCTTGGAATCCACCGTATTTACAGTATTCGTTAGGAACTCAAATACTGAAGGGTGATAAAGGTCACTTTGAGTATCTTCTTCATATTCCGGAAGAAGGGAACGATGGTGGTGATCATTCCATGGTGCCCCCTCAATCATCATTGATTGTAAGATTCCTTCGTCAGTCCCATGTACTTTCGACCAAGGATCTAATGGGGTTCCATATTCTCTAGATCTATCTACCCAAACGCTTGATGAGCGTTGATTTGGGCTCGCCTCCCATGCTTGAAACATTGATTGCTACAATATTTCTAAAGGGCTTGGGGGCAAAACCATTGAATGATCCATGTTGACCTTCGTGGAAGATATCATGTTGCAGGTTGCTACAAACGGTACATTTCCTGTATAAATAGGAGGTGGTAGCGCGAAAGTTCCCATCAATGTGGGGTCTTTCAATAATCCTACTCCGATATCTTGAATTGAATGGTTGCTCTCATGGATCATGGGAATGCTTCCTGTAACTTGTGAACCATTAGGGAGGAAATTCTGTTGGTCGACGATCGTAATCCCTCCTTCAAACGGGAATGCGATCTTCCTAAAATAAGTCGACACGACAGCTGCCATGGCATAAATCCATGGTCTACCTAGTAGGATGTTATAGTCAAGATTTCCATCAATGACTTCTACATCAATTTCTACTGTTTTTCCTCCTAGTTCAACTTTCAAGTTATTAAGGATACCGTAAGGGGTATAAGTCCTTCCGTCGAAAGCTTTTAATGTCGTCGAAGATCGCGACAAGGTTGGAGATCCTAAAGTTTTCCAGCAACTCATTGACATAATACATGTCGAGGCTCCCTCATCAATTATCGTTCTGTGAACAGTTTTGTTGAGTGCTTTCACTTGAATAAGGAAAGCTAGCTGAGCTGGTAACTGAGGATCATATCCCTTGTGATCAAAGGATACAAGATTGGAATCCTTAGGATCAACCCCACCAATTGCCGATAACAATGCCTGCCTTTGAGTTGGACAATTTTGTAGCACTTCAAGAGTCGACATAGCGGATGGCGATTGGGCCAAATCTTCCACTATATTATAATGCTGCGCCGCTTTGGCGCGAGGATTAAATGTCGACTTGTGTACTACACCCTTCGGCGGTTTTATTGTTAATTCAGGGATGGTGGGCGTTACAACTTCTGTCGAAGTTGTTGTCGAACTACTTGGTTGATCTTTACCTTTTTCGTTTGACACCTGAGGATTCCCATAATCTTTGTTCCTTGTCGAAATCAAAGCATCATTCTGCTGTTTCGAAACCGACAACATAAGGACTTGCGACGGGGAAGCATTTCCACTATCAACCAGATTTTGACCTGGGTTGGGAAACGAATCAGTTAACACAGCTGATGTTTGGGAACTTTTAAAGAACCTCTTTAACTCAGCTTTGAATGGGCAATTCTTTGTGTTATGATCCTTATCATCACATATTAGACATGGATAATTTTGTTTCCCTTTGCCAGGAGGGTTCGAAGAATTTTTTCCAGGGGATGACTCACCCTGTTTCTTCTTCTTCCCTTTGTTTTGTTTCTTCTTGCTTCCTGGTTGATTGGTTTCTTTGCTTTTATCTTCTGATACAGCATTTACTTCCGAAGCAAGAATTTCTTCTTTTGCATTTTGATCCGAATTCTTACGGGCTTTCTTTGACGAAGCCTTTATCGATTTCGCGTTTGCTGTGCCAATCACGCCATCACCGGCATGAGAGTCACTATTTGATTTAGGAGGGGGAGGAATTGAAAATTCCGGTCTAGGGGCGTCAGGTATTTTGTCATAGAGTGTGCCGGACTGAGTATAAACTAAGTCCAAATACTGCGCACAAATAATAACTTGCTCCTCTGTTACGACTCCCCCCTTGGCCACATCTTCCGTAATAGCCGGAAGTAACGACTTTATAAACCATTCAGCTAATAGCTGATCGGGAACATATGTTTTCACCATCCTACGACGACGACGCCACTCATGTATATGATCAGATATATGGGTAGCAGCTGTCTGTTTGAAGTTGGTTAATATTTTTGTTCCCGTTTCATACCTTATCGGTAATTGAAAGTGGGTTAAGAAAGTCGTGGCTAGGGAACTAAAGTTGTAGAAAGAGGCTCTTGGCAATTCAATATACCATTTAGCCGCTGGACCTGTCAATGTCCTCTGAAAAAGGCGAAGTCTTATCGAATCGTCGTTAAGGGTGTTCGACGAACACCACAGATGAAAAGTCATCACGTGATTCGACGGGTCTTCACCTTGATTTCCATTGAATTTAGGAATGTCAGATGGAAGTTTATGAGGAATCGCTGGCCACCAAGGGGCATAAGCAATTGGATCGTTGGTTAAACGGTGTAAATCGGGTAACTCTAAAGTTGCCACGAATGGTAACTGTTGATTCAGGTTAGGCGAAGCGTAACCAGGGTAAGATGGAATCGCTTGAGCAGTGGGCCTTTGCATACCAGCATAATGTAATTGATGTTGGTATGACTGATACGGTTGGTGGACTTGACCACTGTAAAGTGGTTGGTTTTGACCGTTTTGGATATACGGTTGTCCACTATTCGCAAAGATCTGCTGCTCAGAACCTTGGTACACTTGCTGGAACTGCGGTTGTTGGTATTGTACAAGCCATGGTTGTGACGCTATGTTCTGTTGCGCCATGCTAACCATTGGACCAAGGTGTGGGGTAATTGTACCCGTTTGTACTTGTGTCGTCCCACCAATTGGCGATTGTGGTTGTGACCCATGGTCAAGCGACTGTTGCATTACAACCTGAGAAATCTGAGGTTGACATGTAACAGGTATCGCTTGAACTTGCGACACGGTTACAATAGCCGGTGTGGTTGAGATGTTCGTCACAGTTACACACTGTTGCATAGAATATACAATCCTTGGTTGTTGAGGTAGCATAGGTACCCAACTACTTGATGCAATTCCAGTATAACCTAAATACTGTTGAGAACTGCCATATGGGTATCCTCCCGGAGGAGGTAATGAAAGGGCATACTGCCCCCCATATGGTAGCAATCCGGAACTCAGAGGGATTGTCAGTCCTTGAGGACTAGATGGCCCAAATTGACCTCCATGAGGATCAATCTGTCGAGTTTCAACATAAGAATTACCGGGTATTACTCCGGATGAACAAACTGGAACAGACCATACTGTCGAAATAGTCCCTTGGTGGACTCCTTCTAGCTGTTGAGAGATAGTTGGGACAGCTGGTATGCCGGCAAACATCGCTGGAGTGACGGCAGGGGCTTCTGCTGTCGCTGTGTCATTTGACACAGTCCTAGATGATGACGGTTGTTCAGACATTTTAAGTCTATCCAATAGATTGCCTAGCGATTCTACAGGGACTTCCACTTGTGGTGGATTAACCTCTGATGAAGGAAATAGAGTGACCCCGACTCCAAAATGAGTTGGAGTACTTGCTTGCGGATCCTCTGCAATTTCCTCTATCGCAATCAAACCTGGTGGAAGAGGAAGACCGTCAGGTCCGTAAAATATTTCTGGTGCCGAAGAAGTGGTTGCTTCGACAGTGACAGTTGTTTGAGGAACAAAACTTTCTGGACCGGTTACAGATGGAACTGGTTCAATTACACAAGTATTTGCCCCCAGACTAGGATCAATATTACTGTCCTTCTGTGGCTGTTGAACTTCTTCTATAGAGGCAGGGTTTCCAGAAATGTAAGGAGTAACCGGAACCTCGGATGCAGTTGGAACACTTGTTCTAACTTTCAAAGGAGATTTTGAACCGGTTAAACGAGTTCGCTTTGCCCGTACTGTTTTCGATTCCGGGGACAAAGACGGTTGACTCGTAAGCCTCCGCGAACGACGGGGTTTCAATTGACTTTCTTCCACGATTGCGGATGACTCGATCAACTAAAATATTAAAAGGGGAAATTTGTGTTTCCGAATTGAATGAATTTTATTAGATGCTTTTAGACACAACTTGCTTTTTCACTTTTTAAGAGTCGAGAAAAAGCTAAAGATGACTCTAGTCTCCTTCGATGTATTAACGAGCCCGAAGTGACAAATGCTCGGTTGGACTTTTTCAGTTATAGAGTTTGAAAAAGGCCAAAAGAAACTGCTCTGGAGATCTAGGCAGAGGGTGTGCCAAACCTTTCGCAAAACCACAGAATACGTTTTACGGTACGAGTGGTCGATCTTCGTGAATGCTGTGTTCACTGCATTGCGATCAGTAGGGCGGCCGACACGGTTTCCTATTGGATAAAGGATTTATTCCTATAGGGGTCTCCCAATATATACGCGACGGTACGTGGGAGCACAAGTCCGTATTAGTGCCACCGACTCTCAGGAGGAATCACCCACCTTCGTCGAGATCAACAGTCACTACGTTTAACGACGCCGGAACACGTCTCTAGCTTAGACCTCTAGATGTTTGCGTTATGTTTCAAAGCATTGTTAGGTTCATTCAATATATTTTAAGTTGATCTTTTTAAAGTTTGCCTTTCAAGGTTCACCACGAGATGTATTGATACAAATTCCTAAATGTAGTCTAAGATGAGAAGCAAGCTTTTTCAATCTTTTCGACTTATGAAAATCTTCACTACTGAGGGAAAAGAGAGACAAAATCTTTTCACACAGATCAAAGAGCACTCGCTAATGCACTTTTTCCCTAAATCAACATACAAGCTTATATGCAAAATGCAAATATGCAGGTATTTCTTTTCTCTTTCTTAATGTTGGCGTAATGCAAAAAGAAAGCTGTTGTATAATTTTGAATTCAATTTCAAGTGAAAGCAAACAAGCTTGTCCAAAATCAAAAGACACCTTAAGATTTACTTGTTTCGACACTAGAAATATATAAACTCAAACCAAATGACGAAAGAAAAAGCTCAATCAACTATGAACAGCAAACAAACTAACTCTTAAGATCAAAACGACACTTTATCACAGGTCTAGATCTAAGAGGCCACAGCAAGACTAGTTCACTTTCGTTATGGGAAACTGTAAATGTACAAGAAATACACAAAGAACAAACACAGTTTCTTTATACAACCGAGGCGAAATAGTGACAAGGAAAGTTGGTTTCAGATAGGCACATTGACTGGTAACAAACAGCAAAAACAAGAGTGAAAACAGGGCAAGAAACAGCAGGAAACCCCAGTAGCACTAGGCAAGACTGGTCCAGCGCAGGTGGGACACTGTCTGTTTGACCTTCAGCGCAGGTAGCCCCTTCGGGAACTGCGCTGAAATGCAGACAGCCTTTGTACAGCCTGCACTGAAGAACGGAACTTTCGTTTCTGGTGGTTTCCGGGTCACAGATTGCTCAAAAATTCACAGTTTTTGCTCAAGTCAGAAGCTATCAGTCAAGGAAACACTAAGGGATGACAAGGAGGATGAAAAGCTATCACTAAGAGCTTATTAGAGTCCTTGTGGATCAGCTCTTCAAATCATAAACTTGCCCAGAAACTGAGCTAGAGTAGCTGCCCTCTACTTTGTATTTGAAAGATTCAAACACAGTTCGATTCGGTACTCTCTTTGTTTATGAAATGAATAGCAAAAACACAAACAACCAACAAGATACGGTCCCCAGCGGAGTCGCCAATTTGTTGTTGGGAAAAGTATCCAATACGGAATGACCCTATCCCACTCTAAGGGTGATAGTACCTCAGCAACAACCGAATGCAAAGCTATTCAAGATTACTTCTTTATGAGATGTAAGAGAGAGGAGGAAGAGATCCACTAACCGTTATCTTCCGCTAATGATTGATCCAATCTTCCCTCTTTGCTGCTTGCTCCCAGCTCCTTGCTCTTTCACTGGCCCAGCTACACAAAGATCCTGCAAAAGCACAAGAAAGGGAAACTACAAGAAGCATACATCCATAATTGATTCAAGGATTATGATAAATCAAATATACAAGCATCAATACACCATTCAGATACATGCATATAGAAGAACCTCAAATACTTTATTAATGGAAGAAGTAAAGTTCTGAGAGTGTTACAACCATAAGAGGCCCAATCCAGCAACACCTCCCAGCAGAAAGAAATCTCCTCTTCACCTCCTTCAAAGCAATCACCCAATAGTTCTATGCACAAACCAACAGCACTTCCTTACATTCAAAAAATTCCAGCCCCTTTAGACCTCATGAGAGAGCTCTATATATAGGAGTTTTTGGAGAAAGGATGAGTAAGCTTGAGGCTGGCATGAAGCTGACTAGTGTCCTCTCCCACTTCAGTTATACTTCAGTTCTTGATTCCACTTGGAGTTTCTTGCTTCCACTTGGAGATCTAGATCCTCTTACTCATCACAAGGCGAATTCCTTGATCCAAGTGTCATTTTGGAAGCTTCCTGGGCATTTGACACCTTGCAGAATGACTGTGCCACTTGGCCAATCTCGCCCAGCGCAGGTAGCCTTCATTGCTTTTGACATTCAGCGCAGGTACAGAGTGGAGCAGTTGACATTCAGCGCAGATGCTCAGTGGAGCAGCTGACATGATCCAGAAATAGCTTGTTTTTGAGTGTTTTCAGGTGGAGAACTGATTTTCAGTGCTGTGGTTTGCTGACCTTGTTCCTCTAGGGGTAGGAACAACATGTTTAGGGACTTTGGATCCCTTAGATTATCGACATTTCATGCTTCATGCTGTTAGGCACAAAAATGTCTATAACAAGGATTTCCTCCAAGGGGAATTCCTTGGTTGGTGGACTCCATTTTCTCAACCCAAGATCAACATAGGAAAGGGGTAATGAATATTTCGTTTAAAATAAATTTTTAGACACTTTTACACAACTTGTTTTTTCAGTTTTTAAGAGTCGAGAAAAAACAAAAGATGACTCTAGTCTCCTTCGATTTTTAATGAGCCTGAAGTGACAAGTGCTCAGATGGACCTTTTCCGTTAAGGAGTTTGAAAAGGAATGAAAGGGACTACTTTGGAGATCTAGGTAGAGGGAGTACCAAACCAATCACAAAACTGCAGAATACTTTTTACGGTACGACAGTCAATCTTCCCGAATGCTGTGTTTAGTGCATTGCGATCGATAGGGCGGCAGACACGGCTTCCTATGGATAAAGGATTTAAGCCTATAGGGGTCTCCCAAAATATACTCGACGGTACGTGGGAGCACAAGTCCGTACTGGCACTTATCGTCTCAAAGTGGAGGAATCACCCAACCATCAGTGAGGACAACAATTACCAGGCTTTACGACGTCGGAATACGTCTCTAGCCTAGACCTCTAAATGTTGTGCGTTAAGTTCCAAAGCATTGTTAGATTCATTGAATTTATTTTAAGTTGATCTTGCTTATGAAGTTTTCCTTTTGGGTTCACCACGAGATGTAGATGTAATTCCTAAAATGCAATCTAAAGATGATAAACAAACTTTTATCTCTTTTGTGCAATGAAAATCCTAGCTACAAGGGGAAAAGAAAGACAGAATCTTTTCACAAAGAGCAAAGAGCACGCTGTAAATGCACTTTCCTAAATCAAGCCAAACAGACTGTCTATATGCAAATTCACATGCATGTATTTGTTTTCGACTTTCTTAGTATTCATGCTAAAAAGAAAGTTGATGTACAAATCTGAATTTCTTTTCAAGCGACAAATATAAACAAGCTCTTTTTTCGAAATAAAAAACAGAGATGATTACGACACCTTACGATTTTGAAATGAACACTCGTTCTTGACACTAGAAAATTGCAAATTCAGACCAAAGGAAATAGTAATAGTATAATCGACCATCAACAACAATCAAACTTTCTCCTATGATCGAAATCGACACTTGTGACAGATTCAAATCAAAGAACGACAGTACGACTATTCTACTTTTGCAATGGAAAACTGTAAACGACTCAAAAAACACAAAAAAACATCTACAGTTCTTTTGTACAAAGGAGGCGGAATAACAACAAGGAAAAGAGGTTTCAAACAGACATATACTGATCACAGGCAGCAAAATCCAGGGATAGAACTGGAAAGAATGAAGCACAAGAACCACAACTGCACATAGTCAGTCTGATCAGCGCACCTGTAACGTAGGGAATCTGAAATGCAGCGCAGGTTGTCCACTCGGGAAGTGCGCTGAAATTCAGAATCTCTTAACAGTACCTGCGCTGGGCTATAAACAAGACTCTGTGTGGGTTCCGGGTCACAGTTTGCAGTTCAGTCCTTGGTTTTTTGGCCGAGTAAAAAGCAATCAGTAATGCAACAATCAGGGGTAGATCAAAGGAGGATCTAAGAGCTATCACAAGGGCAATCAGATAGTTTGTGAAACAGCTATTTAAATCATAAACAGATCCAATGAATGGATTGAAGCAGCAGTTATCTACTTTGCATTTGTTATGGCAAATGCAGTTCGAAAGCTACTTATAAGTTTATGAAACAAACAACAAAGAGATACACAAACAAACTAATTAGACACTCCCCAGTGGAGTTGCCATTTTGTTACCGGGAAAAGTGTCTATTTAGAACTGCTCTATCCCACTAAGGTGTGACAGTTGCCTTAGAAACAAACAGAGAAAAACTACTTTTGTATTTCCTTTATGAACTATAGATAGAGAGGAATAGAAAGAACCAACCTGTGTCTTGCACTAATCCTTTGATCCAATCCCTCTCTTCTTTGATAGTCTCCAGCTACCTGCTCCCTTACTTGCCCAGCTTCACGAAGTACCTGTAAGATCACAGAAGAAGAGCACTATACAAAGACATAGATCTATATTCATAAACAACTTAGGATCAGATTTAAGTTAACCATACAAAATGTAACAAGCATCAATGATGCAAAAGCATGGAGGAAAACTCAAATAGTTTTTATTGATAAACAAGAAAAGATCCAGGAGGAGTTACAACCAGTGGTTCTGACCCAGCATCAACCTCCCAGCAAAGAAGCCCCTCTTCACCTCAAACAAAGCATAAATCACCCAACAATCTAATGTTTGTCTCTAGAAACCAACATCAATTCCTTACAATATGCAAAATTCCAGCCTCTGGATCTCTGGGATGAGGGATCCATATATAGATATCTATAAGGAGGATGAGTCAGCTTGTGATTTGATTGGTGTCTTCTCTCTGTCAGTTCTTGCTTCCACTTGGAGACTGAAGGCCTCTTACTCATCCTTGGTCGAATTCAGTGAGGCAAGTGTCACAGGAGAAGATTCTGGAAGCTTCCATTGTCTCTCCACCTCGCGGAATGACACTGCCATTTGTCATTTCTCACCCATCGCACCCCACAGAAGGGACTTTTGAAATGCAACGCACCCTCACAGTGTATTTAGGTGCAATGCAACGCACCTAGCCAGTGGAGCAGCTGAAATGATCCTGTTTTGACCAATTCTGAGCAGTTTCTGGTGGAGAACTTCTGGGAGAAGCTGTAATCTGTTGACCTTGTTCCTTTAGGGGTTAGAACAATGCTTTTAGGGACTTAGGAGCCCTTGGTTTATGGACATTTCATGCTTGGAGTTGTAGGGCACAAAAATGTCTATAACACCAAGTATCCGGCCAACCGAGGTAAACATGCAATGAGAGGCCACTATGATGGGATTCAACCTCCTAGGTGACCTTAAGGAAGTGGAATCGATGGAAAAACATCACACAGACCTTCCACATCAACAACATAACTCCCAAGAGCCATCCCAACCACTCAGGGAACCAGCCCATAGGTCCCATTAAGTTTTTAGACCACTAAACCCTCGGACGCTCCCTTGATATGGACGAGTGTAACAACCCTGATTAAAAATCCATGTACAAATATACAAGACCAGTGGGACATGTATTCCAAGATGAATGGTGGGAAAAACATCCTAGTGTGTGTTCATTTCGATTATTATGGCTAAGGAAATTGGCAAAGGCAATGACAATGGCTTTGGAAAGGAAAAATGGCATTTTGGCACATTTATTTATGAAAATAATGGAAATTAGGATAAAAGGAAGGTGAAAGGTCACAAGTTGCATGTGAGGAGGAAATTGAATGGAAATAATGGAAAATAAAGAAAATAGAAGCCTCATTAATAAAAAGGCTTTTGAGGATCAGTGAGTAAGCTTGGTGTTATAGACATTTTTGTGCCTTACAGCTATAAGCATGAAATGTCCATAATTCAAGGGATCCAAAGTCCCTAAAGATGTTGTTACAGCTCCTAAAGGAACAAGGTCAACCAATGACAGCTTCTCCCAGAATTTCTCCACCAAAAACCACTCAGAAACAGTCAATTCAAGATCAATTCAGAGGCTCCACTAGCTGCCTGCGTTGAAATGCAGAGACTACACTGGCTAGGTGCACTGCAACGCAGGTGGAAGCACTACCAGGGTGCGCTGAGCGGGAAATGACAAATGGCAAGCTCATTCAACGAGGTGGAAAGACCATGGAAGCTTCCAGAATCTTCTCCAATGACACTTGCCTCAATGAATTCGACTAGTGATGAGTAAGAGGTTCTCAACCTCCAAGTGGAAGCAAGAACTGACAGAGAGAAGCCACAAGTCAAAACATAAGCTGACTCATCCTCTCTGCTTACATCTATATATGGATCTCTCACCCAGAGGTTCAAGAGGCTGGAATTTTGTACTTTGCAGAGAATTGCTGTTGGTTTGAGATTGAGATTAGTACATTGGGTGATTTATGCTTTGTTGGAGGAGAGGAAGGGATTCCTTTGCTGGGAGGTAGATGCTGGATCGGAACTCACTTGGTTGTATCTCCTCTTGGACTTTCTTATTCTGTCAATAAACTATTTGAGTTTCTCCTACATGCTGCGTACCAATGATGTTTTGTTATGCTTACATGTTTAGCTTAATCTGATCTTGAGCTTTTTATGAATGTATATCTGTATCTTCGTGTAGTTTCTCTCTCTTGTGATCTTGCAGGAATTTGGTGAAGCTGGGCCGGTGAAGGAGCAAGGAGCTGAGAGCCACTGAAGAGAGGAGTGATTGGATCGACAAACTAGCGGAAGACACAGGTTAGTTACATCCTTCTTCCTCATTTACATTCCATAAAGAAGAATACTCAATTAGTTTACCTTGTTTGTTGCTAAGGCACTATCACACCTTAGAGTGGGATAGGGGCATTCCGAATTGGATACTTTTCCCAACAACACTTGGTTAGTTTAGTTTTTGTGGAGCTCTCTTCTATTCTCTCTCTCTCTCTCATACTTTGGACACTTAGAGTTTTCTTTGAGCACTCTTGGGGAAGTGTGGCATACTTGGAGTTTTGGAGCAAGAAGGCAAAGGAAGATTAGGAAAGCACAAGAGGACATCGAGATCAACAACTACAATGAGTTTTTCTTGCAGGTACTGAGTTGCAAGTATGTTTTCCTCACTGGTTTTAGCATGCAGGGCATATGCATGTGGTTCTTGATCATGATCTGTCACTAGCATGGAGGATTGCTTTGATTGACAGTGGATTTTCCTGGCCTTGCCATTTCCTGGATAGCCATGGTGTTTGTGGATTTATTTCCTTTTTTTGTGTGTTGGTTCTAATGTTTCCTTAGCTTGGGTTGAGTTACTAGCTCTTGGAGCCTTGGTTGGACAAATGTTCTGGAGCCTTGTAACAACTTGGGTTGAGTTACTAGTCCTGGAGCCTTGGTTGGACAAATGCTCTGGAGCCCTAGGTGGGTTGAGTTACTAGTTTTTATAGGCATATTTGGGCACTGCAACCCCAATAACATATGTCAATAAACCAAGGGCTCTCAAACCCCTAAAAGTGTTGTTTCATACCCTAAAGGATCAAGGTCAACTGATTACATCATTTCCCAAAAGTTATCCCTGAAAAAATATTCAGAACTGGTCAAAACTGGACCATACATACTGCTCCATGCTGAGGGTGCATGCATCTCACTTGCTACACACAAAGGGTGCGATCCATACTGAAAATCCTTTCTGTAGGGTGCGATGAGCGAGAGCAGACAAATGGCAGAGGCAATTTTCTAGGTGGAAACTCAGAGAATCTTCTAGAAACTGCTCATATGACACTTGCCTCTCTGAATTTGCCCAGGGATGAGTAAGAGATCATGAAATCTCCCAGTGGAACCAAGAACTATCAGTGAGATGACACTAATCAAAATCCCAGAAGCTGACTCACTCGCTTGCAAATATCTATATATGGATCCCTCATCCTAGAGATCCAGAGGTTGGAATTTTGTAATTTGTAAAGAAGTGTTGTCGGTTTCTCTTTAAGACATTGTATTGTTGGGTGATCTTGCTTTTCATGAGGTGAAGAGGGCTTTCATGCTAGGAGGATGATGCTGGATCAGACAGCTGGGTTGTAATCCTCTCTTCTACTACTTCTATCAATAAAGCTATTTGAGTTTTCCTCCATATACTTGTATATTTATGAATCTTGTATTTGTGTATGCATTTGTATGGTTAATGTACATCTGATTCTACATTGTTTATGGTTATAGATCTCTATGCTTTGATGGTATTTTGCTTCTTTGACTCTACAAGTGTTCTTTGAAGCAGGACAAGTGAGAAAGGAGTGGCGAAGCTCTATCAAAGGAGAGAGGAAACAAGCAAGGAGCCAAGTGAAAGACTGAGGTTGGTACTCTCTGCTTCTCTCTCATCTATCTCTCATAAAGGAAAACACAAGTTACTTTGAATTGTTTGTTTCTAAGATAGCTACCCGTCTTAGTGGGACTAGTAGCTCTGAATGGACACTAGTTTTCCCGGAAACAAAATGGCGACTCCACTGGGGAGCGAATAGTTTGTTTGTTTGTTACTGTTGTTTTCTTTATAAACTATAGACGGAGCCTGAAGTTAAGCCAGCTAGCCTTCGAACTGCTTTTGCTATGCAACTGCAAAGTAGATCAACGTTGCTTCAGTCAATCTCTAGGTTGGTTTATGAACTGAACATCTGACTTGCAAACATCCTAAGTGCCCTAGTGGTAGCTCAATAACCTCATTAGATTAGCCCCTATACTTTGTGTTTACTGTCTATCATAAGCTCAGCCTAAATCCCCGAACTTAGTTGAAAACTGTGGGTGAAAACCAAGCTTAGTCTCGTCCCTAGACCATTGCACTGTCTCTCATTGGAAATATGGATGCATCGCACCTCCCGTGTGTTGCAGGTGAGATGCATCCCCTTTTCCTTAAGGACAGGTGCGATGATTGAATGACACAGTTTTTGCCTCTGGATTTTGTTTTTTTCTTCATTGTTTTCAGCTCTATTCAGTAGTTTTGCTGTCTATGATCAGTATATCACTGTTGAAACCTTCTTCCTTCACATTATTCAGCCTCCATTGATAAGGAATTGTGAATGTTTTTTAATGTATTTTTCATCATTTACAGTCCTCCTTTGCAAACAGTAGCTTGATCGAACTGTCATCTTTTGATTCGAAAGTGTCGCAACTGTCTTTTTAGTCAAGAAAAAGAGTGTCGTAAAGTATTCCTCTTTTAGATAGTCGATTACACTTTTGCCATTATATTTGATTTGAATTATCAATTCTTTGAAGTGTTGAAAATAGTTTTCCATTCGAAAGAGAAAGTGTCGTCTTACTCTTCCTTTCGTTTTTTGAAAAGAAATTGTTAAAGTGTCGCTTCGAAGAAAAGTAGTTCAGATTTTCACTTAGTTTTCTTTTTGTCATTCTCACAGTAAGGGAACTGAAAAACAAAGACATGCATGTGCATTTGCATTTAGACTACA
The DNA here is from genome assembly GCA_031772625.1 of Pinus tabuliformis. Classification (NCBI taxonomy): domain Eukaryota; kingdom Viridiplantae; phylum Streptophyta; class Pinopsida; order Pinales; family Pinaceae; genus Pinus; species Pinus tabuliformis. Next base: position 1,181,001,372 of record CM062804.1, read on the forward strand.
TGCAGAAATTGATTTAGGAAAAGTGCATTCAGTGTGTGCTCTATGCTCTCCGCTGAAAGAAAATCATCATCTTCTTTCCTTTGTAGCTAGGATTTTCATTGCTAAAAGAACATAAACGATTGTTTATCATTTTAGATTGCATATTTAGGAATTTCACATCTACATCACGCGGTGAACCTTGAAAGACAAACTTCTAAGCAAGATCAACTCTAAAATAAACCTCAATGAACATAAAAATGCTTTGGAATCTAACGCAACACATCTAGAAGTCTAGGCTAGAGATGTGTTCCGGCGTCGTAAAACCTGGTAACTATTGTTTTCATCGAAGGTTGGGTGATTCCTCCTCTTTGATACGATAAGTGCCAGTACGGACTTGTGCTCCCACGTACCGTCGAGTATATATTGGGAGACCAAAATAGGCTGATATCCTTTATCCTTAGGAAGCCGTGTCTGCCGCCCTATCAATCACAATGCACTGAACACAACATTTGGGAATATTGACTGTCGTACGTTAAGTCCTCGATAATTTCTCTATAATTTGCCACCGAGGTGTATATTGCAGTTTTGTGATTGGTTTGGTAATCCCTCTGTCTAGATTTCCAGAGTAGTCACTTTCGTTCCTTTTCAGACTCCTTAAAAGAAAAGGTCCATCTGAGCACTTGTCACTTCAGGCTCATTAAAAATCGAAGGCGACTAGAGTCATATTTAGCTTTTTCTTGACTCTTAAAAATTGAAAAAGCAAGTTGTCTCAAAGCGTCATAAAATTCATTTAATTCGGAATAACATTTTCCCCTTTTTATTTTGAGTTGATCGAGTAATCCACAATCGTGGAAGAAAGTCAATCAAAACCCCGTCATTCGCGGAGACGAACAAGTCAACCGTCTTTGACTCCGGAAATGAAACCATTCTGGGCCAAGCGATCTCATTTAACTGGGTCGAAGTCTCTTGGTTTATTTGAAACTTGTGTTTCAACATCCTCAGAGACTCTAGTTACTCCAATTATTTCTAGTACCCCTGCCTCTACAGAAGAAGTTCCGCAGTTACAAGAGGACATTAGAACTGATCCTAGTGTAATGATAAACACTTCTATTCCTGAACCAACTCCATCTAGGGCTGATTCGGAAGGTGTCACCCCTCCAACATCTATTGCTGCAGAGTCTATACCTTCTTCGGCACCAGAAATATTTTACGGACCTGATGGTCTACCTCTTCCACCTGGACTGATTGCTATAGAAGAAATTGTGGAGGATCTTCCATCCAGTACCCCATTGCATTTTGGAACTGGGATCCACCTATATTCTTCTACCATAGAAGTTAGTTCTTTTGATCACCCTTCATCACAAGTTCCTGTCGAATCGCTAGGAAATCTTTTGGATAGACTCAATATGTCTGAACAACCATCGACATCTAGGACTGTGTCCTCTGATACAATAGCAACAGAACTTCCTGTCGCTACTCCGACAATGTTTGCTGGTATACCGTCTGTCCTAACTAGTTCTCAATCACTAGATGGAGTCCACCCAAGTACTGTTTCGACAACATGGTATGTTCCTATTTGTTCACCCGGAATCTTATTTGGAGTTTCTTATGTTGAGACTCAGCAAATTGATCCTTCACATCAGTATCAATTTGGGCAGTCCAGTCTCCAAAGACCAATTTACCCTTTGAACACTGGATTGCCGCCATATGGGGGGCAGTATGCCTTTTCATTGTTCCCTCCAGGGGAGCAACCATATGAGAGTTTAAAACAAAGTTCGGGTCAAGCTGGAATTACATCTAGTGGTTGGGTGCCAATACTGCCTCAACAACCAAGAGTTGTATTCAATACAACAAAATCAACCTATGTCGAACATTCCCACTATACTGGCTATTGTGACTGTGTCACAAGTACAAGCGTTGCCTGTTGTATGTCAAGCTCAAGTCTCTTAGGTCGTAATACAACAGCCTCTTATCCCCGCGACTCAATCACAACTACCGATTAGTGGCTCCTTAACTGAAGCGACTTAGGCTCAAACAGGTACTATCACCCCTCATCTTGGTCAAACATCTAGTATTGGACAACAACAAATGGTCTCATAGCCATGGCTGGTGCAATATCAACAACCGCAATTCCAGCAAGCTTACCGAGGACCTGAGCAACAAAGCTTTGCAGGTAATGGGCAACCGTATGTTCAAAACGGTTACCAACAATCATATTATAATGGTTATGCCCATCAACCTTATCAAAGTTATCAACATCAAATACATTATGCTGGTATGAAAAGACCCACTGCTCAGGTGATCCCATCTTATCCTGGGTATGCTTCGCCAAACTTGAATCAACAGTTTCCCTTCGTAGCAACTTTAGAATTACCAGATCTGAATCGGCTAACAAATGATCCAATTGCTTACGCCCCTTGGTGGCTAGCGATTCCTCATAAACTTCCGTCAAATATTCCTAAATTCAATGGAAATCTGGGTGAAGATCCATCGAATCATGTGATGACATTTCATTTGTGGTGTTCATCCAACACCCTCAATGATGATTCGATTAGGCTTCACCTTTTTCAGCGAACGCTAACTGGTCCAGCAGCGAAATGGTACATTGAATTGCCTAGAGCTTCATTCGATAACTTCAACACCCTTGCCACCACATTTTTAACCCATTTTCAGTTACCCATAAGGTATAAAACGAGAATGAAACTCCTTACCAATTTTAAACAGACAGCAGCCACTCACATATTTGATCATATTCATGAGTGGCGACGTCATTGTCGAATGGTAAAGACATATGTTCCTGATCAGCTTCTAGTTGAATGGTTTATAAGTCATTGCTACCTTCTATTATAGAATATGTGGCCAAGGGAGGAGTCGTCACTGAAGAGAAAGTCATTTTTCATGCACAATATCTAGACTTGATCTATACTCAGTCTGGCACGCTCTATGACAAAATTCCTGATGCTCCAAGACCATAATTTTCTGTTCCTCCTCCTCCTAAATTGAACAGGGACTCTCATGCCGATGACGATGTGATTGGCACCTCAAGTACGCAAACTACAAAGGCCCCATCTGGTAAAGCCCTTGCAGTTTCCAGTAAAAAGGCAAATGACAAACTTCCTGCCTCGAAGGTTAATGCCGTGTCGACCGACAAAGGCAAAGAACCGAAGCAACCAGGGGGCAAGAAGAAAGGGAAAAACAAAAAGAAGAAATAGGAAGATTCGACTCCTGAAAAATCTTCTAGAACCCTTTTGGGCAAAAGAAACCTAATCGGCCATGTCTCATATGCGATGAGGACCATTGGATGAAAGATTGTCCACATAAAGCTAAGATTAAGAAGTTCTTTAAGAGTTCAAATACCTCAACGATGTTGATTGATCCGTTTCCAAACCCAGAAACCAATCTGGTTGCTAGTGAAAATGCTTCCCCATCCCAAGTGCTTATATTGTCCATTTCGAAACAAAAAAAATGATGTTTTGATATTGACAAGGAATAAATATTATGGGAATACATAGATGTCGAACAACAAGGCTATAGATCAACCTAGTAGTTCGACAACAACTTCGACAGAAGTTGTGCCACCCATCATTCCTGAGCTAACAATAAAGCCGCCAAAGGGAGTAGTACACAAATCAACATTTAATCCTCATGCTCGAGCAGCACAAAATTATAATATAGTAGAGGATCTGGCCCAATCGCCATCTGCTATGTCGACACTTGAAGTACTGCAAAATTGCCCCTCCCAAAAGTAGGTTCTATTATCAGCAATAGGTGGGATTGACCCAACGGATTCCAATCTTATGGCCTTTAATCATAAAGGATACAAACCTCAGTTACCAGCCCAAATCGCTTTCCTCATACAAGTGAAATCCCTCAACAAAACTGTTCATCGAATAATTATTAATGAGGGGGAATCTACCTGCATTATGTCAACGAGTTGCTGGAAAACTTTAGGCTCACCACCCTTGTCAAGATCATCAACAACATTAAAAGCATTCGATGGATGAACATACACCTCGTACAAGATTTTAAGTAACTTGCAAGTTGAATTGGGGGGCAAAACAGTAGAAATTGACGTCGAAGTTATTGATGGAAACCTCGATTACAATATCCTACTGGGAAGGCCCTGGATTTATGCTATGGCTGCCGTTGTGTCAACATACTTTAGAAATATTGCATTTCCCTTTCAAGGAGGAATTACAATCATTGATCAACAAACCTTCCTCCCCAACAGTTCACAAGTTACAGGAAGCATTCCAATGATCCATGGAAGCTCTCATTCACTTCAAAATGTCGGAGTAGGCCTCCTAAAAGACCCTGCCTTAATGGGTACTTTTGCCCTACCGCCTCCGAGTAATCTGGCAGAAGTGGCCATGGTGGAAACCTGCAATATGATATCTTCCATATCTACATGGATTCAGAAGATTTCCAAACATTTTGTTAGCATGGATCATCAACAGGTGTTGCCTCCAAGCCCAATAGAAATTTTGTAGCAATCAATTTTCTTGGCCTGGGCGGCAAACCCAAATCAACGCTCATTGAGTGTTTGGATAGATAGGTCTAATGAATATGGCACCTCTTCAGATCCTTGGTTGCATGTACATTCTACAGAAAAAGGAATTATTCAGTCGATGATGATAGGAGAGGCACCATGGGAAGATTACCACCATCATTCTGATCTTCCTGATTACAATGAAGATTATTCCAACGACCTTAATCATCCTTCAGTTTTTGATTTTCTATCAAACACTGTAAATACGGTGGATTTTCAGCGAAACCTATCCAATATTGAAGAAACTATCGCCATAAATATCTCGACCAAACCTAATGTTGTAGAGAATATTCATGTCAGCAAATCTTGTTCTTCTGCAGAACTGGAAATATATTGCACTCTCTTTCACGAATTCAGAGATGTATTTGCATGGTCATATGAAGAAATGCAAGGCATAGACTCAAGTATAGCTGAACATGAAATCAAGATGTATCCAGATGTCAAACCAGTACGACAACGGCTTCGGAAGGTACACTCGAAGAAAGCCGCTGCCATCAAGGCAAAAGTTGAAAAACTTTTACATCCTGGTTTCATTTACCCACAAAAGCGGACTGACCATCCGCAGCATTTGAGAGCTACATTTCTACGTTTCCAACACTACAAGATACAACTCAATCCGCACAAGTGTGTGTTTTGTGTCAGTTCTGGTCATTTACTTGGTTTCATGGTTTCTAAAGACGAGATTTGACTCAACCCATGTAAGGTTCAGGCGATCATTGACATGCCTCCACCTTCAAATTTGCTTCAGATTCAGAAACTCCAAGGGAAAGCAAACTTCCTGAGGAGGTTCATTCCAAATTACACCGAACTTGCTAAAGGTTATACGCGTCTTTTGAAAAAAGAAGTGCCCTTTAAGTAGGATTAGGTTGCGCAAGCTTCCTTTAATGCTCTAAAGGAATCCCTAATAAAAGCATCATTAATGTGCGCTCCTAACTATCAAAAGACTTTAACCTGTATCTAGCTACAGCAGATATGACCATCGCAATGGTTTTAGTTTAAGAAGACAATGGAATCAAACATCCTATCTATTATTTAAGTTGGAACTTAAATGATACAGAAAGCAAGTACTCCTATGTTGAAAAGCTGGCTCTTGCATCTGTTCAAGCAGTACATAGATTTTGACACTATATCCTCATTCGAAAAACTACCATTTTGTCATATTGCAACCCTATGACTTACATTTTGTCCTGTCAGTTACTTGGGGCAAATATTCGAAATGGATAGCAATTTTGCAAGAGCTTGATCTCGAATTCGTAAAATCCAAATCAAAGAAATCTCTAGTATTCGCGGAGTTACTATGCGACTTGCCATCATCGTCCAATGATTCAACATCTAAAGCATCAATCGTGGATGAATCTTTGTTTCTGATATCGTCAAGCGATCCATGGTATGGAGATATATTGATCTATCTCCAAACCCAAACATTTAGGCCTAATACCTCTCGCTCCGAACAACGACGTACTCGATACCAAGCAAAAGACTACATGATCGTCGGTGATACACTTTACTGTCGTGGTATCGATACAGTTCTGCGAAGGTGCCTCACCCATGAGGAGGCTGAAAAAGTCCTGAATGATTGCCATTCAGGCGCGTGTGGGGGCCATCAATCTGGTTACGCTACGGTGCAAAAGATCTTACGAGAAGGTTACTTCTGGCCTACTATGTTCAAAGATTGCATAATTGCAGTTAGAAGTTGCCATTCTTGTCAAATTTTCGACCATAAAACCAAACTACCACCCACACCTTTGCATCCAGTAGTTTCTGTTGGGCCATTCACTAAATGGGGCATAGATTTCATGACATGTAACCCCACCTTGGCCGGGGGGCATGGGTATATTATAGTCGCAGTTGAATATTTTACAAAATGGGCTAAGGCGATGCCTACATTAAACAACAGCGGCGAAACGACTGCTCTTTTCTTCTTCAATCATGTAGTCTCTAGGTTCATCGTTCCACAGGTTATAGTCACAAATCATGGATTACATTTTCTCAATCACATGATGGTTGAATTGACTGCCAAATTAGGACTATCCCACGATAGTTCTACTCCATATTATCCGCAGGCTAATGGACAAGTTGAAGCGATCAACAAAGTCCTCAAGCGCATGCTGCAAAGAATGATTGGAGCCCACAAACGGGATTGGCATTTAATCATGTACTCAGCTCTATGGGCATACAGAACCTTGGTAAGAAATGCGACTGGGTTTACACCTTTTCAGTTGGTGTATGGCCTGGAAGTGGTCTTAGTGGTTCAATGTGAAATTTCATCTATCAAGCTCGGAGTCGACCTTCTACCCGGAACTTTAGAGGAAGAGGCTCGTTTCTTGTAACTAATCCAACTGAATGAAACCCGTCGTGATTCCGCCTTCGCTAACGAAGCTCATAAGAAATGAGTCGAGGTGCAATTTGACAAAAATGTCAAACCTCGTGTCTTTTCAGAAGGTGACCTGGTCTTACTTTACGATCAGGAATCCGATAAATTGGGAGCAGGTAAGTTCTAATCATTGTGGATGGGTCCCTACATTATTAAGTGAGTATTAGCAAAAGGAGCCTACGAGCTAGTAGATTACGATGGGATTCCACTGTCGCAACCCCGAAACAGGTTGTACCTTAAGCGTTACTATGCTTGACTAAGTATAGTAATCTCTTTATATGCTTTTGTTACGTTTTTGTTTTCGTCAAGAGTGATCGTTTTGGTTAGGTAATCCACTTTTGCATTTGTTGCAGATGTTGAACCTATTGGAATCATTTGTTGGATATGCCAACAAAGCTAGTTGTAGTACGCGGAACCTATCTTTTGCAGCCTGGGCCATTTTTGATCCAAGCGGCGAGTTAGTGAGTTTCAAAGGGGTATGTATTGGTCAGTCAACGAACAACATCGCTGAATACAATGCATTGATAGAGCTTCTCTTTGATGCCATCGCACATGGCATACGCCGACTTGTTGTCAGGCTAGACTCACAACTCATCATCCTATAGCTTACTGGCATCTATTCTGTTCGGAATCCAACTATCTATCGTATGTTCCTAAGGGTCAGGATTTTGGAAAGGTAGTTTGATTCTATTCAATATCAACACATTTCCAGAAACTTAAACAAATTAACTGATTCATTAGCAAATTATGTGTTAGATAGACATTTGCAGCATTTATAAAAGAAAAAGCATGTCAATCAACATTTGCATCAGGATCATATAACTTAACCAAAATAAAGCTCCGAAAATAAAAAATATATATAATTGTTTATAGTCTTTTACAAAATGTTCTATGTCCAGGACAAGATTGGCCATACGACCCAAAAACTAAAAAATGCAGGGAAGCACCCTAGACTAATGGTGTTGGTGATAACAAGTCACCGCCTATGCGATCATACGTAGGAGCCTAGTCCATCGACTCAACACACCAGTGGTATGGTGCTGTAATCTCAGAGGTAACTCATCGGTCCTCACATCCTAAATACCAAGGGTGAGACCCTCGATCTAATCTTGCAATACTGCAAGGGTCTCTGCTATGTCCAGATCATGAAGGACAACCCTCCCTACAGCCTCTCCTGCTGGAACGACAGCTGCTACCCTCGGGCGCGCTGTTGGTCGCACTGGTCCAATATCTGCACAAATATATGGGTTTGATTAGTCTTGATAACATTTAAAATACACAAGAACATTATAAAAGCAATAAGCAGAGATATGGTCAGATATTTTTACCTATAACACCCCACTGCTCGCCAGTCAGCAGCACCAAATCTGGGTCACCCCAGAATCCATCCCAACATATGGGTACTCAGAAAAGACCATCTCCTGATGGTCGAACCACTCAAAGAAGGCATCAGAGAATGAAATCTGCGACTGACCAGCATGTTTGGCCATGAGATCGACCCATCTCTGCATTCGTGGTTCCCTCAGTGCTGGCAGTCCGAGTGAAATGTATTGTGGCTGCATCAGTGGTATCCTCTCTAAAGCGAAAGCAGTCAAAATGGAACCATAACCAAAGTTCTTGGATCTTCCGTTCTTCACCTTGGAAAGTTGTTCTTTTATAACCGAAAGTACTGCATCACACCAGTTGAATACCTTTGGTTCAAGGCATTCTAGAGCATACTGCATATAGGACCTGTTGGCCAAATGAAGAGCCGCACTACCAGCCAATCTAGCAAAGGTGAATAAGATAGTCCTCAAGGACCGGTCAGTGACATCTCGAATACTGATCTTGCCATCCTTGCTCAGCTGAGATCCATCTCTACAGAACCAACGAATATAATCCCTCACGGATTCACCCCCACGGGCGGATCTTGATAGTGAGAGAGGGGCACCACGCCTCGATAAACCGGTCAAGAAGTAGATATCCTCAAGTGTCAAAGGGATGGATTTACCTTGAATATGGAACACTTGGTTGGTAGGATCCCATGCATCGAGAAAATATTGCAACAAATTGATTTGTTACCTCATGCTGGATATGCGAAAGAATTTGAGCAAGCCACAGTTCCGCAATGCAGTCACCATACCCAGATCATGTAAGGCAATCATATCCTCTTCTTCATGCTCACATTCACGCCATGTAACGACCATCTTGATCCGATGAATCTCTGAAAAACAAACAAGAGAAGAATTAGGATCCTAATTTGGGCAAAAACAGGCAAAATTTCCATGAAAAAACAGTGCATAAACTTTCCTCCTTGCGCCCATCGCACCCTAGCTGTGTACTGGGTGGGATGCATACTGACTGGCCAATGGCCAGCTCAGTATGCATCACACCTTTCGATGTATACTAGGTGCGATGGGGAGAGAACGAATTGTTCAAACCCCTGAGGCCCAGAAAAATAGGAAAAGATGCTCAGAATTAGAAAAGGAAAGAATGCAATTGAAGAGCTCAGGGTTAGCTCCTACCTGGTCCAGATGGCGCCGAAAATAGTCCACCGAATCTCCCAGAATCAGCTAATGAAAATCGAGGGGGAAAACACCTCCAGAGCTCCAACAATCCCAAATTTGAATGAAATGGTAAAAATGAGAGGTAAAAACTACTTTTATGTTACTATTCACGTAATTCAAGTAAGATGTTGGTGTTTAACTCATTTTTCAAGCATGTATTTACATTTCTAATCAATTTGATGGAGCAATTGAACAGGCAGTACGACCATCAAGAGAACATAGTGTTAATGGTGAATTGAACATCTCTGACTATTATCACGAGCAATGTTTCCACAAAGTTCAAGCTCGTTAAAAAATAAACTCAGCAATGAGCAATGCTTCTGCAAAGTTCAAGCTCGTTAAAAAATAAACCCAGGAATGAGCATATGTTACCCCAGAGTTCAGGCTCATTAAAAAATGAACCAACCTTCAGTAAATAACCTTTGTGATCGCATTTCTATCAGCTACTGGGCCTTGGTCGTGTTCTTACCATAAACTCCACCTTTTTAGCCGATCATACGCCTCCACTTGATTGTTTACCCTTTTGAGGAATAGTTGCGATGAGTGATTCTATTAGCCACCTTCTTTACACTGCTGTGATTGAAAAGTTTCAAACTTACCTGGAACTAGTTGCTATCCGAAAACATCACTCGTTCCTAAAAAACGAGTCTTCTTTAAGCTCTTTTTAGACTCGTAAAATATGAAAATATTGCCGAGCAGTTGGCCACTCCAGCGCGTTAAAGTGATTGGAAGTGCCATCCCTCTTCTATATTTTAATATTTTTGGACCTGAGGGATCATTACACACAAACATCGAGCGCTTGTCTTTTTCGGCTCGCTAAAGTGATCGGAAAAGTCATCCCTTTTGTATTATTTTATACTTTTTCAGAATTAAGGGATTATACTACGAAAAAGGACTATTGGATTTTCCTTTCCGTCTCTTTTCAGACTCTATAAAACTGAAAAGGACCTAGTTATCTTTGTCGTTAAGCTCGTTAAAACAATAGCGACAAACTTACCCATACAGACAAGAGCGAGTTTCATTATCGCTAGGCTCGCGACAGGTTTGCCCGAAGGGCAAATTATAGAACAAGCATATGTTATCCTCCTCAAGCTTGACAAAAATAAAGAGGTATTGGTCAGCAATGACTAGGGAAAAAGGGAAGAAAACTTGAAAAACTTTATTGGTAGCAGGTCGCTCTTGAACATGACACTTTCACTCCATCACCATGATTGAGTTGGGTTGGGTTATTCTGTTCACCAGTCATATGGTCCTCCGTACCATCTATTTTGGGGTAAGCGCTACCAATCCATTCTAGTGTCACCGATATGTTCAAGAGAAGTTGCTTAGAGAATTCACCAACCCAGCTAACACCTCATCCACTGCAATACCTTCGCGCTCCATTTTTCATGACCGCCACCCTGAACCTTGTATCATCAGATCGTTTTCACCTCCACAAAATCATTTGCTCCGTTCTATGTCGTAGATGTGGGATTCATTAAGGCCCTCCTACGATGGGTCACTTCTTGTCGACATCAGCTCATTATCCAAGAAGTCGACTTAGGAACAACCCTTTCAGTACTTTGAAGCTTGCATGCCTCAATGGCAAGTTTCTCACTTCCGGTGATAGGTTTACATCAATGGCCTTCGACCGAAAGATTTTACGTGGTGTTCGACATCGACTCATGTATTCACACCACATGAATTTTACTGCAGTACCTTGAGGGTCATTATCATTATCGGTGATTCCTCTCGCGCTTGTTAACAACTTACATCATTGGTTGGTAATCAGGTGATGTCTTTCCATGTTCGACACTAGAACATCTTTTCACATGGATCGACTTGTACATTGGTCGAAGGTTGAACAAGTTTGAAGACCCCAGATCTAGTTTCATCCATTCGGGCTGTGATATATTTAGGAAAATAAAAACATCAAATGTACTCCATGGCTCCACAGATAATCATCCAAACTAAGGGATGATGGCTCTACCAGAATCATCAGTTTGCCACACAGACGATTGTCTGTCCTATGTAAATGAAAATGAATTTATAAAGCTGAGCATGGGAGTTAGTAGAAAGGTTAGGATGGTTCTTAGGAGTCCTATTGCTGATGTTGAAAGTCTGTATGGTGTGTTTCTATCGACTCCACTTCCTTAATGTGACTTAGGAGGTTAAATAATATCATAGTAGCCTCTTGTTACATGTTTACCCTCGTTGGCCGATTACTTGGGTAGATATGGGAGGAGGGCATTACAGAGTCGTATTAGAGCATGATTCACCCCTTGGTCTGGATGGGCAGTGTGTTGGTCATGCATTCATGTCAGTTGCATATGTGTTCCTTATTCTTGTAGACCACGTGCTTGTTGCATTTGCATGGTGTTGATCATGGTTGTAGTGATGTCACCATGTGAAGGTTGATGTTGCTATTGTGGGATGTGTCGTCATCAGTGTATAGTTGTAGATGCATTTGTTATGCATGTCAGTCTCTATATTGTCATGAATGCATTTTCATGGTGAAGGTTGTTGTGCATTAGGTCATTGTATGCAATTAGGTCATCATGATGATATTGGTATGTTGTGATGCTAATGTGTTGGTTGAGATAGAGTAGGAGATGCATACCATCAAAGTGAAGTTGTAGCATTGGACCTCGAGGCAAGAGCATGTCGTCATATAGGTTTGTATGTTGGGCATATAGGTATGTAGGTTAAGGATCGTTATGTGAATTATGATTATGTGTATGCCTTAATTCTATTGATGTTATGGTTACATATATGGTAGATGCTAGTTGATTAGTGTAGTCATATGCACGTGTCGGATAGTCATGAATGATAGTAACCTGTGGTTATATGCATTTCTATTTTTGTTTTATGTTAGATAACTTGTTGATTATGTTATATGTTGTTGATGAGTATGTTATAGGTTAAATTGTTGTTGTTATATGATAGTTAGCTTGATGATTAAGTTATATGTTGTTGATGAACATGATATATAACTTGTTGTTGTTATGTGATAGTTAGCTTGATGATTAGGTTATATGTTGTTGATGAACATTATAATTAACTCATTGTTGTTATATGATAGTTAGATTGATGATTAGGTTATATGTTGTTGATGAGTATGATATATAACTTCTTGTTGTTATATGCTAGTAACTTGATGATTAGGGTTATTACATTAAGATCTTGATGTTATATGTATCATACTAAGTTGGATCGGTCTATGCAAATGGTTAGGGTTATGAAATTCAGGTATGAGTTAATACGATGTGATATTACATCGTACTAATCTAGATTGTCTGTGCATATGTGATTGTTATGTATGAATGATAATTGTTTATGATTTTATGATGTGAACATATTAGTTAGTGACTATTGTGGATATCATGATCTTATTTGTGTTTGAGTTGATATGCTGTGAAGTTATATCATGCTAATCTGGATTGATTGTGCATACAAGATTTCCTCCCCTGAGATACATTAAGGTATGAAATTGCTTATGTCGTCTACTTTGTGCTTGACTATTTTATTATGGCGTCTATTATGTCATCGATTTATTTAACATGGTATGTTTGCAAGTTGGTTGAATGTTTGATTAATTGCATAATATGGGTATGTGTTCCAATGATCTCGTTTTAAGATGATTGTACTAATACATATGTGTTGAGAAAGTTGACATGTACTTGATTGCAGTAAGTGAAAGTTGTAGTAGTGTGTTTAATGACTATGGATTATGACATGATTGCTATTCTTGGTAAAGGTTGATTTCAAATTGATAGCTATGATTGTTGTGATATTTGGAACATGTGGTTGACATGTGTGAAGAGTTGTAGGAAACATGCTTGGTATTAGCATGACAAAGTAATAGTTGATGTGTTTATATAACTAACAATTGAGTGATGTGACGGTACATAGTAAGCCTTGATTGCAACAAGGTAAAAAGGTAAAAGAAAGGAATTGGGAAATAATTCCTTTGGATATGTTTGGAAACCCTAATTCCAAATGAATGAGTGCTTTTCATACAATAATTCTTATTAACCTTGATATCTTCTAACATTATGTGGATAAGTTCTATGTTCATGGACATGTATTTGACATGTATAACAACTGGTGTGACTAGTTATAACTAGACCTATCAAGGAAATAAGAGTCCCCTAGAACATGGCACAAATGTGTTCGGTTACAAGGAAACGTGCTTGGCACAACAAGGTAAGGTAAATAGTATGTTGTTATGTTTACTTATGCAGTGACAGTTATATGTTTATGGCAGTATGATGCAGGGGATTGCATGGCAAAAGAGATTGCCATTGAATATTAAAGAAGGCTCGGGTTGAGCTTTTACTTGGAGGCACTGGGAACCATGGGAATTGAATCATGGTGTTTGTTTCCAGTCTTTGCTTTTGGTCTTTTGTGATTTTTTGAGCTTGATTTGTGGTTTTGTTTATGCCTGGCGTAAGGCCTTGCCACTTTGTTTGTGATGTCATATTTCTATTGGTTTTCATGATTTTCTTCTTATATGTTTCTTGGTTTTCCTTTGAATTGGTTTAGGAGAGAGGAAATTTAATGGAGTTTGGGGAGAGTTGTGTGGAACCCAACAGATAATGAAAGACTGGATGAATCTCGATGCGTGTATATGGGCAGTTGAAGGCAAGAGTATGACAACCAGTTAGAATGGTTGGGTCCATTGGTGTAAATGGACGATGTCAAGACGATCACGAGAAAGGTAATCAAGAAAGGTAAGATGAATGGCTTTGAGGCATGATATGCCTTGGCTATGTTGGGAACTTTTGTTCTCAATGTTGCACATGTGTTGCTGCATAAAGGGAATTCTCTTAACCCTTGACCTTATAATATCTAGTAATTATGTTATGATCATGATTATGTTGATTATTATATATGTATAGATGTATGTATGTATGTATGTCATGTCTGACAAGGTCATCATGGATCATGATTATTTTATGGTAATGTTTATATGCACATATGTATGTATGTATGTCATTGATTGAATAGCTCATTATTATTTTATGTTGATGTTTATATGTATGTATGTGTATGTATGCATATATTTGTCTGACAAGATCATGATTGTTTATGCTATTGTTTATGTATATCTATGTATGTATCCATGTATCTATGTCACTTTTCGACAAGATCATCAGGGATCATTCTTGTAGAGGAATGATTGCTTATGCAAGTGAATGGCATGAAGAGGTTCCTGGTCTTACGAGGAATCAATTGAGAGTAGCCTTGAAAAATCTATGAGGTTAGTATCATGTGGTTATGAGTTGATATGATGTGATTATATTATGTATATGTTATGAGCAGGCTATACCGAGGGATACATCAACAAAATGACAATGGCGTGGTCTGCGGCATGCTAGGACAAGCATGGATAAGATACTGGAAGCAAGGCTGCCTAGTAGAGGCAATGTGGTTTTGGATGTGTGGTACTATTGTTGTGCATATGTTGTATATGTTGTACATGTTGCATATGTGATGTTGTGCGCATGCAATGTTGTGTATATATATATAGTGTTTGTACATGTTGCTTATGCAATGTTATGTATAGGGTGGTATAGATAGTGTTGGGTATCGATGGTGCTATGTACATGTTGGATATGCAGTGTTGTGTACATATTGTACTGTGCACATGATATATATGCGGTGTTGTGTGCATATGATGCTATGAAAATGTTGGATATGTAGTGTTGTGTACATGTTGTATATGCAGTGCTATGTACATGTGGTGTTGTGTGCATGTTGTACATTTGGTACTATGTACATATGCTATTGTGTGCATGATTGTACATGTGGCGTTGTGCATGTTGTACATATGGTGTTGTGTACATGTTGTGCATATGGTACTGTGTACATTTGGTGTCATGTACATGTCGTGCATGTGGTGCTGTGTACGTCCGGCGTTTTGTACACGTTGTGCATATGGTGTCGTGTACATGTGATGTTGTGCACACGTTGTGCAATTGGTTTTGTGTACAAGTGGTAATGTGTACATGTTGTACATAGGGTACTAGTGTACATGTGGTATTATGTGCATGTCATACATGTTATGTTGCGGGCATGTGGTACTATGTATGTGCATTGTGTAGTTGTGGTATCGTGACGCATGTACTCATTGTGTTGTACTTTGTGTAGTACATGTATTATGTTGTGTTGTACATAAGGTGTAGATGTATGTGTGGTATGTTAGGTGTAGGTGCATGTATTGCATGGTGTTTTATGTCGTGTGTGGTTGTGCGTGTGCGATGCACACTATGTGTATGTGCACATGGTTGAGGAGAAGGCATTGGGTGTTTGTCAGGTGTGGAAATCGATCTGGTGTGCGTACAGAACAAGGAAAAAGGTAGAAGCTAAGGATTGATTAAAGGATAAGCATAAATATTTTGTTTTAGTTTTATTATGCATGAGATTTATGGTTCTGGTCTATGATGGTTACATGTGATCTATGATTCTGGTTTATGATGGTTACACGTGATTTATGATTTTGATCTATGATGGTTGCATTTTGAGATAACATGATGTGATATGTTTATAATGATCATTTGGTCAAAGATCTTAGTTTGAGTTGTAGTGACATGAAGCGAATAGAATTGCAAGTGTACCTTGTTGACGGGCCACCAATAAGGTATGATTTGAATTTATTTCAATTTATTTTGAATCTATTGGAAATTATGTGCCTGTTACTGGAAAGTATGATATTCCTAGTTGGGTGATTGAAACCGATTGCAAGAATTAGCAGCAACAATAAAAGGAATTGGAATAGGTAGTAGTATGCTGGTAAAGCATCCAGGAGCAAGGCCATTGTGGGACACTAGTACCAAACATTGTCCATTGATTTACATGAGCATGCTATGACTGGTATGATGGTTTTAGGGCAAGGATATACCTTGATTTTTGTATCTTTCGATGCGAGGAATCCTTTCCAAGGGATGGATTACCCGGGATGGGGGTGCCAATGGAACTTGGAAGGTGTGTGACTACACAGAAGGGGGTGACCAGATTTCTCGAGGGACTGTGTAGCAAAGAAGGAAAGGTCGGGGATGCATTTATTTTGGTCATTAGCATTTCCAGATGGAATCAGATGCACATTGGGAGGGTGCCCTGAAACAATGAGTCGATAATTTTTCACTGAGAGGACAAGTGGCACAAGAATATAATGGTTGACATTGGATGCAGATTTGACTTCTACAGTGGATTGTGGACTTCTTGGGAAGGAGGTGAATCCTGGTATTATTTTGAGGGTGGAGGTGTGAGCCTTTGGGTTCCCTTGTTGATTGATATAGGCATCGTATCCTTTTATTTGCTGGTTGAGAAGATGTATATATGTGTATATTATTGTAAATACTATATCGAGTTGGTTTATAAAGCTCCACAGACAGTATGGTTATTTGCTGGGTGAAGCAAATGTGTATGTGTATATGTGGTTATTGTAAATACCGTAATGAGATATGTTATAAAGCTCCAGTAAATGGTATGTGTGTCTTGTTTTAAAAGATGGTGATTGTAAATATTGCAACGAGTTGTGTTATAAAGCTCCATGGGTAGTATGTTTTGTTTCCAACAATCTTGTTGGTTATAGGTGTCATTGAACACCGGATAGTGTTCCCCCAAGAGGGAGGGTTTTATAACAACCCTGGTTAAAATTCATGTGCAAATATACAAGACCATGGTCATGGGATACATATTCCAAGCTAAATGGTGGGCAAAAAATCCTAGTGGGTGTTCATTTCGGTTATTATGGTTAAGGAAATTAACAAAGGCAATGGAAAAGGCTTTGGAAAGGAAAAATGGCATTTTGGCACATTTATGTATGAAAATAATGGAAATTAGGAGAAAAGGAAGGTGAAAGGTCACAGGTTGCATGTGAGGAGAAAATTGAAGGGAAATAATGGAAAATGAAGAAAATAGAGGCCTCATTAATAAAAAGGATTCTGAGGATCAGTGGGTAAGCTTGGTCAGTTTATTTTTGGTGGAGCTATCTTCTATTCTCTCTCTCTCTCTAATACTTTTGGACACTTAGATTTTTCTTGGAGCACTCTTGGAGAAATGTGGCATACTTGGATTTTTGGAGCAAGAAGGAAAAGGAAGAGCAAGAAAGCGCAAGAAGACATTGGGATCAACAACTACATTTGGTTTTTCTTGTAGGTACTGAGTTGCATGTATGTTTTCCTCACTATTTTCGGCACGCATGGCACATGCATGTGGTTCTTGGTCATAATTTGTCCCTTGCATGGAGGATTTCCTAGATTGACAGTGGATTTGCCTAGCCTTGTCATTTCCTAGATAACCATGGTGATTATGGATTTATTTCCTCGTTTTGTTTTGGTTGGTTCTCATGTTTCCTTAACTTGGGTTGAGTTACTATTTCTTGGAGCCTTGGTTGGAAAAATGCTCTAGATCCATGTAACATCTTGGGTTGAGTTACTAGTCCTGGAGCTTTGGTTGGACAAACGCTCTAGAGCTCTGTAACAACTTGGGTTGAGTTACTAGTCCTGGAGCCTTGGTTGGACAAACACTCTAGAGCCCCGTATAAGCTGTGGGTTGAATTACTAGTCCTGGAGCCTTGGTTGGAACAAACGCTTTGGATCCCTGGAAGGCTTGGATATACACCAATATGATGACAGTTTTGTGATGTCTGACTGTGAGTTGGAATCACTGTTTGATGGGTTGAGGTGGTTGGCCTTTGGAAGCCCTGGATGGTTTTGGATTGAATTGTTTTATGAGATCCCACATTCATGCTTGGAATATGGCAAGCGGGTGAATGACTAAAGAGAGATTTGGCTCAACCATTCTACGGTCGAGTGGAATGTGGTAGTCCCATACCGGGTTGGCTTTTGCATCATTAATATGAGGTTATTTATTCTTGTTATCTTATGAGTATTATCAGGTTTATATGTCGATTATATGGCTATTGTTTCCTTGGTATTTCTATTTTTATTATGCTTGTTATGAATATGTATTATAACAGTGGCTATGTATGGCTCCCATCATGCTTTTACTTGTATATGAATGAATAATGTATCTATGGCCTAATGGATGAAACTATAGCTAAAGTGATAAGGAAACAATGCCTCATAGCAAATCTTAGATAAGTATAAGACCCCTATGCTTAGATCTGTCATTTACACCTGTAGATTGCATTGATGCCAAGTGTTTGACATAATGTCAATCCTAGTTGGGGATGGTTAGGCCTAGTTCTGGAGTTAGTTTTTGGTTTATTAGTCTTGTCATCATGTATTTAATGGATTCCGGAAGTTACAACAAGTTCTGGGCATTGGCTGGAATTTTGGGCTTGAAAAGTGCCTTAAAATCCTCGGAATCTGGCACATTTCTACTAGAAATAGTCACTGGACACGGGCATAAAGGCTTGTGGAAGCATCTAGAGCCCTTTGACGCTGGCATGCTCATACGATGTGAGCGTCCGGAGGTCTAAAACTTAGTAGGATTCACGGGCTAGTTAGTATAAAGGTTGGGATAGTTCTTAGGAGTCCTATTGCTGATGTTGAAGATCTTTATGGTGTGTTTCTGTCGGTTCCACTTCCTTAACGTGACTTAGGAGGTCGAATCATATCATAGTAGCCTCTTGTCACATGTTTACCCTGGTTGGCCAGTTACTTGGTTAGATGTGGGAGGAGGGTGTTACAACAAGCATGCTTTCAGGAGGCTCCAAACGCTCCCACAACAAGGGTATGGATGTGTTTGGGAACTTTTCTCCTCAAACCTGTGCTTACAAATCTAGGATTTGTGCGACTTTTTCAGGCCTGGAGCTTAGGTCACTACTCATAACCCAATGACACTTTCAGAATTGAAAGATAACAATAGAACAATGACACAAATGCAATTTATTGAACAAGGACTTGACTAGACCCCTACTAGCCATGACAAACATTTCGTCGAACATGTCACAAATATGTAATCTACATGTTTAAATAATAGATCTGAGCATAGGGGTATCATATTTATCTGAGAATCGCTATGAAGCATTGTTCCCTTATATCCTTAGCTACATTACCATATATTAGGTCATAGATACATTATTCATTCATTTACAAATCAAAACATGAGGAGAGCCATAAATCATCACTGTCATAATACATGCTTATAACCAACATAATAGCAACAAAAAAATCAAGGAGACATCAGCCATGGAATCCACATATAAACCAATACATTTACACATAAGATGCCAAGGAAAGAACCTCTTATTAATGAATGAAAAATCTAACTCGAGATGGGACTACCACACTCCACCCGACCATAGATTCATTGAACCAAATCTCTCTTCAACCAATCACCCCCATGTCATATTCCAAGCATGAATGTGGGAATCAAACCAAAAGAAACAACCAGGGAATTTTGAGGCTACACCACCTCACCCTCATTAATAGAAACCACGCTTTATTGTAATCCACACTGGATCACTAGGCCAAAAAAATAAATATGTAATAGCAGGCTTTACCATGATCTCCACAAGAACACTAGGCCAAACAAACATGAATGCCACCAGATTTCTCCACCTACACCATGAGGAATTTTTCCTATCTCCTAGTCTCTAAGGCTTTATCGGAATCCACACCAGATCACTAGGCCCTAAACCAAGACCCGTTGTCTAGGATTGATCGCATACCCCTCCCAAGATTATTAAGCCTGATGGAGAGCACCCACCTCTAGGCTTTACCGTATATCCCACCATTCACCAATCGAGGATTCTTAGGCCAACTGAGGCAACAAAAAATCCAGCTTTATCGCAACCCACAGTTTGGTTCAGGAGTTACTAGGCCATGTGTTATTTTATTCAGAGATCCACCTCACTCAACTTCGAATCCATCCAGAAATCCATCTCCACCAAAACGTAAGAACCCCATCACACCATGTCTATCTAGAAATGGGAAGGCTAGGATGAAAACACCGTCACACCTGGAAAAACCCATGCCATAACAAAAAAGAACCACATGCAATACCATGCATGCCAAATCTATCAAGGAAATCACACATGCAAATCGATACCTACAAAGAATCCTAATGTAGCTGCTTGATCCTGCTCTTCCTTGCTTGCTCCTTCCTTCCTCTTGCCTTCTTTGCCTTTCTTGATCCAATGCCAAAGTGCTCCAAGAAAACTCTAAGTGTCCAAGAGTGAGAGAGAGAGAGAGAGAATAATGAGAGAGCTCCAAAACTGAACTGACAAAAGGTACCAACTGATCCTCAAAAGCCTTTTTATCAATTAGGCCTCTATTTTCTTCATTTTCCATTATTTTCCTCACATGCAACCTGTGACCTTTCACCTTCCTTTTCTCCTAATTTCCATTATTTTTATAAATAAATGTGCCAAAAATATTATTTTTCCTTTACAAAGCCTTTGCCATTTCCTTTTCCAATTTCCTTAGCCATAATAAACCAATGAACACCCACACTAGGATGTCTTGCCCAAAATTCAACTTGGAATAAGTGTCCCATCAATCGTGGTTATTATTTTTGCCTTTATTAACTTTTATTACATGGAATTTTCACCAGGGTTGTTACAAACATCTTCAGACCCCCTCAAATGACAGGTTCTCTTCCTTTTCAAAGCAACACTAGCGCTGACTCCTCCCAAGTCATGTTGTGCATTTCTAGTCCTAGAGATATCCAACAGAAAAACCTGAGCACAAAGAGAATGAACCTCACCACGCAAACCGTCCAACGATTTCTCCATATAAGTGTTGTGCTTGAGTATCTTGCCCCTCAGAAAGAGCTAAAAGGAACACCTCTGCCTTTCAACCATATCCTCCAATTGTTGATAGAGCCTGTTGGGTGTGGTTTTTATACCTATTTCCTACACTTTCTTTCCCCATTTTTGATCCTATTTCCTTCCATGCCAATGAAACTTCACATGTTAATCACCTTTTTCTCATTATATACATCTATTTCGCCGTCATGTTATTTTTCCATTTTTGTTGAATATAATGATTCAATATTCCTTTTTGTGGCTCACTGGGGTAAGCATTGGAGAAGTCTTTTGGATCCTCTCCTCTTTTTCAGGTGTTGCTTGTGAGGACGAGGTTATGGAGTGAACAAGCCAAGATGGTCGGTCTTAGAGTAGGGTGTAGCAGATTGTTGTTACACTCTGTATGTTGTTACAGGTGTTGTTGTTACATCACGTGCTATTATGGATGACCATTGTTGCACCTCGGATGATGTTACAAGGATGTTGTTACCCAATGATTATTGTTACATCCCAAACCGCCATTTGACCGCAGGATGCTATTGCATCGTAGTTGGCAAAGTCGTGGGTGCTATTCCATGCAATAACTATCAGAAGTTATGAATTGTTTATTTAGAAAGTAACAGATCCAAATGGTTGTGATCTTAACCAATGTATTTGAATAGCATTTGTATTTAGGAACAGGTTATAACAATTACTATTTTATGATCAGCATGAGAATCATGAGATTCTCATGATTGATCTATTCCCGATTTTGGGTACGTAAGAGAAACTTAATCTCTCATGTATGGGGACGACATAGAGAGCACTGTTATTTTGATCTTGTAACTTTAATTATTTTTAATATTGAAGACACTGCAGTGATGTTGTTGTTGTTTCTCATTTGATTATTTAACTAACTCATGTTCATTCCTGCACCCCTGCTATGGAAGAACGACCCTCCTCTTTAGCAGGGTCTGTAGCAGTAGAAGTAGCTGTATATTATTGTTTCTTTTATTGTTTGTATGGTTTTCTATTGTGGTTGTATAAATTGTAGAATATATCTGCTTCAGTTCTAGAATTATGTTATGCTGTTACATTGGTTTGATTAAGAAGTATGGTAGCTGATCAGCTGGTGTAGTTATTAGTTTAGTGTGTGGCGCGCCCTTGCTCTGGTAAGCATGAAGTGTGATTTCATTTCTGTAGAGTGTTTTAATTTCTACATGAATGGTTTTATTTCTGCAATTGATTCAACGACATTCTTTACTGTTTTCAATTTTCATTCTTGGTTGTAGTGTATCGACACAAATAGCAAAAACTCCATTGAACAACAAGACCTACCCTAGGTTGACAATTAAATGGTTGCAGCCTTAGTCAATTAGGATTAATTAAAAAAACACTACAAAGCCCAAGAGTGCTTGAGCCACATTCAATAGCCTATCAAGCAACATGATGTATTTAAAATTCTCTAGAGATGTTGAAGAATCCACCATCTCTAAAAAAAAATCCAACACCCAATGAATTATGACTCTGTTAAGAATTCTCCCTGCTCCTAGACTGATGTGAATTAAAGGATCTTGGATAAACTGGGAGGCCAAGTGATTTAATAAAATGGAAAAATTGGTGCCTTGAGATAAGCCAAACTACACTAGGATTTCCAAAGACATCATAAAGACCTCCATAGGGAAAATAATAAACGACTGAGGAATACCATAGGATGACTTCCATTAATTCCATGCCATTGAACAATACACTGAACTTTGCGACAAAGGAAATCCACAAAAATCCCACAAGGCACAAATTAAATAGACAAGACACCCATCATTGGAGAAGGTTAATAATACATTCCACTTGTAAATAACATTATGACACTGGGAAGGAGCCTTGAGGATTCATAACTGGAAAAGGAAAGGTTGTCATATCTCGAGGGCCTTCCACTTTTGGAGACAAGCCAAGGGATGGAATGTGTTGGAGGGAGACGACCACATACCAATTCAATGAATTTTCTCAATGATGACTAAATTAATTGGGGAATATTTTCTCCTTGGGATACCAAATGTGGATAAGGAATGAGGAACATCAAAAAAATAAGGTCCACTTCTAAACTGTCTTGACCACACCTTGGTAATCTAGTCATAGAAAAGGAATTGGGAAAATGCTAAGACTATGATCCATTTCTAATCTGCCTTAACCCAAAGTGGAACCCTTTTTAGCTAACGTTTTTGCCACCAAATTCAAATGCTTGTACACGTGGAAGAGATCCAATTGCTCAAACTAAGAGGCAGAGACAAGGATCCTCTGAAGTAAGGGATAATAACATGAGCGTATTGCCTTCTTAGCCTTAGTCATTTGTCAGATAACAAGAATTGAATCTCCAAAAACTAATAGGATGGTAATTTTATTTACAATAGTTATTTCCAAGCCTTTCCATAAGGCAAGATACTCAACTTGATTGTTGGTCACTAGGAAAAGTCCCCATGCATATTGCGATACAATTTTTTCGTCAGGGCTAAATAAACCCCTTCCACTCCTACCTCCCCTAGAGATAATATTAGTGTTATTATCAATGATGCTAATATTATAGATTATGATTTAAAAAAATATAATTATACCTATATGTGCTTGAATATTTTTATGATTATCCACATTGATAATATTTTATGGAAGAGAACTGTGTAGAGGAGTAAGTTCGTCCAACATTTTTGGTGGACAATCCACCCATATTTTAGCTTTTTGGTCCCTTATGATAGGTGGAGTTTCTAACTGAAATGTTGGACAAACTTACTTCTCACAATTGAAATTGTTATGATATTTAATTAATTTGAAGGCTTCTTTGATGACACAATGAGTATAGAAGTGAGAGGTTGCTAGAATTTTGAAATAATCAAAATTGATGAGGTGTTTGGTATTACAGAAGTGCTAAACTATAGTTTATTTTGAGATCTAATTATATTCGTTGTCAGTTATATACTCTGTTATACTCCTATAGTTATAGGTGTCATATTTCATGATTGACTGGTTGAGATCTGTAATATGTTCATCCTTTCCTTGCTATAAAGGTTTCCATATTATGAAAAAAACAAAAAAATAAAAAAATGTAAAGAGGGTATACCCTAAAAGAAAAATCTAAGGGTGAAAAAATGATGAATGGTCAAAAGAAAAAATGAAAGGAAATGAACCCCAAATAAAAAAAGACCAGGAAAGTGTGCAAGTCCAAATGCCACTACTATTTCATTTTTTGTAAATAAAGCATCATGTATAGCTTGTTGAACTTTTTGCCACAATTGATGAATGGCCAAACAGCTTAATATTGGCCAGTTCATGTTTCAAATTCCTATTTTAGAGATAGAGAAAAAAATCTGTCCAAACTGGTTAATCTTGGCAGATGAGTAGATAGGTAGAGAAGCAAAGGAGCTCAACTATTTAATCTGAGCCCTTGGAAGAAATAAGTGGAGACTTAGGTAGGCTTACCATGTAAAGAAAAGAAGATTGAAAAGGGTTTCTAGTCTAAGTGCACCCAAATGTAAAGAAGAAATTTTTTTAGGCAAAGTAGGCAGGGTAGGCAGTTTTTGATGTTGCAGAATGAGACTTGTGATAACTTGTGTCTCTCAAAGTGTTAAATTTACCTCTATGACAAGTGCAAAGCAGATACCCTTGGAGCAGCTCAAGCGAGGCATGTCTAACTCCCCTTCATCCTTTCCCCAAATCATTTACTAATTTCCCCCAGAGATATTAAGATCTGCTTGATATCATTGAATCACTCATCTCATTCCATAACATTTTCCTAAGTAAGAATCTGTTTTACTTAGGGGCTAGCCATATTTCTTGTATAAACTCTTTTTCCCCTTTAAAGCCTAAGTTTCCTAACATTATACTTAGTGCTTTCCTTTCAAAATCTCATATTGACAAATTAACTTTTATTATTTAAATCCCATATATTCACCCTATCCTGTATTGTATATAAATATAAATCCCGCATTATTAAATATCCTTGCCCCAGTTAACTATAACCGTAGTCATTGTATATAAAGCAGGGTTAATGGTTCATTTGGAACCCATTAATAACCTCCCACCGCGCATTCATGGGATTGATTAACCTCACGTTAATTAATAGCCAACCCCAATGACCAATAAAACAAGCCCCGATATGATTAAGACATGCTTTAATAGGTCAGGACCGCAGCAATTAACCTTCCATCATTTTTCCTCCCTGTCCGCCGTCAGATCCCTGTTCTCACATCCAATAGCCAATATCTATTTCACGACCCCCCCGAATGCTGACCTTTACTACCCGGGGAACCGGTGGTATTTTCCCCGTACAAGTGCCACGCGTCGCTCCGTCGCGTTGATTGCTCCCTCCCCGCCCAAAACCGCCCAAGCCCAAAGGCAGTGCGGGCAAAACCATTTGCCGCCCTCTCGCTGACCCCTTGTTGATGTCAGCTATCCCCTGCCACGTCACCCGCCACGTCATCTATTTCGTACCCTCGCTGACGTCACCCTTCCGAAAAATCAAATTTTCCCACCAAAAAATCTTTTTGTCAATTAAAGGGGAAAGAGTCATTTTTGTTATATTTTTTCTGTGAGTGGCGCTCCAGGCATGTAATCAGCAGACTCGGTTCCAATGTTTCAACCGCCCGTGGATCACAAATGCTCCATCGACGAGCTCATTCTCGACAAACCTACTATTTTGCGGTTTTTCTCCCTCTTAGACACAGTTGAAAACAAACAGAGGATTTCTAAGCCCGCAAAAGAGGGAAACATAGATGAACAGAGATACTTGCTGCCCCAGCCAGTGGAAACCGTCCAAGACATGAATTGCCGGAAAGCGGTGAGCAGGAGTCAGATCAACGATAAAGAGTATCAGAGGAGCATTAAAAAGGATACAAAACAAGTCAAAGAGTATCAGGGGAGCCATAAAGAGTATCAGTGTAGAATTAAAGACAAATCAAATTAGCATTAAAGAGGATCCAAACAAGTCAAAGTGTATCAGATCAGAATTGAAGACTGTTAGATCAGCCATAAAGAGTATCAGAGCCGACAAAATGAAATAGATTAGAACTTAATGTAGAGTTAAGACAAGCAGTCGGTGCAGAGCTACCACAGAGGACAGCTGCGGGCCGAACCCTAAAGGCCTGCATCCAGCGCAACATCAGATATCTTTTTCGAGCCATTTCTATCTTTGCTTGTATATTACTTTAGGTTAAACTTAGATATTATCTCATAGCTTTGATGAGACATCCTGTTGTACATATTTTTATTGTATAAATAGCCCCTTCATCAAAGTTTTGAAGAGGTTGGGTATGTGTAGATTTCTTAGACTGTGCCGTAACTCTGAACTTTGGAATAAAAAAGCTGTTGGAACCAATTATTGTCTGGCCTACTGGATGAAGAATCGATGCTGAGGACCTGTTACAGAATTCTTGAATCAACCCATGGATCAATGAGTACTTTCTACCTTGTGTTTTATAGTTTCTTGTCTATTACATCATCTATGTTTCATAATCCGAATAATAAAGCAAAAGATTAATTCAGAATTTGCTTGACTGCACTCTGTTTTCAGTCTTTATTATTCTCTATGTTTTCTTCAGAATTAGAATAGGCAGTGAATTCTTAATTGCTCCTGCTTGCTAGTTCTTTCATGTTGTTTAGTTGCTAAGGAATTCTTAACTGCTCCTTAATAGTAAGCACCCATTTTCCCTCTTTCAATATGATGAAGGATTCTTAACTGCCCTTCATCCATTTGAGTCCATTCCATCTGATTCCAACCTTTAAATTATTCCATGTTTGAGTACCTTGATTTGTGATGCCATCTTCTGTTAGAAACCAAATCCAGGAAACCATCCTTCTTTGACTCCATCATGCCCAATGGACTGAACTCTTCAGTTTTGCCTCACTGTTCTATTGTATCTCACCACCCAAACTCAAAACAAAACCCTTGTACTCCATAACTAGCCTAACACCTTTAAAAACAAAGCTAAATCATAAAGAGAGAGCCCTCTCTGGATGCAAAATGGCTAGAGTCTGTATCTAAAAGATTGGTCTGTGGTTACCTCGGTCATATTCCCTTTCTTACAACTTTTGGGAACAACCTGGGTGTTAACATACTCTTTGAGACGAAACTTGAAGGACCTTCAAATTTTGCCAATGTATGCTTTATGACAAAAGCAAGGAATGTGATAAACACCTAGAATGAACATATGATCAGATTTGTCTTTGGTGGATTTAAACAAATTTTTGAGATGGTGTGGGGTTTAAATAGAGCTTTGATATTATTTTTCACGAGAATCTTGGAAATGTGATCCATTATTCCTTGAATGTAAGGGAAGGTAATCTTGTCGAAGGGGGTTAGGGAGGGGGATTTAAATTTGGGGTGGGCTATAGAGAGGAAGGATATTTTGATTTAAGGGAGGGAGTACGTTTAGCTAAGAGGATCTGGGTTAGGTGGGTCTTCTCCTTTTTAGAAATTGGGGAGTGGATTTATGGAAGGCAAGAGTGGCTAAGGTGTTAAGGACAATGGACTTTTATGCAGGTTGATGTTGAAAATTTGCATGGAGGTATTCATTAGTGTGGGTATTTTTCCTATAGATTGTTGAAAATGCAACAAGAAAATCCTAATTTAATTTTGTCCTTGAATTAAATTAGGAATAAAATTGTAATTCCACATCAAAAGACAATTTTTACGAGTTAACTAATTTAATATGACTTAGTTGACTCAGTTAATTCGAGTTGAGGGTCTAACAAGAGTCATTTAGAGTGTCTCCTACTTTATAAGAGACCTGGTTGAGTTTATTTTGAGTTATAATTAATTAATTTAGTTTAACTGAGTTAAAGTCAGTTAAACTAGTTCCAACTGATGGAGGAACTAGTAGGAGTTCAGATAGTGGGGTGTTGCTTCATGTGTTCAACTAGTTAACTAGTGATTCACTCATAAATAACTCATGCATGTCAGATTTGAGAGTTACCCAGTTGAGATTGAAGTTCAAGGGTAGTGTACTATCAGTTGTATAATCATTTGAATTGTACAGGTGGTGCATGCAGTCAGAGGAAGTCCTATGAGGATTGTGCAATTCATATTGAGGAATTTCCCTAATTAATAGAGGGATAATACCCAAGGAAACAACACAAGGAAATAAGGACTTGGGAAAGCATAAATTTGGTTAAGTATTGGACTAATATTGTCTAGGAAGCTATGAAACAGATAAATATAGTGTAGAGGTTGCTCGGGCTTGAGCAAACCATTGTAATCTTCTCATATTTTTTGACTAATACAATATACAGATTGCAGGGGTTTTTAGCTTTGGCTTTCCCCAGGAAATCATTGTGTAATGTGTTGATTGAATTCTTTCTCTTGTATGCTTCGTGATTTTGTGATTGTTTAATTGTTTTCACTGATGAGTAGAGTAGATTCAAGTCTTTTGTTTTAGAAAATTACATATGCAATTTGAATCTACAAGGAATTTCTACATGGTATTGTCTGGCATTGAAATGGGAGATGATGGAAGGTATAGCGTGACCAACATCGGTACTGTTACTTTTTAAAGGGAGTCTGGTTCTCCTCTCACATTAAAAGATGTCATGTATGTACCAGGTTTGAAGAAGAATTTAGTTTCAGATTCTATGTTGGAAGACCATGGCTACAATGTGATACTTAGCAAAGGAAAGGCATTCCTTCGTCACATATCCACAAGAAAAGTGAAGCGGATTGAGTTTTAGGTGAAGAACCTCTACAAATTATTTGGATGTAGAATATTGTACAACATTGAGCACAAAATCAGAGAAGGTGTAGAGCCGAGACATTAGTGAATTATGGCATATAAGATTGGGCTGTCTTCACCATAGAGCTTTGAAGATCATGCAACATAATTCTACAGGGCTTCCCAAGGGTACACTAGAGCAGAGAGATACACGTAAAGGGTGTACATTAGGGAAGTACACCAAATCAACCTTTCATGACAAGGACAGTTGAGCACAAGCGATCCCTGAAAGAGTTCACTGAGATGTGTGTGGATCATCCTCCACTGCCTCCATGGCCAAGCACATGTATTATGTGATATTTGTAGATGATTTCTCATGTAAGTGTTGGATTTTCTTCATGCATAAGAAAGATCAAACGTTCTCTAAATTTTGTGAATTTAAAGCACCTGTGAGAAAGAAACTGACATGAAAGTGAAGGCTCTCAGGAGCGATAATGGTGGAGAATATGTGTCGAATGAATTCAAGAAGTTTTGTGCATCAGAATGCATTCGACGAGAGTTAATAGCACCCCATAACCCACAGTAGAATGGGGTGGTTGAAAGGAAGAACAAAATTACCGTGGGAGATGAACAAGCGATGTTACATGATCAAGGCCTACTATTGCACTTATGGGCTGAAGCATGCAACACAACTATATATGTGCAGAACAAGATTCCTCATTGGATTCTCGGGATGAGTACACTAGAAGAAGATTTTTTAGGTAAGAAACGAGATCTGGCACACTTTAGAATATTTGGTTCTTCAGTTTACTATCATGTTACCAAGGATCCAAGGAAAAAGCTAGAACCGTTAGTTTAGTTGGGCATATTTGTGGGGTACACTGATACACCTCACAACTATCGGGTGTACCTTTCATCTCACAGGATGACATTGGTTTGTAGAGATGTGAAGTTTGATGAAGAGAAGGCCATGAGATGTTCCCTTGAGATGGAGATTCAGTTACATGCAGATGAGGAGCTTTTGGCTCCAAAGGAAGAACCTTAGGATGATGTGGAGTAGCCACACGCAGAGGAGCAGAGAGTGGAACAACCCACTCATGCAGAGACTCCCAGAGGTGCAAGGAAGCACACCAAAGAAGTTGACAGATTGGTGCATGATGTTAGAGAGAATGTGGGAGCACCCACATCACAGCGCAGGCAAAGGAGGTCACCAGATCGGTACACTGGCTACATGGCTATGGTGAGTGAGAGTGTAGAGATTGAGCCATCCTCATTCGAGGAAGAAATGCAGAAAATAGTATGGGTTGATGCAATGGTAGAGGAGTATGACTTCATTATTAGAAACAATGTTTGGGAAGTGATCCCAAGACCAACAGACAAGTCAATGGTGATTTCTAGATGGATTTAAAAGGTAAAGAAAGCAACAGATGGGAGTGTTGAGAAACATAAGGACAAATTTGTGGCCAGAGGGTTCTGTCAAGTGGAGATAATTTATTACGAGGAGACCTTTGCTCCAGTAGAAAGGTACTCTTCAATCAAATCTATTCTAGCACTTTCAGCGCAGATGGGATGGAAGATACATCATATGGATGTGAATACAACATTCCTCGATGGAGTGATTGAGGAAGAGGTGTACATTGAGAAACCAAAAGGACTTGAGACCTTTAAGAGAGAGTTGCATGTGCGCAGACTCAAATGAGCTCTGTATCAATTGAAACAAGCATCCCATGCTTGGTACACCAGGATTTACAACTATTTCACCAGGTTGGGCTTCACCAAAAGTGAAGCAGATGCGAACCTTTACCATATTGTGGTTGAAGGTAAAATATTGATTGTAGTATTATATGCTAATGATTTAATTATAACAGGTGATGAGAAGCCAGTAAAATCTTGCAAAGACAATATTGCAAGAGAATTTGAGATGAAGGACATGGGGCTTATGCATTATTTCCTTGGTATGGAAGTATGGCAAGGAGATGGGGAACTATTTGTCTCTCAGGTCAAGTATGCCAATGAGATACTGAAGAAGTTCCACATGGAGAGTAGTAAACCCATGGAGACTCCTCTAGTAAGAAATTAGAGGAAGGAAGATTATACTTCAAGAGAACTAATGGAGGCTACTATTTACAGGCACCTTGTGGGTTCACTTATTTATTTGGTGAACACACAACTGAACATATGTTTTGCAGTTAGCCAGCTTAGTCAAGCAACGGTTAAGCCAACCAAAATCTATTGAAAGGAAGCTAAACATGTGTTGAGATACCTCATAGGCACCACTCAATTTGGTATTTGGTATAGAAGGACAAAGGGAGTGAAGCTTCAAGGCTTCACAGATGCAGATTGGTCAGGAAGTCCATCCGACAGAAAAAGCACATCAGGGGGAATATTTAGTATTGGTTTATGTTGTAGCGGCTACAACCACCCTCCAAAATTTTGCCTTAACTTCATTTTGGAGCCTCCCTATTGACCATCATTAGCAGCATGTCTTACACTGTCCAATTACATATGCTTCAGTTGAGTTTCAGTGACTTACTAGCCTGTGCTTTCCATCTTGTTTGCCTCCCTCCCACAGGTTGACATTCTAGAGCTTGGTCATTTTATGGTTGTTATGCTCACCTGGAAAATTACACAATTCTGGAGGGGAACCAACCTTTCTCTCCAAAACTGCACAATCCATCTAGGCTTCCTGCTTCTCTCCAGAAATGCGCAAAACAGCCAGACAACCTTCCCTCTGGAAATTGCGCAGAGCATCCCATCACCGGGCTTGCTCTAAAAAATTGCGCAATTTTAGTTGACAACCAAGGCTTCAGTCCAAAAATTAAGCATAGCCTAAGGGACAACCATACTTACTTAGCCTAGAAATTGCGCAAAAGTCACTCCAAGCCTTGTAGTGTATTGCATGTGCTCCCAAGTTGACCGGTTCCCTCTAGGATTGAGTAATATTGAGTTGCATGCATGGGATGTTTTTCCAAAAAAAAAAAAAAAAAAAACATCCCTAGATTTTAGGGATCCATTTTTAGCAGTTGGAGGTTACATGCAAAAGACGTTTTAGAAACCTCCTACCAAGTGTCACTTTTTCCTAGATTTGTGGCATGTGTGCCATAAATATTGATCTTATCAAAACTATTTATTTGATGCTTCAGAGCTCATTCCTCACATCGATCTTGGAGCTCTGGCATCCCACATCACATCTAGGAGAATTCGACACACTCAACTCAACTTTTTCTGGGTAAGTCCACTTTTCATGTCTTTTGCTGCTTTTCTGTCACTTTTTGTATTTCGGTTTGTGTGAGTGTTGTTTGCTTCGTTTTGTTGAACGCTTTTTGTCGTTTTAATGCATGTTAGCTGGTATAATGATCCGGACTTAAACAGGAACACAAAAAACTACAGAGATAACCATAAACACAGATATGCAGCGGAAATAATACTTCATTTCATTAATGTAAAATACTGAAATATGCTTACAAACAGTAATGGAAATAAACTAGCTAGGGCGATGGTAGCTTATCTTTGAGAAGAGATGTGGTGGCTACATGCCTCTAAACTGTGTTACAATGAGGCTCAAAGGCCTATTTATTGTTGAGAAACAATGAAAAACCCTTAAAATTCCAAAACCTAACCCTAGAAGATGAAACGCCAAACTGTGGGCCCCGTTTGGGTAAATTGGTACACCAACTTCCCAGGGTCGTAACTTTGGCATACGATCTTTGTTTGACGCGTACAATAGCTCGCTAGAAAGATCTATCCGAGCACTACCACTTTGGGAGGCAACTTGGGTCGCCCCAGATTTCCCAAAAAACGTCGTTTAGGGCCTCGAAACGGCTCCGGAAGTTCAGGACCCGAAAAACTGCTAAAAATAGTAAGTTGTGCTACAATTAAGGAAACTGAAAACGCTGAGATAAAGAATGGTGGGGGTCCAGGTGGACTTGGCAGGTGTCCACCAATATCCACCTGGATCATTCCTCCCCCCTTAGGAAGCAATGGTCCCCATTGCGTTGAGTTCCTCCATGAGATGAGGAAACTTTTGCTGAACTTGTTTCCTGGTGAGCCACTTGCCCTGGTGAAGCAGTTGGCCTGCTTTGACAGCTTGATACAGTTGGATATTCTGTTGGCGAGTGTTCTTGATCTGTGTGTCCATGATCCGATCAGTTGCAGCTTGTTCCATGCAATCTGGATTTAGTTCTGTGCGTGTGAGCTGTTCTGCAATGTCGGATGTGTCTAGCAATGGTGGAAAGTATAGCCGAATGCGGTCCACATTGAACACTGGGTGCAGGCCAAGGAATGGGGGAATGCTGAGATAAACAATGGTGGGGGTCCAGGTGGACTTGGCAGGTGGCCACCAATATCCACCTGGATCATATAAGCACTATTTCAAGTTTTTCATTTCATCTCACTTATGTCACATGCATGACACTGTTTCTGCACTAACGGTCATCGTTGCGGTGACTCGCTTCACACACTTACTTGTTTTCCCATTTTCTGAATCCTACTCTCACTTTTTTCATGCATGATCATTCACTCTTATCTCACTAAGCTTTGCCATGCATTCAACCTTTTCATGTTTATATTCGTGCGTTGGTGGGTCTGGGTTGCCTTGGCCCAGACCTTGCCTTCCCTGGCTTGCACTGCTCATTTCTAAGAGTGAAGGCTCTGCCTTCCTCCCTGTTAGCGCTTGAAATTTCACCTAGGCTGAGATAGACAAATCTCAAGGCTACATCAAACCATTCAGCCTCGTAGCTAGCCCTACGAGGCAGGAGAAGGCTCTCTCCGGTCAAACTCGGTTGATCTTTCAATAGGATGAGCTGACCCAATTAGGAACACTGATATTAGGCTAGTAAACTGATAAGGAGGGTTGATTTAAAGTTTTTTGGGGTTTTTGGTGGCAATTGGAGGGAGTGCAATTCAGGGTGCGGGGATTGAGCTCAGTTTTTGCAGGTGGGTCTTTGGGGCAAGGTAGGAGTTTGTGTTGATGCCTTTAGCTAAGATGGATGATCAAGGAGGAAAGAAGAGAAGCTAAAGAGGGCAAACAATGACTTTGAATCCTCTTTAGACAGTGGAAAACATAAACATTAAACAAATTTGAAAGCTGAGCATGACATGCATGAATTCAAACTTTATCACTTCATTTGTTTAATTAGCAGCAGTAAAGAAAGGGATGGAACACATAAACACACTTACAATTACAATAAGAGAACACACCATCAACACAAGAGTCCACAAGAATCCCAATGATGTTTGCAAAACCCTGGTCTTCCTTTTCCTCAAATTGCAGAGATACAAGTAAAATATACAATAGGAGCTTCTCCCTCAAGAGTCCAACCTTCCAACCTCTGAAAATGATTAAGAAAATACATAATATAGGCAAGCCAACCTCTTCCCTTGCCTCTAGGGGTCGAGCTCATCCTTCTAGGAGCTGTTTCAACTAATTCTAAACTGAGCACTAAAATCTAGGCAGTCAAAACAACTTGCCTCTATAAGCTAGGAAACCAATCCATTCATTAAATATTTACCCTTGACATGAATGAATCTTCTAGAAGTGTTAAACAAGAGTAAAAGTGTCTTAGAGTTACCAAAATTACATCAAAGATAATCATCTTCAACCCCAAAAAGTCAAACCAAGTCAAACTGTGCTTTTTCGAGCTGTACAGTGAAATCTGGCAAAGTCTGCTCAACGGGTCGTGCACATCTTCTCAACGGGTCGCGCACATTGGGAGCTCTGTTTGAGGCACTTGCAGGTGTCAGAATTGGGTGCGGGATAGCTCGTTGGAAAGGTCTGTGAGTCTACTTTCCAACCCAACTAGAATTTTTTAATTTGGAGGTCATTTGCCTAGTCAAAACGCAATTCTCCCAAGACTGCTTTCTGCAACTCAAAAAAGGGGCAGAAAGTCAAATTTTGCATGTATTTTGACCTTCTGGAGGCCCAAAACTCCATAAAAACTCAAGTCCATCCATAGGCATATGTAACTTTGCATGAAAAATCTAGAAATGCTGAGTTTTTTCAAAAAGGAGCTACGATGACAAAGGGTCTCACCGGGGGTGAGACCCGTTGAGGAGCCAAAACCTGTAAATTTCCAAAAAATGCCAAAATTACCCAAAATTCTCAAAATTTTTTGGGATTTGAGCTGTGGCTAGGCTATTGAGTGCCTTGATCCTTCAGTGAGGCCTCAGCCAAGATATGGAGGGGATCGGGCCTCTTTCTCCTTTTTTGTGCCTTGGCCAACCGCCTTGGATCCGGTGATTGTAATTTTGACATTTCTCTAAAACCATGACACCTGTGCAAAAAGTGAAGGATGTTTTTCTTCTTTGGCATGTTTTGGACAAAAACCTCTCTCAGTTTTCCAAAATTCATCTTTTATTGCTCTCGAACATCATTTGAGTGCGACTTGTCCCGATGTGTGAAACAAGGAATTTTGTCGAAATGGAGCAAAATGAAGGGGATAGGGGGCTTCTAAATTCTTGGGGAAATTTTTGGAAGTAGGAAGGGATGTTAGGAAGCAGGGGAAAGTGGAATCTCAGAGATTGAGTGAGGGGAAGGGGTCCAAAAGGGCAAAACACAGGCCAAACCTAGAAAATTGCCAAGTTGTAGCTAGAAACTAGGGTTTGTGCAAAAATGAGGAATTTGGCGGATCTAAGGGATGGGAAGTGTTTGATAAGGTACTTTAAGGATAGGGGAAGGTTTGTGAACATCAGGAAACAAGTTTTGCCGATGATTTGACCGTCCAAGAGAAATTGGCTTTCAAAACCCTAGGAGAGGGAAATGACCTTGCCAAGGCACAACTGAAGCATGAACAAGATGTAAAATGACTCATTAGACACTGACATGACAATGAAAACCCTATGAATGATGATAGACTCAGCTGAATGGTGACATGGACCAACATTTTGACAACTTTAGAAGGAGTTAAGGCAAACCCTAGACCTAATGCCTAGTGACCAAATTTTGCTTGAAAACTCTTTGAAATGACAAAATTTGACTTGGGAACTCTGAGACCACTTTGTAAGAGCATATTTGATCACTGGAGGAAGGTTGGGAAGACTGACACTAACATTGGCTCCAATGGGGATGGTAGCTCCTTGGAGGTGCTAAGAACCTTAGACCTCTGAGAGAGCAGACCAGTGCTTGCAACCATTGGGCGATGGAGTCATTATTTACACCTTTGACACAAAACTTTGACACATTTATTGAATGAAAACTTGACTGAAAACTGACTGAAACTTAACTGAAGCTTGACTCAAACCGACTCGATGGCAAACTGAAATAACTTGCAAAAAACTCACTCAATAGACCAAACACAAATGACTCATGACTGACTTAACTAAAACAAGAGAAGGGCAACAGTCCATCAAGATGTGAAATCATGATGACAACCACCGGTGTTTCTTACAAGACTATATACATCAAACTATATCAAAATGCCAATGCAACCAATCAAGCAGATGCCTTCTTGATTGATTCTCCTTATTAGATCTTCTGGTCAACAATACAAACCTATCACTGGGCATCCAAAAACATAGTTGACCATTTTCTCCTTCATCACTGAATACTGCAATAAACACTATCACTGTTGACTGCAACAGGGCTGCCATTGGATCTTGAAAAACATGAAGTTTTGCCATTGCCACCTCGTGCTGAAAGATCAAGGTGTCCTTTGTTACAAATTCTAATATGCCTTCATCATGTGCTTCAGTAAAAGTATGTTCATGGGATTCAAAAAATTCTGAACAAGTAGATGAGCAGATCTCCTCTTGAAAAAGCATTTCAGCACATGAAACATATGAAGAATCTGAAAGGTAATCCTGTATGCTATGATCTTCGGTAGTCAGATAATATGGTAGGTGATCTTCAAATGATATGACAGCCGGATTATCATCTTTGTGAAGGAAAACATTATCTATTTGCTGATCTACAAGACAGTCATCTTTTTCAACAGAGGAAGAAGCTTCCCCAACACTTTCCTGACTATGTGTGCATTGCAAATCTACTGTAGCTTGACCTTTCAAAGCTGATCTATCTCCTCTTCAGACAAAGGAGACAATGCCTTTTGTTTTCTTCTGCTTAAACAATAATTATCTTCATATGACAAGGCATTCAAACTATCATTTATTACTGAGCTATTGAAAGGAGATTCATCACTTACTTGCACAAAGGTCTCACCTTGCTTTTCATGAGCTGGCTGAATTACCTCCTCATGCAGGCTCTGTTCTGATGGCATAAGGACATTTGGATCAAGAACTTTGTCTATGATCTCAACAACAAAACTCTCCTTTTCAGGATTCGGCACAAGGTATGCTTGGTTATCACAATCTACAATCTGGTCTTCTTCTGTGGGCAGATCTGAAACAAGCTCTTCTCTTTCATCAATTATAGCCATATGACCATCTTCAACCTGCTGATCTTGACAAATATCCTCTAAGATTTCTGTGTGCTGCTGAAATGGATTCTCATACAAAGCCTCCATGATCTCAACATCCATAAAATTATCATCTTCATAATATTTTTCAAGGCTTTCAATAAAACCATAAGCATGCTGGCAACAGTCTTGAACCAAATTTAATGATGGATAAGATGCTATATATCTTTCAATGAACATAGCATGAAAATCCTTTAAACAGTAAATACAAGCAGGCGGCAAACTTTCATACCATGATTGGGCTTTACCTTCTAGAGTGGCCAAGAATATCTTCATCAAGCAATCTTCAGGAAAATCCACCTTCAAATTGCGAATATGCATGTGAAATCTAACTAGATGTAAAGCAACATCCTTCTTACCATCATCATTAAATGTAGGCAAATTCCTTGACCAATCTACCTTTGGAATTTTATTTGGAAAACCTGGAATGTGATCTCGGCTCAAGGGAGCATATCTTCTTGTGATTTGGTCCATCTTGAAAAGCTCAAAGCCACTGATCTTCCTGCAGTGAAGTCACCATGAAGCATTGATCTCTGAAGTTTTCAGTGAAGGAGTCGCCAGTGAATGATTTCAGCCTTGTCAGTGTCTGATCGTTGTTCACCATCAACAATCAGATCTAAACTTGATACATGTACTGGGGTGAAACGCAAATGAAGTGGTCGTATTCACAAGCTCACGGAGATTGACTGAAGCAGCGTTTATCTACTTCCGCTTATGCAAAGCAAAAGCGTTTCGAAGGCTACCTGGCATAACTTCAGGCTCCGTCTAAGACTTATGAAACAAACACATCAATCCACAAACAAGTTTGTTCTCCCCAGTATGGTCGCCAGTATGTTAGCGCTTGAAATTTCACCTAAGCTGAGATAGACAAATCTCAAGGCTACATCAAACCATTCAGCCTCGTAGCTAGCCCTACGAGGCAGGAGAAGGCTCTCTCCGGTCAAACTCGGTTGATCTTTCAATAGGATGAGCTGACCCAATTAGGAACACTGATATTAGGCTAGTAAACTGATAAGGAGGGTTGATTTAAAGTTTTTTGGGGTTTTTGGTGGCAATTGGAGGGAGTGCAATTCAGGGTGCGGGGATTGAGCTCAGTTTTTGCAGGTGGGTCTTTGGGGCAAGGTAGGAGTTTGTGATGATGCCTTTAGCTAAGATGGATGATCAAGGAGGAAAGAAGAGAAGCTAAAGAGGGCAAACAATGACTTTGAATCCTCTTTAGACAGTGGAAAACATAAACATTAAACAAATTTGAAAGTTGAGCATGACATGCATGAATTCAAACTTTATCACTTCATTTGTTTAATTAGCAGCAGTAAAGAAAGGGATGGAACACATAAACACACTTACAATTACAATAAGAGGACACACCATCAACACAAGAGTCCACAAGAATCCCAATGATGTCTGCAAAACCCTGGTCTTCCTTTTCCTCAAATTGCAGAGATACAAGTAAAATATACAATAGGAGCTTCTCCCTCAAGAGTCCAACCTTCCAACCTCTGAAAATGATTAAGAAAATACATAATATAGGCAAGCCAACCTCTTCCCTTGCCTCTAGGGGTCGAGCTCATCCTTCTAGGAGCTGTTTCAACTAATTCTAAACTGAGCACTAAAATCTAGGCAGTCAAAACAACTTGCCTCTATAAGCTAGGAAACCAATCCATTCATTAAATATTTACCCTTGACATGAATGAATCTTCTAGAAGTGTTAAACAAGAGTAAAAGTGTCTTAGAGTTACAAAAATTACATCAAAGATAATCATCTTCAACCCCAAAAGTCAAACCAAGTCAAACTGTGCTTTTTCGAGGTGTACAGTGAAATCTGGCAAAGTCTGCTCAACGGGTCGCGCACATCTTCTCAACGGGTCGCGCACATTGGGAGCTTTGTTTGAGGCACTTGCAGGTGTCAGAATTGGGTGCAGAATAGCGCGTTGGAAAATTCTGTGAGTCTACTTTCCAACCCAACTGGAAGTTTTTAATTTGGAGGTCATTTGCCTAGTCAAAACGCAATTCTCCCAAGACTGCTTTCTGCAACTCAAAAAAGGGGCAGAAAGTCAAATTTTGCATGTATTTTGACCTTCTGGAGGCCCAAAACTCCATAAAAACTCAAGTCCATCCATAGGCATATGTAAATTTGCATGAAAAATCTAGAAATGCTGAGTTTTTTCAAAAAGGAGCTACGATGACAAAGGGTCTCACTGGGGGTGAGACCCGTTGAGGAGCCAAAACCTGTAAATTTCCAAAAAATGCCAAAATTACCCAAAATTCTCAAAATTTTTTGGGATTTGAGCTGTGGCTAGGCTATTGAGTGCCTTGATCCTTCAGTGAGGCCTCAGCCAAGATATGGAGGGGATCGGGCCTCTTTCTCCTTTTTTGTGCCTTGGCCAACCGCCTTGGATCCGGTGATTGTAATTTTGACATTTCTCTAAAACCATGACACCTGTGCAAAAAGTGAAGGATGTTTTTCTTCTTTGGCATGTTGTGGAAAAAAACCTCTATCAGTTTTCCAAAATTCATCTTTTCTTGCTCTCGAACATCATTTGAGTGCGACTTGTCCCGATGTGTGAAACAAGGAATTTTGTCGAAATGGAGCAAAATGAAGGGGATAGGGGGCTTCTAAATTCTTGGGGAAATTTTTGGAAGTAGGGAGGGATGTTAGGAAGCAGGGGAAAGTGGAATCTTAGAGATTGAGTGAGGGGAAGGGGTCCAAAAGGGCAAAACACAGGCCAAACCTAGAAAATTGCCAAGTTGTAGCTAGAAACTAGGGTTTGTGCAAAAATGAGGAATTTGGCGGATCTAAGGGATGGGAAGTGTTTGATAAGGTACTTTAAGGATAGGGGAAGGTGTGTGAACATCAGGAAACAAGTTTTGCCGATGATTTGACCGTCCAAGAGAAATTGGCTTTCAAAACCCTAGGAGAGGGAAATGACCTTGCCAAGGCACAACTGAAGCATGAACAAGATGTAAAATGACTCATTAGACACTGACATGACAATGAAAACCCTATGAATGATGATAGACTCAGCTGAATGGTGACATGGACCAACATTTTGACAACTTTAGAAGGAGTTAAGGCAAACCTTAGACCTAATGCCTAGTGACCAAATTTTGCTTGAAAACTCTTTGAAATGACAAAATTTGACTTGGGAACTCTGAGACCACTTTGTAAGAGCATATTTGATCACTGGAGGAAGGCTAGGAAGACTGACACTAACATTGGCTCCAATGGGGATGGTAGCTCCTTGGAGGTGCTAAGAACCTTAGACCTCTGAGAGAGCAGACCAGTGCTTGCAACCATTGGGCGATGGAGTCATTATTTACACCTTTGACACAAAACTTTGACACATTTATTAAATGAAAACTTGACTGAAAACTGACTGAAACTTAACTGAAGCTTGACTCAAACCGACTCGATGGCAAACTGAAATAACTTGCAAAAAACTCACTCAATAGACCAAACACAAATGACTCATGACTGACTTAACTAAAACAAGAGAAGGGCAACAGTCCATCAAGATGTGAAATCATGATGACAACCACCGGTGTTTCTTACAAGACTATATACATCAAACTATATCAAAATGCCAATGCAACCAATCAAGCAGATGCCTTCTTGATTGATTCTCCTTATTAGATCTTTTGGTCAACAATACAAACCTATCACTGGGCATCCAAAAACATAGTTGACCGTTTTCTCCTTCATCACTGAATACTGCAATAAACACTATCACTGTTGACTGCAACAGGGCTGCCATTGGATCTTGAAAAACATGAAGTTTTGCCATTGCCACCTCGTGCTGAAAGATCAAGGTGTCCTTTGTTACAAATTCTAATATGCCTTCATCATGTGCTTCAGTAAAAGTATGTTCATGGGCTTCAAAAAATTCTGAACAAGTAGATGAGCAGATCTCCTCTTGAAAAAGCATTTCAGCACATGAAACATATGAAGAATCTGAAAGGTAATCCTGTATGCTATGATCTTCGGTAGTCAGATAATATGGTAGGTGATCTTCAAATGATATGACAGCCGGATTATCATCTTTGTGAAGGAAAACATTATCTATTTGCTGATCTACAAGACAGTCATCTTTTTCAACAGAGGAAGAAGCTTCCCCAACACTTTCCTGACTATGTGTGCATTGCAAATCTGCTGTAGCTTGACCTTTCAAAAGCTGATCTATCTCCTCTTCAGACAAAGGAGACAATGCCTTTTGTTTTCTTCTGCTTAAACAATAATTATCTTCATATGACAAGGCATTCAAACTATCATTTATTACTGAGCTATTGAAAGGAGACTCATCACTTACTTGCACAAAGGTCTCACCTTGCTTTTCATGAGCTGGCTGAATTACCTCCTCATGCAGGCTCTGTTCTGATGGCATAAGGACATTTGGATCAAGAACTTTGTCTATGATCTCAACAACAAAACTCTCTTTTTCAGGATTCGGCACAAGGTATGCTTGGTTATCACAATCTACAATCTGGTCTTCTTCTGTGGGCAGATCTGAAACAAGCTCTTCTCTTTCATCAATTACAGCCATATGACCATCTTCAACCTGCTGATCTTGACAAATATCCTCTAAGATTTCTGTGTGCTGCTGAAATGGATTCTCATACAAAGCCTCCATGATCTCAACATCCATAAAATTATCATCTTCATAATATTTTTCAAGTCTTTCAATAAAACCATAAGCATGCTGGCAACAGTCTTGAACCAAATTTAATGATGGATAAGATGCTAGATATCTTTCAATGAACATAGCATGAAAATCCTTTAAACAGTAAATACAAGCAAGTGGCAAACTTGCATACCATGATTGGGCTTTACCTTCTAGAGTGGCCAAGAATATCTTCATCAAGCAATCTTCAGGAAAATCCACCTTCAACTTGCGAATATGCATGTGAAATCTAACTAGATGTAAAGCAGCATCCTTCTTACCATCATCATTAAATGTAGGCAAATTCCTTGACCAATCTACCTTTGGAATTTTATTTGGAAAACCTGGAATGTGATCTCGGCTCAAGGGAGCATATCTTCTTGTGATTTGGTCCATCTTGAAAAGCTCAAAGCCACTGATCTTCCTGCAGTGAAGTCACCATGAAGCATTGATCTCTGAAGTTTTCAGTGAAGGAGTCGCCAGTGAATGATTTCAGCCTTGTCAGTGTCTGATCGTTGTTCACCATCAACAATCAGATCTAAACTTGATACATGTACTGGGGTGAAACGCAAATGAAGTGGTCGTATTCACAAGCTCACGGAGATTGACTGAAGCAGCGTTTATCTACTTCCGCTTATGCAAAGCAAAAGCGTTTCGAAGGCTACCTGGCATAACTTCAGGCTTCGTCTAAGACTTATGAAACAAACACATCAATCCACAAACAAGTTTGTTCTCCCCAGTATGGTCGCCAATATGTTAGCGCTTGAAATTTCACCTAGGCTGAGATAGACAAATCTCAAGGCTACATCAAACCATTCAGCCTCGTAGCTAGCCCTACGAGGCAGGAGAAGGCTCTCTCCGGTCAAACTCGGTAGATCTTTCAATAGGATGAGCTGACCCAATTAGGAACACTGATATTAGGCTAGTAAACTGATAAGGAGGGTTGATTTAAAGTTTTTTGGGGTTTTTGGTGGCAATTGGAGGGAGTGCAATTCAGGGTGCGGGGATTGAGCTCAGTTTTTGCAGGTGGGTCTTTGGGGCAAGGTAGGAGTTTGTGTTGATGCCTTTAGCTAAGATGGATGATCAAGGAGGAAAGAAGAGAAGCTAAAGAGGGCAAACAATGACTTTGAATCCTCTTTAGACAGTGGAAAACATAAACATTAAACAAATTTGAAAGCTGAGCATGACATGCATGAATTCAAACTTTATCACTTCATTTGTTTAATTAGCAGCAGTAAAGAAAGGGATGGAACACATAAACACACTTACAATTACAATAAGAGAACACACCATCAACACAAGAGTCCACAAGAATCCCAATGATGTCTGCAAAACCCTGGTCTTCCTTTTCCTCAAATTGCAGAGATACAAGTAAAATATACAATAGGAGCTTCTCCCTCAAGAGTCCAACCTTCCAACCTCTGAAAATGATTAAGAAAATACATAATATAGGCAAGCCAACCTCTTCCCTTACCTCTAGGGGTCGAGCTCATCCTTCTAGGAGCTGTTTCAACTAATTCTAAACTGAGCACTAAAATCTAGGCAGTCAAAACAACTTGCCTCTATAAGCTAGGAAACCAATCCATTCATTAAATATTTACCCTTGACATGAATGAATCTTCTAGAAGTGTTAAACAAAAGTAAAAGTGTCTTAGAGTTACAAAAATTACATCAAAGATAATCATATTCAACCCCAAAAAGTCAAACCAAGTCAAACTGTGCTTTTTCGAGCTGTACAGTGAAATCTGGCAAAGTCTGCTCAACGGGTCGCGCACATCTTCTCAACGGGTCGCGCACATTGGGATCTCTGTTTGAGGCACTTTCGGGTGTCAGAATTGGGTGCAGGATAGCTCGTTGGAAAGGTCTGTGAATCGACTTTCCAACCCAACTGGAA
The DNA here is from genome assembly GCA_031772625.1 of Pinus tabuliformis. NCBI lineage: Eukaryota > Viridiplantae > Streptophyta > Pinopsida > Pinales > Pinaceae > Pinus > Pinus tabuliformis. Next base: position 1,181,045,154 of record CM062804.1, read on the forward strand.
TTTTTGAATTTGGAGGTCATTTGCCTAGTCAAAACGCAATTCTCCCAAGACTGCTTTCTGCAACTCAAAAAAGGGGCAGAAAGTCAAATTTTGCATGTATTTTGACCTTCTGGAGGCCCAAAACTCCATAAAAACTCAAGTCCATCCATAGGCATATGTAACTTTGCATGAAAAATCTAGAAATGCTGAGTTTTTTCAAAAAGAAGCTACGATGACAAAGGGTCTCACTGGGGGTGAGACCCGTTGAGGAGCCAAAACCTGTAAATTTCCAAAAAATGCCAAAATTACCCAAAATTCTCAAAATTTTTTGGGATTTGAGCTATGGCTAGGCTATTGAGTGCCTTGATCCTTCAGTGAGGCCTCAGCCAAGATATGGAGGGGATCGGGCCTCTTTCTCCTTTTTTGTGCCTTGGCCAACCGCCTTGGATCCGGTGATTGTAATTTTGACATTTCTCTAAAACCATGACACCTGTGCAAAAAGTGAAGGATGTTTTTCTTCTTTGGCATGTTGTGGACAAAAACCTCTCTCAGTTTTCCAAAATTCATCTTTTATTTCTCTCGAACATCATTTGAGTGCGACTTGTCCCGATGTGTGAAACAAGGAATTTTGTCGAAATGGAGCAAAATGAAGGGGATAGGGGGCTTCTAAATTCTTGGGGAAATTTTTGGAAGTAGGGAGGGATGTTAGGAAGCAGGGAAAAGTGGAATCTCAGAGATTGAGTGAGGGGAAGGGGTCCAAAAGGGCAAAACACAGGCCAAACCTAGAAAATTGCCAAGTTGTAGCTAGAAACTAGGGTTTGTGCAAAAATGAGGAATTTGGCGGATCTAAGGGATGGGAAGTGTTTGATAAGGTACTTTAAGGATAGGGGAAGGTGTGTGAACATCAGGAAACAAGTTTTGCCGATGATTTGACCGTCCAAGAGAAATTGGCTTTCAAAACCCTAGGAGAGGGAAATGACCTTGCCAAGGCACAACTGAAGCATGAACAAGATGTAAAATGACTCATTAGACACTGACATGACTCATGATAGACTCAGTTGAATGGTGACATGGACCAACATTTTGACAACTTTAGAAGGAGTTAAGGAAAACCCTAGACCTAATGCCTAGTGACCAAATTTTGCTTGAAAACTCTTTGAAATGACAAAATTTGACTTGGGAACTCTGAGACCACTTTGTAAGAGCATATTTGATCACTGGAGGAAGGCTGGGAAGACTGACACTAACATTCCCAAAAATTATGCAGAGTTGGACCAACACTAACCTCTAGGTTTTCTCTGTGCAATTCTGAGAGGCAGTGCCCTGCGGGCCCCCGAAATTGCACAAATGCAATTTGTGAGGTTGAATCATTGCTGACTTCTGCACATTGCGCAATTTCATTCCTCAACAGGCCAAGTTGGAATATGCATTATGCAATTTCAGTAGTCAATCAACCCGTTGACAGTCTGGGCTATGATTTGCACAGTTTTGGCAATCAGTCTCCCAGCCTCCCAGTGAAAATTGCACAATCTTTCCAATCAGTCACCCATGTGTGTTGCATGTCAGTCCTCAAGTTGTTTTGGTTTTCAACTGACATTGTGCTTTCCATGAGTGTTTCTCTGTCTCCAGGTATCACAAGTGTTCATTCATCTCTCGGAAATATAGGTACAATGGCCTCCAGGAGAGCAAGGTCAAAGGACACTGTCGAGAGTGCAACTGGAGATGCAGTTGAGAAAGTGTCTATGAGATTGCCTATCTATGAAGACACTAAGTTGTTCATAGACAAGGATATCAATATGAAATGGTAGGACATCAATGATACATTTTCAGGCACATTTGAGGAGAATTTGGAAGACCACAGGGTCTATGTCAACATACAAAAGTCTGGCTTGTACCGAATTGCATGCAGGTGTCGCGCGTTGCTGTGTGCGAACATGATCCACTAGATTGTCTCACATACTGGTACATAGACAATGGTTTTAAGAAACATTAGTGGAACATAACTTTCTACTTTCAGGGTGAAGGACTTTCAAGAGATGTATCACTTTCCACAGCCGATGATCACGATGGATACACCCTTCACTAGACCTAGCAACAGTACAAACTCAAGAGACATCTTGAAGAGTTAGGTGAAAGAGCCATCCAAGTTCAGGAAAACACCTAACCATGTTTACAAGACAAGGATACTACGAAAGGCATATCAAATCTTTGTCATCTTTGCATGCCACTTATACGGCTAGGAGAGCACATACACCTTCTCGCCGAGTTGGGTGATTGTGTTGGATCAGCTTGTGAGTGAAGGAAGACCTTTCAACTAGTTTGACATGTTGGCTCTTAGGTTGAAGGAACAAGTGATAGAAGCCCGACATCTGCCCAAGGGTCAACAAGCGAAGCTATACATGTTCTCTTACATACTTGATGCAGTCTGTGCCCGTTCACAGTTCCCAAGCTTGGGTTGGGCATGGACACCTTTAGAAACCTCTGTGCGCACTTATTGTAAGTTGTTTTCTGAATGCAACTTCCATGGAGTTGTCATATAGTTATCAGACCACTTCGTCACCTAGTATACAAGATGATATTTGAGTAGGATCCACCTTGCATGTCGCAGGCAACGATGGAGGCCTTGATTGACATAGCTGATTGGTATGCCTCACCCCTTGGCACCTTCATCCTGATGTACAATATAGAGAAGGCTCCACATGTTTTACCAAACTTTTCCATGGATAAGCTTGTCATGCAAGAAGTTTCATATCACATCTCGATAGGGTTGTCAGCGAGACTGCACATGAAGAAGAAGGCACCTTGACCCGCTCTTCCTTTTTGGATCATGTTGTATGAGATCCATAATATCAAGCATGCTGAGGTTGATACAGATTTATTCAAGAGATTCACTTTCGGCACCATAATTTTCAATTCGTATGACCCACATTTCTTAGTGAAGGACCACTATGTGAGAGTCCAATATCCTTGGATCCACGGGGCATGTCATTAGCCTGAGGAAGACTCATGGAGATACTACTATCACTTCTCAAGGCTCAATGAATCAGTCAGCATAACTGTAGAGTGGTTATCAAATTAGAAGGAAGAAGCATCTTAGAGAGAAACATCATCAACAACAGTAGAGGGTAGCAGACTTGCGCGTGAAAAAGGAAATTGGAAGGTTGTTGACAACACAAAGGCAAAGAAAAGCTGCAAGTTCAAAGCAGATCCACTTGTGTTGAGAACGTATTTGGAGATTGAGGCTAGGAGGCGACAATGCGAAAGAAGGATTGTGCAAAGGCAAAGAGAGAATCAGAAGCCGGAGGAAGCATAAAAGGAGTTGCAGGAGTTGAAGCAACAGCTCAGGGAAGAACAAGATCTGCGCAGAAGAGAGAAGGAAGCGTAGTAGGGACAGGAACAACAAGAGGCGCAGATTGATGAAACTGCACCCATACAAGTTATTAACTCATCTGAGCAGCTGATAGAAAGAAGACAGGGTGAGCAGTCGTAGGAGCAGGACTTTGCTCAAGATATTGAACAGATGCTAGAGCAGATGGACATAGATAAGGTTTAGCTAGAGTCAAATCAGGATATTGAACCAAGAGGTATCCTCACCGGTTTCACCAAATCCGGAAGCAGATCAAGTCCCAAGAGATCAAGGAAACACATAAATCCTTGAAGACATTCTGGAGGTGGAGATGCACAACATATCTTTCAACGAGTCACAACACAAAGTTGTGTAATCGCGCAGAGTGCCCACTCTAGATGTCCATGTATCTCCTGTGTAGTTTGAAGAACGAGTGATCGTGTTCGATGTGCACAAACATCTAGCTACATTGGTTCATGCTACAAGAGCATATGTCGAAGCCACCAGCTTGAGTGTTAGATTCTTGATAGCTGAAAACGAGCGCATGGCTAAGGAGCTACAAGCAGCCAAACAAGGAGGAGAGCAAGTTACATCATCTTCCATAGCAGAGTTGAGGAGAGCAATACTAGAGTTAGTCTTCCCACAACTGTCTGAGTCTTAGTGATGACTTGCATGGCTTAATCAAGCCTATTTTTGTCTCACATGTTAAATGTGCATATTGTAATGTAAACATGTTGTAAAAGTGAAATACCAAGTATCGATAGTAGAATGTAATAGTCATGTAGTAGTTGAAGAGTCATGAGGGTAGGTGAAGAGTCACAAAGGGGAATGTCAAGGGTCACCCCACCCTTTGCTATTTATAGAACCTCATAACTCATTATACAAGATTTTTGGATCCAAGATTCCTATAGGTGTAACTTAGAGAAATCTTGGAGTGTATTGTAACGAGCCTTGGCTTCTCTGCAGTGCAGAGCTAGTACATCTCTTTGGAGGAGCAGGCGACAGTGACTGTAATGTTCCAATATCAGGGCTAGTGGAAACCATGGTTGTATGTATGATTGGATCTTTCAAACCATGGTTGTAAGTATGATTGGATCTTTCACTCTTTTAATATAACAAAGCCAACACGTTTCATGCATATGTTGTTATTGTATTTTGGCTATCCTGGTTACTCTAATGATATATGTAGTTGTTATTTATGCATGTATGTATGGACGATTCCGTATGTATTTATATGAATCTTATCGAAGCATGTTGTTGATATAATCCATAACTTTGGATCGTCGACTATCCTACGTTCCATCTCATGATGTCTTCCTACTCGTATGTTCCATTTCAAGCTGCATGCAATCATAGGTTTCTAAGGGGTGCACTCACTACCCCTTCCATGTGTTAGAACCTTTCATGCTCCTTCCTTGACTTGCTGCAAGGTCACACCCTTGCTACCTTCAAGGACATCTTACTTACCTTTGCACGAAATCGCAGTCAAGGCGACACCGTACTACCAAATGATGGGACTCCTACTCCAAATAGTCTGAGGTCTACTTGGGAATTCTTACCGGGGAGATCCCCTGAAATGTTGGTGGGTCCAACACCGTCAAAATTTCTGGCACTAGAAGGAGGGCTAGATGACAAGCTGAGTCCTCACATCCTATTTTGAATCTTCGCACATCTATCATGGATATCATTAGAGTCCACCCTCCACAATGTCTGTCCAATGCACATCCCTTTGATATCATGGCGGAGTTTTATGATCTCTTGTCAGAATTCACTTATGATGGTGAAGGCGAAGTGGCATGGCCTGAGCACTTACATGAATTCCTTGCATTCTTGGAGGATGCAGAAGAGTTTGATGAAGTTGAGGTCAACATGCTACTTTCAATCACACTTCATGAATGCCCACAATGATGGTGCCGCAACTTTCCTCACAATTGCGTGAACTCATTTAAGAATTTCAACAATCTAACCAAATCTGTTTTCCATAATTTTGATCCTGAACCTCTTAACAAGAAATTGTTAAAACAATGGAAGACCTCGCATGAATCACCTATGGATTTTTGGTAGCACTTCCATGTACTTCAGTTTGAAGCTTCAAAAAACCAGATGAAATTCCAATATCTTTGGGACATATTTGAATATTTCCTTCATAAATCACTTTGTCCTAAAATTAAGTCAAAGTTCAAACCCCGCTCAACATACTTTAGTGATGGAGCTGCACAATCACAAGTGAGCATAGTTGTCATCACAAGTGATTGTCCTCCATCCCCTCATCAAACAACTCCACCACTATAGAGTGGTGTGTGAGAACATGCCCACACGTCTGTTCAATTGTCACATCCTCCCATCATCACTACTCTCAAATCTACGTAGATTTGGTTGGGGAGCCGATGGGTTGTCAAATGCATTTGTTACCTCAACATCCATTTTCGCATTTTGTTGATCCTTATGATTGCACTGTATTGTGTTCTTCCGTTCCAGACTCTACACATGTTGTGAACGTTGCACAACCAACCTGCACTGTCATTTATGATGAGTATGACTAGGAACCTGAACATCAACCCGCAGTGAAAGAGGATCTCGTTTTGTCCGTGCCTCCTCCAATTTTTCCTGACATCTTTGGAAATTATGCTATCTATGGTTTTCCTTGTGTAAATCCATCCATGAATGCATCTACTTCTGATCATTCATAGAACACACCCAATGTCAGTCCATCATTCGACAGTGGAGAGGACAAATTCTTCATTGAAAAGCCACTTGATTTTTCGTCTGCCTTTTCCAGAAAAGTAGAGGGTGAACATTCTTACTTCTCATCTACCCCTCTGTTTGATACATCAAATCATGAGGATGTCAATGGACTCATTGATTTTTCTGATCGTAGCTATCGTGATCTATTTACTCCTGTATTTGATCACAATGTTGATTCTATCATTGTTGATATTTCAAAGCCACCTGTTTATGACGATCTATCTTTCGATGAAGTCGAAACCCTACAGGATGTCAAGGCACTTCAGCCTGAGCTGATGGTTATGTCAGGCCCTCGTTGTCCTGAGGTTGGTTTCACTTCTGACCAGGAAATTGCTGAAAAACCCAAGGCTACTCATCACTCATCCGTATGCATTGAAGATCAATATAATACACAGATTACACTTCCTCCACCTGAATCACATGATCCCATCACTCATGCATTGGAGGAATCTTACACAGCAAGCACACTTGGAAGACGTAAGTTTTCTATGTTTCTCACATTTTCTTGCATGTCACAATCAAGAGAGTGCATATTATTAACATCTGCACGTAGTGTATCAAACCACCATGATAAGTCCACATGGTGTGTGTCGTGTGCTTTCACTTTTTTCTTTTCTGTGGATGCATTTAAACTCGGAGTGTGTTTATCTTCATTGTTATATCTTTCATGTTTGTTGGTTCGCTTTATTGTGCTTTTCACGAACCATGCCTTTACCAACATGGGTTAACTAATGCACCGGTGGCTGCATTGGAAATATCTCTTCACGTGATCAGACCCATGCACCGTTAGCTTAGGAGTATGAGTAGTGTTTTCTTGATGTTTGTTTGCTTGCATGCATGTTTGATTTCTTTGCTTTGTCTGTTTGTTTTCTTGCTTTCCTGATTTTCTTACCTTCTTTTCTTTCGCATTTACTTCTGCCCTTTTTGTTTGTTTGCTTGTTTATGCCCGTAGATTAGTTTCGCATGAAACCATGATAGACTCTTAAGACATGCAAGGTAAAGTACAAGAGGACTTGTGCAGCTATCAATACTTGGTTATCTGTTGTCATCTCTCTTTATGTAGAACTTGTTGTCTTCAGTCAATGATACACTAATGGAAAATATGTTCTGTTCGAAGTGAGTCTTGGTAAAAACACAATGCTTGTGTGCTAACTAGTTCCACCTACTCTAGTTAATTATTTTGGGTTAACCCTTGTCAGCTCAGTCAAGTAGAGTAAGGTGAGGGTGAAAACCTTAACAAGTATGTCAGAGGTATATATAAAATACTTCTCTGAAGGAACAACCTCTTCTGATCTCAATAAGTTGGGATACTTCTTCCACCTCTAAAATAAATAAGTGCTTATGCACAGTTCTTAAAAAAATGAAAGATGAAAAAATGAAAAATATGAAAATTTTTGAAAAATGAATAAGGCGAAGGAAGAGAAAGGCTTCCTACATAGAGAGGTGATGCAAGTAACTCCGCTAGGGTATTGACAAGGCTTGGTGGCAGCAAAGCGATGCTTGTGTGCCTGCATGACTCCGTTGAGGTACTGTCCAAGCCTGCTGATAGAGGAGCAACACTAGAGATGAAACTTAAACTTTGACTGTCATATTTCTTGTGCACCCATATATCCCTCATCCCAAATCGAAACAATTGGGTTGACTTGGCTTGGAATGTGTGCTGGCCAATCAAGGGCATGGCAGGTGCTACATATTTCAATAAAGCTAGTGTGGAAACCAAGATGATAAGAGAGCAGAACAATACTTCTGGAGGAGTTAGACTTTCTTTTTCACTAAACAAGGTCCATTCAAAGAGCTAGAGTTCTACCAGTGTGTTGCCAAGTGTTATAGCAGCTACAACCACCCTCCAAAATTTTTCTTTAGCTTCGTTTTGGAGCCTCCCTACCGACCATCCTTAGTAGCATGTCTTGCATTATCCAAGTACATATTCTTTAGTTTAGTTTCAATTTCTTACCAGCCTGTGCTTGCTAGCTTGTTTGCCTCCCTCCCATAGGCTGACATTCCAGAACTTGGTCATTTTCTGGTTGTTATGTTCACCTGGAAAATTGCACAATTCTGGAGGGGAACCAGCCTTCCTCTCAAAAACTACGCAATCCATCTAGGCTACCTGCTGCTCTCCAGAAATGTGTAGAACAACTAGGCAGCCTTCCCTCTAGAAATTGTGCAGAGCAGCCCATCACTGGGCTTGCTCTAAAAAATTGCAGAATTCTGGCTGACAGCCAAGGCTTCAGTCCAAAAATTGTGCAAAGCTTGAGGGATAGCCAAACTTTCTTAGCACAGAAACTGCGTAAAAGTCACTCCAAGGCATGTGCTCCCAAGTTGATTGGTTCCCTCTAGGACAGAGCAATCTTAAGTTGCATGCATGGGCTACTTTTTCTAGAAAATCAAAAAAGTAAAAAGAAAACAACATCCGTAGATTTTAGGGATCCATTTTTAGTAGTTGGAGGTTACATGCAAAAGCCATTTTAGAAACCTTCTGCCAAGTGTCATTTTTTCCTAGATTTATGGCATGCACATCATAAACCTCGATCTTATAAAAAATATTTATTCGACACTTTAGAGCTCATTCCTCACATAGATCTAGGAGCTCTGGCATCCCACATTGCATCTAGGAGCATTCGACACACTCAACTCAACTTTTTCTGGGTAAGTCCGCTTTTCATGTATTTTGCTGCTTTTCTGTCGCTTTTTGTATTTCGGTTTGTGTGAGTGTTGTTTGCTTGGTTTTTTTGAATGCTTGTTGTCATTTTAATGCATGTTAGATTGTAGAAGCACCTTTTCAAGTTTTTCATTGCATCTCACTACTGTCGCATGCATGCCACTGTTTCTGCACTAACGATCACTGTTGTGGCAAATCGCTTCACACACTTACCTTTTTTCCTGTTTTTTGAATCCTGCACTCACTGTTTGCATGCATGATCATTCACTCTTATCTGTACTCATCTTCTCCATGCATTCAACCTTTTCATGTTTACAGTCGCCTGTCGGTGGGTTTGGGCTGCCTTGGCCCGACCCTTGCCTTGCTCGGATTGCACTACGCATTTCTGAGAGTGAAGGCTCTTCCTTCCTCCTAGAAATTGCACAAAGCTAGTCCAACATTGGCTTGCAGGATTTCTCTACGCAATTATGAGAGGCAATTCCCTGCTGGCCCTTGGAATTGCGCAAATGCAATTTGCTGGGTTGCAGTCATTGCTGACTAAAATTGCGCATCGCATAGTTTCATCCTCAACAGGCCAAGATGGACTATGCATTGTGCAGTTTCAGCAGTTAGTCAGCCCGCTGACAGTCCAGACTGTGCTTTGCGTAGTTTTGACAGTCAGTCTCCCAACCTCCTGATGAAAATTGTGCAATCTTTCCAGTTAGTCACCCAGGTGTGTTGCATGTGAGTCCTCAAGTTGTTTTGGTTTTCAACTGACATTGTGCTTGCCATGAGTGTTGCTCTATCTCCAAGTATAATAGGTGTTCATTCATCTCTTAGTAGTACAAGTACAACGACCTCCAAGAGAGCAAGGTCAAAGGACACCGTCGAGAGCGCAACTGGAGATGCAGTTGAAAAAGTGTCTATGAGCTTGCCTATCTATGAAGACACTAAGTTGTTCATAGACAAGGATATCAATATGAAATGGAAGGACATCAATGACACGTTTTCAGGCACATTTGAGGAGAATTTGGAAGACCGTAGGGTTTATGTCAATGTACACAAGTCTGGATTGTACCGGATTGCATGTAGGTATCCCGCGTTCCCATGCGTGGATATGATCCATTAGATTGTCTCACATACTAATCCAGAGACAATGGTGTTGAGAAGCATCAATGGAACAAAACTTGCTACTTTTAGGGTGAAGGACTTTTAGGAGATGTATCACTTTTTGTAGATGGTGATCACGATGGATACACCCTTCACCAGATTCGACAACAATGCAAACTCAAGAGACGTATTGAAGCGCTGGGTGAAGGAGCCATCCATTTTCACGACAACACACAACTAGGTTTACAAGACAAGGATACTACGGAAGGGATATTTTCTCTTGGTCATCTTCGCATGATGCTTATACGGCTAGGAGAGCAAAGAAACCTTCCCGCAGAGTTGGGTGATTGTGTTGGATCAACTAGCGAGAGAAGGAATACCTTTCAACTGGTCTGAAATGTTGGCTCTCAGGTTGAAGGAACAAGTGACAGAAGCTCGACATCCGCCCAAGGGTCAAAAAGTGAAGCTATACATGTCTTCTTACATACTTGATGTAGTCTATGCCTGTCAACAATTCCAGGGCTTGGGTTGGGCATGGAAACCTTTGGAAAACTCTATGCACACTTATTGTAAGTGTTTTCTGAATGAAACTTCTGTGGAGTTATCATATAGTTATTAGACCACTTCGTCACCCTGGTATACAAGATGATATTTGAGCAAGATCTACCTTGCATGTCGCAGGCAGCAATGGAGGTATTGATTGACATAGCTGATTGGTATGCTTCACCCCTTGGCACCTTCATCTAAATTTACAACACAGAGAAGGATCCACATGTTACCGAAGTTTTCCATGGATAAGCTTGTCATGCATGAAGTGTCATATCACATCTTGATAGGGTTGTCAGTAAGACTGCATAGGAAGAAGAAGGCACCTTGTCCCACTCTTCCTTTGCGGATCAGGTTGTATGAAATCTAGAATCTCAAGCATGTTGAGGCCGAGAGGGAGGAATTCAAGAGATTCACCTTTGGCACTAGAAGTTTCAATCCGTATTACCTACATTGCTTAGTGGAGGACCATTGTGTGAGAGTGCAACATCCTTGGATCCATGAGGCATGTCATTGGCCTAAGGAAGAGCCATGGAGATAGTGATATCACTTATCAAGGCTCAATGAACCAATAAGCATAGTTGTAGAGTAGTTAGTAAAGTAGAAGGCAATAACATCTCATAGAGCAGCAGAGGGTAGCAGACCTATGCGTGACAAAGGCAGGAGGAAGGTTGTCGACAGTGCAGAGGCAGAACAAAGTTGCAAGTTCAAAGCAGATCCACTTGTATTGAGAACAACTATGGAGGTTGAGGCTAAGAGGCGACAATGCGACATAAGGATCACACAAAGGCAAAGAGAGAAGAAAAAGCTAGAGGAAGCAGAAAAGGATTTGTAGGAGTTGAATCAGCAACACAGGGAAGAACATGAGCTGCGCAAAAGAGAGAAGGAAATGCATTAGGGAAAGGAACAATAGGAGGTGCAACATGCACATATTGATGACACTATGCCCATATAGGTTATCAACTCATTTGAGCAGCTGGCACAAAGTAGACAGGGTGAGCAGTCACAGGACTTTCCTTAGGATATTGAACAGATGGACACGGATATGGTTCAACCAGAGTCAGATCAGGATATTAATCTCATGCCTCAAAACCAAGAGGTCACCCCACTAGCTTCACCAGATCCAGAAGCAGAGCAAGTCCCAAGCGATCAAGGAGACAAAAAAATCCTTGAAGACAATCTGGAGGTGGAGATGCACAACATATCTTTTGATGAGTCACAACACATAGTTGTGTAATTAAACAGAGTGCCCACTCCAGATGTCCATGTATCTCCTGCGTAGTTTGAAGAACAAGTGATCATGTCCAATGTGCACAAACATCCAGCTACATTGGCCGATGCTACAAGAGCATATTCCAAAGCCACCAGCTCAAGTATTAGATCCTTGATAGCTAAAAACGAGCGCATGGCTAAGGAGCTACAAGTAGCCAAGCAGGGAGGAGAGCAAGCTACAGCATCCTCCAGAGCAAAGTTGAGGAAAGCGATACTAGATGAAGTATTGTCTCTCAAGACAGTCATGTGGAATTTGTACTTCAGATCCATCAACGTGCATAATTCAGTTGTCCATGTCAACAGTTGGCAGCAGCATTGTGCAAGGAGAGAACACATCATGTCATATCTACACACTACTGTTGATCACATGCAAATATGGACAATGAGGTACAAAGGAGCCATATTACACTTGCCAAAGATGATGAAGCCAAAGGCGGTAAAGTTGAAGGCACACATCCGAAGTCAGATCCGGAACTATGAGGAACTCTCGCAGTTCATCACTAGTTTGCAGGCTTCACATGCATGGGTGTTCATGAGCATGGATGTCATTGTGCACACACATGCGATCCCATCCATTGGCACACTCACCGAGGTGAAGTCAAAGAACCAAGTCCGACGGGAGTTGGACATGTACTTTGATTAGTTGATGCATGTAGCCACCAGCACAAGATTGCAGATGAGTGCAGACACTATGCATCAGTATGTTGCTAGTCTGGCTACACTCAAGACTATGATGCACAAGTTATCTAATGAGTTGGACAGAGGTGCCAAATCAATGTACCCGGATGAAACGGAGGCAAGAGTTTGCTTTTAGAAGGATGGCACCATAGAGTACACGGACACCATAACATACTACCAAGCTTGACATTAGTTCGCCACTGTCGAACATCGCGAGGATTTCAAAGAGTTAGTCTTCCCACATCTGTCTAAGTCTTAGTGATGTCTTGCATGGCTTATTGAAGCCTATTTTTGTCTCACATGTACACGTGCAAATTGTAATGTAAACATGTTGTAAAAGTGAAAGACTAAGTATTGATAGTAGAATGTAACAACTATGTAGTAGTTGAAGAGTCACGAGGGTGGGTGAAGAGTCACAAAGGGGAATGTCAAGAGTCACAAAGGGGAATGTCAAGAGTCGCCCCACCCTTTGCTATTTATAGAACCTCATAACTCCTTGTACATGCTTTTGGGAGCCAAGCTTCTTATAGGTGTAACTTAGAGAAAGCTTGGAGTGTATTGTAACGAGTCTTGGCTTCTCCACAGTGCATATCTAGTACATCTCTTTGGAGGAGCAGGCAACAATGACTGTAATATTCCACTATCGAGGCTAGTGGAAGCCATGGTTGTATGTATGATTGGATCTTTCACTCTTTTAATATAATATAGCCAACATGTTTTATGCATATGTTTTTATTGTAGTTTGGCTATTCTAGTTACTCCAATGATATATGTAGCTTTTATTTACACATGTATGTATGGACTATTCCATATGTGTTTGTATGAATCTTATCGAAGTGTGTTGTTGATATAATCCATCACTTTGGATCGTCGGCTATCCTACTTTCCATCTCGTGATGTCTTCCTGCTTGTGTTTTCCCTTTCAAGTTGTGTGCTATCACAAGTTTCTAAGGGGCACACTCACTCCCCCTTCCGTGTGTTAGAACCTTTCATGCACCTTCCTTGACTTGCTGCAAGGTCACACCCTTGCTACCAACAAGGACATCTTACTTACCTCTGCGCGTAACTGCAGTCAAGGCGATACCGTACTACCCACTGCTAGGACTCCTACTCCAAACAGTCTGAGGTCTAGTTTGGACTTCTTACTGGGGAGATCCCTTGACATGTTGGCAGGTCCAACACCATCAACAGGTTGGCAATATTAGTTTCTTGGTACAACAGTAAGCAGAGATTAGTTGCACTCAGTTCGACAGAAGTAGAGTACATGGCTACTAGTCAAGCAAATTGTGAGGCTATCTAGATGAGGGAGATCCGGGAGATCCTTGTTGGATTATATGGTCAACATATTGACCGTACAATGATTTACTGTGACAACTAGAGTTGTATCAAACTCTCCGAGAATCTAGTTTTATATGATTGGTCCAAGCATATCGACATCCGATATCACCATCTACGAGATTGTGTGCAAAGGAGAATCATGTTGTTGGAGTACATTCCTACAGAGAAACAAGATGAAAACATCTTGACTAATAACTAAGTTAATTTGAATTAGTTGGATTAGTTAGTTCGAGTTGAGGGTCTAACTAGAGTCATGTACAGTGTGTCCTACTTTATAGGTGTTATAGACATATTTGGGCACTGCAACCCCAAACTCATATGTCCATAAACTAAGGGCTCCTTAAGTCCCTAAAAGTGTCGTTTCATACCCTAAAGAATCATGGTCAATTGATTACATCATTTCCCAGAAGTTCCACCTGAAAAACTACTCAGAACTAGCCAAAATTGGACCATACTGATTGCTCCATGGTCAAGGTGCGATGCATACTGACTGCCAAACTAGTTAGGTGCGATGCATACTGAAATGGCCTTCTATGGGGTACGATAAGCGAGAATAGACAAATGGCAGAGACAGTTTGCCAAGTGGATGATCATGGAATCTTCCAAAAACTTCTCCTGTGACACTTGCCTCTCTGAATTCGCCTAGTGATGAGTAAGAGATCAAAGAAATCTCCAAGTGGAATCAAGAACTATCAGTGGAATGACACTAATAAAAAACCCAGAGCTGACTCACACCTTTGCAAGACATAAATAAATGGATCCCTCATCTGAGAGATCTGGAGGCTGGAATTTTGTATTTTGTAAGGAAGTGCTGTTGGTTTATCTGTGAGAAGAGACATTGCATTTTTGGGTGATTTTCTTATTCATGAGGTGAAGAGGGCTTCTACATTGGGAGGATGATGCTGGATTAGACAGCTGGGTTGTAATCCTCTCTTTCACTACTATTAATAAAGTTCTTTGAGTTTTTCTCCATATAATTGTGTGTTTATGAATCTTATTGTTTATGAATGCAATTATATGGTCAATGTGTTTCTGATTCCGCATTGTTTATGATGTTTTAGATGGAGATGCTTTGATGGTTTTCTGTTACTTTGACTCTACAGGTACTCTTTGAAGCAGAACAAGTAGGAGAGGAATGGCAAATTCTATCAAGGAAAGGAGAAATCAAGCTAGGATCAAAGTGGAAGATCCAGGTTAGTCCTATTTTCTTCCCTCTAATCTATCACACTTAAAGGAACTCTCGAAAGGCTTTCATTGTTTGTTTCTAAGATAGATACCCATCTTAGTGGGACTAACAGTTCGAATCGACACTAGTTTTCCCTGAAACAAAATGGCGACTCCGCTGGGGAACGAATAGTTTGTTTTGTTTGTTTATTGCTTGCTTTATAATTTATAGACGGAGCCTGAAGTTAGCTAGCTAGCCTTTGAAACACCTTTGCTATGCAATTACGAAGTAGATGAATGATGCTTCAATCAATCTCCAGGTTGGTTTATGAACTGAACATCTGACTTACAAAGCATTCTAAGTGCCCTTGTGGTAGCTCAGAACCTCATAAGATCTTACCCCTATACTTTTTTATTACTGTCCATCATTACTCAGCCTAAATCACTGAACTTAGCTGCAAATTTTGAGCAAAAACAAAGATCAGTTTTGCTCCCTGGTCCATCGCACTATTTGTAACTATGCAACCTGGATTCGTTGCACCTCCCTTGTGTTGTAGGTGAGATGCATCCCTGTTTCCCTGTGTTGCATGTGCGATGACTGAGTGATACTTTTTTTCTCTCCGAGAGTTGGTTTTTTCTCCTTGTTTTCAGCTCTACTCAGTAGTTTCGCTGTTCATGATCAATATCTTCTTATTGAAACCTTCTTCCTTCACATAATTCAGCCTCCATTAGTTAGGAATTGTAAATGTTTTTGTGTATTTGTGAATCATTTACAGTCTTCCTTTGTCGAAAGTAGCTTAATCGAACTGTCATTTTTGATGCAAGTGTCGTAATTGTCATTTTAAATCAGAAGAAGAGTGTCGTAAAGTCTTCCTCTTCTAGATAGGTGATTGGACTTTTGTCATTGTGCTTGATTTGAATCATTAGTATTTGAAGTGTCGAAAACAATTTTCAATTCGAAATCGAAAAGTGTTGTCTTAGTCTTCCTTTCGTTTTGAAAATAAATTGTTAGAAATGTCACTTTGAAAGAAAATAGTTCAAATCTGTACTTAGCTTTCCTTTTTGGAATTCACACATTAAGGAAGCGGAAAAAAAATACATGCATGTGCATTTGCATTTTGACTGCATGCGAAATTTGTTTAGGAAAGTGGATTTAGTGTGTGCTCTATGCTCTTTGCTGAAAGAAAAATCATTATCTTCTTTCCTTTGTAGCTAGGATTTTCATTGCTAAAAGAACATAAACGACTGTTTATCATTTTAGATTACATATTTAGGAATTTCACATCTACATCACGTGGTGAACCTTGAAAGACAAACTTCTAAGCAAGATCAACTCTAAAATAAATCTCAATCAACATTAAAACGCTTTGGAACCTAATGCAACACATCTAGAAGTCTAGGCTAGAGATGCGTTCCAGCGTTGTAAAACCCGGTAACTATCATTTTCATTGAAGTTTGGGTGATTCATCCTCTTTGATACGACAAGTGCCAGTACGAACTTGTGCTCCCCATACCGTCGAGTATATATTGGGAGACCACAATAGGTTGATATCCTTTATCCTTAGGAATCCATGTCTGCCGCCCTATCGATCACAATGCACTGAACACAACATTCAGGAAGATTGACTGCCGTACATAAGTGCTTGGTAATTTCTCTATCATTTATCACCAAGGTGTATTTTGCAGTTTTGCGATCGGTTTGGTAATCCCTCTGTCTAGAGTTCCAGAGTAGTCACTTTTGTTCCTTTTCGACTCCTTAAAAGAAAAGGTCCATCTGAGCACTTGTCACTTCAGGCTCATTAAAAATCGAAGGCGACTAGAGTCACCTTTAGATTTTTCTCGACTCTTAAAAATTGAAAAAGCAAGTTGCGTCAAAGTGTCTTAAAATTCATTTAAATTGGAATAAATTTTTCCCCTTTAATTTTGAGTTGATCAAGTAATCCGCAATCATGGAAGAAATTCAATCAAAACCCTGTCGTTCGAGGAGACTAGCGAGTCAACCGTCTTTGACCCCGGAAACGAAACCATCCCGGGCAAAACGGTCTCGTTTAACTGAGTCCAATTCACCTGATTTATTTGAAACTTGTGTTTCAACATCGTCAGAGACTACAGTTACTCCAATTATCTCTGGTACATCTGCCTTTACAGAAAAAGTTCCACAGTTATAAGAGGACATTAGAACTGATCCTAGTGTAACGGTAGACACCTCTATTCCTGAAGCAGCTCCATCTAGGACTGATCCAAAAACTGAAGTTCACTTACCTGAACATCTGGAAGTTGAGTTCCAGAATTCAGAAGGTGTCACCCCTCCAGTATCTGTTACTATAGAAGCTACACTTTCTTCGGCTCCAGAAATATTTTACGAACCTGACGGTCTACCTCTTCCACCTGGATTGATTGCCATAGAAGAGATAGTAGAGGATATTACACCCAGTACTCCAGTGCATTTTGGAACTGGGATCCACTCATATCCTTCTATTACAGAAGTTAGTTCTTTTAATCATACTTCATCGCAAGTTCCTATCGAATCGCTAGGAAATCTTCTGGATAGACTAAATGTGTTTGAGCAACCATCAACATCTAGGACTGTGTCAACTGACATAGCTATGGCAGAGCTTCCTGATGCCATTCCTACAATGTTTGCTAGTATACCATCTGTCTCGATTAGTTATCAACAACAAGCCGAAGTCCACTCAGGGACTGTTTCGACGACATGGTCTGTTCCTATTCCTTCATCCGGGATCTCATCTACTATTTCTTATGTTGAAACTCAACAAGTTGATATAATGTGTCTTCAAAGGCCAATCTACCCTTTAAGCACTAGATTGCCACCATATGGGGGGCAATATGCCTTTTCATTGTTCCCTCCTGGAGAACAACCATATGAGAGTTTACAACAAAATTTAGGTCAAACTAGAATTACATCAAGTAGTTGGGTACCGATATTGCCTCAAAAACCAAGGGTTGTATATTCAATGCAACCAATCCAACTTGTGTCGAATATTCCACCACACCTGCTATTGTGACTATATCGCAAGTACAAGTGCTACCTATTGTATGTCAACCTCAAGTCTCTCAGGTTACCATACAACAGCCCCTTGTCTCCACGATTCAATCACAAACTCAGTCAATGCCTCCTTACCTGGAATGATTCTGGCTCAAACAGGTACTATCACTCTGCATCTTGGTCAATCATCCAGTATTGGACAACAGCAAATGGTCCAACAACCATGGCTGGTGCAATATCAACAACTGCAATTCCAGCAATCATACCAAGGACCTGAGCAACAAGGCTTTGTAAGTAATGGGCAACCACATTTCCAAAATGGTTATCAACAGCCATACTATAATGGTTATACCCATCAACCTTATCAAAGTTACCAGCATCAGATACATTATGCTGGTATGCAAAGACCTACTGCTCAGGCGATTCCATCTTATCCTGGGTATGCTTCACCTAACCTGAATCAACAGTTGCCTTTTGTAGCAACTTTAGAATTACCAGATCTGAACTGACTTATGAATGATCCAATTGATTATGCCCCTTGGTGGCTACCGATTCCTCATAAAATTCCCTCTGATATTCCTAAATTAAATGGAAATCCAGGTGAAGATCCATCGAATCATGTAATGACATTCCATTTGTGGTGCTCATCTAACACCCTCAATGATGATTCGATTAGGCTTCGCCTTTTTCAATGAATGCTAGCTGGTCTGGCAGCAAAATGGTATATTTAATTGCCTAGAGCTTCTTTTGACAACTTCAGCACCCTTGCCACTACCTTTTTAACCCATTTTCAGTTACCTATAAGGTACAAAATGGGGACAGAACTCCTTACCAACTTTAAAAAGACGATAGCCACTCACATATCTGATCATATTCATGAGTGGCGGCATCATCGTCGAATGGTAAAAATGTATGTTCCTGATAAGCTTTTAGCTGAATGGTTTATAAAGTCATTATTACCCTCTATTATAGAGGATGTGGCTAAGCGAGGAGTTGTCACTAAAGAGCAAGTCATTGCTCGTGCACAATATTTCGACTTGATATATACTCAGTCTGGCACGTTATATGAAAAAATTCCTGATGCTCCTAGACCATAATTTTCCGTTCCTCCCCCTCCTAAATCCAACCAGGACTCTCATGCCAGTGATGGCGTGATCGGTACCATAAGCACAAAAACTACAAAGGCTACATCTAAAAAATCCCTTGCAGTTTCTAGTCAAAAAGCAAACGAAGAACCTCTTGCCTCAGAGGTTAATGCCGTGTCATCTGACAAGTGTAAAGAACCAAAGCAACTAGGAGGCAAGAAGAAAGGGAAAAACAAAAAGAAGAAACAAGAAGATTCACCTCTTGAGAAATCTTCTGGAAACCCTGCTGGGCAAAAGAAACCTCGTTATCTATGTTACATATGCGACGACGAGAATTTCACGAAAGATTGTCCACATAAAGCTGAGGTTATGAAATTTTTAAAAACTTCAAATACCCCAACGGTGTTGACTAATCCATTTCCGAACCCAGAAACAAACCTGGTTTCTATCGATCATGCTTCCCCATCCCAAGTGATCATGTTATCCATCTCGAAACAGGAAAATGATGCATTGATATCAACAAGGAATAAAGATTATGGAAATCCACAGTCGTCGAACAACAAGGCTATAGATCAACCCGACAGTTCGATAACAACTTTGCCAGAAGTTGTTCCACCAATCATTCCTGAATTAACAATAAAACCTCCTAAGGGAGTAGTACATAAATCGATGTTTAATCCTTGTGCTCGAGCAGCACAGAATTATAATATAGTGGAGGATCTGGCCCAAATGCCATCCGCTATGTCGACACTTGAAGTATTGCAAAATTGCCCCTCCCAAAAACAAGCTTTGTTATCAGCGATAGGTGGGATTGATCCAGCGGATTCCAATCTAGTGGCCTTTAATCATAAAGGATATGAACCTCAGTTACCAGCACAACTCGCTTTCCTCATACAAGTAAAAGCCCTCAACAAAATTGTTCATCGAACAATCATTAATGAGGGAGCATCTACCTGTATTATGTCAATGAGTTGCTGGAAAACATTAGGCTCTCCACCCTTGTCACAATCATCAACGAAAATAAAAGCGTTTGATGGAAGAACATACACGACATATGGGATATTAAATAACTTGCAAACTAAACTGGGGGGCAAGACAGTGGAAATTGAACTCGAGGTCATTGATGGAAACCTTGACTACAATATCCTACTGGTTAGGCCCTGGATTTATGCTATGGATGCTGTTGTGTCAACATATTTTAGAAAGATTGCATTCCCCTTTTTAGGCGGAATTACAATCATTGACCAACTAACCTTCCTCCCCAACAGTTCCCAAGTTACCGGAAGCATTCCATTGATCCATGGAAGCTCTCAATCGCTTCAAAATATTGGAGTAGGTCTCCTAAAAGACCCTTCCTTAATGGGTACTTTTTCCCTTTCGCCTCCGAGTAATCTGGCGGAAGTGGCCACAGTGGAAACTTGTCACATGATATCTTCTACATTGTCAAAGATTAAGAAGAATTCCAAACATTTTGTTAGCATGGATCATCACCAAGTGTTGCCCCCAAGCCCTATAGAATTGTTGTAGCAATCAATATTCTGGGCATGGGCGGCAAACCCAAATCAATGCTCGGCAAGCGTTTGGATAGATAGGTCTCTAGAGTATGGTACCTCTTCTAATCCTTGGTCTCATGTACATTCTACAGACGAAGGAATCATTCAGTCAATGATGATAGGAGAGGCACCATGGGAAGATCACCACCATCGTTCCCGGCCTCAAGATAACAACGAGGATTATTCTAACGACCTTAATCATCCTTCAGTTTTTGATTTTCTATCGAATACTGTAAATACGGTGGATTTAGAGCGAAATCTATCCAATATTGAAGAAACTATTGCCATTAATATCTCGACCAAACCAAATGTTGTAGAGAATATACATGTTGGCAAATCTTGTTCTCCTTCAAAACTGGAAATATACTGCGCTCTCTTTCGCGAATTCAGAGATGTCTTTGCTTGGTCATATGAAGAAATGCCAGGCATTGACTCGAGCATCATTGAACATGAAATCAAGATGTATCCAGATGTCAAACCAGTACAACAATGGCTTTAACTAGTTCACATGAAGAAAGCCGCTGTCATCAAGGCAGAAGTTGAAAATTTTTTACATGCTGGTTTCATTTACCCTGTTCCTCTCACTGATTGAGTATCAAATATTGTTCCTGTGATGAAAAAACAAGGAACAATTAGAGTCTGCATTGGTTACAGGGATGTAAATCAAGCTTGTCCAAAGGACAACTATCCTACACCCTTCATCGACCAGATAATTGATGAATGTGCTGGATGTGAAGTCTTTTCATTTACGGATGGATTTTCCGGATACAATCAAATTAATATCCACCCATAGGACCAGTTGAAGACTGCATTTATATGTCCATGGGGCACATTCGCGTGCCGCAAACTACCTTTTGGTTTGAAGAATGCAGGAGCAACATTTCAGAGGGAAATGAACTACGCCTTCCACAACATCAAACACATCGTTCAACTGTATCTTGACGATTTACCGGCTCATTCGCAAAAGCGGACTGATCATCCGCAGCATTTGAGAGCTATATTTCTACGTTGATGACACTACAAGATATGAATCAATCCACACAAGTGTGTGTTTTGTGTTGGTTCTAGTCGGTTACTTGGTTTCATAGTTTCTAAAGATAGAATTCGACTCGACCCATGTAAGGTTCAGGAAATCATCGACATGCCTCCACCTTCAAATTTGCTTCAGATTCAGAAACTCCAAGGGAAAGCAAACTTTCTAAGGAGGTTCATTCCAAATTACACCAAACTTGCTAAAGGTTATACACGTCTTTTAAAAAAAGAAGTACCCTTCAACTGGGATCAGGTTGCGCAAGCTTCCTTTGATGCTTTGAAAAGTTCCCTAGTAAAAGCATCATTAATGTATGCTCCTGACTATCAAAAAGACTTTAACCTGTATCTCACTACTACAGATACAACCATCACGATGGTTTTAGTACAAGAAGACAATGGAATAGAACATCCTGTGTATTATTTAAGCCACAACTTAAATGATACGGAAAGCAAGTACTCCTATGTTGAAAAGTTGGCTTTGGTAGCTGTTCAAGCAGTACAGAGATTTCGACACTATATACTCTTTCGCAAAACTACCATTTTGTCAGATTGCAACCCTATGACCTACATCCTGTCACGTCAATTGCTAGGGGGCAAGTATTCAAAATGGATAGCCATTTTGCAAGAGTTTGATCTGGAATTCACCAAATCCAAATCAAAGAAATCTCTAGTCTTCGCGGAGTTACTTTGTGACCTCCCATCGTCGTCCAACAATTTAACATCTAAAGCATCGATCGTGGATGAAACTTTGTTTCTGATATCATCAAGTGACCCATGGTATAGAGATATACTAATATATCTCCAAACCCAAACCTTTAGGCCTAACACCTCTCGCTCAGAACAACGACGTACTCGATACCAAGCAAAAGACTACATGATCGTCGGTGATACACTTTACCGTCGTGGTGTCGATACAGTTCCGCCAAGGTGCCTCATGCACAAGGAGGCCGAAAAAGCCCTGAATGACTGCCATTCAGGCGCATGTGGGGGGCATCTATCTGGTTACGCTACTGCACAAAAATCTTACGAGCTAGTTACTTCTGGCCTACTATCTTCAAAGATTGTTAATAGCAGTCAGAAGTTGTCATGCTAGTCAAATTTTTGATCTCAAAACCAGAATACCACCTGCACAATGCATCCAGTAGTTGCTATTGGGCCATTCGCCAAATGGGGCATATCTCATGACATGTAACCCCACCTCAGCTGGGGGGCATGGGTATATCATAGTCGCTTTTGACTATTTTACAAAATGGGCTGAGGTGATGCCTACATTAAACAACAACGGTGAAACGGCTGCTCTTTTCTTTTTCAATCATGTAGTCTCTAGGTTCGGTGTTCCACAGGCTATAGTAACATATCATGGATCACATTTTTGCAATCACATGATGGTTGAATTGACTGCCAAATTAGGACTGTCCCACGATAGTTATACTCCATATTATCCGCAGGCTAATGGATAGGTTGAAGCGATCAACAAAGTCCTTAAGCACATGCTACAGAGAATGATTGGAGTCCACAAACGGGATTGGCATTCAATCCTGTACTTAGATCTGTGGGCATATAGGACCTCGATGAGAAATGCGACCGGATTTATGCCTTTTTAGTTGGTGTATGGCCTGGAAGTTGTCTTACCGATTCAGTGTGAAATTTCATCTCTAAAGCTTGCAATCGATCTACTTCCCGAAAATTTAGAGGAAGAGGCTTGTCTCTTAGAACTAATCCACTTGGATGAAACCCATCGTGATGCTGCGCTGGCTAACAAAGCACATAAGAAACGTGTCAAAGTGCAATTTGACAAACATGTCAAGCCTCGTGTCTTCTCAAAAGGTGACCTGGTCTTACTCTACGATCATGAATCTGATAAATTTGGAGCAAGTTCCAATCATTATGGATGGGCCCCTACATTGTTAAACGAGTGTTAGTAAAAGGAGCCTACGAGCTAGTAGATTATGATGGAATTCCATTGTCACAACCCCGAAACGGGTTGTATCTTAAGCGATACTATGCTTGATCAAGTATAGTAATCTATTTATAGATATGCTTTTGTTTCGTTTTTGTTTTCATCAAGATTTGCCATTTTGGTTAGGTAATCCACTTTGCATTTGTTGCAGATGTCAGATTTTTTGGAAACATTTGTTGAGCACACCGACGGAGCTAGTCGTAGAACGTGGAACCTATCTTCTGCAGCCTGGGCCATCTTTGATCCAAGTGGTGAGTTAGTGAGTTTTAGAGGGACATGTATTGGTCAATCAACGAACAACATCACTGAGTATAGCACGTTGATGGAGCTTCTCTTTGATGCCATTTCACATGGTATAAGCCGACTTGTTGTCAGGATAGATTCGCAACTCGTCATTCTATAGCGTACTGACATCTATTCGATTTGGAACCCAACTATCTATCATATGTTCCTAAGGGTCAGGATTTTGGAAAGGCAGTTTGATTTCATTCAATATCAACACATTTCCAGAAACTTAAACACTTTAACTGATTCATTAGCGAATTATGTGTTAGATAGACATTTGCAGCATTTGTAAAGAAAAGAATTTCATATCAACATTTGCAACTGGATCACATAACTTAACCAAAATAAACTCCAAAAATAAAAAATATATAATTGTTTATAGTTTCACATAATGTTTTGTGTACAAGGAAAAATCGGTCATGCGACCAAGAAACTCAAAAGTAAATGCAGAAAAACATCCTATACTAATGATGTTGGTGATAACATGTCACCGCCTGTGTGATCATACACAAGAGCCTAGTCCATCGACTCGGAACACCAGTAGTATGGCGCTGTAGCCTCAGAGGTAACTCATCGGTCCTCACATCCTAAATACCAAGGGTAAGACCCTCAATCTGATCCTGCAATACTGCCAGGGTCTTTGCTATGTCCAGATCGCGAAGGACAACCCTCCCTACAGCCTCTCCTGCTGGAACGCCAGTTGCCGCCCTTGGGCATGCCACTGGTCGCACTGGCCCAACATCTACACAAGTACATGGGTTCAATTAGTCTTGATAAATCACAAAATATTATAAAACTGATAAACAAAGATATGGTCAAATCATCTTTACCTATCACACCCCACTGCTCGCCAGCCGGTAACGCCAAATCCGGGTCACCTCGGAAGTCCATCCCGACATATGGATACTCTAAGAAGACCATCTCCTGATGGTCGAACCACTCAAAGAAGGCATTAGAGAAAGTAATATGTGGCTGACCAGCATGTCTGGCCATGAGATCAACCCATCTCTACATCCTGGGTTCCCTCGGTGCTGGCAATCCTAGTGAAATATGTTGAGGCTGCATCAGTGGGATTCTCTCTAAGGCAAAAGCAGTCAAAATGGAACCGTGCGAAAGTTCTTGGATCTTCCATTCTTTACCTTAGAGAGTTGTTCTTTTATGACCAGAAGTACCGCCTCACACCAGTTGAATACCTTTGGTTCCAGGCATTCCAAAGCATACTATACATAAGATCTGTTTGCCAAATGAAGAGCCGCTCTACCAACCAATCTAGCAAAGGTGAATAAAATGGTCCTCAGAGACCGATTAGTGACGTCTCGGATATTTATCTTTCCATCTCTACTAGGCTGAGATCCATCTCTACAAACCTGACGGATATAATCTCTCACCGATTTTCCCCCACTGGCGGATCCCGACAGTGAAAGAGGGGCATCGCGCCTCGATAACCCCGTCAAAAAGTAGATATCCTCGACTGTCAGTGGAATAGATTTGCCTCTAATCTAGAATACCTAGTTGATTGGATCCCATGCATCGAGAAAATACTGCAACAATTTGATTTGTTGCCTCATGCTAGATATACAGAAGAATTTGAGCAAACCACAATTTCACAATGCAATAACAGTACCCTAATCATGTAAGGAAATCATGTCTTCTTCTTCATGTTCACGTTCACGCCATGTAACAACCATCTTGATCCAATAAATATCTGAGTCACAGACAAAAGATGAATTAGGATCCAAATTTGAGCAAAAACAGGCAAAAATTTCATGGAAAATTATTGTGTAAAGTTTCCCTTCTGCACCCATCACACCCTGCCTTTGGACTAGGTGAGATGCATACTGACTGACCAATATACAGCTCAGTATGCATTACACCTTTTGATATAGGGCAGGGGCGATGATGGGAGAATTATTTCTTCAAATCCCAGGGGCTCAGAAGGAAGGGAAAACTTACTCAAAATCAGAAAATGATGGAATGAAAATGAAGAGCTCAGGGTTAGCTCCTACCTTGTCCTAACGGCGCAGAGAATAGTCCACTGGATCTCTCGAATCAATTGATGAAGTTCGAGGGGGAAAACCACTCCAGAGCTCCAAAATCCCAAAATTTGAAATGAAATGGTAAAAATGAGAGGTAAAACTACTTTTTATGTTACTATTCACATACTTCAAGTAAAATGCTAGTTTTTAATTCATTTTTCAGGCATATATATGTGTATTTCTAATCAATTTGATGGAGCAATTGAGTAGGCTGAACGACTGAGAAAAGAATATAACATGTTAAATGGTAAATTGAATATCTTTGACCAATATCAAGATCACTGTTCCCGTAAGGTTCAAGTTCGTTAAAAAATAAACCTGACACTGAGCATAGTTTTCTCATGGTTCAAGATCATTAAAAAATGAAACCACTGTTGGTAAATAACGTTTGTGATCGCTTTGCTATCAACACTTTTGAACCTTGGTTGTGCTCCTACCATCACCTCCATTCATTTGGCCATACGCTTCCACTTGATTGTTTACCCTTTTGAGGAACAACTGCGACGCGTGCTTCTGATTGCCACCCTCTTCACACTGCCATGTTTTGAGAAGTTCCAAACTTACCTGGAACCGATTACTACCCGAAAATACCACTCGTTCCTAAAAAACGAGTCCCTTTTAAAATCTTTTTAGACTCGTTAAATATAAAAAGATTGTCGAGCCATTGGCATTTCCAGCTCGTTAAAGTAAAGGGAATGCCATCCCTCTCATATATTTTAATCTTTTTTGGACATGAGGGATTATTAAACAAAAAGATCAAGCGCTTGTATTTGTCGGCTCGTTAAAGCTATCGAAAAGTCATCCCTTTCATATTATTTTATACTTTTTCAGACTTAAGGGATTATGCCACGAAAAAGGACTGTTGGAGTCTCCTTTTCGTCCCTTTTCAAACTCTCTGAACATGAAAAGGACTGAGTTATCTTTGTCATTAAACTCGTTAAAGCAATAGCAACAAACTTGTCCACCCAGACAAGAACGAGTTTCACTGACGCTAGACCCGCTAAAAACAGAGCGACAGGTTTTCCTGAAGGGCAAATTATAGACCAAGCATATGTTATCCTCCTCAAGCTTGAAAAAAATAAAGAGGTACTGGTCAGCAATGACTGGGGAAAAAGGGAAGAAAACTTAGAGAACTTTATTAGTAGTAGGTCGCTCTCGAACATGACACTTTCACTCCCTCACCGTGATTAAGTTGGGTTGGGTTTTTTCATTCACCATCACCATTGGTCCGTACCATCCATGGGGTTAACGCTACCAATCCATATAAGTGTCGCCGACATGTTCAAGAGAAGTCATTAAGAGAATTCACCATCCAACAAATGCCTCATCCACTGCAATACCTCCACCCTTCATTTTTTCATGACTGCCATTCCTGAACCTTATATCATCAGATCGTTTTCACCTCCACAAAAATCATTTGCCCTGTTTCGCATCGTAGATGTGGGATACATCAAGGCCCTCCTACGACAGGTCACTTCTTGTCGACATCAGCGCATTATCCAAGAAGTTGACTTAGAAACAACCCTGTCAGTACTTTGAAGCTTGCATGCCTCAATGGCAAGTTTCTCACTTCCGGAGACAAGTTTACATCAATGACCTTCAACCGAAAGACTTTGCATGGTGTTCAACATCAGCTCATATATTCACACCACGTGAATTGTACTGTAATACCTGTTATCACCCCAAGAAACTCTCCTAGGTTGTAGCTCGGAGATGCCTCGGAACATACAAGTTCAACTTATTGTTGCAAATGGATGAATGGAGAGAATGATGCTTGTTCAAGCTAGATAACCACTTCTACTTTGCTTGACTCCAGACATGCGTGAACACCCCCAGACTATAAGGCTTTATACCACCAATTACTCACAGTTTAAGGATTGGATGAATATGGAGAATACTGACCACACCAGCAGATGCACAAGACCATGTGATGGCTGGTTGCAACCAGTAAAGAAGTATGCAAATCTAATTCCCTATGCATAGAAAGGATGACAACTCTCTGGAACTAGGTGAAAAGAAACCTAAATAGCTCATTCACTGATACATACAAGACTTTAACACAGAGATAGGATGACAACTACTCTAATGCTAAACATGAAGAGTTCAGAAATGCAGCATATCAAGCACAGCTTGGAACAGAAGAAGCAATGAAAGTGAGAAATTAACAGCAAAATAAGCTTGTATTAGTTGAAAATGAAGACGAGATGCTACAAGTATCAAAGTAGTTACAGTCTCCAAAAGTTGAACCTTGCATCAAAACATCAACCATCAATGCTGATTACATATTGTTTCTGGGTATATATAGAGTTTCAATACAAAGGCACTCGGCCATTCTAAGTATGGAGGGGTCATAATTGACCACCAACCACATTTAGTTGCCTGATGGAGCTTCTGAGTGCGTTTTCTTGCTTTAGTGGATGAATCTGATCTTTTCCTGTGCTCTGCTGTCCTCTCGGGCAGTTGGAGTGCCGTATAGGATGAAGCTCCATAACTGTTAAATGCAGTTATCTGCTCGAGCTCTGTCCTTTTCCTTCTCAGCCATACTGTTTGTTGAATGCGGTTGTTGAGGAACAAATGCAGCTGGTACTAGTGAGATGGTTGTCTTCGTCCTCCGGGTGCACGGAATGATCAGGGGACGTGGATTGCGTGGCGAGTGTACGAGCAGGACGGAGGAGCTAGACTGGCCGTTGGATCGGGAGGATAGATGGCAGGGATGAGTCAACGGGGATATCAGAGGAGGCGGGAGCGGGATGATCGTGGGCCGTTGGATCTCAGGCAGGCAGATCTAATGGTCATCGGGTGGTGGAAACGCGCGGGCACTAACGAGCAAGAATATGGGTTTGAATGGTAAGCGGTTTTGATCGCACCGCTGTTGATCATCGGGCGGTAAAAGGACAACGGAGCGCAATCTCATTTAGAGTGTGACGCGTGGCGGTGGGGGAGAGGGGAAAACCACCCTCCATCGCGCATTATCGTCCCATTGGTTTGCGGGCATAGGGAGAGCGAATGCCGTTCGATCGTGGTGGAGATGATCAGACAGCGGGGAAACAATCGTGCAGGTTTTCCATCGGATGCAACAGGGAGCCGTTGGATCGGGCGTGGCTATTGACGACGAAGGTTATAGGTGGGGATTTTATGGAGGTGTGGAGTCATATGGGCACAGGTTTATGGGGTATGGGCTTTAGTGCTCGGGGCTTAAGAGCCAGGGCCTTTTATATGGTTTTTTAACCAAAAAGCACGGGAAACAAAGATGAAGGGAGGGTTAGAGAGGTAAAGGGAGAAGGTGAAAACAACCAGTATAGGCCTCCTTTGAACGTAACCAAGGACCAAGCTTATTTTTGATCCTCAACATATCAAAAATATGTAGCAGAGCTAACAGTACCTTGAGGGTCATCATCATTATCGGTGACTCCTCTCGCATCTGTTAACAACTTACATTATTCGCTGGTAATCAGGCGATGTCTTTCCATGTTCGACTTCAGAACATCTTTTCACATGGATCGACTTGTACATCGGGCGAAGATTGAACGAGTTTTGAAGACCCCAGATTTAGTTTCATCCATCTAGGCTACAATATATTCAGGAAAATAAAGACATCGATTGTACACAGAAGCTGCACAGATAGTCATCTAAGCGATGGAAGATGACTCTTCATCCGAAGAATCACCAGTCTGCAACAACAGACAATTGTCTGTCCTATGTACATAAAAATGAATTTATAAAGCTAAGCATGGGAATGCCCACCTCAGCTAGATCATGAAAATAATATGATGATGATGTATTGTATTGTATCTTATACAGGTCACCTTCCAGTACGAATACCTCAGATCCTCATGATAAAGCATTTCACTCGACATCAGAAGATTTACGACCTCATGCTTTAGGGGGCAACTATTATAGACATATTTGGGCACTACAACCCCAAACTCATATGTGCATAAACTAAGGGCTCCTTAAGTCCCTAAAAGTGTTGTTTCATACCCTAAAGAATCATGGTCAACTGATTACATCATTTCCCAGAAGTTCCACTTGAAAAACTACTCAGAACTGGCCAAAACTGGACCATACTAATTGCTTCATGGTTAAGGTGCGATGCATACTGAAATGGCCTTCTGTGGGGTACGATGAACGAGAATAGAGAAATGGCAGAGACAGTTTGCTAAGTGGATGATCATGGAATCTTCCAAAAACTTCTCCTGTGACACTTGCCTCTCTGAATTCACCCAGTGATGAGTAAGAGATCAAAGAAATCTCCAAGTGGAACCAAGAACTATAAGTGGAATGACACTAATCAAAAACCCAGAGCTGACTCACACCCTTGCAAGACATCTATAAATGGATCCCTCATCTGAGAGATCTGGAGGCTGGAATTTTGTATTTTGTAAGGAAGTGCTGTTGGTTTATCTGTGAGAAGAGACATTGCATTGTTGGGTGATTTTCTTATTCATGAGGTGAAGAGGGCTTCGACACTGGCAGGATGATGCTGGATTAGAAAGCTGGGTTGTAATCCTCTCTTTCACTACTATTAATAAAGTTCTTTGAGTTTTTCTCCATATAATCGTGTGTTTATGAATGCAATTGTATGGTCAATGTGTTTTTGATTCCGCATTGTTTATGATGTTTTAGATGGAGATGCTTTGATGGTTTTCTGTTACTTTGACTCTATAAGTACTCTTTGAAGCGGAACAAGTAGGAGAGGAGTGGCAAATTCTATCAAGGAAAGGAGAAATCAAACTAGGATCAAAGCGGAAGATCCAGGTTGGTCCTCTTTTCTTCCCTCTAATCTGTCACACTTAAAGGAACTCTCGAAAGGATTTCGTTGTTTGTTTCTAAGATAGCTACCCATCTTAGTGGGACTAGTAGTTCAAATCGACACTAGTTTTCCCTGAAACAATAGGAGCCCTGGTGGTGGGCTCTAGTATTGTAGCAATAATGCTACAACTCCTCGAGCTTCCTTCTTTAATTTTATCAACCCGGTAGTTCGTAACAAACTTGGAAGCGACGGTGCTGTATGCACAAGTACTAGCTCTTGCCGCAGCTGTCACTTGGTCAGCTGGCACAAGTCCGCTAGGGGCTCAAGCCAACTTCTATGAGCTCTTAGAAGAAGCTTTTTAACTGATGGACGAAAGCTAACTCAAAGGAAGTTGATCTACTTGCAGAAAGGAACTAAAAGCCAACAAGAAACGCAAACCCTAGCAAACCCTAATTCTACCAGCTAGTCCTACTGATGCAGAGATGGGAATGCAAACTACTGAAAGAGATGCCATTACTTCTACAAAGGTAAGATGCATGTGTCTAGACTACTTCTACCTGAAGAAAACATCTTTTTGTATTTTTGTTTCAGTTATTAGAATTATCATGCATGTGCTTTTAACTAGCTTTTTACTGTGCAGAGGTGGATCAAGGAGGAGAAATGCTTGGAAAAGGTTGGGAAGGTTCAAAGAGGGTCTAAGGGGTTCATAACACCCTTCCAGAGAGTTTCACAAAGTTTGGCTGCCAAGAGACCGAGTTTATGAGCTTCTACAGGAAGTCTGCAGGGGTTCTATAGGATGTTTCAGAATTTCTACAGGATGTTCAGTAATTCCTACAGGATGTTCAGTAATTCCTACAGGATGTTCTACGATTGGATTTTGGGTGATGGGTGAGTGGAAGAGGCTGCATGGGTGGATAGGGAGGTAGGAGAGAGGTTTGTAATGACTTAGTGACAGGGAGATGAGGTGATGAGAGGGTGTGGAAAACTAGTTTGTCTTAAAGAGGGTAGAGGGAATGGAAGGCCAAGAAGAAAGGTAGGATGTCGTGGGCAGTAGAGTAATTGAGAGACAAGGGGTCTAATTGGGAGATGAGCAGTTGGCCTGGGCAAGGCTTAGAAGGACGAGAGAGTGAGGGAGTAGCACTGCACAGTGTAAACTGAACCAAATCATCCACGTCCTGCACATAACCAAAATATGACTAACCTATTCTAACTGTTTAATGAAACCAATGAACAAAAACATTATTTCCAAAGAGAATCATGTATGGTACTGAAGCAAAGAAACATTCCAAGAGGTCTGAATGCATGGACAATTTCTACAAACGAAAATGTTGCACCAAAGATTGCATGAGTACGCAAACCAATGTTTTTGGTGGGTAACACTGTCTGCAATTCCAACCCCTAGAAAGAGGTGAAAATGAGAGTGCAGGAAACCCTTTTTTGGAGCTTTTATCAATTCTAATCCCTTTACTCTATTCTAAACATCTGGAGCAACTCTACCTTCTAACAATAACCTACTTAACCATACCACGAAATCTAACTCAACAAACTGCGTTTCAAATGCATGTAAAGAGAACCATAATGCTGAAAAGAAAGATATCAATACAAAAGAAGGAGGCCTTAGGCTCTCAGGTTGGGCCCAACCCTGAGAGCTATGGCTCCTTTTAAAAACTCAGAACTCAGATCAAATATGACTGCTTCCCATTAAAAAATAATAATCATAAGTCAAAAAGTATGCCAATAATGGCTACAAAAGAGCAAAACCAAGCTAGCAGCTCGTAGTGCAGAATGTGCAACAATGTTTCAAAAGTCCTTTTCGAAGGCTAAAGCCTTATCATTTATACATCACGAGGCCCCAAGCTGGCCTCCTAAATTAGTGGGACTTGGCTGACCAAACTAGGAGTGAACAGCTGCTTCCTCAAAATCCGTTTGGTTGCCTTCTAGATCCGGTTGTGGTGGCTGTTGGAGCTCGGAGTTGGGGGTGAAGATCCCGAGGAAGGCCATTTAATGCTATGGACAACCCTCCTACGAATCCTCAACCCCATCTTGGCTATCTCTTGGCCCTTATCTGCTCGGTTTTGTTCCAATCATGTGTCAAAAAACCTGAAATGAGCACGTGTTAGCCACCTAGGAATAATGACTGCCCTTATTCGTACAAATGACATAAACATACTAAAAAATGATGCATAAGTTATGAAAAATGAAGGATTGAGCAAAGGTAGTTAGGCCAAATGAGCCAAAAATGTTACCAAATTTGGGGCTCATCATCACCCCCAGCTAAAATGATTGCTCATCCCTGAGCAACTAATCCAGCTCCTCGTCCTTCATTGCTTTCACCGCCACCCTCACATCCCAGGCTTTTGAAGTGGTCTCCTCCTCACTGGCATGGAACCCAGCCTTCCTTTCCACCTCTTCCCACTGCTTATGCTCTTCTTTTCCTGTGCTGCCTTCCATCAATCCTAACAGCAGAGGTGGGCTTAGCTTGAGGCCAATCCAGCTGGCTTGGAGGTTCTGTATGGACTTCTTGTAGAGGGGCACCCGTGCTAGAGCCTCCCTCATTCGAGTTGGAGTGTGATATTCTCTGATTTTAAGGCTGTGGGACAATGTGTTCCATCGGCGGGTGCAAGCATGAACACAGTTGTCCCCTAATAGTCGCTCCATATCCTCGAAATGTGCTATGGCCTGAGCCTGCTAATCCCTGTATTTCAATAAAGTTTGAGGGTTGGTGGCTAAGTGTTGGTGGGCCGATATCAATGCAGTGGGATCCCCTGGCTCTGCTCTAATCAGCAGTGGCTCATGTAATTCTCGGTCCATGACCTATTTGACCTCTGCTGCCCTCTTTTGTTCATGGTTCAACCATGAGGCAAATGCCATCAACTGCATATCCCCTACAACTGTGTTGGGATCCCATGAAGTCACATTAGGAAGGGCCAAATTATGGAGA
This sequence comes from Pinus tabuliformis, assembly GCA_031772625.1. NCBI lineage: Eukaryota > Viridiplantae > Streptophyta > Pinopsida > Pinales > Pinaceae > Pinus > Pinus tabuliformis. The sequence continues at coordinate 1,181,078,622 of CM062804.1, forward strand.
TAGAACTCCGATAGTTTGGCCTTGTCCTCTGATGAACTGCTATTGCATAACTCTGTGAATTGCTGGGGGTCTTGGAGTTGGGAGATACCCCTCTGTGCCAATGCATTAATTTGAAATTGCAGCCACTGGTCTCATAGGTACAGGCCATAAGATTTGGCCGGTTGTCTACATTGTAGAGCATCCATGGCCCAACTGGCCATGCAGGCCAGTTGTGCCTCTTTTTGCTGCAACTGCTGTTTGAGAGCTTGTAGCTCGATTTGTGCTTGCAGTTCCCTTTCCTGTAGATGCGAGGTTGGCTCCCCAAGACCAACTTGCAGTCCTTCTTTGCCTTGATGTTCTGTTGTAGTGTCCCTGATGATGTGCCCTTTTCTTTCTTTAGTTCCTGTAGCTGCAGTTTAAGTTTCTCATTCTCTTCCTGTAGGAATACCCGCTGGCAGTTTGCCACGTGTTTGGCCATAGCTAATTCTTTTCGTGCCTCCTTGAGTTGTTCCTCCAAGGGGCCTATATCTGCCACTCCTTTTGATTTAGCTATTTTCATCCACGTGTGGGTTCTCACTCTTTCTTCCTCCAACGCAAAGAAAAGTGGCACTGTGAATTTCTGTGGGATAATTTTCCCAGCCTACAAAAAGTTATAATACGAGCTCAAGCTTGGCTGGGGACTAGGTTCCGGAATATGCTCTTTCTCTTCCTCCCTCGGTGGCTCTACTTCGTCTTCCCTAAGTGGTGATGTGGGTGCCTCTCCCTCCATCCTCTCTGTCTCCTTAAGTCGGGCCAATGTTTCCTGTAGAATGGCCTCAGCATCTTGTAGCCGAGCTTTAGAAGCCAACCTGTCCATTCTATCCTTCCAAGCAGATGTCTTCGGGCTCCCCCGCTCATAAGTGACTGATATTTTTGAGGGGGACCTCTCCCTTGGTGAGGTAGGGGTGTCTTCTATAGTAATTGGGCTGCTGGATGGAGGTTGGGGCCTGCCTGTTTTGATTCTCACACTTCTCCTGGCTTTGAAATACAGAGGGATCTCCCTCTTTCGTTTTTCTTTCAGCTTAGGAGGGGTACTAAGGGTGGCCAGCACGGCTGCTGCCTCCCTTGCAAGAACTTCGGCTGTCTTCTCCTTTGGTTTTCCTTTCTCAGGGCTTCTTGTAGAAGGCCCTGTAGCGGCTGATTTCTGGTTTCCTGTAGAAGCCGATTTTGGTTTTCCTATAGAAACAGGTGGCACCGTTTTAGCCTGTTTGGCTGAGGGTGCTTTGCCTTTTGACTTAGTTGAGGCTGCTTTCGAGGTGCCTTTACTGACGTGGACTTGTTCAGTCCTTTCAACCCTACTCTGTAACCTTTTCTCCCTGGGTGTCAATGTGGATTTGTCATCCTCCTTTTCGACAACCTGGTGTTTCTCTTGTTTCCCTTTTTGTTCTTTCTTCGGTGCTTTGGCCGCGGTTTCTTGGCCTTTCCCTTTCTTCTCTGTGTGTATTGGCTCCTTCTCCTCGCTGCTGGAGGAAGTGAGCTCCTCGGTCAACATTTTGATATCGCCATCCTTAGTCAGATTTCGGAAGGCTTCCCACGAGAGAGGGACGGTGTATGTGTGGAGTGCATCCTCCACGAGGAGCTTAATGAGCCCATGATGGGCTACCTGGTCTGGCGTGCCCTCTCGTAATTTGGTGGCACATTCAGTCATGGACTGCAGGAGGAAGTAAGGAATACTTAGCTTGTTTTCTGAAGGTAGGTCCATTTGGTGCCTCAGTTCTGTGAGCAGCCGGAAATGGTACCCATATACGATGCTGAATCGTCCTTCGCACGTGATATATTTCATAATTTGGAGGCTGACCTCACTCCAAAGCGGCTGTAGGCTAGCTCTGCGAACCCCGTTCTTATCCTCTGAGAATTGCTCCTCCGGTAAAAAGAACTCCTTTTTAGCCTTCTGGCCTAGTTTTCTCTCCTCCTTATCCCACGGTACCCCCATTGGGAGATCAGTGACTCTGCTGATGAACTGTGGGGTGAGTCTGAGATTCAAACCCCTGAAATTTACAACGGCCAGCGTTTTTGATTTTGGCTTCAAAGCTCGCAGGAATTCCTCTGCCACCTCATCATCATAACCTTGAAGCTTGTCGCAGAACGACATCCATCGTGCACGAGAGAACAGTTCTACCACCTCAAGGTTTTCCCGTAGCTTCTTTGAGTCTGTCGGTTCCTTCCTAATGAATCCACCCGGCATGGTGAAAGCTTGCTATGTTAGCCGGAGGTGGCTGGTGCGTATCAAAAGATGGGCCTTTCGGATTTCTTGAGACAGAGCGTAGAATTACGCCTCTGTCAAGCACACAATTCGTGAATTCTCGGCTATCTACAGGTGAGCCTTGACAGGGGCTCAATTACGAACCACATCCTGTAGAAAACCCCGCATATACTACGACGACAATTTTCATGCAAAAGGAAGACGACGCTTGCAATTTTATGCTCAGACTGCAGTTTTACTTTTTTGAGGACATCGACTTCTCCACCCTTCAAACCAATTGCATGGGAGGAATAGGTTCAGGCTTACCTTTCCCAATTCACCACCTTTAACGTGAACAGATCGATTTCCTCCGTAGCGGCGAGCTTCCTGTAGCGCAGCTTCCTGTAGAAGTCGCGCACAGGTTCCGGAGAGCACGTCAGTGGTTCTGCACCTTCTGTGCAACCACCAGACGTTTGAACGAGCCGAGGACTTGGAGTAACGAGCATCAGAGAAATTCAGACGCTTACTCGACTGCAAAACGGTTGATGATAAATGAGTGGAGTGACGATCTAGCTGGTGGATTTGAATCCCGGCCGAACTCGTGGCGCGGGGGTGAGCTGTCCCTGCCGGACCGTTGGACGACGTCACCTATTCATTTCACTGCAAGTCTCCCTGACCGCCGCATCATTCCCTGCAGATCTGTCGCCGCCATTTCCGTTAGATCGCCGCTTCTCCCCGACTGGACGCTTCTCACGTGTCCATTACCCGTTTTGCTTGCCATGACCAACACTTTCCAATTCTGACGAGACCATCGGACTGGTCGTGGTGGCCAGTTGAATGGCTACCCGACTGCTCAACCCATTCATTTCCACACTCGCAAACATTTTAGAGTATTATTCATGTAATTTGACGAAAAAAGGGTGAGGCACTTACCTGTGCGGACGCGACGTTATTTTCAGGTTTCAGGACGAGGGCGATGGATTAGCTTGCTGCTGCTTCATGCACAGGCACGGGGGTTCCTCCTTGCAGACTGCTACTGATTACGAAGCTTGTCACCTGGCTGCGGATGGTGCATGTGCCCGCTCTCCGTGTTGCAGGCGCCTTGATGGTGTATACTCTAGCTGGATGAACTGCTATGGGATTCCTGTAGGATGTCCTGTAGTAGTTTTTCCTCCTCGGGTGCATGCCGAAACGGTGGAGACGGTGGCATCACGGTCATGGTCGCAGGGTCCTCGGATGGCTTTGATAAGTATGCATGGTGTCTCTGCATCCTTTATTCCATTTGAGAATCGCTTCCTCTAAGAATTCAACGTTCTGATTTGACTGTGCAGGTATTTCCATTGCATGGCAACTGGGGTGGTAGAAGGAGGTGACAGCAGTGCGTGATGGAGAAAACATTAGCTTGCATGCCTCCGTGTCGGACCTCAGGCTTCAGATCTTCCACACAGTCGGTCCTGGGCCGTCCAAAGATTCTACAGGAAGTTTCCTGTAGAAATACAGAACTTCCTGTAGAAAGTCCTGTAGCTTCCTGTAGATGGCTAAACTGTGATCAAATCATGCCCATACCTTGGAAGAGATGAGTGTTTCTGGAGGGAGTGCTGGTGAGGTCGCCTGGTAGCATAGTAGGGACCCTTGTCCTTGAGTTGAGGGGCCTCTTTTCCTGCATGGAATACCTGCAACCTGCATGAATTGTCAAATCTTGAACTTGTTTTCCCTGTTTTTTGTTTGTTTTTTTTTTTTTTTTTTTTTTTTTTGAAAGACAGCAGGGGCGCCTCCATGAGGTTTTCACCCTTACCATCTTCCTTGAGCGCCTCAGAGAGGTTTTCACCCAAGGGTCTTTTTCAAACATTTTCAGAAAGACAGCAGGGACGCCTCAATGAGGTTTTCACCCCTACCATCTGCCTTGGGAGCCTCAGAAAGGTTTTCACCCAAGGATCTTTTTTATTTTTTTATTTTTTTTGAGATGTTCAGGGTATGCCCAAAACAGAGGCAGAACCCTTCTCTATGACCAGCACTGATTTTTCCACAGTTTTGATGAATTCTTGCCTTGAAAGAGGTTTTCTGTAGATCTTTAGTCGATGCCCATTGACAAGCATGGGGATGGCCTCCTCATCAATGGTCCGAATAAGAACAGACCCATTGTCATTACATTTTTCCACTGCATATGGTCCTAGCCATCTGGTTCTCAGCTTCCCCTTGAAATCCTTATGCCTGGAATCATACAACAGCGCCCAATCTCCCGGCTGAAATTGCTTGTCATTGAGGTGTTGGTCATGCCACACCTTCCTCTGAAGTTGAACCACTTCTGAGTGGAGAAGGGCCTGCATTCGGTGCTCGTCCAATCCATTCAGCTGCAATAACCTTTCTTGTTGGGCATGGCTGAGATCCAGGTCCAGCTGAGCTGCCATCCTCAAGGTGTTGTACTCGAACTCAATTGACAACAAAGCTCTCTTCCCATAGACCAGCTCATAAGGTGTGAAGCCGGTTGTGGTCTTCCAAGTGGTGTTGTAAGCCCACGTGGCCTCAACCAGGCGATCTGCCCAATCTTTTCTACTGCTACTCACCACCTTAGTCAAGATCCCTTCCAATGCTCTATTGGTGACTTCCACCTGCCCATTTGCTTGAGGATGATAGGGGGTGGAAGTCCTATGCTTGATTTTGTGATGAGCGAGTAGGTCTTCAATTAAGTTGGAGGTGAACTGGCTTCCCTGATCGGTGACTAGCTCTCTTGGGTAGCCAAATTTGTAGAAGATGTTCTCTCTTAAGAACTCGGCCACCTTTTCTTCTGTCGTTGCTTTGATTGCCTTGGTTTCTGCCCACTTTGTCAGGTAGTCTGTGCACACAATGATGTAAGACCTTTGCCTCGAAGGAGGATTGATTGGACCCACAAAATCCATACCCCACTTCTCAAATGGCTCAAGAGTCACTTGAGGTTGGAGAGGCATTTCGTCCCTTGGAGTCGGTTTCCCCATCCTTTGGCATCAGTCACATTGGCTGATATACCTTCTGACATATTGATGAAGCGTGGGCCAATAGTAGCTTGCCTGCAGGATTTTGAAGGTAGTCCTTTTGGCTGCAAAATGTCCTCCACAAGGCCCGTCATGATAGGTTAGGAGGATATCAAAGACTTCCTCCTCCCTTACACAATGCCTTAAGATCTGATCGGGGCCAAGCTTGAACAGGTTGCCCCCGATCCAAGTGAATGAGGCACTCTTCCTCACGATCCTGCTCTTCTCCCTTGAGGATAGGTGCGGAGGGAACTGTGCTGAGACAAGGTAGTTTGCTATATCAGCAAACCATGGAGAGAGTACTGAGATAGCAAACAGATGTTCATCTGGCATCTGGTCATCCACTGTTCCATCCTCACCTGCAGGTAAATCCAATCTAGACAAAAAGTCAGCAACAACATTTTCTTTACCTGGTTTGTCAACGATAGTCAAATCAAACTGCTGCAACAAAAGTAACCATCTAATAATACGAGCATTCACATCTGGTTTATTCATTAAATATCTAATTGCAGCATGATCAGTATGTACAAATGTTTGATATCCAGTAATATAATGTCGGAACTTGTTCAGTGCATGGACCACGGCCAAGAATTCTTTCTCAGTTACAGTGTAATTCAGTTCTGCCTTGGATAAGTTTTTGCTGACAAAGTATATGGCGTATGGAAGTTTTTGTTCAACTTGTCCTAAGGCTGCCCCTATGGCTTTGTTCGAGGCATCAGTGTGGATGTGGAAAGGTAGGGCCCAGTTTGGACCTCTCAAGATTGGGGCAGACACCAACTTGTCCTTTAATTCATTCAGAGCCTTCTGACAATCGTCAGTCCATTTAAACTCAACATCTTTTGCCAAGAGGCTAAACAATGGCGAGGCTAGCTTGCTGAAGTCTTTAATGAATCTCCTATAATACCCTGCTAAACCTAAGAAACTTCGAACATCTCTTACCTTCTGAGGAGGTGGAACCTTCTTGATGAGAGCAATTTTGTTAGGATCCACCTGTAACCCTTGGCAAGAAATGGTATGGCCTAGCACGGTCCCTTCAGTCATCAAGAATTCACACTTTTCAGGACTAAGGGACAAGTTCATCTCAATGCACTTGGTTAGGACTTTTCCCAGATTGGACAATGCTTCCTGGAAGTTGGACCCATAAGGAGTGAAGTCATCCATATAGATTTCCACCGAATCATGGACCAGCTCAGAAAAGATGCTCAAGACGACTCTCTGGAAGGTGGCAGGAGCATTGCATAGTCCAAAGGGAAGAATTCGGTAAGCAAAGGTACCCCAAGGACAAGTGAAGGTGGTCTTATCTTGGTCTTCCGGGCTGATTTGGATCTGGTTATACCCGCTAAACCCATCTAGGAAAGAGAAAAACTTCTTTCCTGCCAGTCCATCCAACACTTGATCTATGAAGGGTAGAGGAAAATGGTCTTTCTTGGTGGCCTTGTTCAGTTCTCGGTAGTCCACACAGATTCTCCACTTCCCGTTTTTCTTGGGAACCAACACCAGAGGGGACACCCATTCGCTATCCGAGATGGGGTAAATGAATCCGGCATCCAACAGTTTTTGCAATTCCTCCTTGACGATGTCCTTAAGGGCTGGATTCATTCTCCTTTGGGGTTGCCTAACTGGTTTACAATCTTCTTTGATGTAGATGTGATGGGTACAGACCAAAGGATGGACTCCTTTCATCTCCTTATATCTCCAAGCAAAAGCATCTAGATGACTGGCCAACAGACTACACAGCTCCTTTTCCTGGGAAGGAGATAGGGAGGAGCTGATCTTTAACGTTCTCTCAGGGCCGAACTCCACATTTTTGACTCTGGGAGCGACAGGGTTGGTCACACAAAGGTCCACTAAGGTGCTGGCTTGGGCATCCTCCACCAATTCCTCTAAGGACAATGCACTGGGAGGTGGATTCTGGATCAAGGTCTCAATCAAATCATCCTCGGTTGGGGGGCCTCCCCTAGTGGTGTCTAGGGTGCACAAAGGTGCTGAGTACACCTCATCCTCTTCTCCTTCCTCCAACCAAAGTGGTAAGTCATGCTCTAATAAGGGTTGGGCAGGAGGGTACAGGACTAGCTGCTTGGACATAGGACCATTTTTGATGGTCATGTTTCCTGCACGGCAGCTTATGTAAGCATCTGCAGTGGCTAACCAGGGCCTTCCCAAAATAAGAGGGTATCCAGTAAGCTTTGCCTTTGGTTGCAGAACCAAGAAGTCTGCAGGGTACTCCCAAGAGTCAACAGAGACCAAGACATCCTCTACAATCCCTTCGGGAGTCACGGTGGAGCGATCTGCTAGTTGCAGGACTGTCGAGGTCTTTCTCAAGGAACTCTGAAGGTTGAGTTTGAGCCTGGTATCCCTGGTCATCACATTAATGGCAGCCCCCAGATCAATCAATGTGTGAGGTATGATGGTGCCATTGATGTGGACATCAACAATAGGACTCCCAGGATCCAGATACTTTGGGCAGATGGCATGCCCCAACATAAGATCAGACAGTTGTCCTATGACATTGATGGTTGAAGCATCTCTTTTTCGCCTGCCTGGGTGTTTGAAACACTTTTCCTTAACCAGTTTGTTGTATATCGGTACATCTTTGATGGCTTGGAGAAGTGGTATTCTCACACACAACTGTTTGAGTTCTCCCAGAAGCTCATCCTCCTCTGGTTTGGGTTGTGTGGTGGCCGTTAGTCTCTCAGGAAAGGGTGGAATGGACTTTGGTTCACTTTTCTGTTTATCTTCCTTGTCCTCCGGGGGAGGAGGTTGGCGATCCGGAAGAGTCTTTCCAGATCGCAGGTTGATCTCCTGGATCTCCACAGCATAGGTAGGGCATGATGTTTCCCCAGTATGTACCTGCTGGGCCTGTCGGTTGTTGGGGTTCGGGTTTGGTTGAGCAGGCATTTGGGGTTGCCTTGGAGGAGCAGGAGGTAATGGTTGTGGTTGAGCTGGTGGTGGAGGCAAAATGGCGGGAGGAGTATTGTACTGGGGCCTCCACCCCGATTGAGGTGCATTCCACTGAGTCTGTGGCTGGGCATGTGAGTGAAACGAATGAGTAGTGGGCTGAGTATGGTACTGAGCCGGGTAAGACCATGGAGGAGGCATAGACCAGGAAGGATGAGCAGGGGGACCCCAGGAAGGCATAGGAGCAGATTGGTTGGGGCTGTAATAAGCTTGGGGTGTCCCTTGCATCCCCTGTTGGTAAGGTCTAGGTCCATGTGGCCTCCTTTGGTTGAGGAAATAGAGAGGTTCAGTGGGCGCTTCTATCCCTTGATACATGGCTTTAAACCCAGGTAAGGTTGGACATTGGTTTGTGGGGTGGTCCTCCTCACAAACAAAACAGACCTCAACCGAATGTAATGGGCACTCGTTCTTAGGGTGTTTCCTTGTACACCTAGGGCAGAAGATAGCCAAAGCCCTCTCAGCTTCCTCTTTCTTCTGCTGGATTCGGAATGTATCAAGTTGCATGGCGATGGTCTGTCTCACCTCACTCTTGAGGTCCTCTAATTGATTTGCAAACTCATGTTTGGAGAAAGGAATACCAGCTGAGAGGAGGTTTCCTCTACCTCTTTTCCGGGCTGCCCTAGAGTGGTTTCTAAACACAGTCTTTATGTCCTCATAAGGTAGTTGGTAAATATCTCCTCCAGCTAGCATGTGAAGGGTATCTAAGAGGTCTTCAGGGACTCCTCGGAGTAGGACCAACTTGAGGGATTCAGGGTCAAGTGTGCACCTGGCCCGTTTATAGCTAAGTTGGAACCTTTCCTCGTAATCTTCTAAAGACTCATCATTCCCCATGGTCATCTGAAAGATTTCTCCCTTGGCTTCCTTGGACCTACAGTAGTCCCGGTATTTGGTATTGAAAGCTTGCTGCATCTGGGCCCAAGTGGTGATACTGTTCCCAGGTAAGCCCATGAACCAGCGTAATGCTGCATCCTTAAGGGTAGAGGGGAAGAGTTTCAGTTTTTGCTCATCTTCGGTATAGTTATAGGTTCGACAAAGGACGACAAACTCAAACAGGAATGTATCAGGGTCTTCAGTAGTCAGTCCATGGAAGTGAGGTAAAGCGGAGGGGCTGATGTTCTTCATTTTCATGTCTCCATTGGTCTCTCGGATGGGGAAGGCACCTTCAATTCTCTCATCTTCTCCCCTATTGTCAGCCATAGCTTCAGATGGAGTGTTCTCTAACTCTTCTTCTGCTATAGGATCTTCGTATATCTCAGGAGGTTCGCCTATAGGTTCTTCTGGATCACTGTCACCAAAGAAGAGAGAAGGGTGACTCAGTGATGTGGTGGGGGTGTTGGGTAGGAATTTGCCTGTTTTATCCCGATTTCTACGAGGCATGAAATGGAAAGACTTTTGATTGCTTTTGTTTTTTCTGGTACCTGCAAAACTAAAACAAATTGAACTGCAACTAACTATCTTACTGAAGTGGAAATGCGGAATTGAAATGAAAGCATGAAAGAACTAATCTATTTTGCTCAAATGAAATTGCAGGAATGAAATGCTAGGCTACGCTTGCAGAATTGAAATGCTAATCTACGCTTGCAAAAATGAAATTGCGGAATTGAAATGTTAATCTATGAAAGCAGGAAATGTCTATGCTACTTTTGCAAAATGGAAATGAAATAAACTACTTAGCAGAAGGCGAGAGTATGAAAATAGAAGAAAAGCAACAATCACTAATACTCTGACGCTTCCCCGGCAACGGCGCCAAAAGATGGTGGGCTCCAGTATTGTAGCAATAATGCTACAACTCCTGGAGCTTCCTTCTTTAATTTTATGAACTCGGTAGTTCGTAACAAACTTGGAAGTGACGGTGTTGTATGCACAAGTACTAGCTCTTGCCGCAGCTGTCACTTGGTTAGCTGGCACAAGTCCGCTAGGGGCTCAAGCCAACTTCTATGAGCTTTTAGAAGAAGCTTTTTAACTGATGGACGAAAGCTAACTCAAAGGAAGCTGATCTACTTGCAAAAAGGAACTGAAAGCCTACAAGAAACGCAAACCCTAGTAAACCCTAATTCTACCAGCTAGTCCTACTGATGCAGAGATGGGGATGAAAACTACTGAAAGAGATGCCATTACTTCTACAAAGGCAAGATGCATGTGTCTAGACTACTTCTACCTGAAGAAAACATCTTTTTGTCTTTTTGTTTCAGTTATTAGAATTATCATGCATGTGCTTTTAACTAGCTTTTTACTGTGCAGAGGTGGATCAAGGAGGAGAAATGCTTGGAAAAGGTTGGGAAGGTTCAGAGAGGGTCTAAGGGGTTCCTAACACCCTTCCAGAGAGTTTCACAAAGTTTGGCTGCCAAGAGACTGAGTTTATGAGCTTCTACAGGAAGTCTGCAGGGGTTCTACAGGATGTTTCAGAATTTCTACAGGATGTTCAGTAATTCCTACAGGATGTTCTACGATTGGATTTTGGGTGATGGGTGAGTGGAAGAGGCTGCATGGGTGGATAGGGAGGTAGGAGAGAGGTTTGTAATGACTTAGTGATAGGGAGATGAGGTGATGAGAGGGTGTGGAAAACTAGTTTGTCTTAAAGAGGGTAGAGGGAATGGAAGGCTAAGAAGAAAGGTAGGATGTCGTGGGCAGTAGAGTAATTGAGAGACAAGGGGTCTAATTGGGAGATGAGCAGTTGGCCTGGGCAAGGCTTAGAAGGATGAGAGAGTGAGGGAGTAGCACTGCACAGTGTAAACTGAACCAAATCATCCACGTCCTGCACATAACCAAAATATGACTAACCTATTCTAACTGTTTAATGAAACCAATGAACAACAATGTTATTTCCAAAGAGAATCATGTATGGTACTGAAGCAAAGAAACATTCCAAGAGGTCTGAACACATGGACAATTTCTACAAACGAAAATATTGCACCAAAGATTGCATGAGTACGCAAACCAATGTTTTTGGTGGGTAACACTGTCTGCAATTCCAGCCCCTAGAAAGAGGTGAAAATGAGAGTGCAGGCAACCCTTTTTTGGAGCTTTTATCAATTCTAATCCCTTTACTCTATTCTAAACATCTGGAGCAACTCTACCTTCTAACAATAACCTACTTAACCATACCACGAAATCTAACTCAACAAACTGCGTTTCAAATGCATGTAAAGAGAACCATAATGCTGAAAAGAAAGATATCAATACAAAAGAAGGAGGCCTTAGGCTCTCAGGTTGGGCCCAACCCCGAGAGCTATGGCTCCTTTTAAAAACTCAGAACTCAGATCAAATCTGACTGCTTCCCATTAAAAAATAATAATCATAACTCAAAAAGTATGCCAATAATGGCTACAAAAGAGCAAAACCAAGCTAGCAGCTCGTAGTGCAGAATGTGCAACAATGTTTCAAAAGTCCTTTTCGAAGGCTAAAGCCTTATCATTTATACATCACGAGGCCCCAAGCTGGCCTCCTAAATCAGTGGGACTTGGCTGACCAAACTAGGAGTGAACAACTTCTTCCTCAAAATCCGTTTGGCTACCTTCTAGATCCGGTTGTGGTGGCTGTTGGAGCTCGGAGTTGGGGGTGAAGATCCCGAGGAAGGCCATTTAATGCTATGGACAACCCTCCTACGAATCCTCAACCCCATCTTGGTTGTCTCCTGGCCCTTATCTGCTCGGTTTTGTTCCAATCATGTGTCAAAAAACCTGAAATGAGCACGTGTTAGCCACCTAGGAATAGTGACTGCCCTTATTCGTACAAATGACATAAACATACTAAAAAATGATGCATAAGTTATGAAAAATGAAGGATTGAGCAAAGGTAGTTAGGCAAAATGAGCCCAAAATGTTACCAAATTTGGGGCTCATCACCTGGTTGAATTTGCTTTGAGTTGTAATTAATTAAGAGTTAAAGTCAGTTAAACTAGTTCCAACTGATGGAGTAACTAGTAAGAGGTCAGACAGTGGGGTGCTACTTCATGTGTTCAACCAGTTAACTGATGATTCACTCATAAATAACTTAGGCATGTCAGGTTTGAGAGTTACCCAGTTTAGATTGGAGTTCAAGGGTAGTGTATTATAAGTTGTATAATCATCATAATTGTACAGGTGGTGCATGCAGTCAGAGGAAGACCTATGAGTATTGCACAATTCATATTGAGGAATTTCCCTAATTAATAGGGGGCTAATTCCCAAGGAAAAAATGCAAGGAAATAGGGACTTGGGCAAGCCAAAATTTGGTTAAGTATTGGCCTAGGCTTGTCTAGGAAGTTGTGAGACAGATGGAGATAGTCGAAAGGTTGCTTGGGATTGAGCAAAGCATTGTAATCTTCTCATATTTTCTAACTAATGCAATATAAAGATATCAAGGGTTTTTAACTGTGGCTTTCCCCAGGAAATCATTGTTTTATTTGTTGATTGAATTATTTCTCTTGTATGATTCGTTATTTTACAATCGTTTAATTGTTTACGCTGATGAGTAGAATAGATTCAAGTATTTTGTTTTAGAAAATGACATAAGAAGTTTGAATCTACAAGGATTTTCTACATAGACTTGATGAAAAAGGGTGCCATCAGGTTGGTATGAGACGAGACATTGAGTAAGGGAAGGGAATTAAATTGATGGGTTTCCTTGGTAAATTGAATGCGATTAGAGATGCCATTAAGGTGTCTAGAAAGGAATCAAGTGTGGAAAGGTCGTGGGGCCATATAACTATTGAAATGTGGCAACAAGAATATTCCAATGTTAATTTGTCCTTGAATTAAAATTCGAATTTAGTCTCACTAGTTGCTTGGAAAATAATTAATTAATTCATCTTGAGTTAATTAGTTGGAGAAATTCAAGCTAGAAGTTTTTGTGAAGTCATGCAACAATTATCCCTTTGATTAAGGAAACTATCCCTTAGTTAAGGAGATAAGGATGAGTTGTATTTGACTTGTAATTAGTTAACTTAGTTAACTGAGTTAAGTCCAATTAAATTAGTTCCAAATAGTTTGAGGAACTAATTGTGAGTTCAATCAGTTAATACACGCATGCATGAAACTAGTGTACTCCAGGTAACTAAATATTCTATCATAAATAACTCATGCATGTCAGTTCAGACAAAGACTCAGTTGAGATTAAAGGTAGGGATAGTGTACTATCAGTTTCAAGAATTTTCCTATAAGAAAATCTCTTGCATGTAGAAGGAATTCATTCCTTGATATTTGCACAGTTTTACAGTGTGTTGGAGCAATGTGTGAGATCAGTGTCACACAAGGTTACAGCTGGAACACCTAGGGAAAACAACACAAGGAAGTAGGAGGCTTGGAGGGCAGAGGAGAAGGCATATGAGTTGTCTAGTCTGTCTATGAGCAGAGTGAGGGATTGCACTGAGAGTTGGATAGCTGTGAGAGCTAAAGCTTTGTGTAATCCTAAGATATTTCCACTTGCATGATAATACAGATAGCGGGGTTTTTATATGAGGCTTTCCCCAGAGTATTCTTCTGTGTTTCATGTGTATTGATTCTTCTTCTCTGTTATATGTGTTCTATTTGATCTTTCTCAAATCGATTAAGCTTCCGCAAGTTTGATTGTAGAAGTAGATTAAGTATTTTGCTTTAGTTTATTGCATAATTAGGTTAATCTACAGTGAGAATTTCTACATGGTATCAGAGCAAAGGTGATCAGAGCTGTGAACAATATACTGAGAAGGGAAATTTGAAGTTTGAAGTTCTTGATTGCAGGTACAAAATCGAATTCTTATCACACCTCAAAGTTCACCAATGGCGTTTAATGGCTTGAGACTCGAGTATGCACTGAATGGAAGCTCGAATTACATAGCATGGAAGGATCGCATGGAGGTGGTATTAGAAGACAATGGTTTGAAGGATTTCATTGATCAAGAAATCCCTAAGCCAGCTGTAGCTAATGCATAAGAATTGGCTGAATGGAAGAAGTGTGTGGCGAAGGCGAGAAGGATTCTTCTAGAGGGAGTTCAAGACCATATTGTCTCGAGTCTCCATGGGAAGGGGACTCCATTTTCAATGTGGAAGACATTGAAGGACCTATATCGAAACAATAGCAACCAGAGGAAACTGCCACTCAAGGATAAGCTTCAAAAAATCAAGTGTGAGAAGGGCGACACTATTTCTACATATTTGAACAAGCTCACCACCTGCAGAGATGAGCTTGGTAGTGTGGGAATAACGGCAATCGATGACGATATGGTGAGCCTTACTCTCCTCGGTCTTCCAAAGAGCTGGCATAGCTACCAGGACTTTGTGAATGGAAGAGAGAAACTGTCATATTGGGAATGACTATGGTTGGATCTAATGCAGGAGGAGATCAGGAGGAGGAGAAGAGATGGTTCTTCATCTAAGCATGATGATGAAGAAAATCTAGCCTTAGCAAGTAAGGCAAGGAAAGGGAAGGGAAGGCTTCCCATTCCAAATTGAATTCTTCCCATGGAGGGAGAAGATTGACAAATATAAAGTGAGATGCTTTAATTGTCATGAGGTGGGCCATTATGCAACTAATTGTCCATTGAATAAATCTAAGAAGGGATCCTCAAAATGATCAGAAGGTGAGGCATTGGCCTCTCAGTTTGAATTGGATTTTACCCTCATTGCATGCATGGTTTCATCGATGGTGGGTTGTATTTGGTATTTGGACAGTGGAGCCTCATTCCACATGACCAGCAATAAAACTTTATTCAGTACCTTGGAGGAGAAAGACCTCAAGATGCGCATAGAGATGGGTGATGATGGAAAGTACTGTGTTTCAGGAGAAGGCATGATTGCTTTTCAGAGGGAGCATGGAGCTCCTCTCACCATGAATGATGTAAAGTATGTTCCTGGACTGAAGAAGAACTTGGCATCGGTCATGATGTTGGAGGACAACGACTATGATGTTGTCTTCAGTAAAGGAAAGGCATTCCTGAGACACATTGCCATGGGCCAGACCAAGAGGATTGGGATTCGAGTGAAGAGTCTCTATAAGCTAGAGGTATATGACTGTGTTGCATTGAGTTCAAAAGCAGAATTGGTGCAAAGCCAAGACATTGGTGAGTTATGGCATAGGCGGTTAGGCCACTTGCATCATGGGGCCTTGAAGATAATGTGGAAGATCTCTACCGGACTTCCCAAAGGTAAACTTGAGCAAATGGACACATGCAAAGGTTGCACCTTGGGAAAGTACGCCAAGTCTTCCTTTCATGATCAAGACAGTCAAGCTGAAGCAATCATGGAGCGAGTTCATACTGATGTGTGTGGACCATTCTCGACAACATCCACTAGGAAACAAAGGTATTATGTGATTTGCATTGATGATTTTTCTCGTAAATGCTAGATTTATTTCATGCAGAAGAAGGACCAAACCTTCTTAAAGTTTTGTGAGTTCAAAGCTTTGGTTAGAAAGAGTTTGGGAAGAAGATCAAGGCCTTAAGAAGCAACAATGGTGGAGAGTATGTCTCTCAGGAGTTTAAGGACTTCTGTGCAACGGAAGGAATTAAATGGGAGTTGACGGCACCTCATAACCCACAGTAGAATGGGTTGGCCAAGAAGAAGAACATAACGATTATGGGGGCAGCTCGACCGATACTGCATGACCAAGGCCTACCACTTCATTTGTGGGCTGAGACATGCAACACAGTGGTCTATTTGCAGAATACAAGCCAGCATCACATTCTTGGGATGAAGACACCAGAGGAAGCTTTCTTCGGGAAGAGACCAAATGTGGGTCACTTCAGGATCTTTGGCTCATCGGTATATTTCCATGTGACCAAGGATGCCCGGAAGAAACTTGAGCTGACAGCTAAGTTGGGGATACTTGTGGGGTACACTGATACACCCCACAACTATTAGGTGTACTTGCCTACCAGTTAGAGGACAGTGGTTCGTAGAGATCTAAAGTTTGATGAACAGAAGGCCATGTGAGTTTCCCTTGAGAGGGAGCTCCAACTACAGGTTGTGGAGGACCTTTCAGTTCCTAATGAGGAGGAACCTTAGACTGATGCAGAGTAGCTGCATGCAGAGATTCCAGGAGTGGAGACATCCACTCAAGCAGACTCTTTCAGAGAGGGACAGAAGCGCACAAGAGAAGCTGACAGATTTTTGTTGGATGAGAGAGAGAATGTGGGAGAACCATCTTCTCAGCGCAAATAGAGGAGGTCACCTAAAAGGTACACTAGATACATGGCCCTTGTTGGGGAATGTGTTGAGACCGAGCCATCTTCCTTTGAGGAAGTAGTGCAACAACTGATTTGGGTTGATGCTATGGTGGAGGAGTATGAATCCATAGTTCGGAACAATGTTTGGGATGTGGTTCCAAGACCAGAGAACAAGTCAATTGTGATTTCCTGTTGGCTTTACAAGGTAAAAAAAGCTGCTGATGGTAGTGTGGAGAAACATAAGGCAAGATTTGTTGTCTGTGGTTTCTCATAGGTCGAGGGGATCGAATATGATGAGACTTTTGCTCCTGTAGCAAGGTACTCATCTATCAAATCGATGTTGGAACTATCAACATAGATGGGTTGGAAGATCCATCAGATGGATGTGAAGACTGCTTTCCTCAATGGAAATATTGAGGAAGAGGTGTACATAGAGTAGCCGGAAGGTTTTGAGACCTTCGATCATGAGTCACATGTGTGCCGACTCAAGAGAGC
Organism: Pinus tabuliformis; assembly: GCA_031772625.1. Classification (NCBI taxonomy): domain Eukaryota; kingdom Viridiplantae; phylum Streptophyta; class Pinopsida; order Pinales; family Pinaceae; genus Pinus; species Pinus tabuliformis. The sequence goes on from CM062804.1 coordinate 1,181,095,405, forward strand.
TTTGTATGGGTTGAATTAAGCACCTCATGCTTGGTACACCGGGATCGACAACTACTTCACTGGGTTGGGCTTCACAAAGAGTGAAGCGGATGCGAACCTGTACCACATCATGGTAAAAGGTAAGCAGTTGATCATTTTTCTTTATGTTGCTGATCTCATATTGATAGGTGATGATCAATTGATCATGTCTTGAAAGGAGGACCTTGCAAGAGAATTTGAGATGAAAGACATGGGTCTCATGCACTACTTCCTTGGCATGGAAGTGTGGTAGAAGGATGGGGAGTTGTTTGTGTCTCAGGGCAAGTATGCCAATGAGATACTCAGGAGATTCCACATGGAGAAGTGCAAGCCCATGCAGACTCCTCTAGCAGGTAACTGGAGGAAGGAGGATGCTACTTCAGGAGAAGTAGTAGAGGCTACTATGTATCGACAACTTGTGGGTTCACTGATGTATTTAGTGAACACATGACTAGATTTGTGCTATGTGGTGAACCAGCTGAGTCAAGCTATGGTTCAGCCTACCAAGATGTTTTGGAAGGCAACTAAGCATGTTTTGAGATACCTCAGAGGCACATATCAGTATGGATTATGGTACAGACGGACAGAGGGAGTGAAGCTACAGGGCTTCACAGATGCAGATTGGGCAGGGAGTCCATCAAATCGGAAGAGCACATCAGGAGGAATTTTCAACCTTGGGTCAGCCGTAGTTTCTTGGTACAACAGGAAACAGAGGTCAGTTGCACCCAGATCAGCAGAGACTGAATACATGGCTACAAGTCAGGCAACATGTGAGGCCATTTGGATGCGGAAAATTCTAGTTGGCTTGTTTGATCAGAGGATGGATCCAACTATGATATATTGTGATAATTAGAGTTGTATCAAACTCTCCGAGAATCCAGTATTTCATGACAGGTCCAAGCACATCGACATTCGGTATAATCATCTCAGAGATTGTGTGGCGAGGAGGATCATGTTGTTGTAGTATATTCGACCGAGGAGCAAGATGCTGACATTTTGGCTAAGGCATTGTCAAAGTGTAAATTCGAGTTCCATAGATACAGGATCAGGGTGGTAGATAATCCCTTTCTTGTTGACAGGGAGTGTTGAAATGTGGCAACAAGAATATTCCAATTTTCATTTGTCCTTGTACTAAAATTTAGAATTAAATTAGAATTTAGTCTCACCAGTTGCTTGGAAAATAATTAATTAATTCATCTTAAGTTAATTAGTTGGAGAAATTCAAGCTAGAAGTTTTTGTGAATTCATGTAACAATTATCCCTTTGATTAAGGAAATTATCCCTTAGTTAAGGAGATAAGGATGAGTTGTATTTGAGTTGTAATTAGTTAGCTCAGTTAACTGAGTTAAGTCCAGTTAAATTAGTTCCAAACAGTTTGAGGAACTAATTGTGAGTTCAGTCAGTTAATGCATGCATGCATGAAACTAGTGTACTCCAGATAATTGAATATTCTCTCATAAATAACTCATGCATGTCAGTTCAGACAAAGACCCAGTTGAGATTAAAGGCAGGGATATTGTACTATAAGTTGCAAGAATTTTCCTATAAGAAAATCTCTTGCATGCAGAAGGAATTCATTCCTCGAGATTTGCATAGTTTTACAGTGTGTTGGAGCAGTGTGTGAGATTAGTGTAACACAAGGTTACAACTGGAACACCCAGGCAAAATAGTGCAAGGAAATAGGAGGCTTGGAGGGCAGAGGAGAAGGCATAGGAGTTGTCTAGTTTGTCTATGAGCAGAGTGAGGGATTGTACTAAGAGTTGGATAGTTGTGAGAGCTAAAGCTTTGTGTAATACTGAGATATTTCCACTTGTATGATAATACAGATAGCGAGGTTTTTAGCTAAGGCTTTCCCCAAAGTATTCTTCTTTGTTTCATGTATATTGATTCTTCTTCTCTGTTATATGTGTTCTTTTTGATCTTGCTCAAATCGATTAAGCTTCCACAAGTTTGATTGTAGAAGTAGATTAAGTATTTTGCTTTAGTCTATTGCATGATCAGGTTAATCTACAGTGAGAATTTCTACAATAACAAAGGTGTTGTCAAAAAACCAACAGGCATCTAGGTTTTAAACAAAAACTATTTGAGGTAGAAGCTTCAAAATGTTCCATGTAAATACCAACACTGGACAGGGAGAAGGGCCCATGAAAGTACCTTAAGTTTGTTCATAATAAGTTCCTTTAAAGGTAAAAAAAGTAGAAGAAAGACATATGTCTATGAGATTGAGGGTCTCTCTAAACTATATTGGAAATTAGATTGATGGCTTTAGGGATTGGGATTTTGGTGAATAAGGAAACCACATCAAAACTTACCATGATGTCGTGTTCATCGAACTGAAAATGCTTGGTTTTTTGGATGAAGTTGTAGGAATATTTAATGACGCAGAGGGTGTAGCTGGTAAGGGTCTAAGATTTTGTGCAAGGAATTGAGAGAGGACATGGGTAGGCAGGCTAATGACGTTTACAATGGGTCTAAGGGGAGCATATTGTTTTTTATGAATTTTAGGTTTCCCATAGATTATAAGAGTGCTAGGGTTGTGAGTAAGGAGTTTTGTTTGAATGGAGGCATCCAAGGAGGAGGTTTTGATAGTTTTGGTAACAAGATTAGTAATGGAATTGAGGGAGTCCTTAGTAAGGGTTTGTAAGAACATGAGGCGAGGAGGTCAAGCATTTTAGACTCATAGTTAATAATGTCCATAACTATTGTGGAATTTCCTTTGCCTGCTTTCAAAATAATAATATTAGGGTTAGATTCAAGGTAATTCAATGGCTCTAAGGGTGGATAATTCTTTGCAATATGTAAATTATCTATTTCAAATATTATTACATCCATAATTTGTTTATTAAAAAGATGTGATATGTCTTTTTTCTTAGTAAACACAACCCTATTTTTTCTTTTTAGAAACTTTTCTTACATTTAAACAATTAATTCATGCAGTAATTCTCTATGCTTTGGAGAGTTAACTTTTTCTTTAATGGAACATGATCCTCTTATTTCCTCTTTATATTGATCTTAAGCGCTCTTAACCACCTTCTTCATGCCCAACATATTATTTGCATTTCCTTATAGGGAGAACTCTTTTATCTTAGGATTTTGACGGTAACAATAGGCCCTTTCCTCTCTTTATGAGCATTGGAGGGTTGATATTATTCCCATGGGTGTAGAAAAAATGGAGTCCACTAGTTTATATCCTTCTTTCAAAAGATTCACTTACACTTTACCTCTTTTTTTCTCCTATATTTTTATCTTAAATAATAGTGATGATTTTTATTATCCTCCACATTTTAATAGGACTCCCTTGAAATATTAATGATAGTGTTTATTCTCTTTTACATTGTAATATGGTAGAAATGTAAAGAAATATGGACATCCTGGTCTCTTTTCTAAATAGAAGCTTCAATAGATTGATTGATTTATTTTGAAAATCCAACATATTTAGAGATTTATTTATTTCTAATATTAATGCTTTATAAAAGGGGTGGCTGGAGAGAGGGTGGGGTGATCTTTTTCCTTGAGGAGAAATTAGAGGTTAGTTATGCCTGGGGATTGGGTTCTTCAACAGATAATTAGGTTGAATTCTTGACTCTTTGGAGAGGATTAGAACTTGCCATTAACAAAGGCATAAGAAAATGGTTGATTTTAGGGGACTTGATGATCGTCATAAGGCGATTTTTTAAATCAAAGTAGGAGAAGGGGCTTCTAATCCCACAATTGTGAACATGATTGCATTGCAATTAAGGAAATTCGAAGAGATTACTATTTTCCACATCTATAAGCATCTAAACTTGGATGCAAATAAACTTGCCAATCATGTAGCAACATTAAGGAAAGGAATATTGGAAATCAACCAAGCCCAAAGGTTTTCCTCCCCTCTTCCATGAGGGACATTTTTTGGGTAATATTTAAATTGGTCTTCCAATTTGGTCACTCCTTGAAAAACAAGTGATTTAATGGTTTTGAATTCTTCATCTTAGGTGGAAGAACTGATCTGGAAAGTCTCTCACACTTAGCACGGGTAGTTTCCAGGATTCAACGTGTGGAGAATGGAAGTACAACACATCCTTCCTCTCATTCTCATGTATATGATGAAGTGACAATTGGCAATGGAAATTATCTCATTTTAAATGGGATGTGAACTGGGAGATCTCGTCAATGACCCGACCATAATTCTCCTATGCCAGGACAATAACTTTATGGTAGATTACATCCTTTTTATAGGATCCTTGATTCAGGGAGATCCTGAATTTATTTACTCCCTTGAGCATTGCCTCCTCAGGTTTCATGAGGCATTGTTATATTCGCAGGGGCTCTTTGGAGATGTCTCATATTTTTTGGCTGCCTAGTGGATTTCACTGTGGTTATGTGCGATGAGTTCTATATGGCAGGACCTGTCTATCCCTATGGAGTTTGCTGCTAAGAAATATTTAGAGAGTTGGAAGCGATCAATGGAAATTAAGTTCAAGGTGTTAACGGAATGAATGAAATTTCTAACAAAAGACTAGAGCTGGTGGAGGAGAAGGAAGCCAAGTTAGAGTTGCTTGAGAAGCGTGAAGAGTGGCTATAAGTTAGAATGGACAAAAAATTTGCAAGTTTGAAGGCATAATTGTTATCCTGAAGCTTCATACTAATGGGGTTTCCCCACTAGTCTATGGCTTCAGATCAAGTTAGAAAAAGAAAAGAATGGAGACTCATGCGAGCTGGTGGCAGAAGCTGACGAAGGAAAAACATGTGGATAAGGTACATCCCAAAGCTATGAAATGAATTTGGTAACTACAACAGAAGATGGGCCCTCTAGAGTTTTTTAAAATTTTTATGTTCTTATGTACTGCAAATGTGCATTTTTTTGGGGAAAATTTTGCAGAATATAGGGAAGATTTCAATGTAAAATTTTAGTTCATAAAACCCACAGAGGCAAGAAAATCATGTTGTGGTTATATGGAACACTGAAGCCTCTGAAATTACTGAAGCATGTAAATAGTTTTGGCCATGAATCAAACTATTTTAATGTAAAAGCCACTTGTTCTGTTTAATATATATATATATATATATATATATATATATATATATATATATATATATATTAATGCTTTATAAATGTTAAATTTTGGCTAAATCATTGGGAATAAAAAAATCCACTATTTTACAAAATAATAATAATAATAAAATATTATATCTGAATTTAAGGAGAAATTGTGATGGATAAAGAATTAGAAGATAAAAGAGAATTACAATATTATAAATAGGTGATCAACCATAATTTAAAAAACAAAACTCATTTTTTTATTTTAACTACTGTAAAGAAGATTATCATTGTTAAAATAAGAATAAATTCTCATCAAATTCATAGTGAAATTGAAAGTTGGATGATCCAGATCTTGGGGGCCAAGATCTGAGAAACTGAAACACCCAAACAGAAGAAGAAAACAAATAAAGAAATTCTTTATTAGAGTAATGAGAAATAGCTACAACTACATTATGGTTGTCAAATTTGTCTTTTTACAAAGAGAGACCCAAAATTTATAGCTTTTTGGGTTACAATACCATGGGTAATTACCATGGGAAGATATCATGGGTAAATACCATGGGTAACTACCATGGGTGGATGCGACTTTCCATTTAGATCATTCTTCCCTCCTTAGGGAGCAATGGTCCCCATTGCGTAGAGTTCCCCCTTAAGAAGCTTTTGTTGAACATGAGCCAATGAAGAGAAATGGATTTGTGTAATTAACCCATAACCATGAGTTTGTGGATGACCCATATCCATGCGTTTGTGGATACCCCATAACCATGATGAATTAAGAATCGAGGATAAAGATACTCTGCAATGTTTGTGAACCAACTGTGAGAGTGACAATGTGCGACATAGAAAATGGAATTCGATGGCAAGGGTTTCATGTGGTTGACCCATAACCACGATGAATGAAGATCTGAGGATAGAGATACCCTGTAATGATTTGTGGCCAACTGTGATGCTGAAAGTGTGCGACTTAGTAAATAGACTACGGTGGCAAGGGTTTTGTGTGGTTTACCCATAACCACGATGAAATGGTTTTCTTGCTGATCTGCCTCATAGAAATATGGTGGATTATATCTATAAATTCACACAAAACCTATTGCAATAAATCTATCCAGAAATCCAAGTTCTTTTGTTAAGATTAAACATAACACTCTTTCTAGGTAAGCCATCTCAACCATATAATCTGAAATTGGGTCCACTCCTATTTCTGATGCTCTTGATGGTAGCATGAGATCACCATTTGAATGTTCACTTTGTACAACCTTCTTGATAAGATGAATTGGAGTTTTCAATGGAAATATAATGGGAAGATATTTATCCTCCATAAAATTTTGGAACTAGGTAAACATTCATAACACGAGCTTCATTAAATATATTATGCTCCATGATCGATCAAAGTGTACATGGGGATACCAAATGATAATTGGTTGAAATGGAAAACTAAGAATAAAAGCACCAAGTTGAAAAGATATAAGTGCCCTTCCATTAGTTGTTGTACCCTCTGGAAATAGTAATGCTCATGGGAAATGAGTAGATGAAGCCTTTCTATACACATGAATAACCTATGTGGACCTTATGATGGTTCCAACAAATGGAATATGATCATGAAACACTTGGGAAACAACACTGGAAAAAGCTCATGGTTTGACACCATAATTGGTGTAACTTTCCTTTAATAGTAATACTCATGGGACATGAGTAGATGAGGCCTTTCTATACACATGAATAACCTATGTGGACCTTATGATGGTTCCAACAAATGGAATATGATCATGAAACACTTGGGAAACAACACTGGAAAAAGCTCATGGTTTGACACCATTATTGGTGTAACTTTCTTTGAAGCAAGCTTCCTCCAACAACGCAACCAATGGTACCCAAAGAAAAATAAATTAGAGTGAGAGCATAGGTGGGTGATCAGCATGACCCTGCATGTCCATTTGGGCATGGGGTTGTACCTGTCATCATGGGAACCCCTAACAATGAGAATGAGAAAGGAAGACGAATACGCCTTTGATGTTGAGAGAATGATGCTCATAAAGAATGGGAGAATCATGTATTTGAATGTACATAAATGATATAGGAAGGCATGTGCAAGTGCATACAAGGTTCACAGAGGTGGTTATGGCTTGTGTTAATTTTTCTTCAACCTTATCTGTCGCTACCTTCATTGCAACTATTGTGAAATTGAATTTCTAACATCATGTTTGTGTGAAGAGGAGAGGAAGAAAAGTTAAGTGCGGATTTGGCTAGATCTAGTTGGAGGAGATTATCTTGCATTTGATATGACCCAATCACCCAATCACAATCGACGTCACTAGATTCTCCCCTGCATAAAAAAAAATCCCAAGACACAACACCTTATCATTGACGACCACCACGGAGTTAGCTCCAAAAATCACCCAAATGGTAGTACAGCCTCGCAACACAAGTTGCAAGGTGATCTTCGGCATGCCAGGCCCCATGCAAGTGGATTCAACACTACTTGTCTAGTAACCATTGAGCTCAAAACCAGAGGTCTACTCAACGCTTAAGTCAAAACATGCACCAAAAGGAACCATGGAGGCAACACACAAGACATCCTTTTGCCTCATCAAGATCTAAGACTATACTGCAATGTCCAAAAGAGGAAATCCACGAAAGAGTATATGGAATGTGCAGAGCCGTGTGAATGGTGGACTGCAAAACCCATAACAGGTCGCCATTGAAAGCAATGGATGCAATAAATTTTATTTCCATGGAGGTCTTAATTATATGCGAGGAGATCTATGTAATGGTGTAGATGTTGTTTGTCTCTCTACCTGACATTAATCCTTCCAGGCTTTGAAGTGACTTCATGTTGGAATGACACAAGTGATTTTGCAGATATTTTCGATATAGTCCATTTCATTCAACTGATAAAGGGACTTGTCCAGGTCATGAAAAACTACCATAAGAACTGGCCTCAAGAAAACCAGTTAGAGTTGATTTTCCTAAAAGGGTCATTTTGATTATATCGAGTATGCACTTCCTTCTTTGGTGAAGCATCAATACATTATCATTACCCTTGAAATGAATCAAAAATATAGATAGACACCCATTTTATGCCCTTGCAGCGAGTTAAAAATATAGACGCCCATTTTGTGCCCCTACTATTTCCATTCTTGAAAGGCGTGGAAAGAGTGACGTTGTTCCAATTCAGAGTTCCTCCACCACTTCTATGGTGTGAATCATCCCATCATTCCATTCCTCCACCTTGGAGCTTTCTGCAACCCCTTTAATGGCTACCACAACCACGGGGTTTGATCCTTCACCGAGGATTTCATAAGGGATTCGGTAGGCCCGAACCCTTTGGTCCCCGTTGATGATTTCACCAAATTTGCATGGCCTCTGATCTGAAAAAAATAAATGGATTAACCCTCAAATTCAATGTCTTCTAATTAATAAATAGAACCTCAAAGTGATAGCTTGGTCTTGGAGTTGTTGGAATAATTTGGATTTGATGCCACTGATTTGGATTTTGGGTTCAAGATATGAGAAACTGAAACATCTAGACAGGAGAAAAAAACACATAAAGGAGTTAGTTATTAGAGTAATGAGAAATAGCTACAATTACATTGTGGCAGTCAAATCTATCATTTTACAAAATGAGACCCAAAAATTTAGCCTTTTGAGTTACAATACCATGGGTGGGCCAAGATATGAGAAACTGAAACATCCAGACAAAAGAAAAAACACATAAAGAAGTTATTTATTAGAGTAATGAGAAATCGCTACAACTACATTGTGGCAGTGAAATCTATCTTTTTACAAAGTGAGACCCAAGCATGTGAGGCCATTTGGATGCGGAAAATTCTAGTTCGTTTGTTTGATTAGATGATGGATCCAACTGTGATCTATTGTGATAATCAGAGTTGTATTAAACTCTTTGAGAATCTAGTATTTCATGACAGGTCCAAGCATATCGACATTCGGTATCATCATCTCAGAGACTGTGTGGCGAGGAAGATCATGTTGTTGCAGTATATTTCAACCGAGGAGTAAGATGCTGACATTTTAACTAAGGCATTGTCAAAGTGTAAATTCGAGTTCCATAGAGACAGGATCAGGGTGACAGATAATCCCTTTCTTGTTGAGAGGGAGTGTTGAAAATAGCAACAAGATATGCTAAAAATAGCATTGCTATAGATAGCATTTCAATATATATTCCAATTTTAATTTGTCCTTGAATTAAAATTTGAATTTAGTCCCACCAGCTATTTGAAAAATAATTAGTTAATCCATCTTGAGTTAATTAGTTGGTGAAATTCAAACATGAAATCTTTGTGAAGACATGCAACAGTTATCCCTTTGATTGAGGAAGTTATCCCTTAATTAAGGAAATAAGAATGAGTTGTAATTAGTTAGCTCAGTGAACTGAGTTAAGTCCAATTAAATTAGTTCTAAACAGTTTGTGGAACTAATTGTGAGTTTAGTCAGTTAATGCATGCATGCATGCAACTAGTGTTCTTTAGATAACTGAATATTCAGTTCAGACAAAGGCCCAATTGAGATTAAAGGTAGGGACAGTGTACTATCAATTGCTAGAATATTCCCATGTGAATATCTCTTGCATGCAGAAGGAGTTCATTCCTTGAGGATTGCACAGTTACTACAGAGGTCAGAGCAGTGTGTGAGGTGAGAAACACACAAGTGGCAGCTGGAGGACCCAGGAGAAACTGCGCAAGGAAATAGGAGGCTTGGAGGACAAAGGAGAAGGCATATGTGTTGTCTATTCTGTCTATGAGCAGCAGTGAGGAATTGTACTGAGAGCTGGATAGCTTGAGAGCTAAAGCTTTGTGTAATCCTGAGATATTTCCACTTGTATGATAATACAGATACTGGGGTTTTTCGCTGAGGCTTTCTCCAGAGTATTCTTCTGTGTTTCATGTGTGATTGAATGTTCTTCTTTGTTATATGTGTTCTATTTGATCTTGCTCAAAATCATTAATATTCCGCAAGTTTGATTATAGATGTAGATTAAGTATTTTGCTTTAGTACATTGCATAATTAGTTTAATCTACAGTGAGAACTTCTACACTTCTTATTCCTCTCTTGCTTCCTCTGGTGGATCCTCTTTCACGTGTCGTTTTCCCTGACTTTTGCTTTCTCTTTGTCCCGAGTCTCTTCTTACTTAAATACAATATAATTTCGAGTTAAGCACATTCCCACCATTTGGGCCTCCGACTATTTTTCCAAGCTCCATTATTCTTAATTGCTTGGGGAAATTCTTGATTACATACCCTATTTCATAACACGCTCGTAACAATAAAAATAAAAATAAAAATCATAATCAAGCTTCCGAACACATACATAATCTGGAGCCATTAAATTAATTTTGGTGGGAAAACCTTTATTAAAATTCATCTCCACGCACATTCAAGCATATGATGTCTTGAGAAAATGATCAATATTTGAACTCTAGCAATAAAATTTCCCTATTAAATTTCAAAGATGTGGGGCAAAGTTTATAAGCCTTATCCAAACTGGAGTTGAGGGGATTGCCACTGTAATTAGATCAAATGAAGGAGACTAGGACTGCATGAAGAGACCAACACTACCCTAGAATCAAGGCCCAAAATCCCAAATAACTTCTTATCTTTATGATTATAAAAAATAACAACAAAAAATCCTCGAGCCAGAGGGTAAATATTCATATCATCAAGCAACAGAGGTTTCCACGAATCAGAGATCCGCTTATGTAGATCAATCAGTTGCGGCCAAAACCCATTAAATCTTCAACCCAAAGCTTGATTTAAAATTTATTTTGCACAACAAAAAGCTTCTTCTCCCAAAGGAACATTAACGACAAGAGCTTCATGAAATAATAGAAAAACAAATCCAAATTTCTACAAGGCACTGTAAGATACCTTGGCTTGAGTTGCTTGAGAGGAAGAACTTGCAGATCCAACCGCCATTTCTTCAAGAGATGCTGATTTCACCACTGAATCACAAGTAATTTAAAAAATTTTAACACAATATCAACTTTCCTATTGTTTAAATTCATTAAAATTATAATTTTTTTGAAAAAATTTCCCAATATTTTTTAAATAAGAAATAAAATTTAAAAATAAATCATTTAATCCTTTATTTTTATTAAACTAAAGATGCATAGGTCAAGGAACCTTTCATTGCTTTGTGTATAATGTAGACCTTCCCTATAGCATAATTAAGAATTGTTTTCAATTTTCATTGTAAGGACACAATGCATTGATGATGATAATCTCTCAATCATTTTATTGAGCCAAGAGGTTGATTCTACATTTTAATGTAAATGCTGTGTATGTTTGTTTCTCTTTGTTAAAATAAAAATAAAATATTCTTTAAATAGAAAAACAATGTCCACTATAATGAAAAAGAAAAAAAATATGCTATGCATATTTAATTTGTTGTCCATATGACCTAATATAATTTCATGTAAAGTAATTATAAATAAAAAATATACATGAGTAAGATATTATTATTATTATTTTTCAAGCTTGTGATTCATAATGAATTAAGCAAAGTCTTTCGGTAAAAATCACATAAAAGAAATTTTTGCCAGAAGTTTTTCGAAACCAACAAGTGTGGTTCATCATCAAAATGTGAGTAAAATGTTTAAATCTTATACTTTTCAAAAATATTTTGACATGTGATATAGAAAAAAAATGTTAAAATAAAATATTTTTGGTATAGAATAAAATATCTAATATGAATTACAAATAAAATATTTTAATATGAATTAATATTGATATAACTTAAAAATATTTTAATAAAATTCAAAAATACAATTTAAACAATAAAAAATTACACATTATTTTTTCCACTTTAAAATAAAATTGAGATGAATCTATCCTTATATTTGCAATTTCTATTTTCAAAGCTTTTAGTCTCCTGCAATGAGTTAATGATTAGCATCCATCCACTAATGAAGATGAAAAATAAAATAAAAACCTGCTCTGTTTAATACTTGCCTTTGCCACAGATTCAAATAAAATGGCAGCAAGCATGTGGCGTACATTTTGTTGGCAGCGGACATGTGGTACCATACTACCTAGTGGAGCTGAAATCTAAGGCTGTCTAACAAACAAATGTGGGCGTTAAAAAACCTGACGCAGGGAAATTCATTGATATGATCAAAACATAAATTTATACTCCATAAATTGCATGGCGATTCACTGTAAAACTACACTACATAAATTGCATGGCAATTTACTGTAGAAGGGATGGAGAGGCAAATGAAGAGTAAAAATGTCGTCGTCGTTGTTAATTCCCTTACTCTAACGACACTGGTATTTACTACTGCTGAAACGCGTTTAAATATTTTATGGATAAGGAATGCCAGAGGCTGTTACCAAAAAGTAAAGTCACAGTATCCCGCTGAGAACAGACAATTACACTATTGTATTTGGCTTCAAAATAGCAGTGATGTATTAGAAATTGGCACAGTTGCCGCTACTGGATTCTTGCAAAATAACCAACCTTTAAAACGAAGAGATCTGCCGCAAGGAAGAAAAAGTACTTGCGAGTTTGATAGCTATTTGGTTTCACAGAATGAAATGATAACAAGATATGCCCGAGATGGTAGAATTGAGGATGCACGCCAATTGTTTGACAAAATGCATAAACGAAGCATTGTTTCCTGGAACGCGATGATCACAGGTTATGCTTGTAATGGGAAGATAAATGATGCCCGCCAACTGTTTGATGAAATGTTAGAACGAGACGTGGTTTCGTGGAATGCAATGATCTCAGGATATATTCGGAACGGGAAGCTCAAGGATGCACATGAGTTGTTTGACAAAATGGCTGAGCGAGATGTTATATCGTGGAATTCTTTGATTTCAGGATATGCACGAAGCGGAGATATGGAGACTGCAAGGCAACTCTTTGACATGATACCCGGTAAAAATCTGGTTTCGTGGAATGCGGTGCTAGTTGGATATGTGCAAAGTGGGAGAATTGAGGATGCGCGCCATTTGTTTGACGAAATGCTTGAACGAGATGCAGTTTCATGGAATACAATGATTACAGCATATGCGCGGAATGGGAGAATGATGCACGCGCGCTTGTTGTTTGATGCAATGCCTGATAAAAACACTGTTTCATGGAATGTGATGGTTACAGGATATGCCCAGGCTGGCAAAATTTTAGATGCGCGCCATCTGTTTGATGCAATGCCTGTGCGGGATGTCATATCATGGACAGCTATTGTTACGGCATATGCTCAGAACGGTAACATCAATGATGCACGCCAGTTGTTTGACAAAATGCCTGAACGGAACATAATCTCATGGAATGCTATGATTGCTGGGTATTGCCAAAATGGGAGGATGGAAGACGCATCCCATCTATTTGTGGTAATGCCAAAGCGAAATGTTGCATCATGGAATGCAATAATTGCGGGATATGCACAGAATGGGAAAATAGAGCTTTCTCGCAAAGTTTTTGATGAAATGCCTTGTCGAGATAGCCTCTCTTGGACTGCAATGATTGCAGGATATGCCCAAAATGATCATGGTGAGGAAGCCTTGAAATTGTTTTCTCAAATGAAGCATTCAGATATGAAGGCGGTTCAATCCACTTTCACATGTGTTCTAAGTTCATGTGCCAGCCTAGCAGCTTTGGAACAGGGTAAGCAGGTCCATGATGACACCATCAAAACAGGATTTGAGTCTGACGTATTCGTGGGAAATGCCCTTATTACAATGTACTGCAAATGCGGAAGCATAGATGATGCATATGATGTATTTGACAAGATGCCTGAAAGAGATGTGATTTCATGGAATGCAGTGATTGCAGGATATGCTCAACATGGTTGTGGCAAAGATGCCCTTCAGCTTTTCGAACAAATGCAACAGTTGGGGGTTAAGCCAAACCATGTTACCTTGGTAGGTGTTCTGTCAGCATGCAGCTATGCAGGACTGGTGAATGAAGGTTGGCATCACTTCCATTCGATGAGTGTAGTTCATGGTATTACTGCAACGATTGAGCACTATAACTGCATGGTTGACCTCCTTGGCCGTGCTGGGTGCCTAGATAAAGCAGAGGAATTTGTGAAAAACATGCCGATTGAGCCAAATGCAAAGATATGGGGTGCACTGCTTGGTGCCAGCAGAATACATGGCAACATGGAACTAGGAGAACGAGCGTCAGAACATATCTTTGAGTTGGAAACACATAATGCAGGAATGTATGTTCTGTTGTCAAATATGTATGCTGCAGCTGGCAGGTGGAAGGAAGTAACGCGATTGAGGGTTTTGATGAAAGAGAGAGGTATAAAAAAGGAACCAGGATGCAGCTGGATTGAGGTAAAGAGCAGGGTACATGCATTCCTTGTGGGAGACAAATCACACCCAGAAACAGAGAAGATATATGCAATGCTGGCCATATTAGCAGAGCAGATGAAGGAAGCAGGTTATGTGCCCATCAGGAGCTTTGTTTTGCATGATGCAGATGAGGAATAGAAGGAACCTATCCTGTACTGCCACAATGAGAATCCCGCCATTGCATTTAAAGTTATGAGTACATCCATTGAGTTTCTTGTTGGCGTAATCAAGAACCCCTGAATATACAGTGATTGGCACACTGGCATAAAATCCATTCTCCAATGGTGTTAAGTAAAGTTATTGTAAGGATTGATCAAATATTTTCAATATCTTAAGAATGGATTCTCCATGTAGTATTTGTGAGTGCAATGAGCATGGCATTTGGCCAAGAACTCCTCTATATGCTTGCGATAATTCTGTTGGCCAGTTATCAGATAATCGACGCTTGCCTTACTCAGTTATGGGAGGCTGCTTTCCGAATTTGCCAAGTACACTGATTCAATTCTCTATTTTTCCTTACATAAAAATGAATCTTTGTAAGCTCTTTCATACTGCTGGATACATCTGTTATGCAACGTACACCAAGTCACCTGCCTTGGTGAGCATGGGTAGAGCACAAGTATGTTATCTATGGTTTTGCTATTGTGGCAATTATAAGTGACAAAGCATCATAGAAGGATAAGACCTTCAGATTTAGAACCTTTGCCTATGCTTGGCATTGACTACAATGTTATTTCCACAAGAAAAGAAGGATTAGGCTTTGGAAGTCATCCTGCACAATTTTTAAATGCTTTTAACACAATTGGCCCGGGCTATCTTATGTAGCTCTTATGACGTCTGAACACGATCACAAACTCCTTTTAGACAAATGAATGTTTCTTGGATTAACATAAGAAATACAAAGTACAAAAGTGACTCAAATCTATCTCAAGGACAGCAAAAATGCTCTCGAAATCGATTGAGCATAAGGATCGCAATCCTCGGTATCTTTTCTAATGAAAATGCTGTTAGTTTTAAATTGAGCTTTAAGTTTAGCATACAACAGCCCACGGAAAGATTCTAAAAACTTGGAATTGTTGAAAACCGCATTACATCTCATCCACTATATGTAAGATAAACAAACTAATCTAATACGATGTCTTAGTTTTTGGAAATTAGCTGGGGGCAACAACATCAAAATCTCCCAACAGAGCAATTCCCCCCGAAAAGGCCCTACAAAGTATCCAGGAAGCCCACTTCAGATCCCAGCAGACTCTGGCACACCTGCTGTTCTAAAAGAGGTGCCAGATTGTTTCAATAACCCCACAATGCAGGCAGAGTGTCTCTGTAGGAACAGACTTGGCAAGTCCTGCATTCAAATTTACTCTCTAGAACAACCAGGTAATGAACGTTAAACAGTAAGAGGCCTTTAGATCCACACTGAGTTCAAACGATCAATCTACTTCTCTCTTTATCCTTAGTGCCTCAGTTTTTATTGCGGATCTCTTTAAACGGATGTGCAATGTATACAATAATGGGTTTCGTAAATTCAAATTGGCTTATAGCCTTATTATAACACCAAAGCCAGTCCCTCCAAATAAGTATACAACTAATGGGTTTTGTAAATTCAAATTGGCTTTATTATAACACCAAAGCCAGTCCCTCCAAATAGGTCCAAGGGTACTGTTATTTATACTACAGCCATATTCTGTAAGGATGCAGCTTTGCGGTGAGATGTTTTGACCAACCAAAGTTCAGGAATGAGAACTTGAGAGGTGCTTTGGTCAACCTTAGTTTAGATATCAGCTGATATTGCAAAGTAAACTACCATATAGGCTAGCCGTTCTGTAATTCAAGTTCAACATTGGATAGGAATATGATGCACAGAAGAAATCATTCCCCCTTAAGATGAAAATGTAAAATAAGATACAGCTGAGTAACGCTCGATGCATAGAGGAGGTGCGTTGTGTGGGATTTAGTCCCCATCAGGTTTTAGGTTCAAACCAGATGAAGAGGAGCTAAGGGTGGGAGTCATCTATGGGGAAATAGTCTATCCCAATGGGTGTCTAACCTTGACTGAGTTGACTGAGTTTCTAATAATCCTGGTGACAACATCCCGTTGGTGGATAGATCGTGCTTCCATTCAACTCGATGCATAGAGGAGGTGCGTTGTGTGGGATTTAGTCCCCATCAGGTTTTAGGTTCAAACCAGATGAAGAGGAGCTAAGGGTGGGAGTCATCTATGGGGAAATAGTCTATCCCAATGGGTGTCTAACCTTGACTGAGTTGACTGAGTTTCTAATAATCCTGGTGACAACATCCCGTTGGTGGATAGATCGTGCTTCCATTCAACATTAGGGATATCCCAGCCTGACCTAATGCCCCAGACCTAGTGTTTGGGTAGATGATTAAAATAATAATAATAAATAAATAAATAAAAAGAGAAGATTCAACTAAGTAATGGAATATCATATTTTATTGTATAAATGAATATTTCAAAAAGATCATGTTTAAAACATTTTGGACAAGTTCATTAACAAGATATCAGGATCAACATTTGGGTTTTGGGTTTTATGCATTGAAATATTGTGTTTATTCAACACAATCTCGCATAGCCACAACCAAACAATCTTGCATTACTAGATCTGACACTTGTTTGAGGGCAGTCCGGCTTGGTGCCCATCTGGACCTTCGTGGATGGATGCACCCTCGTCGACATCAGAATCCACGAATCCCAGATGCAACCATACTTCGATGGGTGTATGGAAGATGAAAACATATAAAGGTACTTTATACATTCTTCCGGAAGTTTTAGTGAATCGCTCAGGTCGGACGTCTCGAAAGCAGGTAGTATTCGGCCCAGCCATATTTGGCTTGCCATGGCCGTAAGTGTGTTCGACGTATCTTGAATGCCTGGATGCCAGATGTCATCAGTTCTAAAAAGGGAAAATTTGGTCCTGCAATGATCTGGCCTCCACATAGGAGTGTTGGCCCTTGGCACCGTTGGATGCCCATATCACTGGATTCAGTCTGCCATGAAAAAGGGAGATCCGACCCTACAGTGATTTTGCCTCCACACAAGAGTGTCAGGCCTTGGCACCGCTGGATGCCCGAATCTCCACATTTCTACAACAATTTGAAGATGGGAAAACAAGGGGAATTTTAGGAAAATTCTTAAGGTAGAGGGCATTGCATGAACATCAAATTTTTGAAGGTGATGGTTGAAGCCTAAACACGGGCTCTTAGCAACACCGTGCCCTAAGTAGAGTGAATAAACAGGGTACGAGTAAGATGCAAACAATACCAGATCCAGAGTAAAGGAAAGCCGTTACTCCAAAGGCCAATTTCCCAAAATCAATATCATACAAGGTGAAACATGTAGAGCAGTCCAACTCTTCTGACTATTGCAGGCTAGCTAACCTCTTCAATGAGACAGGACTTCTTCATTCGTTAGCGAGGCGATAAACGGGTTTGTGTTACCATTCAAAAGGGGTTACATATCATGTTAAAACAATGAATCTCAGGATGTTACAACTGATTACAAGTCTCAGTGACAACACTATATTAGTGTGCATAAACCCATAGAATCATCACATCATTCATAGACTAATGGGCCATCAGCTCTAACCAAATACTCATTTAAAACACAACATATAAATGAAATGAGCTTCCCAATTCATAAACTTAGATAACAGGTTAATTGAGTGAACTTCATACAATCAGTCATAATCATGTAAGTGATCCTATAATTCATGAAGATGGCAACATTCACACAACTCAAGTAGTTGAATATCACCATAGATATATAATACAACTTTTCAACCATGAATATGAAATAATTTCCGGCAACCTTTTATGAGTGATACAAAACCATATATCAACCAATAACATAACAAGCATAATCATCATTCATAATTCAAATATGCATAAAACATTATACTTTTCTGAATGTATTAGAATAGTTGACAATTGAAGGAGAGACTTCCACTCTCCAGCCAACTATAGATTAGCTACACTGCAATCTCTCTTGCAGTTGACCACCTCTGAGTTGGATCTAGAGCCTGAGGGAATGCTTGCAAAGGGAAAAATTAATACCAAGGGCTTGGTCAAACACTTTGGAGATGGAGTGCACTGTCTAGGTGGTTCATCATCTACTCTCTGGAAGTAAGCACCTCAGTGACTCACTTAGTCTTTGAGTTTTAGATCACAGGGCTTCACCCAATTCTAGAGGGGTATGTTGCTCAATTTCAAGGGATTAAATCCACTATGTGGGTGGTTTAACATCCAATGGAAAACACTAAGTGGTTCATTAGCCAACATCAATCCCTAAGTGGTTCATCAACCAACAACAAGAACCCAATGGCTTAATTAACCATTCAACATGCACTTAGTGATTCATCATCCAACTGGAAAGCACTAATTGGTTCATCAACTAAAAGAAAACATTTAGTGGTTGAATTCAATCATTGAGATTCACACTAGCAACACAGGCTTAGACAATGAATTCAGTGGACTCAAACACAGTCATAAGGATTAACACCTAGAGTCACAAGGGACAGGCTCAAGATCACAGAGCACCAGCTCAAAGTCAACTCTAACACTACTAGGTCATCCACGTCATACTTCACAACTCCACATTTGATCTGAATTTAAATAGGAACGCAACAAATTACAGATATAACCATAAATACAAAGATGCAGTAGAAATAACACTTCAATTCATTAATATCAAACACTGAAATATGCTTACAAACATAATGGAAATAAGACTAGCTCGGGGGATGGTAGCTTATCTCTTAGAAGAGATGTGGCAGCTACATGCCTCTGAATTGTGTTACAATGAGGCTCGAAGGCCTATTTATTGTTGAGAAAAAATGGAAAACCCTAAACATCCAAAAACCTAAACTTAGGAGATGAAACGCCAAACTATGGGCCCCGTTTGGGTAAATTGGTACGTCAACTTCCCGGGGTCGTAACTTCGGCATACGATCTCTGTTTGACACGCACAATACCTCATTAGAAAGATCTATTTGAGGACTACAATGTTTGAGTGAGAAGCATGGATCTATGGCCCATGTTGCTCTCGGTTTTCCCAAAAAACGTCTTTTAGGGCCTCAAAACGGCTCCAGAAGTTTAGGACTCGAAAAACTATCAAAAATAGTAAATTGTGCTACAAATAAGGAAACTAAAAAACTAAAAGAAACAATGGTGTGGGTGGAATAGGCGGGTGGCTACCAATATCCACCTAGATCATTCCTCCCCCTTTAGGAAGCAATGGTCCCCATTGCGTTGAGTTCCTCCATGAGATGAGGAAACTTCTGTTGAACTTGGTCCCTAGTGAGCCACTTGCCTTGGTGAAGGAGTTGGCCTGCTTTGACAACTCGATATAGTTGGATCCTTCGCTGTCGGGTGTTCTTGATTTGCGTGCCCATGATCTAATCAGTTGTGGCTTGCTCCATGCAATCCGGATTTAACTCTGTAGGTGTGAGTTGTTCTGCAATGTCTGATGTGTCCAGTGATGGTGGGAAGTTTGGTCGAAAGCAGTCCACATTGAACACTGGGTGCAGGCCAAGGAATGGGGGAATGCTGAGCTCAAATGAATTGTCTCCCACAACCTTGGTAATGGTGTAAGGACCATATCGGAGTGGCCTGAGTTTCTGATAGGCTCTGGTAACACGTTCCTTCTGCAAATGCAACCAAACTTTGTTACCCACCTGAAACTTGTGTGGCACCCGATGTTGATCATGTTGCTGCTTGTACTTGGCATTTGATTTCTCCAAAATGTCATGGACCTACTGGCGGATATGTTGGATGTGCTCAATGAAGTTGTTTGTCTTATCATCTTTCGACTGGACATGAGCCAAATCTGCTTGAGTAGCTGTAAATGGTATGGCCACATCAATGGGACATAGTGTCTAGAATCCCAAGCCCACCTGAAAAGGGTTGTGGCTAGTCGAGCTGTGGAGAGCCCAGTTATAGCTGTGCTGGACATAGGGGAGGCTCTCATCCCATGTGCGTGGATGCTTTGAGTTGTACATGCGCAAAATGTGTATGATCATCCTATTGATGACCTCTTTCTGGCCATCAGTTTGGGAATGGAAAGCTGTGGATTTAGTGAGCTTGGTGTCCAACATCGACTAGAGATTGGACCAAAATGTTCTGAGGAACCTGCTATCCCAATCTGAGATCATAGACTATGGGATCCCAAAGTGTACCCACACTCATTCAAAGAAGAGTTTAGCAGTGGCTTCTGCTGTGATATTCTTCTTGTAGGATGCCATAATGGTCATCTTCGAGAATTTGTTGACGACCACAAAAACACAGTTGTTGCCATGCTTAGTAGAAGGAAGGCCTGACATGTAATCCATGGAGATGAATTCCTAAGGTCGATTAGGGGTAGACAGTGAAGTATAGAGGCCTTGCTTCTTGATGGTCGGTTTGGCAATGGCAGAGACAGTGCAGAATTTGATGTAATTCCCGACATCCTGTCGAAGATTGGGCCAATAGAAATACTTTTGCAGTACTGCCACTGCTTTCTCAACCCTGAAATGCCCAGCGGCCTGACTGTAGTGCGCTTCCCAATTCATCTTGGCTCGCTCGCTTGAAGGAACACAAAGGTGTCCCAAGTGGCATAGCAGGCCATCCTGGAGGTGAAAATCTAGAACTTGCTGACCCTCCAAAACCATTTGGTATGTGTGGCCGAATTCTGGGTCGCTTTTGTAGAGAAGTGGCCAATCAGAAGTCTCATGCCCACAAGAGTTGAGCACGGTGGTTAATGCCATGATCAGTGGTCGACTAAGGCAATCTGCAACATTATTGGTGCTACCCTTCTTATACTTTATATTCAAATGGAACTGTTGCAAGTATGTGGACCACTTCTGATGGTGATCATTATGTAACTTGCCTTGCATTTGTATGAACTATAGGGGTCGGTGGTCTGTGTGGATGACCGTTTCCTTCCCCAAAATGTAATGCTTCTATTTTTGGTAGGCCTGCACAATGGAATACATTTCTTTGTCATAAGTGGGATACTTCCGGACTATGTCTGAAAGTGTTTCACTGTGATATGCCATTGGATGGCCCTGTTGAGTAAGCACTGCTCCAATAGCATAGTCAGAGGCATTTGTCTCGATCTCAAATGGTTGTTGCAAGTCTGGTAAAGTGAGCATTGGTGCAAAGCAGAGGCGATGTTTCAACTCTATGAATGCCTTCTGTTGATATTCAGACCAAAATAATTTTTCTTTCGCTCCTCCCTTGGTGACTTGATTCAAGGGCCAAGTGATATGAGAGAATCCCAACACGAACCTGCAGTAGAAATTGGCAAGACCCAGAAAGCTACGGAGCTCTGTCAGAGTGGTTGGGGCTAGCCAATCCCGAATGACTTGGATCTTGGCTGGATCCACATGCACCCCTCGTTCATCAATAATGTATCCCAGATAATGAACTTGGGTCATGCCAAAAGTGCATTTCTCCAAATTAGCACACAGGTTGTGTTATCGCAGTGTTTGGAGAACCTGTTAGATGTGGTGGAGGTGCTCTTCCCAACTCTGGCTGAAGATCAGGATGTCATCCAAGTATACCACTACAAATGAGTTGGTGAATGGCCACAAGATGTCATCCATCAGCCTCATGAAGGTTGCAGGAGCATTCGTCAACCCAAAAGACATAACCAACCATTCGAAAAGGCCCTCCTTGGCTTTGAAGGCAGTCTTCCACACATCAAAGGGTTCAATTGGTACTTGGTGATATCCTGATTTCATGTCGATCTTGCTGAAATATTTTATCCCCTTCAGTTGGTCCAGAAGGTCATCAATCCGTGGGATCAGGTACCTATTCCGGTCAATGATATTGTTTAGCGCCCGATAGTCAATACAGAGTCTCCAAGTCCCGTCCTTCTTCTGTACCAACACGATCGGGCTCCAACAGGACGATGAACTCGGACGGATGTGACCTTTATGCAACAACTCCTGAATCTACCTCTTGATTTCATCGTTCTCTAGAATAGAGCGCTGATAGATTGGTCCATTGGGCAACGATGCACCTAGGGTCAGATCGATGGAGTGCTTTACCTGACAATGCAAAGGCACCCCTGCGGGGGATGTGAAGATGTCCTCGTACTCCTCCATGACCTTGTCCATCTGTTGTTGTCGTGCGGAGGGGCCTTGTCTGGAGGTCGTGACCACCGTCTTCTTCTTTCCCCGAGGGTGTATCATCGGGAAAAAAAAAATCTCGGCTTGGGAAATGAGCTTACTGCATTGTTCTGCAATAATCAAAGAGATGGTGGTAGGTGGTGCTACCTCTGGTATCATGTACAATTTATTTCCCAAAGTAACAATAACAGCACGAGGCCTTGACTCATACACGGCATGTCGCTTCCATAAGTATGATTGGCCTAATAATACATCATAAACATCAAGGGAACAACGTCACATAATACCTCATCCGTGAAGGGCTTGATGTTGTATGGAAGGCGACACTGCTGGGTCATGCGAAGATCCCATCCTTGGTGAAGCCACCCGAAGGTGTACGGTTGTGGATGTGTTGTGGTTGGCAAGCCCAGTTGCCTCACGACCTCTGCCGAAATGAGGTTCTTTTGGCTCTTGCTGTCGACAATGGATTGTAGCGGGGAACTCTTTACCCACATCTGGGAGTGGAAGAGGCACTCCTCCTCCTTTAGATCTTTGGGTTCTTCCTTTTGGATCTTCATGGTGGCAACGGTGGCGTTGGGCTCCACATTGATAATCTGTTTCCCTTTGTCATTCCCCTTGTCAGGTTCTGACTTAGAGTCAGAACATGCATTTGGTTTCAAAGCCTTTAGCTTGGCCACTAGTGACTGCTTGGCCCAACACTCACTTGTGTTGTGAGTGGAGCTCTTATGGAACTCACACCACTTTCCCGTGTCTTTCTTCGACTTCACGACGTTGTTCTTTGCTTGCAGCTTTGACGGGTTGTCCTAGGCTGTGCTGCCTTGGCTTTTTCCTTTGTTCTATGGTTTGGGGGCACCTTTCCCCTGCTTCGGATTCACAGATCCAAAGTCTCGCTTCCTCTGTTTAAACTTTTGCTCTATCTTGACGGCATATCAGTATGTCGTGCTAAGTGAGGAGACGTCCAGGAATTCCATCTCGTCTTCGATGTACCTATGGAGGCAGTCGCGGTACTTTGAGAACCAAATGCTTCTCAGAATCCTTGATACCTAACTTCGTGTGAAAGGTATGAAAAAAATTGGTAAACTTTGGCACATCATGGTCCCTTCCCTGTTGCAACATTGTCCACTTTATGTATTTATCCTCATAACTCCCGACAGGGTAGTACTGCTCCTTGATGGCATCCCGGAACGAGTTCCAGGTGGGTGCAGCTAAAAACAGTGAGTTCATACTTTCATCCCTCTACTCACTGTAGGTTTCCCACTAGTCCTAGACATGGGGGCCTGCTTTGAGAAGTGAAAAAGTGATATTTTCCCGGCTGGAAAAATCATGAACGGAAAAATATCCTTCTAGCATATTTAACCATTTATCTACAACATCTGCATCTATTTGACCCTCAAATATGGGAATGTCAAAGTTAACTTCTACCTTAAAAGGTGTGGCGCTTCCAAAGTAGTTGCTGGAAGTAGATGTGTCGCCCTTGGGTAACTGCTGAAGGATCTTGGCAAAGTTGTCCATCATCACATTCATTTGTCGCTTGAGGGATTTGAGCAAGATTTTGATAAGATCTCCTACCCCCTCGTCTTTCTTTTCATCCGCCATGGGAGGCCGTCAGGATTTGTGAGGCTGGTCTTGCAAGGGTTCGACTAGTTCAAGCCCTAACTCCTTATATCCCGACCTCATTGGGGACATGCAAAGAAAAATAGAGAAAGAGCAGACCGCTCGGATACCGCTGATCCAGATTTAAACATGAACACAAAAAATTATATATATAACCATAAATACAAAGATGCAGTAGAAATACCACTTCATTTCATTAATATCAAATATTGAAATATGCTTACAAATAGAATGGAAATAAGACTAGTTCGGGCAATGGTAGCTTATCTCTGAAAAGAGATGTGGTGGCTACATGCCTCTGAACTGTGTTACAATGAGGATCAAAGGCCTATTTATTGTTGAGAAACAATGGAAAACCCTAAACATCCAAAAACCTAACCTTAGGAGAAGAAACACCAAACTATGGGTCTTGTTTGGGTAAATTGGTATGTCAATTTCTCGAGGTCATAACATTGGCATACGATTTCCGTGTGACGCGCACAATACCTCGCTAGAAAGATATATCTGAGGGCTACAACGTTTGAGTGAGAAACATTAGTCCATGACCTATGTTTCTCCCGGTTTTCCCAAAAAACGTCATTTAGGGCCTCAAAACAGCGTCGGAAGTTCAGGACCCGAAAAAGTGCGAAAAATAGTAAATTGTGCTACAAATAAGGTAACTGAAAAACCGAAAGAAACAATGGTGGGGGTCCAAGTGGAATAGGCGGGTGGCCACCAATATCCACCTAGATCAACATTATCTCGAACCAAGCTTGAAGCTTGCTGCCCTCTAAGAGATAAGAATTCCCATGTACCTGAATTCGAAACAAAGGCGAAACATCCAATTCCCACACACGTTTAGTGACCAGACCCGAGGATAGAGATTAGAATAGAGAGCATGAGCCAACCAAATGTGATCATGAACAATGAATAAACAACATTTGTCTTAGGGATGACCACTGGAGTTAGAACAATGAAATGCTGAGCAAATGAATTCCAACCAACAACTGAACCGCCGATTCTCTTCTGTTGTGCGTATATGTAGAATTTCTCATGTCCCTTCATGCATTAGAGAGAGCCCCATCTTGTCTCTTCAATGTTGTTTCTTGAAGGGCCATTTTTCGATTACCTCTTTGATCTGCAAGGGGAGAAGGCGAATGACACCACCCTCCCTTTCCACTGCTTCCAATCTAATCTCATAAATGATTAATAACATCCTAGTTCACCCCCAATTGTATCACATTAAAAACCTATTAGGTAATGGATATTCTCAACTACAATTGGCTTAGGTATTTAATTTAGTTGGTTAGTGGTTCCAAAACACGTGAGTAAAATAGGCAACATCCCTCATACTATGGATCCGTAGGTTGTCCCTTCCTCGATTGGTTTAATTAATTTTAGTTAATAAATAACAAATGTTAATACAAAGTTTCATCTAGTTGTGGTTTCCCCATGCTAGTGTTGTAGTTACATTCAACATTAAAAAGCAAGGGCCAAAACAAGGGATGTTACAATAACAAGGTTACACGGCTACATGGAATGCATGTCATGCACATGGGAGTAATGCACAACCTCCATGCAAGATTTTTGGATTCTTCCAACTTACAATTTTTATCTTTCCTTGTGATTTTATACTTTTTGAAGCTTTATGGGGTGGCCATTGGTTTTATATGGGAAGTTTGTGATCGTCTATGTTTGATCTATGAAAAATCCATGGATGATAGTGTTTCTCTTAAGAAAAAGCATGACCTTCATGTCATTTTGATGAAAAACTCTTTTGTGAGGAAATTCATCTTAGCTAGGTGTGTACTTGAGCTCATTACATCTTTCTTATAATAGACCATAACACCTTTCTTGATTTAGATGCAACCAAACTCTATTATCCACCTTGAATTTTTTCTCAATTCTATGTCAATCATATTAGGCCTTGTTCTTTTCATGTGACTTCTTTAATGTTTCTTGTACTTGCAAATTGATCTACCAAATCTTTTCAACATTTTTTTCTACTATGAATGCGTTTCCTGTGATTTCTTCCATCACTCCTCCTTTTTTCCATATACAACATCTAATGGTGATGGTGGAAAATATCAAAATAGGCTTCAAAAGGGGACTTACCAAGTAGATGTGTGGAGCTATTTCTTATTAGTGTTTTGGATACAGATTATATTTTCATCCTAGGTATTTGGATGCTCTTGATTGTAACCCCTTAAAATCTACACTAGTGTCCTATTAACTACTTTTGTCTACCCATCAATCTATGGATGGAAAGTTGAATATCTATTCAACATGGCTTCTCCCAAAGTGTAGTCCAAAATGCATTGAGAAATTTGGTATCCCTATATGAGATGATGCTCCTTGGTATCCCAAAGTGCAATGAATTGTTTTCTACAAATAGCATGTTTGTTGCATCTTGTCCTTTGATGGCCTTTTAACAAGGTATAAGAATGCACATATTGTTGAAGCTCTTGACTACCACAAATCGATACTCAAGTCCTTTCTTGGCTTTTGGAAGAAAACCCACAAAATCCATGGTGTTTCTATCCCAAGGTCTAGTGGGTACATGTAAGGGATGATATAAGACCCTTGCTTTTTGTTACTAGGCTTGTTGGCACAAAAAAATATGCATCCTATAATAAACTAAGCTATATATTCTTTCATTTTAGGCCAATACACATACCCTTGTATGTTGGAAACTATCTTCCCAATACCAAAATGTGCTACAAACTTGGAGGTGTGAACCTTTTTGATAAGTTACAATATTTCACCTTTAGGAATATAAATTTTCTCTAGATTGTAGAGCAACCCATTTTGGAGATGATATTCAACCTTACCATTACTTTCTTCTGCTTGAATTTGGTCTTATAGTGATT
Organism: Pinus tabuliformis; assembly: GCA_031772625.1. Taxonomy (NCBI): domain Eukaryota; kingdom Viridiplantae; phylum Streptophyta; class Pinopsida; order Pinales; family Pinaceae; genus Pinus; species Pinus tabuliformis. The sequence goes on from CM062804.1 coordinate 1,181,122,358, forward strand.
GGAACACCTCTTTAAAGTCCTCATTGTCAATGTGTCCCTTTTTATATGCATCATGGGTAAATGGATGCATGGGTACATGAGTTCCCAAGGTTGTGATCTTGGATGTGGGTGGCCTTGAAAGCATGTATGCCAACTTATTAGTGATGAAACTTTTATATCTGATGACAAGATGAAATTGTTGCAAAATCCCCATCCACTTGTAGTGTTTGGTTTGTTGAAGATTACTTTGGCCTACAAATATTACAATGGATAATGATCAACATGGATAATGGTTTCCTTGTCCATTAGGTTTGTTGAAGATTAGTTTGGCCTACAAATATTACAGTGGATAATGATCAACATGGATAATGGTTTCCTTGTCCATTAGGCAGTGCTTCCACTTCTTAACATCTTGAACTAAGATGCAGAGTTCCTTATCATATGTAGGATAGTTAAAGACTCCACCACAAAATATTCAAAACAATAGTATATCACCTTACCTCCCTACATCAAGACTATTACCATAGAATCTCACTTGCATCTATCTCCACTTTTAAAGGCTTCTTGATTGATCTTCCATTTCAACTCATCAAAATCTTTCTATTGATTCTTCCCCCACTAAAAACTTTTACCACTAGTTATAACATGAAGTGGTGTAACTACAACTGAAATGATGCTATAAAATCTCATAAGTATTGTGTTGCCCCAAAAATACTCCTAACTTCAATAACATTAGTAGGAATTGGCCACTTGAGGATGGTCTCTATCTTTGTGGAATCAATCTTAAGTTCCCCTCCACCAATGGTATACTCCAAATACACCAATTATTGCTGAGGAAACTCACATCTTTTAAGGTTAGGCAATAGTTTATGCTTTTTCAATGTCCCTAATATTGCATGAGATGCGACATATTTTTTTTTAGGTGGAGCTATAAACCAATATATCATCTAAGTACACTCACAAATGAATCTAGAAATGGATGACATACATCATCCAACAAATGCATAAATGTAGCTAGTGCTTTACATAAACCAAAATGCATTACTATCCATTCGTTTATACTTTTTTGTAACTTGAAGGTAGTCTTCCATGTGTCTCCTTCTTTAACTCATACTTGGTGGCATCCCAATTTGATATCTAACTTAGTGAAGTACATGTCATCTTGCAACATATCTAAAAAATGATCAATACTAGGGAGGGTACCAATTCTTGAGGGTGGTATTTTTCAAAATTTTGTAATTAATACACATCCACCAAGTCCCATCTTTATTAGGTACCATGATGATAGGTGACCCATAAGGTGAGGTGCTTGGTTGAATTATTCCCTACTCTAGCAATTGTTTCAACTTCTTCTTCACTTATCCACTTCCAAGACATATTATCTGTGCAACCTAGTGTTTGGTAATGGGGAGAAAGATAATAACTATATCTCAAGCTCTATTTTCGTCTTACGTGGTAACCCTTTTGGGTCTTGAAACACTTTTGTGTATGCCCACAACAACAACTCCAACTAGCATTTATGTTGTTTAGTACATCCCTCCATATATGCATGTACTTTTATCAATTCATCATCTAGCTAATTCAGTCTTAAGAAAAGTAATATCGACTTCTTACTAGAACTAATCAATTTCTTTGCTTGGTTAGCACTTACCAAAGAGATCTTGGTTTTAGTTTTGTATGCATTCATGATGAAATATCTCCATCCTTGATCAAGCAATGCTTGTTTTCTCTCCTCATGAAGGTTGCATCTCTCATATACTTGTAGGGTCTTCCAATCACTATAAAACACATTCGGTGGAGGCTACATCTACCCCCACTTCATCAATATAGTCTAAACTTATAGCATTTTCGATCTTGCATTGTTTAGTGACATTGAACTTTGCATCCTTATTTACCTATCTAGCCGAGAAAATGTCCAAATTTTACTTGGAAGTGGAAACAAACCATTATTATGGTTGGACTTTCAAGGTAGCCAATTGAAAATGAAGGTTATAATGAAGGAGGACATCAATGAGGAGATGAAAAAACAACTTGGGAAGCATGAAGAGAAAATATGAAGGCTTGAAGAGTGCAACCTACTTGAAGGTTGGTGGATGAAGGAGTTAAGGATTTTTTCCACAATGAGTGAAGCAATCTCTAAGCCATGGCCATCTCAATTTTGTTTAGTGTGTAACAATTGATAACATTTATGATCATGCATAACTCACTTTTGTTAGGAATATCCTGAGCAAAATACATATCTATTATTTATACTAGGTGGTTTTGCAATATGCTTTATGGAGGCTTATTATGGATTTGGTTCAAGTTTAATTCTTTGAATATCTCATTCTAGTTAGTAGATGCAAACTTCACTAGTTCTCTTCTGTTCACCAAAATACCAAAATATTTTCATTGGTCTAGTTGCTATTTGTGGGCACTAAAAAAAGTACATATAGAATTAAATCACTAAAAATGCTTAAGAAACTTGGAATGGAATCAAATTATTGATTTTTCAATCCTTTTGTTTTGTTTGAGTCAATTGGCCATTGTAAACATCCACATGCACATATACACAATACAAGCGATTGAGTCTAGGCTTTGCATGCTAATGGGAGAATGAATGATCCTTCTAGCTATAGAATAGGAAGACAAGGCATGGTAGAGTGAAAAATACAAGAGAGGTCCCAAGGGGTGAAATAGGCTCTATCTTGAATCCATGATCTACTTCTTTAAAATATGATTTTTTTACCTTGGAAAGTATATTTCTTTTCAACGTTGTGTTGTATTAGTGGTATAGAATATGCGTTCTTCATCTAGTTTTCAGCGTAACATTCATTTATTTAATTTATTGAGTCTATGTATTAGTTGGTATGTTGTACAATAACATGCTACAACCAAACATCCTCAATTCCCACAATGGTATGCATTACATACAACAAAGGACCATTTTATATATAATCGACTATTTAATTATTTGTCTATACCAAGGAATATTTTAGGGGCTAAATTTCACACATGGGCCAATTTTTCATGTGTTTCTGAAAAACAAATTCACCAATTCCCGATTTTTTGTAAAATGATTTGTCCAAATTTTATAAGATATAAGTATTTTACCATAAAAATCACCAAGATTTTCTAGAAACTATATAAATTCCTTATAAATTTCAGTAATATCACTTGACATTCTATGGTTGGTATTTTAAGAATTAGTGAGGTTCACCAATGTTACCACACTTGAAGATAAATATAGATTCCTAAATTTTTCCATGTTTTGGACATGTAGGTTCTTATTTGTGTGATATGAATTGTCCAAAGGAAATCAATTAAAATTCCCTTTAATGATAGGTGATTGGCATTTTAACTACAATGTTTTCCATTCATTAACATGCTAGAATGGATGTCCACACTCTTATTCAAATTGTGTAAAAAAAGTTCCAATATATTTGTCAATGCAACAAACCAACAAGCCTTGACTCTAAATCAAAACACACTATGCTTGAAGTGATGTACGAATATTGACTTTGGTAACATGATTTTCTAAGCAAGATCAAGAAGGCATCTCAAGGACCGAGTAATTATAGAGTTCTCAATGAATAGATAAACTTGTTCACTTGGTTTATAGTTTAAAATCAGATAGTGCATTCAAATTGTAGAGAAATAACCATTGAAATTATATTGTAAGAATCCATGTTTGTGAATTATGTGGACTCTTAGTCGCTTAATTATAGATCACCATCCTAATGAATATGGTTCAGATGATCATGAACTTCCAATCCAAGCTTGATAGCTAGATATTTTTCTATGAGGTTGACCTATGAATCATAATTAAATAGAGCATCCAACTTCATCTTCTTGACTAGGATCTTAATATGGAAGAGATTAGTCATCTCCTTTTCTTCCTTGTGATGAATGTTACTCATTTTTACTTCCTTCTCCACTACAGTACAAACAATCTTCTCATCCACATTCACGCTGCTCTCCACTAGGTTTCCTAAATCCAAGGTTAGCAAATTCTTTGTCTTTTCATTTTCTTACAATTTTTTGGATTTAATTCTAGATGTAGCTTCCAAAATTTATCTTCTATGCGACTGTTGTTATTAAATGAGGGCACAGTCTAAGTATTATAAGTTTTTTCCTTTTTTCGTTGTAACATGGTGATACAATTTTGGGCAAGATTGTGATTTTTTGTAGTTTAAAATATGTTTTTGAATGCATAAATGGATTCAAAAACCTAACAAATCCTCGAGGCTCTCAAATTCTATATATTAAACAACTCAAACTTATGTTTTTGAGAAATGTCCACTAGATTTTGGGAAAAAATGACTAGAAAAAATGCCAAGAAAACAACCAAAATATCTATTATTTAGACGACGAATTACATTAGTTGCAGTGGTTATTTGGATCCTTGCATCGATGTGTAGTGGTTATTATCCTTATTATTATTTCATTTCCACTTCTTCTTCCGCTCCTTGGAATATTCTTAGTGTTATTTTTGTTTGGAATTGTTTGGTTGTGCTTTCTTATTGCCTATCTAGGTAACATGCATGGACATGTGCCTCACCAAATTTTCTAGGTTAAAAGTACATCACTTACTTCTATGGATGGATATGTAGATGCCCCATATACTTGACCAATATGTTTCAATTATTGGGATATACACCCAATATAATTTCCCATTTTCAACTCAATGGCATATTCTTACACACTTTGCCCTTGCCAATGCTTGAAGTGATACCAACTAATCCATTGGTCTTCTACATATCCAATAAAGTGGAACTAGGACATGATGAGAGTTTTAAATGATTCCCACTTAATTATTGGTGAATCATCCTTTGACTTGAGTGTCTATGTGTGGTTTTCCCACAAAGTTAGGGCATGGCCCTCTACTTTCAATCGAGCAAATGGAAAATTTCTCTTCTTCCATGTTATGGACACTTAAATAATTTTTCTAGTTGTTGCTACTAATGATGTAACTTAACATCATTAATGTCACATTGGTAGGGTTTAACGCCCACTTTCACTTTAATTTTAAAGAAAGATTGTGAAGAAGTGATGGCATTGAAACTTGGTTTCTCTTTTTCCAGATGTTGTTTTAGCTCAGTTGTTGGGTATTCATTATCTCTTGATTTCTCATCCAATCCAACTTTTGAGTTAGAGCCAACAACCTCCTAAAAGGGTCGAAAAATGTTCACTAAAGCCACAATGAAGATAGCCATTTTGTAAGACATATCAACATATTATTCTTCTAGATTTCAAGATCTCTCATTTGCCATATCCTGTCATTGTTACCACTAGATTCATCTACCATGGCTAGGGTTTTGAGACTTCTTAAGCAAACTCCTATATATTTTAACTTCCCTCAAAAATCTAAAAGAAAATTATTGTGAAATTAATATGATATAGAAAATTTTATGGATACGTCATAGAAAAATTTCACCACAACATATCTTACAATATTCTAAACTATTTTATCATACAATTTATTACCTTAGATCTCAAATTTATTGTTACTATCATAGTGCTCAAAATTATGGAATAATTGAAACCAAAATGAAAGAAGCAAGAAAATGAACACGCTACCCACACAAATGAACACAAGATGTGACTTGGGAAACCTAATATGGGATAAAACCTAGCTAAAAAGTGAGGCTTATGCTCAACTCTATTTTTCTCAGTTATGAATGCAGATAGAAATAAATGGGCACTCACTATGAAGATTCCATGAACATTATGGATTTAATGACCACTAGAAATATTCTACCTCCTTTTTTATGCTTCAACATCTTACTCCTATATGCTCTGCTTAACTATCAAACAATGAAAATTACAATAGAATGGAGCACCTTCCTTTCTTAGTAGCACAATAGTTAACATAGCTTGATAACCATCAGGCCTCAACCCTTAGTTATTGTTAAGGTTTATTCCCTCTAGAATCTACTTGAAAGTCCATAGATTACTATCCCCACATGTATGAGTAATGGAGGTTGACATGGAATCTTGTTAGTACCATAGTGGTCAATAAGGTAGCTCAAATTGTGAGAGGCATAACTTTTACATACAAGCTCAAATTGAGTTGATTTTTGCATCATTGGATGCATTGTAATGTGTAGAACAATATTTAGGGGGTGAACCTTTCCTTGAAAAATTTTGATGCCAAAACATTTCATTTTATGCCTCAAACTAGATCTAGAAATCTTTGGCACCCAAATCACCAAACTAGGACTAGCCCCTAAAATGGGTCTTTTAAGTTATTTCTTCTATTTTTTCATACAGAAAAGCACTAAGAAAGATGAAAAATTATATAATGATCCATTTTAGATATGGATATTTTAAGCCCCAAGCCAATACTGCTCCTCCTTAAACAATTTATACATCTCTAATACCCATTAGTGGTTCAAAAAATTCGGTAACATTTCCTATCTTTTGACCGTGGTCCAACAATTACTTGTATAGGGCCTTTGCAGTGGTTTGGGACATTATGTATGGTTTGTGGGCCTTAAATAATCTTTTATGCCTTAAGATGTTGTTGTTCCTCCTTGGACATGGTCAAGCACTACAAATCCATAATGATGTCCACATTACATAACCAGAAATTATCTTTACAAGGCTATGTTGTGATGTTGGGATCCTATGCATGGTCATGAGGCCTAATATACCTTAAAAGTATATTTTTAATCCTTATAATGTGGGTTTTTCTTCTTGGACTATAGCCAAAAATGCATTAACGATCCCTAGTGACTATGACTTCATAATAGTGCCCATATGGAACTAGTAAGTCAAATATTCCCTTTGGGTTATGTTTGATGATTTTTGGACCCCACAAATGGTCTATTAGCACTAAAAATACATTTTTAGGCCATAATACACTTATTTGCAATCCTAGATTACGATTTAGGCTTTGATATCCATCCTACAACACACAACCTCATAATGGTTCCCATATTACACTCATGTGCTAAACATGCCCTTTATAGGGCCTCTATGCTATTAGTTTAATCTTAACATTGTTGACACGATTAAAGGTTGGTTAATGATGGCTAACCATATATAGTTTATGTGTCCATTGTCCTATGTTATTGATGTAATGAATCCTATTTAAAGGCTTTATATACTCCATTATAAAGTGCCTTAAGTTATTGGTGTTGACATGTATGGCCATAGTGTGACAGATTAGCCAATATATTAATTTTGAAGCTAGCTTTCTTGGAAAAGGGTTTCCAAGGTAAATTGTTAATGTTCAAATTTATGTGTTTGTTTCCTTCTCTCATTGTGTTCCATGACATTGGGTATCTTGTATTCATATGAAAGTAAAAAAGGTGGATTATATTTCTACAAGCAATGAAGAAGATGAAATCTCATAATGAAAGAGAAGTCTTGTTAGAGAGTATTTATCGATGGTATTGGTCTCAAATAGTTGTTGGATCTACCGAGCTTGAGTATAGACTAGATCTATTCATAGAAAATATATTCTTCCAGGTTTCATAATAGATCGTGTGTGGATCTAGAAGGTGGATATATGTAAGATGGATATCTTTGAGTATCACTAGAGGATAGAATGATAATTTTATTGGATGTTTGTTAATCGAGGCATCATTTATTGTGTTGAATTTCTCTACAAGGTGCATACTATTGGGTACTAAGTTGTTCATAAGGAATTAGCCTAATCCTCTTTTCATTAATTCATCAACCCGGGGTTCGTCTTTTTATTACAAGGTTGTTGGCACAATATATGAAGGGATAGTTCTTTAAATTATAGGGGCATATGTTAGACTAACATAAAGCAAAATCTATGAAGAAATACTTTCAAAAGATACTAAATCTTATCAAGTTGTAAACAAAAATGAATCACTCTGTAGAAATCATGGAATTGTTTAACTATCTTAGAAACAAATATTAAATTCCACCAAACCAATTATCCTTATTACGATGCGAAACTTCAGAATGTATAACACTCTTCAAAAGGAATTTACTTTCAATCACTAATTACTTCAATCACTCTTAAATGCTAACAATAAAGTACGAAAATGGAAATTCACTCTGTCACAAAGTAATTCTGGAAATGCACACAACTAAATAATTACATCTGAAAACTCATCCAATCCAAATGGAAAATCTAAACATTCATGTAACTAAAATGTGAGTCTAAAGATTCACACAACCAAATAATAGATTTTAAGAATTCACACAATGGAAATTTTAAATCTAAGGATCTACACAACTGAATTGTATATTTAAGAGTTTACACAAGAAACAGCTATCATTCATATGAAAAGAAATGAAAGGTAATAGTACAAGAAATACAACAATATTTCCATTGACTCAGCCCACTGTCTCCGGAAGTAACTGTGATCCAGGTGGGTGTTGGTTGTTGATGAAGTAGCAGGTGCCTACATATCCTGGGGTGGGAGGGCACATCTCCAAAGAACCCAAACCAAATGTTGTTATGCTGAAAATAAAGAATGTGAAGTAGGTGCCTACTAAAGAGGGGTGGGAGGACCTGTCTCCAAAGAGAACCGCTCAGAATGCTGCTCCAGAATTAAAATGTACATAACTCAGTCAATATAACTCAGAATAATTATTATAACCTATTTTTGGAAATAGAATGACCATTCTGCATCTTCCCTTATGTCGAAAATCCTTATTTGGACAATCTCGAATCTGAGTTTCGCGCTGCAACTGTTCCGCTGTCACAAAACATTTTGAAAAAATAGCAGATTTTAAATTAGCGATATCTCCCACATCCGAACTCTGATTCGACCCATTTTGTTTTTGAAATTGGGTGATTTTTCAAGAGGAGCTCAGATCTATAATCAATTTTCTGAAATTCTGCACAAAAATTGCAAAAAAAGATAGGAGAGTCGCTGTCCACGAATTGTTGTCAAAAACATTTATGCAACATAGCTGATTTTAAAGCAGCGATATCTCCCTCATCCAAACTCCGATTCGGTCGATTGTTTTTTTTAATTTGGGTTTTTTTTCGCAAGAAATCCAGATATGTTATTTGTTTTGGTAAATTTTGCACCAAAAATTTCAGATATGATCTGTAAACGCGCAGCCCAAAAACATTCCTACAAAAAATGAAAAAAGAAAAATTATTCTCGCTTGGTCCAAAAAAATGCTCTATGGAGGATGTAGCACATGCCTGAAGTTTGTTGAATATTGCTGCAAAATTTGAAACTGAAATATGCATCAAACCTTCATTCGCATGGAATCATAACCTGCTCTGATACCACTGATCCAGATCTTGGGGGGAGGCCCTCAAGATCTGAAAAATTGAAATTGCCAAAAGAAAAGGAGTAGAAATGCCCAATAAACAAAACCACAAAGATTTTGTTTTATTAAAAAAGATAATAAATGTAAGGACTACATTGTGGTGGACAATTTGTCCTTTTACAAAATGTTACTTGTTACTTATAGTATTTTTCAGTTACAATACCACGGGTCAATTCCATGGGTGAATGACTACCATGGGTGGATGTCACAATACCATGGGTCAATTCCATGGGTGAATGCATACCATGGGTGGATGTCACTTACAATACCGTGATTGGATAAATACCATGGGTGGATGCCACTTACAGTACCATGGATAAATTCCATGGGTGGATGAATAACATGGGTGAATGAATACCATAGGTTGGTGCCATTTTCTATTCGAATCATTCCTCTCTCCTTAAGAAGCAATGGTCCCCATTGCATGAAGTTCCCTCCTGCAAAGCCTTTAATGAATAAGAAGAGCCATTGAAGAGAAGGGTTTTATGTGGTTAACCCATAAGCATGATGAACAAAGATTCGAGGATAGAGATACCCTGTAATGCTTGTGACCAACTGTGATATTGAAAGTGTGCAGCTTAGCAAGTGGACTTCGATAAAGTGTGGATTTGTGGATGACCCATAACCATGATGAACAAAGATCCGAGGATAGAGATACCCTATAATTCTTGTGACCAATTGTGATACTGACAGTGTGTAGCCTAGCAAATGGACTTCGATGAAGTGTGGTTTTGTGGATGACTGCTTGGTCCGACACTCACTTGTGTTATGAGTGGGACTCTTGTGGAACTCACACCACTTTCCTGTGTCCTTCTTTGACTTCATGGTGTTGTTATTTTCTTGCGACTTCGACGGGTTGTCTTGGGTCACCCTGCCTTGGCTTTGTCCTTTCGTCTTCGAATTTGCAGATCCAAAGTCTCGCTTCTTTTGTTTCAACTTCTGCTCGATTTTGACAGTGTATCGGTACGCCGTGCCGAGCGAGGAGATGTTCAAGAACTCCATCTCTTCCTGGATGTACCTGTGTAGGCAGCTGCGGTATTTGAGTACCAAATGTAGCTCAGAATCCTTGATACCCAACTGTGTGCGAAGGGTATGAAAAATGTTTGTGAACTCTAGCACATCTTGGTCCCTTCCCTGCCGTAGCGTGGTCCACTTTATGTATTTGTCCTCATAGCTTTTGACAAGGTAGTACTGCTCCTTGACGGCATCCCAGAATGAATTCCAAGTGGGTGCGGCTGAAAATAGTGAGCTTGTACCTTCATCCTTCTTCTCACAGTATGTTTCCCACTAGTCCTTGACATGGGGCGCTGCTTTGAGAAGAGCGAAAACAATATTTTCCCCACTTGAAAATTCATGAACAGAAATATAACCTTCTAGTAGTTTTAACCATTTATCTATGGCATCTGCGTCTATCTGAGCCTCGAATATGGGTATTTAAAAATTAACTTGTACCTTAAATGGTGTGGCATTTTCAGAGTAGTTGTTGGAAGCTGATGTGTCACCTCTGGATAGTTGCTGAAGGATCTGGGCAAAGTTGTCCATCATCGCGTTCCTTTACCACTCGAGGGCTCCTTCGAGCAAGATTTTGATAGGATCTCCCCCCCCCTGTCTTTCTTTTCATTCACCATAGGAGGCCATCGGGTTTTTGAGGTTGGTCTTGCAAAGGTTCGACCAGTTCAAACCCTAACTCCTTATATCCCAACCTCGTTGGGGACATGCAAAGAAAAATAGAAAAAAAAAGTAGACCACTCTGATACCACTGATCCGGATTTAAATAGGAACGCAAAAAATTACAAAGATAAGCATAAATACAAAGATGCAATAGAAATAATACTTCATTTCATTACTGTAAAACACTGAAATATGCTTACAAATAGGAAATGGAAATAAACCAGCTAGGGCGATGATAGCTTATCTCTGAGAAGAGATGTGGCGGCTACATGTCTCTGAACTGTGTTACAATGAGGCTCGAAGGCCTATTTATTGTTGAGAGACAATGGAAAACCATAAACATCCAAAAATCTAACCCTAGAAGATGAAACGCCAAACTGTGGGCACCGTTTGGGTAAATTGGTACATCAACTTCCCGCGGTCGTAACTTTGGCATACAATCTCCGTTTGACGTGCACAATATCTCGTTAGAAAGATCTATTTGAGAACTACAACTTTGGGAGAATAAACATTAATCCATGGACCTATTTTTCTCTTAGATTTCCCAAAAAACGTCATTTAAGACCTCAAAACGGCTCCAGAAGTTAAGGACCCGAAAAACTGCTAAAAATAGTAAATTGTGCTACAAAGGAAACTGAAAAACTGAAAGAGACAGTTGTGGGGGTCCAAGTGGGATAGGTGGGTGGCCACCAACATCCACCTAGATCAAACTGACTTAAGTAAAATTCAAGATAATAGATTAAAGCTGAACCATTCAAACTTTCATTGATATCAAAGTAAATTACAAAACGGTCTGTGAAACTTCAAAGTAGTTCTGTTGTTCACTTTTTACAGTTGTTGAGAATGATAAAAAATCATAATAATCTTTTCTTACTATATTTTAATATATTTTACAACGTATTTCTAATGCTAGAATGATAAAGCTATCCTTAGAATCAAAATATTCTTAGGATCACTTATTTAAACTATAAAATCCAGAGATAACAGATCATATCTCCTCCTTGACTGTTCCGTGCAAATAGATGCAAATCTTCAACCAATATGCCAAGACTAACCCAACGGTCTGTAAAACTTGGTTATTCTCCAGCGTTTTGAGGGAACAACAATCGTTCATCAGATTTCTCCTGTACATAAATTAACTCAAATTGTAACTTTATGATATCTAAAGCACTCAAATTAACTCATTAACAAGATGAAATACTAAGATATTATTAACTACTTTTCTAGAGCTTCTATCTCTCAAATTGTTACGAACTATACTTAAAGGTCTTGTGAAATGAATATTTCACTGAAAAGCAACGGGAAGAAACATAACAATTCCATGTCCCAACATCACTCCCCAGCTTACCTTTTTGCATGTCCTCATGCAAAGAGATGATTAACATGTAGAAGTGTTAAGGAATAAGCTGGGTAAGATTCTTCACCATAATACCGAAACCCATTTCTCTTTTGGATTTCCTTGAAGGTCGTAGTCTTATCTTTTTCAGAGAGCTCATACTCAGGCTTGTAAACATATGGAGGGTACCAGATGATAGGGCATCTATACCTGCAACCAATCCATTTAGGTCCTTCAGACAGGACCAAATGAGCATACTCTCGCACTCTACTGGTTGCTGCCTGAAAATTTTAGTAATTGAATGGTTCCCTGTTTTTCACCTCGCTGGAGGACATCTTCCATCGTTGTTTGGCTACACGGAGGGCTTCTGTTTTGATTTCCTTAAATCATTTAGACAACCTGAAGAACATCATTATGCACATGTGCAAGAGCAGGAACAACACCTGACTATTCCATAAATTTTTTGTGCTTAATGAGGGTGTGCAAAGGGCTCCTTGGTTCCCCTCTGACCTAGAGGTTGAGGCCATTTTCCCTTTTTCGGTATATGTCATGAGATTTTGACCACTTAATTTGATTTTTAGAAAAAGAGATAAAGGCCTGAAATTGCACATCGCCAATAAAAGGGCTAGGATTTTCATCCCTCTGGTCCTCTAAGAAAAAATTATGCATGTATAGTTCACACAAAAAGTATTTTACATGATCATCTTGCTGTTGAAAAGATTTAATGAAATTAGAGACAATATTAAACTCAGAGGGTTGTTCGGACCATACAACTTTAATTTTAAGCAATAGATATCGTTCAAGTAAGAACAAAGCATAATTCTTTGTTGGGCACCTACAGGACAAAGCATCAGAGTAAATGGAGCAAACCTCCTTGATTTGTTCTAAAGATTTTTGAAGTTGGCCCTGCACCATTTCTATCTTCTTCTTTGTTGCCCTGAGCTTAGCATAGGTCTCATCCTCAGTGATGGAAAATTATTTAAACTTCTATAATAAATCCTAGTGTTCCTTCCAGGGTACCACTTCTCCTCGGTACTGACTCAGAATCTGTTGTTGTTCCTCCAATCTTTTATTCAACACCTGGATAGTAACATCCATGATCAATGGGGTGTATGGAGGTATAATTTTTGTCTAAGTGACCCTATTAATAGAAACCAATAATTTTGTTTGACTGGCTCCCTCGGCTGTCATCACATTAGAACCCAAATCAGTCTGGGTTTCTGCAGAAACAGTGGGGGTCCCCTCTATCTAGGTTTCAATGGAGGTGAAAAAGTTTTCAGTTTGGACTTCAACTGTTCGAGTTTCCTGCCTTCTCTTGTAATGTCTTATGTTGTTCCTTAGCCAACTTTTAAGATGTTTCACCTTCCTTTGTAGTCTCTGATTTTCTTTCTTTAGTAGCCTTATTTCATGGTTGGTTTTCCTTTTTGTACTTTCAGCATGTTTTTCAGTTTGTACAGTCGAGGTGGAAGGAATGGCAACAATATTTTCAGGCTCCTCAATTGTGGTTTCTTCAACTGCAGGAAAAATTACAAGGCCTACAGGGCCCTTATCAAATTGAAGTGTATCAATAAGGTCATCACTCATCTTTTGGTGTTCAAATGATGGCAAAATTGCTTCTTTAGAGGGGGATCCTGGTTCCATAACAATTTCAACATATTCTCTTGACTGTTCCTCAAAAGAAGGGTTCCTAGGGTCTTCTGGGGACTACAACACCATAGTAGCATTAGAATTGGGAGGAGAGGCCAAAAAATTGGGCGTTGGAGTTCGTTCAAATGGAAACTCAATATTAAAAACGTTCCTCATGTTTTCTAGCATTTGAGCTATCTCCTCCTCATGAGTTTGAGGTGAATTGTCTTGATATGCTTCTTGAACTTTAGGAGACTTTGGGATATATTTTCCTCTGGAAGCTATTCGCTAGGGTCTGAGGGATTTCTTGCTTTAACCAATCTAATTGATCTTCTATGTTTGACAGGTAAGGATACTAGAAGATATACTATCCTCTTCTCAGCCCTAGTCAATTTCTGTGAGACTGATGTCTGAGCTTGTTCCTGCATGACCCTCTTAGCTTCTGGTTGCTCAGGTTCTGTAATATTTGTTTCAATTTGGGATGATGGCTCATTATTTCTGATAAAATTATCCCAGGTCATATATGCTTGGTTTAATTCCTTGTTAACTATTAAATTTATAAGGCAATGATGACTAACTACTAAATTTTGATCCTTAGCTTTTCCAATTCTAACAATTATCTCATGCAGAAGAGAATTTAAAAAGAAAGGTAGATTTATAGTTACCTTCTATTTCAATACTGCTAACAACTTCAAATGTCGTGGTCTCACTACATCATACCAGATGACACAGGTAATGTATGTGTACTACCTCTGCTAACTCTTTCCATGGTTCTGGAAAGGAATTCGGGTGATAACTTTTGCCTTTAAGAACTAGTGCTTCACCAGGATTGATGAACATCAACATCACCTTGTAACACAATATGCCTATCTATCCAATTCTCTCCTTTCGTGGAGAGGCCTGTGACTTCTGCTAAGACTGTCTCATTCACCGGTATATGTCTACCTTTAACTATCATTACTCCATTGTTCAGGTTCTGTAGAAATTCCAAGGTGTTGTGCTGTACAACAACCCCCCATTTCATAAAATTTTTATTTTCAAAAACTATAATATGAAATGGGTCCCTTTTAGATTAAAATTGGTATCAACTTATCATTCCTCAAAAGGTACGAAAAGAAATAAAACATTATAAACCTTTTTGATAAATCACATAATCGGTCTTATAATAAAAAATGAATAATCCTTTATTATTGTGATAAAGCGATCGCAAGATCGCATATCACAATAACGAAGGATGAATAAATAAAAGACCCATTGGTTTTCCCTGATGCGACAATGCACGAATAACTATCAGATATCAGAAAGACAAGCTATCATAACAAAAGGCCCCTCTCTTTGCTCCGATGCGATATCGCTATCGGCGACCGGGGAATGTAGCATGCATGCATCTCAAAGCCCTCGTTTAAAAACTCCCGATGCGAATTGGCGATATCGCTATCGGTGATCGAGGATTCCGAAAGGACACCAATATAACAACTTAAGCATTCCCCCGATCGCCGATTGCGATAAAGCTAGGCGCAAATTTCAAAAAGGATTGATAAGGTCGGGATATATTATGGTTAATTAGTATTAAAGGCCTTTCTCTTCCCGATAGTGATTCACTTACGCTCAACCGCCAAAACATCAAAGCCACGCTTAAATGAATTATTCGGCCAATAAACGATATGATGAGCATTTAAAGGATTGACAAGTTTAAACGGTCATTTAATGGAACAGTAAGGCCAAAATCTCTTCAGAGATTGTATCCGCGGCCACCTTAAGTTAATCCTCCATTATTCATTGATTAATATATCTCGTTCATATTTGGTTTGCACCACCAATTCTCTGCATTACGTTCATTTTATCTCCTGTGCAGAGCTCCTCCGAAGCAGCAAATTCAAGCCAAATGGGGAAGAAATCTAAGAAAACTGGAACAGCTTCAGCTTCCGCAGTAACAAGACAACACATTGCCGATTTGGGACCAAGCAAAAAGGGATTGATCTCGGACACCACATGTCTAGGACTTGGTAAAACTACTTGGCTGAGCATCTATAATCTGATTGAGGCCGAAGAGCCTCAGATAACAACATTGTAAGCCACAGCAGACCCGACTCGGAAGTCTGATGCTACTCTAAAGGATTTGGCCGACTCTTACCTTCATCGGATAGCAGCCCGAGAGCAAATTCTTCCATATACAGATGTAGTAAGATGGGCAATTGAAGAAATCCCAATTACAAACAGAACATTTTGCACCATCGATGGGAGAGTGTTCGGCTCGTTTCAACCCGATGATTTGAGGCAAATGTACCATTTGCCTGCACCGGAGAAGAAGTACAACAAAGCATTTCTGGAGAAGTTCATAAATGAAAATGACATTGAATCAGAACCTATACGGGATTGGAGGCAAAACCCAGCGAAACACAAGCATGAGTCTTCGGGTAAGTACTCTGTCGATTCCTTGTGTTCTCCTTATTGTTATGCCGGAGTAATGATGTGTAGGATTTGGGGGTTACATGATTCCTCAAACTTCACTATAGAGATGGTACCTTTAATGGAAGCAGCATGCAATAGTGAAATAATGGATTGGGGGAATATACTGTCTGATAAGTTAGCAACAGCTGTTCTTGAATTCAGAAACAAATCCCGCGTTACTGAAAGTTTCATTCCTCCATTTTACTATAGTGCCTACATCTTGGATACCCTCTGTTTTAATTCTGAATTTCCTGTGCTGGGATGGAGATGGACTCCAAAGGACCCCATGCTCATTCATATATACCACCAGAAGTTGTGGAAAGCCCACTATAAACACCACCTATATCAAGTTTGCAATGGATTTATGCTACCCATTCACCATGCCATTTTTAACAAATCTGCTCCTAAGATTTCCTCACAAGCAGAGATTGACTTGACAGCCATAGGGAGATGGTTCGGAGAAGAAAAATTCACCTATGTAAGAGTTTTCGGCAGCCATGCCAAGCCTCATGTCCTCCCCTTATATACACCCGACAAACTGTTGGCCCGAGAGATAGCATATCAGCTTACATCCGAAGGAGTTACACAGACTCTAAGGAATAAAAAGAAGCAGGTTTGGCCTCCTTTTCCTCTAAGGTGTGGCGTTTACGCTTTGCATGACTATAAACATGCAGAGAAAGAAGCATAAAAGATTAATACACTGAATCTCGCCACTCTTCCTAATAGGCGATTTGATTCAAACAAAGTCGCCTATAATGCACTTGAACAGGAAAAACTCACTAAATTTGAACATAAAGATGATGAGTTTGATGGCATGTTCTCCTTAGCCGAGTCGTTATTTCAGGTTCAAGCACTAGCCAGAATGAGATATAACAATGATGGGTTAGTCGAATTTAACAGACTTAGAGAGCAGACGTTGCAAACTCTGCCTCTAGATCTGTTAGCAACGGCCCCGATGACACAGTCAAGCGAGCCTGAACAACGACTTACTAATGAACTTCCTACTACATCAGAAATTGCTGGAGAAATCCAAACAAGAGAGCAGGAGAAACTCCAGAGGAAAGAGCAGGAGCAAAGCAGCACGGACGTGAATGTCGATGCCCAGATTGACTCGAAGTTGCTCCAGGAATGGCAGCAATTCGATTCAATCATAAGCAATCTTGAAAGCTCAAAGGAAGCCGATACATCCAAAGCAGCTAATACACATGATACAACATCAAAAGAGGTTCCAAGTGGAACCAGCGGCCTACCCCCTTCTACAGACATAGAAATAATTCCCAAAGATCCTTCGGATCAGATCATTTTGCAAGTGGAGGATATGCCTCCATTGGATGTCTTTTACAGCCCAAAGCACAGGGCTGTAGTAAAGCAACAACAGAAAAGGAGAAGGATTGATCAACCTCCCCTATTCCCTGAACAAACAGTGATAGCCAATGTGGTTTGGAAAGAGGAGTTTGATCCTTCTGATGACCTAACAAAATTGTCCCAATATGCTGGAGCCTATTCGGCGGCCACCATGGACAAGGCATCAGAAGTGAGTAATCTGTTAAGAGAAAAGGACCAAGCAATCGCTTCACTACAAGCACAGTTATCAGAGGCACAACAGAAAGCAGAACAACTCGAACAACAATTGTCCACGCAGCAACAAATAAATAATCAATTGAATAAACAGTTGCAGGAAGAGAAACAAAGGATTGATTCAAGTGCAATTCAAAAGTAGAAAGAGCTGTCGAAAGCATTGACAAAATTGAAAGCAGTGAATGAACAGATGGTGAAGACGAAAGATGAGCAAATTGCTCAATTATCAGGCCAAATAGAGAAGTCCAAGAATCTTCCGCAGCCTGCCGAGTTCAGAGCAGAAGCACTACAGATTAACAAGGCATTGGTAACACAAATAAGACTATTATGTCAGAAAATTGCTCAAGCGGAACCCCTATGTGACATAACAACGTCAATAATCGATAAATCAGTCGACGCTAGAACGGACTTGGAGCAGGTCGATGAGACCTTGACAAATTTTCTTGATTGGCAGGACACTAATGAGGGACAGGCAGCTAATTTGCCAAAAATCTTAGAATCCCATAAAGAGATCCTATTTATGGAATGGCAGTCCCAGTTAATGAAGGTAGAGAGAGCAGTTTCTAGATGCAAATTAACCACAAGTAATTTGGTTGAATTAATTAATGATACTCTCTATTTATCTAATATGATCTCTCAATGTACACCAGGTAAATTAATATCGGCTAAAACATTGGAGCAGTCTGTTATCAAGAGCTGGAAAAGAATGGGAGGTTGATCGCAGGTATTAACAATTTAACTTGGGACACCTATTGGTTTTTCCTAGTAAAACCATACAACCAGAGATCCGCCCTCAAGTGTCTAACAGATGCAATCGGGTGTATCATTCCCGATATACAAGATGCCACCTATGCTGCTCAACTCAATTCTTGTCTCAGCCGCCCTCAAGAAGTGGAACCAATGCTAGCAATATGCCAACTCAGGTCGACAAACAGCGAGAGTGATGAATCATGCTGCCGACTGCCAGATTGCTATGAGGAAGATACTCCAGATCAAGTTGTACCAAGTAAGTAGCATTTTAATTTTATAGTTAGTTAGTTTTAATCAAGTATTTATAGACCCTTTCAATGCATTGGAAAGGGTCGTAAGTTTTTGTATATGACTTAAACCTGAAGTTGCACTACTGTACTTCAGGAATATTTTTTATAAAGACTGGGCCACTTATTCCAATTTTGATAATGAAGATTTTATGTGGATGTATACTACTGCCTTTATTTAAAAGTATTTCTGAGTCGGAAGAAGGAATTCAAATAGCGATTGATGTTGGGAATGATTTACAGCTCATATGGTACTACTATCTATGTCTGAGTTCATTCTTTTTATGTGAATTGTTGTTTGATCGCTCTTGCTATTATCGGATATATGCATGTGTTTTTAACAACATTCTTTATACTTTCCACTACTGGATGTTTACAGCATGCTTTTCTTTTAATCATACATGTATCGGTAATATAAAAGGATAAGTGTAACAATGTTTTGTTAATCACTTTGTTCAACTATTTGAACAAAGCAATCATTAAGTGAATGAATGTCTATGTTTATTGAGTAGAGTCATCTATATGCCTATCGATGAACATAGATCATCAAGCGTTGCACTTAAAAGAATAGAAGCCTCCCGGGATAGAATAGTCATTTGTATTTTCATTGTTAGATTAAGTCATCCACTCATTATCATTTATTAGAAAACCAATCACTCATCCATCCCCTTTTTATTCATTATTGGGAAATTGGTCCCATTATATCCAGTCGGAGCCACCATCCCAAATGGAAAAGGAGTTGTATTAAGGTTCAGACCGGGTGGTTATCCCCGGTGTTGATGCAATGATTTTCGGGGCATCAACATTTTTGGCGCAAGAAAGAGGGCCCGAACTATGAATGGCGAGCAAATCCAAATCTACAGACCATTCTGAGAGTAAATCTCCCTCCACATCACCTCGTACTTCCCAATTGCATGTTGGTTCTCCAGTATCCAAGCGAGAAGAAGAGGAATCAACTACCACTGCTCAAACCCACAATACTCCAGAACGATTAAGTCCTGAGTCCCCTAAAGTTTAGTTACTCATCCATAAACTTCAAGGCTTCTCGATATCACCACAGAAATCTTAAGTATCCCAAAGCAGTGAGACTTCACAATTCAATCTACCTCATCCTCTCACTAGACTTCAGAGCGGAAAGCTCGGTATTGCACCTACTGAGCTGCCCTTACCTAAAAGGAAAAGGGCAAAGAAGAACATTGAAGGATCTGACAGTGAAGCATTTTCATCCGCATCCTCCATCTCATCTTCCCCAGTGCGAAGTCAACCATCCACTCCCTCTTTACACATTGTTGTTCATCAGGGATTAGGAACTTCAACATCCCAACCGACTCAATCCTCAATATCAATTCCTTCCCAAACATCTGGAATTTCATCAGCCATCTAATCCACTACTGGTGTTTCAATGGAAAATCCATGGAATAGACCTGGAGCGGTCAATATGCCTGCACCATTACATGCATTACCTGATGCTCCTGAAAAATGGCTACCCAAATTTAACCCAGATGATGGAATACAAGCTGAGGAACATATTAATAACTTCATGTTATCAATTAATTTGAAAGGAGTAACAGAGGAAGATGTTGTCATTAGTCTTTTCCCTTATACTTTGCAAGGATCAGCGAGATCCTGGTATTTTTCCCTGCCTTCTGGATCCATTACCAGTTGGACCACTTGCCAAGAACAGTTTCTCACTAAGTATGGTGATGATAGATCTTTAGCCACATTAATCAATGATCTCTCCAATCTTAGGATAGAGCATAGGGAACCGATTAAAGAATTCAATGTGCGATTCAATAAACTCTTGAATAAAATCCCAACGGCCTCCAAACCAAGTGAACAAATCAAAAGCGAATGGTATATAACTTCCCTACCTGCCAATATAGCTATTTTCGTAGACAGGGCCGGAAAACCAACTTTAGCTGAAAACATGAAAGAAGCACTTGCTGTGGAGAAACGTATTAATGCTCTAGAAAAGAAAGCTGCTCTTGAAGATAGAAAATCCAAAAAAGTTTCTTTTAAAGATGATTCAAAGAAGAAAACCCCTAAAGATCCATATGATATGGAGGGTCTGCAAAAAGTCCTCAAGACTTTGTCAAATGAAATGGTTGAAATCAAAAAACAAGTAGTGGAAACCTCAACAAAAAGGCCCTTTAGAAATTTCAAGAAAACCGAATCAAAACCACCAAATGTTATATCTAATGCAGATTCAGATCCTGAAGAAGAAGAAGAAGAGGAAACAATTTCACCAACTGATGAAGAAGAGGAAGTTGTTGAATGCCATGGAATGTGGGATTTCATACTGCCTAACTCCGATACAGAAAATGAACAAGAAGCTTTTCCTGTCACTACTAGGAGTAAAGGTGCCCCTGAACCCATCCAAGCAAGTTCAAAGAAAAGAAGTGCAGGTGCTACTACTACAAAGGAAAAGGTATCCACAAAGAAGCCAGCTGCAACAGTACCGCAAAACCAACCTTCATCCTCAAATATACCTTCGACATCTAAAACGTTGGTAGTATCGGATTCAATGGATTACAATATTGTTGATGATATGAAGAAGACTAAGGCAAACATTACCATGTTTGAACTTAGCAAACTAAAACATCAGCAGAAATTGCTTCTCAAGGAATTGAATGTTGTTCCTTCTTCACCTCTTCCCAGTGCTAAAGCTGCAAATGATTCAGGACAACCACCTTCTGGCAGGATTGAAGCTACTGATACGATTCTGATTGGAGACAGATCAAATTCCCATACTCCTCCTTTCCTCTTAACCTATGAGATTTATAATCGAAATCTACACAATTGTTTGATTGACTCAGGGGCATCCTCAAATATAATGCCAGCTTCGGTTTGTTCCAAACTGAACATTGAGCCCCAAAAGTCCGCAATTCACATTGTGCAGTTAGATAGAACCAAGGTCCAGGTTTTAGGAGAAATTAACTCTGTAACTATCAGGTTATCGGCTGATCCACGAGTAGTTCAAAGAATTGATATCTTAATCGCCGATATACCTGAGTTTTCTGGTTTAATCTTGAGTAGGGATTGGTTTGAGATGCTCCATGGGTATATTTCTACCGATTGGTCCCATATGTGGCTACCCTACAAGGGAAAGCCAAATCAAATAAAAATCAATCGGGAGAAACACATGACCCATACTGTTACAGAATTTGAACAGGAAAATCAACCAATAGCATTTAATAACAATATCTTGGGGAATTATTCATCTGAATCATTCTTTGGCAACTTCACAGCCCAACCATCTCCTTTCTCAGTAAACAATTTTACATCTCAGATCGAAAATTATTCACAAACAGATAGATCAAGATGTTTTAACAATACTGAGGAAACTGTGAATAAAATTGTTGATAATTATTTATTTTCGTCACTATATTTTGATGGGTCTAAGTCTAGCGAAGGCTCGGGAGCAGGATGTATTTTGGTTAGCCCTCAGGGAGAAAAAACAATGCTGTCCTGTAGGTTGGAGTTTGAATGCACGAATAATACAGCTGAGTACGAAGCCTTAGTCTAAGGACTATACAAAGCGATTGGCCTCAAGGTTCAATATTTGAAAGTGTTTGGTAATTTAGAAATTATTATTAAACAGGTGAGAAATACGATTCATTATCTTTCTAGCCACCTCAAACATTATCAGTTGTTGGTACAAGAACTCACCTCTCAATTTTTAGCATTCAATATTTCTTCCATACCTAGGTCTCAAAATTCAGCAGCTGACTTGCTAGCCAATGTTGCTTCCAAACTCCTACCTTCCGAAGATTATAGCCCAGATAGGTTTTCAGTAGAGTTACTTTGTAGACCATCAATTCCTGACAATGTCACTAATTTGCGAGTGTTCAATCACGATGAAGACATCTTACATTTTTGACTTCCGAAAAGTCCTACGATGATCAGATCATTGAGGAAGGCAAGCATGATCTTCAGATGAAAGAAAAGCATGAGGAAAACTCAATACCAAAGCCTATGGTTAAGCTTGAGGATCTTTACGATATTAAAGATAGATTTAAACCAGTGACCAATACAAAGCTCCAAAGTTCCACCTTAAGATTTGAATTGATAAATCTTGGCATTGAGCAGAATCCTCAAAACATTAATTTGGGATTAGGACTTTCTGTGGAAGAAAAGATAGCATTCATTAGATTATTAAGAAAAAATAAACATGTCTTCGCTTGGAAATATGACGATTTAAAAACATATGATGCATCTATCATCCAGCATACCATTCCAATGCTTTCCGAACAAAAACCAGTTCAACAAAAGTTGAGGAAAATACATCCGAACTTAGAGAGTCAAATAAAATCAGAACTCAATAAACTCTTGAAAGCTAAGATTATTTTTCCCGTTCGGCACTCAAACTGGGTCTCCAATATGGTGCCTGTTAGGAAGAAAAATGGTGACATTAGGATTTGTATATATTTCAGAGATCTGAATAAGGCAAGCCAAAAAGATAATTTCTCATTACCTACTATGGAGCAGATACTCCATTCAGTAGCAGGGTCTGAGTTAATGTCTTTTTTAGATGGTTTTTCAGGATATAACCAAATTTTGGTCCATCCTGATGACAGACTCAAAACTACCTTCAGAACAAAATGGGGAACTTATGCTTATCAGAAAATTCCTTTTGGACTTATTAATGCAGGAGCCACGTTCCAAAGAGCGATGGATATAGCTTTCAAAGGATTGATCAACAAAACAGTAGTTGTCTACTTAGATGATATTACTGTATTTTCTAAGAAGAGATCTAATCATTTGCATGATTTAAATCAAATCTTTGAACGCTGCAGAAGGTATGGTATTTCACTCAATCCCAAAAAATCCTTCTTCACTCTTAATCAAGGAAAGCTCTTGGGCTTTATTGTTTCCAAAGATGGCATTTATATTGATCCGGATAGGATTAAAGAAATCTCTGAAATTCCTTTTCCTCATAATAAAAAATCCATGCAGTCATTTTTAGGCCAAATAAATTTTGTCAAGAGATTTGTTCCTGACTTTTCTCACATTATTTTACCATTACAAACTATGATTAAGAAAAATTCAGTGTTTAGATGGGGTTCTGTAGAAAAGGAAGAATTTGATTCAATCAAACAATCAATAATCAATGCCCTCGCTTTGAACACTCCTAATTTTTCTAATCATTTCACATTGTACACTATCGCATCTGAATCATCTTATGCAGCAGTACTCACTCAGATTAATGATCACAACTTGGAAGCACCGATTTCATTTTATAGTTCAAACCTGCAGGGTGCTGAACTAAATTATTCCGAAGTTGAAAAACAAGCCTTTGTTGTGTATAAAGCTGTCAAACATTACAGACCCTTCCTTTTAAAAGCCCATACAAAAGTTATAGTTCCTTTTCCTGCCGTAAGGCAATTACTAATCCAAAGGGAATTAGGTGAAAAAAGGGCAATCTGGGTTACATCACTTCAAGAATATAACTTGGAAATCAAGCCAGCAAAGATTGTTAGAGGCCAAGGTTTTTGCAGGTTATTAGCATGAGCATCCAACATTCAAGAACCAGGTGATACAGAACATATTGAAGAAATCAACCAGATAAGTATTACTGATTTTGAATCACAATATGCAAACTTGATATTTTATTTGAAAAATGGATATGCACCTCCTAACCTGTCTTATAAAAACAAAAGGGCCATTAGATTAAAAGCAAAAAACTTCACAATCATTGATGATGTACTTTTTAGGCAAAATTATGATTCAATTTTATTAAGATGCCTAGAAAAACCTGAAGCACAAAAGGTTTTGCAGGAACTACATGATGGACCAGCAGGAGGACATTTTGGAGCTGACACAACAGCCCACAAAATCATTCATGCTGGATACTATTGGCCCACCTTGTTCAGAGATGCTCATGAATATGTAAGGAAATGCCGAAGTTGTCAAACTTCCAGTGGAAGACAAAGAAAGCCAGCTTTCCCTTTGCAACCAGTCAACATTGAACAACCATTTGAGCAATGGGGATTGGACATCATTGGAGAAATCACTCCACATTCATCCAAACAACATAAGTATATCCTTACTGCCACTGATTACTTTACTAAGTGGGTTGAAGCAATTCCTTTAAAGACAACAAATTCTGAGGCAATTATGGAATTCATAGATCAATTCATCATTACCAGGTTTGGTGTCCCAAATGCTCTTGTTTTCGATAATGCATCTTATTTCTCTGGAAATGATATGTTTGAGTTCGCTATTAAAAGAGGGTTTAAATTGAAATATTCTGCAAATTACTATCCCCAGGGTAATGGTTTAGCAGATTCTACCAATAAAAATCTAGTTAAAATTATTAAGCTAACTATCGACCATAATCATAAAAACTGGCACAAATATTTAATATTCGCACTATGGGCTGATAGGATAACACAGAAGGCTTCCATAGGTTCTTCTCCATTCAATCTTGTATATGGGAAAGAAGCAGTGCTACCAACGAATCTTGTCCTTCCTTCTCTAGCCCTAGTTCAGTTTATTGAAGAAAGCCCCTCTTCTTCTATTCAACTTAGACATGATCAAATCTTAAAATTAGAGGAAGAAAGAGAAAAAGCCAAAATTATTCATGCAAAACATCAGCGAATTATTAATTCATCTTTTGATTCAACTTCATCCAGTTCAAAACAGTTGCAAGTTGGTGATCTAGTTCTGAAATGGGACAAAGCCCATGAGGATAAAGGAAAACACACCAAGTTCCAGAAAATGTGGCTTGGACCATTTCAGATCTGCGAGAAGATAGGCCATTCGACATTCATATTACAAGATTTATCAGGTAAGAGAGATTCTCTTCCTGTTAATGGCCTCATCTTAAAGAAATTCTTCAATTGAGGAGGTAACCCCTTCTCCCTTTTTAGTTCAGTAGAATTTGTAGTTTGTAGGACCATTAGGAAATAAAGTTGTAAGGTATCTTCCATTGGCCTTTGCTGTATTGAAAAGTTGCTCAAAGAAGTAGTTTTGATATTTACTTTTAAATAATAGAAGCCTTAAACAAAAGGGACAATTTCTAGGAAATTAGGTATATTCACATTCTGAAACCCCATTTCAATTTTTGTGAAATCTTCTCAAGATTTAGAAGTATTGTAAATCATTTTATGGTTTTCAAATTGGTCACAAAAAGGTTATCAATATCAAAATAGAAACTAATTCAACTTCAACATCTTCAACTCTTACCCTGTCATCCATTCACTCTTAAGGAGAAAATTGTCCATCCCATTCATCAAAGTTTATGATTACTCAGAGTGTAATTCTAAAATATTTGATATAAAAGATAAGGGGTCTTATTACAAGCCTGCTTACCATGATCATTGGGAAATAGTTTAACCGACATTACCAACACTGCATACCAAAACAGGGTAATGGCTTATAATCATAAGACAAGGGGTCTCATCACGAGCCAGCTTGTTCGGTTAGATTACTACCAGTGAATGGCATTGTCAAACAGCTGGCCACCAAACCAGGACAATGGCTTTTTATCTTACAAAATAATTGAAAAGCAAAAAGAGATACAAAATATGAAAGCATGTTTTGAATTCATTCTTTTAATCATACTCTGAAATGGATGGGATAATGGACAGTAAAATGGTTAAAAGGTATCCCTGTCGAAACTATGAACGTTTGCTGGCAGCAGAGGATCTACCTATGAAAAAGGAGTTAATTAAAAAGGCTAAGTTAGAAAGGTTTTCTATTTTATCATTATCAACCAATAGAGGCCAATTTAAAACTTATAATGTATCTAATTTTAATGAGAGAAGAAATTAGCAAAAATAGGTTTTATTTTATTCAGAATGTATATATACCTAGTTATATTAGAATTTTCCTCTTTGATAAGATTCCTATTCAAAGAAAGTCTAAGTATTTCAATATTTCTCAGAGATAACTGTTTCTCCCAGCAAATCGCCAATTGTTGTGCTGTACAACAACCCCCCATTTCATAAAAATTTTATTTTCAAAAACTATAATATGAAATGGGTCCCTTTTAGATTAAAATTGGTATCAACTTATCATTCCTCAAAAGGTTCGAAAAGAAATAAAACATTATAAACCTTTTTGATAAATCACATAATCGGTCTTATAATAAAAAATGAATAATCCTTTATTATTGCGAAAAAGCGATCGCAAGATCGCATATCGCAATAATGAAGGATGCATAACAAAAAGACCCATTGGTTTTCCCCGATGCGACAATGCACGAATAACTATCAGATATCAGAAAGACAAGCTATCATTACAAAAGGCCCCTCTCTTTGCTCCGATGCGATATCGCTATCGGCGATCGGGGAATGTAGCATGCATGCATCTCAAAGCCCTCGTTTAAAAACTCCCGATGCGAATTGGCGATATCGCTATCGGCGATCGGGGATTCCGAAAGGACACCAATATAACAACTTAAGCATTCCCCCGATCGCCGATTGTGATAAAGCTAGGCGCAGATTTCAAAAAGGATTGATAAGGCCGAGATATATTATGGTTAATTAGTATTAAAGGCCTTTCTCTTCCCGATAGTGATTCACTTACGCTCAACCGCCAAAACATCAAAGCCACGCTTAAATGAATTATTCGGCCAATAAACGATATGATGAGCATTTAAAGGATTGACAGGTTTAAACGACCATTTAATGGAACAGTAAGGCCAAAATCTCTTTAGAGATTGTATCCGCGACCACCTTAAGTTAATCCTCCATTATTCATTGATTAATATATCTCGTTCATATTTGGTTTGCACCACCAATTCTCCGCATTACGTTCATTTTATCTCCTGTGCAGAGCTCCTCCGAAGTAGCAAATTCAAGCCAAATGGGGAAGAAATCTAAGAAAACTGGAACAGCTTCAGCTTCCGCAGTAACAGGACAACACATTGCCGATATGGGACCAAGCAAAAAGGGATTGATATCGGACACCACATGTCTAGGACTCGGTAAAACTACTTGGCTGAGAATCTATAATCTGATTGAGGCCGAAGAGCCTTAGGTAACAACAGTGCAAGCCATAGCAGACCCGACCCGAAAGTCTGATGCTACTCTAAAGGATTTGGCCGACTCTTACCTTCATCGGATAGCAGCCCGAGAGCAAATTATTCCATATACAGATGTGGTAAGATGGGCAATTGAAGAAATCCAAATTACAAACAGAACATTTTGCACCATCGACGGGAGAGTGTTCGGCTCGTTTCATCCCGATGATTTGAGGCAAATGTACCATTTTCCTACACCAGAGAAGAAGTACAACAAAGCATTTCTGTAGAAGTTCAGAAATGAAAATGACATTGAATCAGAGCCTATACGGGATTGGAGACAAAACCCAGCAAAACACAAGCATGAGTCTTCGGGTAAGTACTCTGTCGATTCCTTGTGTTCTCCTTATTGTTATGCCGGAGTAATGATGTGTAGGATTTGGGGGTTACATGATTCCTCAAACTTCACTATAGAGATGGTACCTTTAATGGAAGCAGCATGCAATAGTGAAATAATGGATTGGGGGAATATACTGTCTGATAAGTTAGCAACAGTTGTTCTTGAATTCATAAACAAATCTCGCGTTACCGAAAGGTTCATTCCTCCATTTTACAATAGTGCCTACATCTTGGATACCCTCTGTTTTAATTCCGAATTTCCTGTGCTGGGGTGGAGATGGACTCCATAGGACCCCATGCCCATTCATATATACCACCAGAAGTTGTGGAAAGCCCACTATAAACACCACCTATATCAAGTTTGCAATGGATTTATGTTACCCATTCACTATGCCATTTTTGACAAACCTGCTCCTAAGATTTCCTCACAAGCAGAGATTGACTTGACAGCCATAGGGAGATGGTTCGGAGAAGAAAAATTCACCTATGTAAGAGTTTTCGGTAGCCATGCCAAGCCTCATGTCCTCCCCTTATATACACCCGACAAACTGTTGGCCCGAGAGATAGCATATCAGCTTACATCCGAAGGAGTTACACAGACTCTAAGGAATAAAAAGAAGTAGGTTTGGCCTCCTTTTCCTCTAAGGTGTGGCGTTTACGCTCTGCATGACTATAAACATGCAGAGAAAGAAGCAGAAAATATTAATACACTGAATCTCGCCACTCTTCCTAATAGGCGATTTGATTCAAACAAAGTCGCCTATAATGCACTTGAACAGGCAAAACTCACTAAATTTGAACATAAAGATGATGATTTTGATGACCTGTTCTCCTCGGCCGAGTCGTTATTTCAGGTTCAAGCGCTAGCCAGAATGAGATATCACGACGACGAGTTAGTCGAATTTAACAGATTTAGAGAGCAGAGGCTGTAAACTCTGCCTCTAGATCTGTTAGCAACGGCCCCGATGACACAGTCAAGCGAGCCTGAACAGCGACTTAGCAATGAACCTCCTGCTACATCAGAAATTTCTGGAGAAATCCAAACAAGAGAGTAGGAGGAACTCCAGAGGAAAGAGCAGGAAGAAGTGCAGAGGAAAGAGCAGGAGCAAAGCAGCACAGACGTGAATGTCGATGCCCAGATTGACCCGAAGTTGCTCCAGGAATGGTAGCAATTCGATTCAATCATAAGCAATCTTGAAAGCTCAAAGGAAGCCGATACATCCAAAGCAGCTGATACACAGGATACAACATCAAAAGAGGTTCCAAGTGGAACCAGCGGCCTACCCCCTTCTACAGACATAGAAATAATTCCCAAATATCCTTCGGATCAGATCATTTTGCAAGTGGAGGATATACCTCCATTGGATGTCTTTTATAGCCCAAAGCACAGGGCTGTAGTAAAGCGACAGCGGAAAAGAATAAGGATTGATAAACCTCCCCTATTCCCTGAAAAAACAGTGATAGCCAATGTGGTTTGGAAAGAGGAGTTTGATCCTTCTGATGACCTAACAAAATTGTCCCAATATGATAAAGCCTATTCGGCGGCCACCATGGACAAGGCATCAGAAGTGAGTAATCTGTTAAGAGAAAAGGACCAAGCAATCGCTTCACTACAAGCACAGTTATCAGAGGCACAACAGAAAGCAGAACAACTCGAACAACAATTGTCCACGCAGCAACAAATAAATAATCAATTGAATAAACAGTTGCAGGAAGAGAAACAAAGGATTGATTCAAGTGCAATTCAAAAGCAGAAAGAGCTGTCGGAAGCATTGGCAAAATTGAAAGCAGTGAATGAACAGATGGTGAAGATGAAAGATGAGAAAATTGCTCAATTATCAGGCCAAATAGAGAAGTCCAAGAATCTTCCGCAGCCTGCCGAGTTCAGAGTAGAAGCACTACATATTAACAAGGCATTGGTAACACAAATAAGACTATTATGTCAGAAAATTGCTCAAGCGGAACCCCTATGTGACATAACAGCGTCAATAATCGATAAATCAGTCGACGCTAGAACAGACTTGGAGCAGGCCGATGAGACCTTGACAAATTTTCTTGATTGGCAGGACACTGATGAGGGACAGGCAGCTAATTTTCCAAAAATCTTAGAATCGCATAAAGAGATCCTATTTATGGATTGGCAGTCCCAGTTAATGAAGGCAGAGAGAGCAGTTTCTAGATGCAAATTAACCACAAGTAATTTGGTTGAATTAATTAATGATACTCTCTATTTATCTAATATGATCTCTCAATGTACACTAGGTAAATTACTATCGGCTAAAACATTGGAGCAGTCATGTTATCAAGAGCTGGAAAAGAATGGGAGGTTGATCGCAGGTATTAACAGTTTAACTTGGG
This sequence comes from Pinus tabuliformis, assembly GCA_031772625.1. NCBI lineage: Eukaryota > Viridiplantae > Streptophyta > Pinopsida > Pinales > Pinaceae > Pinus > Pinus tabuliformis. Next base: position 1,181,153,013 of record CM062804.1, read on the forward strand.
ACACCTATTGGTTGTTCCTAGTAAAACCATACAGCCAGAGAGCCGCCCTCAAGTGCCTAACAGATGCAATCGGGTGTATCATTCCCGATATACAAGATGCCACCTATGCTGCTCAACTCAATTCTCATCTCAGCCGCCCTCAAGAAGTGGAACCAATGCTAGCAATATGCCAACTCAGGTCGAAAGGCAAACAGCCAGAGTGATGAATCATGCTGCCGACTGCCAGATTGCTATGAGGAAGATACTCCAGATCAAGTTGTACCAATTAAGTAGCATTTTAATTTTATAGTTAGTTAGTTTTAATCAAGTATTTATAGACCCTTTCAATGCATTGGAAAGGGTCGTAAGTTTTTGTATATGACTTAAACCTGAAGTTGCACTACTGTACTTCAGGCATATTTTTTATAAAGATTGGGCCAATTATTCCAATTTTGATAACAAAGCTTTTATGTGGATGTGCACTACTGCCTTTATTTAAAAGTATTTCTGAGTTGGAAGAAGGAATTCAAATAGCAATTGATGTTGGGAATGATTTCCAGCTCATATGGTACTACTATCTATGTCTGAGTTCATTCTTTTTATGTGAATTGTTGTTTGATCGCTCTTGCTATTATCGGATATATGCATGTGTTTTTTAACAACATTCTTTATACTTTCCACTACTGGATGTTTACAGCATGCCTTTCTTTTAATCATACATGTATCGGTAATATAAAAGGATAAGTGTAGCAATGTTTTGTTAATCACTTTGTTCAACTATTTGAACAAAGCAATCATTAAGTGAATGAATGTCTATGTTTATTGAGTAGAGTCATCTATATGCCTATCGATGAACAGAGATCATCAAGCGTTGCACTTAAAAGAATAGAAGCCTCCCGGGATAGAATAGTCATTTGTATTTTCGTTGTTAGATTAAGTCATCCACTAATTATCATTTATTAGAAAACCAATCACTCATCCATCCCCTTTTTATTCATTATTGGGAAACTAGTCCCATTATATCCTGTCGGAGCCACCATCCCAAACGGAAAAGGAGTTGTATTAAGGTCCGGACCGGTTGGTTATCCCCGGTGTTGATGCAACGATTTTCGGGCATCAACACAAGGTGATTGAATTGCCAAATCCCTTTGGCCTAGAGAAATACTTAGTCTATACTACTTGTTCCAGAATTCTTCACACCTGTTCAAAGGTTTGAAGTTGAGCTAGTTCACTCTGGATTGATCTCCGGCCCATACTTGTTGTTTCTCAAGAAAATATTCAGAAGCTGCATACAGAGTTTTAGCCAACAACTTGTAGATAAATATAAATATGCAACTATGATCTCAATATAACATATGCAAATAGAATTACTATAATGATTAGTCATCCTTGTTAATTGTGCTGATATCATGTCATGCATGTGATTTTTCACTCCCCCCCAATGACAAGAAAGGTCGATCATGGCCGTTGGTGATATGGCAAATCGGCGGTATATTAATGCATTTAGTTACCATAATGGGGAATCGTCAAATCAGGCAAGTTCACTCGACGTAGTGATGAGGCATATTTAATGTCGAGATAGGGTGATGAATGAATATCTTTGTGGCATTCAAAGCGTAAAAATAAATATAGATCATGGGCAAAAGCAATGTGTGCCATAATATTACCCTTTGAAGAGAGAATAAATAGATTTAGCAAGGTCCCTTTATAAAAAGAAATATGCATTCCCGATATCTAAAGATAAGATTTGTTCACATAGGCTTTGAATTACCACCTTAGTTATTATAATATATTTCCAAATTAGTTTTGGTGATTCCTCCTTTATTTACTAAATAGGGAAGTCAAAATCACAAAGTATTGATATGGCGATTCCAATTATACTTCAATACCACAGGAAGAGCCTTTGCTTCCAGTAGGCGTCCATAGCCTCGACAGGGTTGCCTTTTAACCCCTTGATATGCTAGTATCCCATTCACTAAAAATTCATGATTTTTTTTGTAAATTTTCTCCAAAGACCATTGTTCTGGCGTGGTGACCAGTTGGTAACAATACCATTCACCAGATCTTAACAAAGTGAACAAGCTGGCTCGTGATGAGACCTCTTATCCTTTGACTAAAATGTCAAAGGCCATTACCTTGGCTTGGTGACCATAACGATAATGTCACCGTGCAAGTCTTATGATCATGGTAGGTCAACTCGTGATGAGACCTCTTATTCTTTTGAGAAAAAAAATATATTCTTAATTAATTAATTTATTTTTTTTATTTTTTTTTTCTCTTGTATGAAAAATTGGTGAACAGGTGGCTCATTAGTGCCTTAATAGTTAGGGATGTCCTAAGAAGAATTGTGACAAGTTTTCCATTTTAAGTTGTCATTTTCTTTCCCACAAATTTATGTTTGAAGGAAATCACAAGACTATATGGAGAAGAGAAAAAACTACTTTGGTGGTAATTGAGATAATATATCATGAACAATTTATGTTGCTTTTTCTTTTCTTTTTTTTGGTAGGTAAGCACCCACAGGGGATTTGAACCAGTGACCTATCACAAGGAGTGTCTTAATAGTGCACCCATTCACCATGAATCCAAAGCCTCGTGGGCAACAATTTATGTTACTTACAATATCAGGATTACTAGAATTTTTATTTTGATAGGGTTTTCCAAATCAAATAAGACATTCTTCATAAGGTAATGTTTGGAGTAATATAATATTTATGACCATGAAAATAAAAAAACGTTTTGAAACCATAAAGAAAATTGCATAGTTATAAGGGAACAATAGTTGCAGATAAAGGAACAACAACCATGTCCTAAAGGAATGGAAGCCACTATGAAAGATAATATTGGTTGTGACAAAGGGAAACAACAACTGTGATAAAAAAGGAGCAACAGCCGCTATAAAAGGAAACAACATTGTTAGAATGACAAGTCGTGCGGCAATGGAACATCAACCGTGACTAAAGGAACGATAGTTGTGATTAAGTAAACATCGAACGTGCTTAAGGGAATGAAAATTGTGATCAAGGGAACAACAACTGTAATGAAGAGGAATTGGTAACATGACAACAAGATGTGCTACAAGGGAACAACAACCATGACCAAAGGAATGACAACTGTGATAAAAGAAACAACAGATGTATCCTAATGTAACAACAAGTTGTGTGAAAGAGAACGACAATCGTAACCAAAGGAACAACGACTGTGACAAAATCAACAAGATGTACTAGAATCGACAATCCATTTTCCCTTAGTTTATTATCATCAAAAGTAAAAGAATAAACTAAGCAGATTTGACACAAAAATATATACATTATGTATAATACACAAATATTTTTTTTGAAATTTCAAGGAGAGGTATCTTTCGGGTTACCCCCCCAGTCATACAATCTGAAAATTAGAATCATTACTTATCTCATGGTAAAACAACTCCCTTGTGAGTGACTAACGATAAAGATGTAACTAATTTCCATTTGCAAGAAAAGAGGTACCTGACCCATCAATGGTGGTCATGGTCACTATACTATTATCATGAACTTCGACAATTTTGTAAGGTCCAAGCCATCTTGTTTAAAGTTTTCCTGGAAAATATTGAAATCTGGAATCATACAACAATGCCCAATCACCTTTTTGAAACATCTTCTTTTAATGAGACGATCATGCCACTTGGCCCTTTGATGTTGAATAACACTTGTGCGTTTCAAATCCAATAGGCATGCCTCGTCCGATTCATTAAGCTACTGCAAGCTTGTGTTGATCTAGATTGTCATTGATGTCAATATGGTAGTATTCTGGATAGTAAATAATGATGTGAAGCCAAGCAAAGAAGATCCATGAAGCAACAGGAGTAGGAAGAGTTCATCGGAAGCCATCAAAGAAGAGCTATCATAGCAGTGTATCGAAATTCATAGGAATAAAGAGAAACCACAGGAGAAACGAGCCAAGACAATGCAGATCTATCGCATGTGCCAAGAGTAAGAGCCATATCGGAGGATGTAATAACCATGGGAACACTTTCAACAATATATCATCATAAATATTATCAGTAGTACTATTATATTAAGTTATGTAAACACTGCTCAAACCACCGATTGCAATATGAGTTACGGAATCGATGCTCCCATTATAACACGCCCTAAAGAATATCACATTTGCATTAGAAGTTATGTATCACAAAGGAATGCCACTTAAATCCTCCAATTGCAATAATATTACGGACCCGCCAGACCATTACAATTCAACTTAATGAAATATCTCATCCGCAGTAATCTCAAGTTTCAAAGGGATGTCAAAATGTTGATTGCGATATAATACGCAGACCCGATAGCTCCATAAAATATACCTTTATGTAATATCAAGTCCAGGTATTAGGAAAGCCACACAAATCATAAGGGTTGTCATCGTCGGACCACTGATTGCGATAAGACTTGTGAACCCCGATTGCGATAAGTCTTGTGAACCTGACTGTCAATTGCAATATTAGCTATGAACCTGAAAAATCTATTGATGATGGTTTAATATTATATCGCATCCATTTCATCAGTAGTATGCATATTGGCCATGTTACATCAGTGATGTTAAGAGTTGCAATTGCGGGACCTCTGAAAGTTGCAATTTCGATTGAGGTAGTGACGTGGCATGTGGGACCTCCCTATGGGTATAGCCTCCCTTATATGGTTTCCGTGAATAATCAAGTCTATGGATGAAAGAATCTTCAATATCTTTTAATATACAAGTCAGGCTCCTTCCAATAAATGTGTATTTCCAGTCATTGGTGAAACCCATATAAATATAAGTTAAGACGTATCATTTCTAGCCATTGATTGTGTGCATCGATCATAGAACAGAACAACAGTTCACAACTCGTGAACATGAAGGAGAAATAGAAAGAAAGATGAAGGTCGAGTGAGCGCAGAGGAAGCCAAAGGTCCAGTGGGAGATGAAGGTAAAAGCGTTATGTTGATTGGGTTAATCATTGAAAGTTTGCACTTATAATGAATCCGTAGAAGCATAGCCTGCGATATGTTAAAGAGACTGCATAAGAAAGGGTTGTTTTATAATTGTATGTGCAACCTGAAGCTGTGATAGACACTCTTCTGAAGCAATTATCCTGAAGCATACTCCTGAAGCAGTTATCGCGAAAGTTAGAACAAAGGGTTGAAACAGAGAGTTGTGTGTGTGCAAATCATTGAAGATACATTGACGATCGTGTAAAGGCTATTGAAGACCATGGTGTGATAGTCATCATGATTTGACTTGGAGATTATGTTTGGGAAATATGAGAGCTGTGAAGACTCCTTCATATGAAGATAGATTGTCATTGATGTAGCAATGAAGTTGTAGATTGACAAAATTAAGTGAAGAAGATTTTGGGAGCAGAGAATTACTATCAAACATATATAGACAAAATATAGTAGTGGGTTGGAGCCTAGAGGGTTGGTGCCCTGAAGGTTGGAGCCTCGAACAAATAAGGTTAGTGCCTTGATAAGATAGGGTTGGAGCCCTTGGGGTTGGTGCCTCAGAATTAGTGTCCTTGGAGTTGGTGCTCCTAAATCCAAGGTTGGTGCCTTTACAAGATAGGGTTGGTTCCCTAGATGTTGGAGCCTCACAAAAGACCAAGTTGGTTCTTGGCAATGGGTTGGAGCCCTATATATATTGTACCTGATTTATTGTAGAGATTATATTAATAAAAATATTTATTCCTATTGTTCATTTTCTGTTCTAAATATAATTTATTTAACTGGTAAAAGTAACAATTGAAAAGAAATATTGATTCACCCCCCCCAGTATTTCCAACAATTGGTATTAGAGCCAATACCTTCACACAAATCCTAACATCTTGAAGGTTGATCAATTAGAACACAAATGGAAAATCCAGGGAAGAAAGTCTCTGATTCTCCTAAATGTGTGTCTCCCTCAACCCTCAAAGTTGAAAATAATCAATTTGTAAAGGCTCCATGGTTCAATGGAAACTTTGATATATGGGAAGCAAGAATGAGGAATTTCTTAAAGACTCAAGACATTGAAATCTAGAAATCAGTGATTATTGATAGCATGATGGATGGAGAATCCAAGGAGTATAATGCAAAAGCAATTAAGGCAATCTTGAATGGTCTACCAGATTCTATAAAGAACAATTTAGGAAAATGTTCATCAACAAAGGATATATGGGACAAAATTCATGACCTTCACTCAAAAGGAGCATTGACCATGACCACTAGTCAAGAAGATGATGGAAACCAAGAAGGAAATCCAGAACCCATCATAGAAGCTGAAAATGAGAATGATGACATCAAGGCTAAAGAAGACCTAGAATATGAAGAGTGTGAAAAAGATTGTGAAGGAAATCTCCTCACTAAAATTATGGCTGCCATGGAAAGATTATCAATTTAACAAAGGAAAACGAGGAACTTAAGAAGAAAGCACTAGCTAGTGACCAACACCAAACAAGGAAGAAAGTTGACCTTGCCAAGCTTCAAGTACAAGGTAAACCATTCAAGTCAACAATGAAGGAAATCCTATTCCAAGAAGAAATGCAGATGATGTCAAGGATGCAAGAAGCAATGGTTATAATCAAAGGATGTCAAGGCAGAATGAATTTAAGAATACATCAAGGAAACCTTATTCTCCTGGGTACCAAAGTATATTTCTTGGTTATTATTATTCTTGTGCAAACTTTGGACACATGGCAAGAGATTGTAGGGCATACCACAAAGATAGACATTATGGTCCTTGACAATCTCCGAGAAGCAATTTTGCAGGAAGAAATCATGAATTCTTATTCATGAACAACATAAAATGCTTCAAGTGTCATAACATTGGTCATATGGCATGTGGTTGTAACTTAACTTGGGATCCTACATAAGCTAGAACCATGCCAGAGAAGAGAATTACACAAGTATGGAGAAGAAAGCAAATACAATCCGAAAATCACTTGAACTCTCCAGCCAAAAACACATGTTGTTGACTTGATGAAGATATCATTGATATTCTGAGTGTTTGATGATGGGATTCTCCAAAAAATAGACCATGCATACAGTTAGGGGGAGCTTTTGATTCTTGATCATTATTGCAGAAGCTATCCATGAAAGGGTCCTTATGAAATCCTTGATGAGCTATATTAACAATCATTATTTGATAGATCATTTCTCAGGAACACTCCTTTGAAAGAACATGATCTCATATCGATTCTTTAGACAATTGTTGAAGATGTTTTCCACTTGATCAATAAGCAGAAATTGCAGCAACGGAGAAGGCCATTTAATGCTAGAGAAATAAGTGAATAACTATGTTGCTGTTATTACAGAGGTTGAATATTTCGACTCAGGGATTTGATGTGAGAACGGTAAATTATGGACACAATTAGAGGCAACCTTCAAACAAACAGATACATTTGGGAATGAAGCTTGAAGCAAGAGCAATTGGCAGCATCTAACATAATTGAAGCATTGCAAAAAGTTGTCAACCAGTAGAAAGAATTTAAAAGACAGTCACATATTGGATATAAATAAAAAAAAAGAGGGGAGAATGTTGTGTTGTCGAATATAGCTCAACAACTTAAGGAGAAGCACAAAGATATAAAGGAATCCTGGTTTGAAGAAAGATAGCGATAATGAAAATTTCAGTGGCATTTTCTCTTGATTCAGACTATGAAAACCTCTTAATTTTGACTGTGGAGACAACAGAATACGGTGTAGAAGCATAACAACTTGGACTTGGACATTTGGTGTATGACTATTTGGAGTCTGTTTTGAAGCATTGAAGTGGAGCATATTTAAGTATTGTTGAAGCCATGATGAAGAAGTTCTGAGACATGAAGAGGGGATAATGTGCTAGCTAATGATGAGGTACTAGCAATCCTTCTATCTTGAGTAAAAAGAAGAGCACCACGACAGGGGGAGTAACATACCCATAAAAATCTATTGTTCATAAAGAATAGAAGCAGTTTGACAGGGGGAGTGGTTCGATAGGGGGAGTCCTTGTGCACTCCTTTGCTATTGATGTCAAAGGGGGAGAGAAGAAGAATATTGCCACCAATGAAAAAGGGGGAGATTGTTAATCTAGATTGTCATTGATGTCAATATGGAAATATTCTGGATAGTAAATAATGATGTGAAGCCAAGCAGAGAAGATTCGTGAAGCAACAGGAGTAAGAAGAGTTCATCGGAAGCCATCAAAGAAGAGCTGATTGGAAGAAGAGCTATCAGAGCAGTGTATCGGAAGTCATAGGAATAAAGAGAAACCAGAGGAGTGATGAGACAATACCATGCAGATCTATCGCATATGCCAAAATTAAGAGCCATATCGGAGAAAGTAATAAACCATGGGAACCCTTTCGACAATATATCGACATAAATCTTATCGGCTGTTCTATTATATTAAGTTAAGTGAACACTGCTCAAACCCCCAATTGCGATATGAGTTATGGACCCGATGGTCCTGTTACAACACGCCCTAAAGAATATCACGCCCACATTGAAGTTATGTATCAAAAGGAATTCCACTTAAATCCTCCAATTGCGAAAATATTACGGACCCGCGGGACCATTACAATTCAACTTAATGATATATCGCATCCGCAGTAATCACAAGTTTCAAAGGGATGTCAAAATGTCAATTGCGATATAATACGTGGACCTGATAGCTCCATAGAATATACCTTTATGTAATATCTCGTCTAGGTATCAGGGAAGTTACACAAATCATAAGGGTTGTCACTGCTGGACTGCCAATTGTGATAAGACTTGTGAACCTGACCGCTGATTGCGATAAGTCTTGTGAACCTGAACGCCGATTGTGATATTAGTTGTGGACTCGATGGATCTATTGACGATGGTTTAATATTATATCACGTCTGTTTCATTGGCAGTATGAATATCGACCATGTTACATCGGTGATGTTAAGAGTTGCGATTGCAAGACCTCCAAAAGTTGCGATTGCGATTGAGGTAGTGATATGGCATGTGGGACCTCCCTATGGGTATAGCCTCTCTTATATGGTTTCCATGAATAATCAAGTCTATGGATGAAAGAGTCTTCAATATGTTTTAATATACAAGTCGCCCTCCTTCCAATAAACTTCTTTTTCCAGTCATTGGTGAAACCCATATAAATATAAGTTAAGACATATAATTTCTAACCATTGATTGTGTGCATCGATCATAGAAAAGAACGACAGTTCACAACTCGTGAACATGAAGGAAAAATACAAAGAAATCTGAAGATCAAGTGAGCACAGAGGAAGCTGAAGGTTCAGCGGGAGACGAAGGTAAAAGCATTTTGTTCACTGGATTAATCATTGAAAGTTCACTCTTATAATGAATCCATAGAAGCACAACCCGCGATCTGTTAAAGAGAATGCATAAGTCATGGTTGTTTTATAATTGTATGCACAACCTGAAGCCGTGATAGTCACTCTTCTGAAGAAATTACTCCTGATGCATACTCCTGAAGAAGTTATTGTGACAGTTAGAACATAGGGTTGAAACAGAGAGTTGTGTGTGTGCAAATCATTAAAGATACATTAACGATTGTGTAAAGACTATTGAAGACCATGGTGTGATAGTCATCATGATGTGACTTGGAGATTCTGTTTGGGAAATATGAAGAGTTGTGAAGACTCCTTCATATGAAGATAGATTGTCACTAATGTAGCAGTGAAGTTGTAGATTGACAGAATTCATTGAAGAAAATTCTAGGAGCAGAGAATTACTATCAAACATATCTAAACAAAATATAGTAGTGAGTTGGAGCCCAAAGGGTTGGTGCCCTGAAGGTTGGAGCCTCAAACAAACAAGGTTGGTGCCTTGATAAGATAAGGTCAGAGCCCTTGGGGTTGGTGCCTCAGAATTCAAAGGATTAGTGTCCTTGGATTTGGTGCTCCTAAATCCAAGGTTGGTGCCTTGACAAGACATGGTTGGTGCCCTAGAAGTTGGAGCCTCAAAAAAGACCAAGTTGGTGCTTGGCAATAGGTTGGAACCCTATATATATTGTGCCTGATTTATTGTAAAGATTATATTGATAAAAAAATTTATTCCTATTGTTCATTTCTTGCTCTAAATATAATTGATTTAACTGGTAAAAATAGCAATTGAAAATAAATATTCATTCACCCCCACTCTCAGTATTTCCAATGACTTTCTTCTGCGCTTCTGTGAAGTCCAGTCCTACTTCTTTTGCAGTTTTAAGAGTCTTTATTTCCAACTCAATCGGAAAGATAGGTTCCTTGCTAAAAACAAGATGATATGGTGAGTGGCTAGTAATGTTAGCCATGTCATCCGATAAGCCCATAAGGCTTCTAGAAGTTTAGTTTCCCAATTCCGACAATTCAAATAAGAAGTTAATTATTTCTTCTTCCGTGGCTTTTGGAAGGGGTACTTCTTCCACCCACATAGTCACGTAGCCTATGCAAACTAAGATGTACGCTTTTTGGTTTGACGGTGGATTAAAAGGACCCACGGAGTCTAATTACCATCTCTCAAAGGGCTCTATTACCAGTTGCAGCTGCAGAGGCATTTCGTTAGCTTGGTCAAGACAACTCATTTTTTGCGAGTTGTCACAACCCTGGACATACTTTTTGGTGTCTTTAAATATCGTGGGCCACTAATAACCCATCTGGAGTACTTTGTGTCCAATTCTATGATCAAAAAAATGCCCACTGCAGGGTTCATCATGGTAGGCTTTCAAAATATCATAAATTTCATCCTCCCTGATGCATCTGTGAATTTGAAATCGGAGCCTGTGTGGAAGAGATATGAATCTATCCAGCAAAATTGAGTGTTGTGCTAAACAATTAATTTCCTTTCCCATGGTGAAATATGTGCTGGTAGTTTTCCTGCTGCTAGGTAATTCACCACATCAGCATACCAAGGTGTCTTTACTGTCACGACAAACAGATGTTCGTCCAGGAATTGATCATCCATTGGTGATGGGTCAATTATCTTAGGTACTTGGGACAATAAATATGTGACAATATTTTATTTTCTTGGGCTATCTTTGATGGTAATATCGAACTTCTGTAATAACAACAACCATTGAGTCACCTGATCATTAGTAATAGTTTGTTAGCTAAATATCTAATAGCAGAATGATCAGTGTACATAAAAACTAGACATCATGTTATATAACGACGAAATTTATTAATAGTATATACAATAGCTAAAACTTCCTTCTCTGTCACTATATAATTTAATTCAGCTGGTGTAAGATTTTTGTTGATATAGTAAATGGCATATGGTTTCTTGTCTTCTTCCTATCCAAAATTGAATGAAAAAAGTTGGAAAATTAACAAATTTTTATGCACTTTATATCCAAAGATGATGACATTTGAAGTTATTTTTCCAAAAAAATGATTCATAAAATTCTAAGTAAAAGTAACAAAACAAAATGTCCGCTGGGGGTAGCACAATTGACAATGGTTGGAAAATGAAGTCTCACCGAATCGAAAGTCTTGGGTTCAAATCTTGTGAAATCCCCCAGGACAAAGCCTGACACCTACGGGGCACTGGACAGATCGTAGGTCCCCCAGAGGTTTACTAGTTGGCTTGACAGGTTTATTGGCAGGTCCGCTAGGTCATTTGGGCTAACAAAACAAAATTAAAACATACAATTAAGAAAAAATCCTTTAAAATAAAAAATAAAAAATACAATTAAAAAGAAAAACATTAAAACAATTTTTAAGAAAAAAAACATTCAAAAAATAATTTGAAAAAGAAAACATTAAAATAAAAATAAAAATAATTTAAAAAAAAACATTAAATAATAATTAAAATAAAACTAATTTTTTTTTTTGAAGTCCCACTAGCATAACTAGTTGAGGATGGGTCTCATTCGCAAGGCGACCGAGATCAAACCTCATGGGGGTTGTTGTGCCATGTGCTAGGGGGAGGAGACATGTTAAAAAATATAGTCAGCAAAGGGTTGATGTGGCCTAGGCTGGGTGCGATCCACGGGTGATTTTGATGGCTTATATGCCCTTGGGTCGTGACTCCTTAAGCCACTGGTGAAGCCTGGAGGATCACAGACAACTTGACAAAAAAAACTAAAAAAAATATTTAAATAAAATTAAAATGTTTAAAACAAATATATGGACCTCACACAAGACACCTAGGGCCTGGTCGATTCCTAGAATCGGTCAGGATTTCCAAGGGGGTCTGAGTGGCCACTGGCTAGGGCGGGCGGGGTTGCACGCCCTAAGGCCCCTTTGACGGGGTCTATGTATTTTTTTTTTTATTTTTTAATGTTTTTATTTATATTTATATTTTTTAATGTTATATATATATATATATATATATATATATAGAGAGAGAGAGAGAGAGAGAGAGAGAGAGAGAGAGAGATTACGTGCACGCGCCCTTGCTGCTGCTCTGCGTGACCTAGCTGGTTCTTATCCTATATGTAGCCGCCTCTCAGCGACCTTCTGCTACTAAGATCTCAGAGCAAATGGATCCTCCGGATGAGGGTGAACCACCTCCAGATCGAAACCAAGGAAATGAAGATGTAGCCAATGTGTTTGCCTCTCTTATAGCTGCAACAAGACCTCCAAGAATTAGGCCAACAGTAAACAAGTTTGTCAAAAAGCTTGATGACATCCCAGAAATCTATCTTCCCCTTGCCTTCCCGCGCAGAGTAGTGCTATCTCTTGCTGAACGCAACCTAGTTTTACAGTTCACTGGGCTATGATCGTCACCCAAATCAGTTCAAAAATGGGTCGAAAGAAACTAGAGCTCAACTATCAATGGGAAAATCTCAATAAGGTTCTGCGAAAGAGGATACTACCCCTTTCATTTTGAAAAAAGAGAAGACAAGATCTAATATTTAGGAATGGTCCATATTTCATGGATACCAGAGGATTATACATAAATCAATGGACTCCAAACTTCGATCCTGAAATGGATGTATCTAGTGCAGTGCCAGTGTGGGTCAGGTTACCTCATCTACCTCTACACTACTGGGGAGATGAGTCAGTAAAGGCCATAGGGAATGCAGTAGGGAAATATATAGACATATGTGAACTAAAGGACAGCATGCATGCATGTGCCAAAATATGCGTGGAAGTGGATCTAGGAAAAGGGATCCCGGAAGCGATAAAGATCAAGGTGGATCAATGAAAGCACATACAATAGTTGGATTACGAAAAAATTCCATTCAAATGCAAGGTATGTCATGAATATGGTCATTTTGAAAATAGATGCTCTAAAAAATAAATGAAAGTGCCGAGGAACCAGAAAATAAATGGAACAAGTTAAAAGGAAGAAATCTACCAACAAGCAACCACCTCCCCCCTTCATCATAGCCCTAGGTCTCAAATGAAAATTCTCCTCCATCTCCTTTCACTGTCATCCCTCCACCCCTCACAAATTCAAACCCCTTTGGGCCCTTGCAAGACTCTTTCGACCCACCTTCAGCCCGATCCCCCCCACATTCCCACAACCCCCCCCATCTTGTCCTCCCTCCCTTTAAACCCTCACTCTCCACTTCCACATCCCTCTGTTGACCGTATTTTATCCAGAAACCAATCCAAAGAGACTCTTAAAATCAATGAACATGTTATCACTCAGATTTTCCTTAGAAGTTATTGAAAGAAGGAAAGGGGTCCGAGGTAACCACAAACCAATCTTTTAAGTACAGAATCTAGCCAATCTGTACTCAGAGAGGGCTCTCTCTTTATGATTTAGCTTTATTTGAAAAGATTTTAGGCTAGTTATAAATGTTCAAGGTTGTTTTGTTTGAGATTGGTGGAATTTTGAAACAAATGGGCAAACTAGGCTTCAGGCCATTGGGCTATGGAGTCAAACAGGGATTGTTCACTGGAATAAGTCAAATTGCTGAGGTAGGATTTCAACAGGTGAGATAACAGAATAAAAACAAACTATGGGGCTTAAATGGATGATATTTCTTCTCAAGCTAGAGGGAAATTAAGAATCCTCAAGTTAGGATTAGAAAGAGGAATGGAAAATAGGTCAACCAGCATAAGGCAATTAAGAATCCTATACCAGGGACTTATTAGAGAAAACTACAGGGATAGAGGTACAATTAAGAATTCCTTTATCAAAATAGTTTAGAAGAAAACATATAAATGGTAGAATGTTGATAGCAGAGAGTGAGAAAGCTAATTCCGAGATACTTTGACTATATACCATTTAGATTTCAGATGCATGAAACATTGAAACATATAGAAAACACATAAAATCACAAGGATAGAATACTTATTTGCAATTATACTGCACGAGAATCTGATGAAATATCCTCAACTTTCATTCCTTTTCCAGAAAAAAATCCAGATTTGATTACAACAGCTTTCTTAACTTTACAACATGGATTTACAGAGATGTTATAGAATCCGCCCAAAATACTTCAAATGAAGAAGCATTTATACAAATTCTAAACTGAAATATCTTGAAAAAAATATCAAGATTGGTTTACAAATATCTCAAATTGTTTTACAATAATAGAACTTGAATAAAGGACATTCAAAACTAATGAATCTATTTGGAACTACTTTTATGGATTTATGGTGACAAAGAAGAGAAAATTGAATTTGATAGCAACTCTTAGTTGATGATGAGGCATTCTAGTCATTAACTGCATCCTTCCTTTGTGCATTCTGCCCCAGAAATTCTGCAAACTTAGGGTCCAATGATACGCTTGTATATCTCAATCCGAGATATATATGTAAAAAGTGAAAGAGGTTATTGTAGATAAGAATGTTTTTGAGATAAACCTCCCGTCGTTTCCCAAAATTCAGCTCCAAATGTTCACAATATTCTCTGCAAAAAAATGTCAAAAACAGGACTTTGCACAAACTAAAAAATAGGTTGTGAAGACATGTATTTATCCCCCTTTTAGAGATACTTGTTTAAAAAGTGAGAGAGGTTTTTGTAGATTAGCCTTTTAGGAAAAAAAACCTCATCCAGGTTTTCAAAATAAATATTGGATTGGTCACAATAGTTTTTGTAAAACTATGAATTAAACAGGAAATTTCTGAAGAATGTACCACTTCTGCTCTGATTTCATCTTTTAACCTCAAATTTGTTTTAACCGTTTTTTCACCTTTACTTTGGATAAACTTCATGTTGATGGTGAAAGTGTTTTCATCTCTATTTAACCCTTACTGCATCCAAGTTTACTTTTACTGTTTTACTTTTATTGTTTTGTTTTTTCATCTGTCTTCACTTTGACATGAATTTGTATGCTCTGCTTTGTAACTGTCTTCCCTGCTGTTTATCTTCATGCTAGCTGATTTACTTGACTTGGTCTTCAATCTGATACTCTTTAACCCTGATACACTTTGACTGTTATTTGTTGTGTCCTTTTACCTTCACTGTATATTTTAGGTTTTTCACTGTTTATTTCAACAGGAAATCTTTTAATTTCATGTTTCCTCTGCTCGTCTTTTAACTGTATGTTTTATTTTCCATCTCTGTTTGAATAGATTTGATAACAATCTTGGAGTAAACAGGTCTTATGACTAGTATTAAGACTGTTTATCCAAGGCTGTGGTCTTCTGATCACCTGTAAAACAAAACAAACTGTTAAGAAAGCATTGGTTTGCAGGGGAGGTCGAAAAGGTTTCATTTGAGCTTGAGAGGTCTGTGGAGTGAGTCCATAGTGCTTTTTGGGAGGTAAACCATGCTTGAATCAGTTAACAGAGGCTTCAGGTGGCGCAGATGGGTTACATAGGGTTTTACTGCACAATCAGGTGAAAAACGAGCAAAACTAGGGTTTTCGTGTTTAAACGGGTAGATGGTTGATATTGGCGGGTAAGCTTTGAATGAACATTGGACAATTTTTCATATGCCGAGGTGGTAAATGGGAGCGTGTTGTTGGGAAAAGTATCCAATACGAAATGACCCTATCCCACTCTAAGGGTGATAGTACCTCAGCAACAACCGAATGCAAAGCTATTCGAGATTACTTCTTTATGAGATGTAAGAGAGAGGAGAAAGACATCCACTAACCGTTATCTTCCGCTTAATGATTGATCCAATCTTCCCTCTTTGCTGCTCGCTCCCAACTCCTTGCTCTTTCACTGGCCCAGCTACACAAAGATCCTGCAAAAGCACAAGAAAAGGAAACTACAAGAAGCATACATCCATAATTGATTCAAGGATTAGAATAAATCAAATATACAAGCATCAATACGCCACAGAGACACATGCATATAGAAGAACCTCAAATGCTTTATTAATGGAAGAAGTAAAGTTCCGAGAGTGTTACAACCATAAGAGGCCCAATCCAGCAACACCTCCCAGCAGAAAGAAATCTCCTCTTCACCTCCTTCAAGCAAATCACCCAATAGTTCTATGCACAAACCAACAGCACTTCCTTACATTCACAAGATTCCAGCCTCCCTAGACCTCATGAGAGAGATCTATATATAGGGTTTTGGAGAAAGGATGAGTCAGCTTGAGAGCTGACTAGTGTCCTCTCCCACTTTAGTTATTCTTCAGTTCTTGAGTCCACTTGGAGTTTCTTGCTTCCACTTGGAGATCTAGATCCTCTTACTCATCACAAGGCGAATTCCTTGATCTAGGTGTCATTTTGGAAGCTTCCTGGGCATTTGACACCTTGCAGAATGACTGCGCCACTTGGCCAATCTCGCCCAGCGCAGGTAGCCTTCATTAGATTTGACATTCAGCGCAGGTACAGAGTGGAGCAGTTGACATTCAGCGCAGATGCTCAGTGGAGCAGCTGACATGATCCAGAATTAGCTTGTTTTTGAGTGTTTTCAGGTGGAGAACTGATTTTCAGTGCTGTGGTTTGCTGACCTTGTTCCTCTAGGGGTAGGAACAACATGTTTAGGGACTTTGGATCCCTCAGATTATTGACATTTCATGCTTCATGCTGTAAGGTACAAAAATGTCTATAACAGAGCGGTAATGGTTTTCATCGCATAACTTTTGGGAGACTGGTGGTTTTGGAGGAGGGTCGCGCAATGCCACAGATTGGCTGACACATAGCATAGACGAAAAGTCAAAAACCGCTTACATCACGCATTTAATGTTCGACCAAAAGGCCCGCACAATGTGTGTGATAGCCATCAGATCTGGGAAGGCTGATTGGATGGTAGTCGACATCGGTAAGTGGTGGAGGGTTAATGGTTGGGCCCGATTGTAATTAAAATGTCTTTAGTTATATCGGGGGCGATGTAATTAGCGAGGAGGTTATTAATTAATCCAGGTGATTAATTAATCCCTTTTTTAAAGTGTCGAGGGGTTTTGGATCTTAATTAATTGTGGTTCGATTAATTAATCCAACTTAATTAACTTTACTTATGGTTTATTTTTCAAACCATGGGAGGGGATATTTATTAATTTGGGATTTTTATTAATAATACGAGAAAGGGTAAGTTGTTTCGAGAGTTAAATAAATAATAAGAATTAAGAGTTAATATGACCATGGAAAAATAAAATGCGCTAAGTAAATGTTTCCGAAAATACATTCATCATCCAACATTATGACTTAGGCTAAAATGTGTTTGGGGGGTTTTTGTAAATAACCTTTACATTTCCTAAGTAAAAGAGTGATTTTACCTTAGGAAAAGGATTTGAAGGAATGACTGAATTATGAAGGGGTTGACTTTTGATGAAGGGGTTTTAGCACTTAGGCCTTACAAGTTATTGGGTCGAGGGTCCAGTCCCTCCAAAAGTCAGAGAAATGCTCTGAGCCCCTTTAACTGTCAGGTTGTTGATGCCTTTAGTACTTATGGGAAATTATTAAAATTTAGGGAAAAGATGAGTGAGGAGATTAATTAGTTTGACTTTTGTCTATGATGTAAATGTTTTCATTGTCATCCATATCTTTAATTGCTTTTGATGATGAAAGTATATGACTTGATATCTGGATAATCATTCATCATACATAATTCTGCAACCATTCATTTACTTACCCTACCTACTTATCCTACCATTTTTTCTTCTTTTATTAGGGTGCACTTAAACTGGCAAACCCTTATCAAAAACTTTTCTTTTTTTTACAATGGTATTCTAACTAAGTCTAACCTTATTACATCCAAGGGCTCAAATTAAACTGTTGAGCTCCTTTTATTTACTCTACCATATCTACTTATATGTCAAGATTAAACAGTTTGGTCAGATTTTATTCTCTATCTCTAAGCATAAAATTCAAAACATGGAATAACCAAGATTAAACTATTTGGTTACCATGGATTGTGGCATAAGTAACAAGTTGCAGACAATCATTATTGTACAAAAAGTGAAATAGTAGTGGCATTTTGACTTGCACACTTTCATGGTCTTTTTATTTTTCTTGGGGTTCATTTTTTATTTTTCTAACCTTTTCATTCTTTTTGCCCCTTGATTTTTCTTTTAGGGCATACCCTCTTTACATTTTTTAGAATTTTGATTTTTTACAAATATGGAAAACATTTGCAGAAAGAAAAGGTATGTACATATTTTAGAGCTAAACCAAGTCAATCATGATATATGACACCTATTGGTATAGGAACATAACAGTGGCTCCACTTGGGGATGGCTTTCCCTGGTGGAAAGTCAAGAACTTGTTGTGACCAACAACAACCCCCCCCCCCATTTTCATTTAAGTGTTATCCAAAATACTAAATGTGTGGGGACCCTTAGTTAAAATTTAGGAAAAGCAAGAGTAGGGCTTAGCTTTCTTTTCCTCAAAATAAAGTTACCATCATAAGCTTAGGAAACTCCTTCGAATACTTAAAACCTAAAGTTTATGATGAGGAAGAAATCTTTAAAACGCATCGTATAAATGGTAGTAGGACCCCACCATACAAGTACAATCCCGGCATGTGCGAGATTATGGTATTAAAGCAACTATCGCGTCACAATAAGCAAACCTTATAAGAAAAACTTCAAAATTTACCGATTTGCGATGACGCCGATCGCAAGATCGCATATCGCAGGAAAACAGGTTAAATAAATTTGTCATACATAAACTTCTGCGATCTGCGATATTGCGATATCGCGATATAGCGATGGTTGCGATGTCAAGCTACACCAGCGTTGCGATATTACATTTGTGCGATTTTACGATATTACGATGTTGCGATCTGCGATGTTGCGAAGCAAATCGCAAAATCGCTCCATCGCAGATCGTTCGGGCACAATATTCAAGAAAAGCCACTTGCCATAAGCTGACACATAATTATGCGCTTTAAATGCTAATACAGGAGTTAGTTGCCAGTTATTAATAAAATGTGGACGCGTGATTTTAAAAGAATCACTTCACGTAAGGTGGTGTATTTGGTATGTCTGCGACATTAAGAACTCTCCCATCACCCGTCCGAGTCATTCATTTCCATTTTAATTGTGAATTGTAGGAACGAAGAACGGAGGATGATCCAAGGCAATACGCAGGTTGAAATGGGGAAGAAAAATAAGGCTCAGAGCTCCGAAGTGAAGGAAATGGCACCTTTATATATAGACACAGCCTGTAACAGAGTCGCAAGAATATCAACATGGGAAGGCATGTACAAACTACTCGAAGAAGAGAATCCCAGAGTGATGAAGGTTACTGCTGTCGCGGGCTCACAGGGTTCTTCCGAAGCATCCCTAGAAGATCTAGCATGCTCATTCTTACATCGGATAACAGCGAGGCCCAAAATTCTCCCATATACAGACATGATCAAGTGGATACTTGATAGCGCAGAAATGAAAAATAGACAGTTCAAGATTCATGGTCAAGGGCTCATCGGGTCATTCGCTGCGCAGGATTTAAAGCTTATGTATCATCTGCCTGAACCTCAGGCAACCTATAATACGCAATTCATAGAAAAATTTGTGGAGGAGAACCCGAACCTGTCGGAGACCACCAAAGATTGGTCCAGAAAAGATGAACCGCTCAAGAAAGATAAACACGGTATGTACAGTACTGGTTCCCTTACCTCCCCATATTGTTTTGTTGCTGCCATGCTCTGTAGATTATTTGGAATGCCAGATATCAACAAATTTTCATCTGAATGGTTACCATTACTAGATGCTGCCACAAATGCCACTATTGTAGATTGGGCCAAGATTCTATCTGATAACTTAATCATGGCTATTGTCAGTTACCGGTCCAAAAGATCTACTTCTTAAAGGATTTATCCTCCTTTTTACCTAGTCGCATATGTTATGGATTCAATATGTTATGTGTCTAAATTCACTGTTATGGGTTGGAAGTGGACAACTCAAGACCCTTTACCTATCCATGTCTACCATAAGATATTGTGGGATTCTCAGTTCACTCCATATTTCTACCAGATTTGTCAAGGACTCATGCTGCCCTTGTATAGAATGTTGTATGATAAAGAACCCCCGAGGTGCTCGCCTGAAGCACAGATAGATATCCTCCCCATCGCAAGATGGTTCGAAGAAGAACTGTTTACTTATGTTAGAGTTTTTGGAAGTACTGTACCCCCTCATCTTCTACCTTTGTATATCCTTGATAAGCTCCTAGCTCGAGAAATTACATATCAAACCTGTTCAGAAGGCGGCCTAACTAAAGACCTAAAGGACAAAAAGAAGGCTATATGGCCACAGTGTCCTGTGGCTTGTGGGGCCTTTTCGCTGTTCGATGTAGGTCACACTGTCACTGAAGTACAGAATATGATGGGTCTACAATTATTTAAATTCTCGGGAAGACCATTTGACCCAAATGAGGTTGCCCAGAATTTCACAACTACAGTCAAGATAAAAGTGTTCTTTGGGAAAAAGGATTTATTTGATGATATATTCCAAAATAAAATCTCACTTCAAGAAATTTTGCGGGAAGCCCAATTGCAATTGTCTCCAGAAGACCTTCAAAAATTCATGGTATACAGGGAAAGAAGACTAGCCAGTGTTCCTCTAGAAAAGCTGCGACTGTCTGCCAGAGAATCGACTCCAAGCGTTAGCCTCAGTGGGAATTCAAGCACTAATGGATCTAAGTCTAAGTCTGTACAAGAAATGCCTGAACATTCTAAAATATCCGGAAACGACCAAGATAGGATCGCAGAGTCAGCTAAGGACACCACTCAGTTAATGGAACTTCCACAACAACAGGTTATCGCCTCCCCGCAAAGAGATCCTCCCCCTCTCGTCATTGAAGCACCACCCGTCACGACAGAATTAGATAAGGAATGGGAAACCTTCAACGAACTGATCAATCTTGAAGGACAAGCCCCAAAAACACCTGTAAGCAATATACAGGTAGTACAGGAAGTGGTCCCAACCATAGTCAGCCATGTCTCAGAAACAGAGCATATTCCTATCGCTCCGTCTTCTGAGCTTCTACTTAATGTAGAAGAAATTCCCCCTCTGGACATATTTTATAGTCCCCAGCATAAAGCAGTGGTAAGAAGACAGAGAAAGAAGAGGAAGTTAGAAAATACACACTCTCAGGATGCTGAGAAATTAGACGTCTTATGGAAAGATCCCGCCAGTGATCTGATTGAAAACCTCACCAAACTATCTCAGATCACAGGAGCGTATGCCTCTGTGACTATTGACAAAGCATCAGAAGTACAACAATTGTTGAAAGAGCGAGAAGATCAAATACAGGTACTGCAACTACAATTGCAACAAGCCAATGCTAATAATGAGGCTCTCAAACAGCTTGAAAAGTTGCAGGAAGACTTCCAGCAAATGCAGATAAGTTATCAGAGAAGTTTGGGCGAGAAGGGAAAACAATTACAAGATGTACAAGAAATGCATAGGGACGACCCTAAGCTTACAGAGTTTATTTCAGAATCTATTTCTTTGAATGAACAACTACTGCAACAGCAAGAAGTGTTCGGACAAAAGATGTCACAGTGGAATGATTATTGCGAGATGAGTGATAAGATCACTATTGAAGTGGTCGACTTACAAAGTGAATATGATCTGATTGACAAGCGAGTGACTGAGTACTTGGCTTGGCAGGATGAGGACGAGGGAAAAAGAGCAGGTGCACCCAGGATAAATGAGAATCATAAAGAGCTGCTCTTTAACAAGTGGGATGATCAAATCAGGGAGGCAGAACAAGCGGCAGAAACAACAGCCACTACAGCAAGCATTCTTATTGACTGTGTAAATGAGAATTTGCACAGAGCTAATTTAATCGCAGAAACCACCCCGGGGTATTTACCAAACAAACTACAACTAGAGGCGGAATGGAAGCAGAGAGCGCAAGAAAAGGGAAAGGCAATCCAAGCACTAAACAGGTTAAATTGGGAATGTTACTGGACATACTTGGTGAAGCCGCATAGTCAGTGGATGACTGTGAAGTGCATCATAAATGCGGCCGAAAAGGTGGTACCAGTACTCATCGATTCCGTTTTCTCAGCCCAGCTCAAAGCAGAAGTCAGCCAACCGACTCTCCTTAAACCAATGCTGAATACATGCAGTTTTAAAGACCAGATACAAAAGTAGTTTAGCTCTGAATTTAATTTTCGCTTTAAATTTTGCTTAGAAAAAGGGCAATCATTTGAAAACCACATCTTGAATTTTTGTAAATAAACTATTATTAGAATTATGAAGTAGTATTTAAACCCTTCTCATGCATTTAGAGGAGGGTCCAGAAATTTATCAAAAACTTGTCCTCGAAACATGCACTTTTGCACCCTCAGAGGAGGTTTTGGTGAATGAATGGATCAAGATTTGTTGATGTTTGCATTTGATATCTACTACTGATGTTGCACTTCTGTACTCTTAGTAGATGTTAGAGCAAGGAGAGATAAATCATTATTGCTTGAAGCTTATGAGTAGGACCAGTCATAAATGGTACTTTTATCTCTTGACCATTTCTGCTTATATGTTAAAGTGATATACAATTTTTAGTTGTCTATATGTTATTGCATGAATGCTTGAGTTACCATTTGGCACTTTTGTATGGTGGTAGCTATTTATTTATGTTTAATATATGAATAGATTATTATGCAATATGCTGTTCACAAATGTTTTGCCTAACTTTTTATGCGAAATAGTTCATCTTAATTGATTTCCTTTCTTATAATCGTTGAATGATCTTTATTACCAGTTGTTATTTGAAATCTCTTTAGATCGCATAATAGAAGAGTTACATCCCGGGTTAGCATAGATTAGATGTGCTGTTTTTATTAGATTACAATATCATAGAATTAGATTAAAGTTTGAATTAGAATAGCTTAGATAGTTACTGTTAGATCAGCAACATCCAATTCTACACACACACACACCCATAGATTGGGAAACTGGTCCCATTATCCCCAGTCGGACCCGCTATACCAAATGGATAAGGAGTTGCCAACCAAGGTCCAGACCGGGCGGGTATCCCCCTTGTTATCGACCCGATTTTCGGGGTTTCAACAGAACTGTAGATCAATGGCCTTCTAAAAGATTGTGATTTTACTCTACAAATTTTCCTTTTACTTTGTTGCTTTATTGATATTTATGACAGTGAAACTTTTGAAGCTTAGGGCCTTCTCTTCGGGCTTCAACTACAAAATTACCATCCAATCAACACTAAACCTTTATCCTCCCTTCTTGAATCCCACTTGAGCACCTTGTCACTTAGGTAGGAATCTTCAGCCTTGGTCCTTTTATCAAAAATCTTTCTTAATTTTCTCCTGCACAACTTGAGATCTGACCTGAAACTAAAAGGTGTTGCAACCTTCAAACCAAATTAGTAAATCATCAAGACCTTAGGGCATTTTTCTTGGATTCAAATCATTTAGAATTTATTTCATAATCTACTGAAAACTGAAATAAGTCAAACAGAAATGCTACCTACTCTATATTGTTGAAAATCAAGCTGACTTAAATAATACAAAAATTCCAATGAAGCCAGTCAAGCAATTGCAGAAACAAATGAACTGCTTGACTGATTGTTAGTAAAGTCAGAAGCATAATTTGATCATGTACCCACATAATCAAAACTGTGATATATAAAGGCCACTATTGATGTATTTGGTCCTTATAAAAATTACATGGCTGAGCTCTTGAACTAACAAAATTTTCCATGTAATTAGCTATAGGATCAATAAAAGTATGATGTATGATATATTCATCTACGCATTCAATGCCTAATTGATAAGTTGCATCTTCAAAACTAAACCCTGAAGCTACTTCTTCAGTCTTGCTCTTGAAAGCATAATCATCCTCAATCTGCAAATCAAAAGGCAGTACAATTTCCTCTTCATTTGGAGAAGGAAGATTTGTAAGATCTCTTTAGGATCTCGGAAATTATATGACTGAATTTGAGAATGCAAAAGTTTAATTTCATTTTCATATTTTTCAGCAACTAACTTGAGAAGACGCATTTTAGCTTTATGAGAGTATTTTCTTGATTTGACACTTATAAACACAACTCTTTAAAAAGCTTCATTAAGCTGAAATTTTGATAACTCATCCCCGAATTCATTTAAAATTTCATGAAATGAAAGATTTTCCACAAACCATGTCATCATGTATCACTATTAATGATTTGAAATATGAATTATCTGGTTGTGGAATTGCTCTGAAATTTGAAGCTCTAGATCTTTGAACAATGGAGTCTTGATTATTTGAAGCTTCTTAATTGGGAAATGATTATCAAAAGAGTCAGAAGAATGATGCTCAAATGTGCAAGGAGGTTTTCAAAAGAAAATAATTAAACACTAATCTAAGATCTTCTCTAAAATACTATATACATTGAAGGACTTTCTTGATGAGAAAGAACATAATGTCTCGGATAACAATCCAAGTTAAAAGCCTGATATTTTCACATAGTTCTTTCAGGTTCATTCCTCCAGTGGAGTCTTCATTGTAGAATTGATTTTGGAGTCGCCAGGTGGATGATTTTAACCTTTGTGTGTCTGATCACTGTCCACCATCATAGATCAGATCTAAACCTATAAAACAATTTTGAAGAAAATTTTAGTTCTCCCGGAAGCCATATTTCGAGTTTTTTATGAATTTTTTGAAATAACTTCTAATAACCCTTTAAGATGCTTAAAATTCAAACTTTATGGTTTCTCAAAGGTTTATTTCAAGTGAGGAATTGTTCTTCCCCAGTGGAGTCGCCACTATTTTATCACTCAGGTTTTCCTTAGAAGTTATTGAAAGAAGGAAAGGGGTCCGAGGTAACCACAAAACAATATTTTAAGTACAAAATCTAGCCAATAGGTATTGAGAGAGGGCTCTCTCTTTATGATTTAGCTTTATTTGAAAAGATTTTAGGCTAGTTATAAATGTTCAAGGTTGTTTTGTTTGAGATTGGTGGAATTATGAAACAAATGGGAAAACTAGGCTTCAGGCCATTGGGCTATGGAGTCAAACAGGGATTGTTCACTGGAATAAGTCAAATTGCTGAGATAGGATTTCAACAGGTAGGATAACAGAATAAAAACAAACTTTGGGGCTTAAATGGATGATATTTCTTCTAAAAACTAGAGGGCAATTAAGAATCCTCAAGTTAGGATTAGAAAGAAGAATGGAAGATAGGTCAACCACCTTAAGGAAATTAAGAATCCTATACAAGGGACTTATTAGAGAAAAATATAGGGATAGAGGAGCAGTTAAGAATTCCTTTATCATTATAGTTTAGAAGAAAACATATAAATGGTAGATTGTTGATAGCGGAGAACAATAAAGCTAATTCTGATATACTTTGACTATTTTAACATTTAGATTTCAGATGAAT
Organism: Pinus tabuliformis; assembly: GCA_031772625.1. Taxonomy (NCBI): domain Eukaryota; kingdom Viridiplantae; phylum Streptophyta; class Pinopsida; order Pinales; family Pinaceae; genus Pinus; species Pinus tabuliformis. The sequence goes on from CM062804.1 coordinate 1,181,178,579, forward strand.
GAAACATTGAAACATATAGAAAACACATAAAATCACAAGGATATAATACTTATTTGTAATTATACTACACAAGAATCTGATGAAATGTCCTTAACTTTCATTCCTTTTCCAGCAAAAATCCATATTTGATACAACAACTTTCTTAACTTTACAACATGGATTTACAGAGATGTTATAGAATCCACCCAAAATACTTCAAATGAAGAAGTATTTATACAAATTCTAAACTGAAATATCTTGAAAAAATATCAAGATTGGTTTACAAATATCTCAAACTGTTTTACAATAATAGAACTTGAATAAAGGACATTCAAAACTAATGAATCTATTTGGCACTAATTTTATGGATTTATGGTGACAAAGAAGAGAAAGTCGAATTTGATAGCAACTCTTAGTTGATGATGAGGCATCACAGTCACTAACTGCATCCTTCCTTTGTGCATTCTACCCCAGAAATTCTGCAAACTTAAGGTCCAATGATATGCTTGTATATCTCAATCCGAGATAGATATGTAAAAAGTGAAAGAGGTTATTGTATATAAGAATGTTTTTGAGATAAACCTCTCTCCGTTTCCCAAAATTCAGCTCCAAATGTTCACAATATTCTCTGCAAAAAGATGTCAAAAACAGGACTTTGCACAAACTAAAAAATAGGCTATGAAGACATGTACTTATCTCCATTTTAGAGATACCTGTGTAAAAAATGAGAGAGGTTTTTGTAGATTATCCTTTTAGTAACAAAAACCTCATCCATTTTTTCAAAATACATCTTGGATTGGTCACAATAGTTTCTGAAAACTATGACTTAAACAGGAAATTTCTGAAGAATGTACCACTTCTGCGCTAATTTCATCTTTTAACCTCAAATTTATTTTAACTATTTTTTCACTTTTACTTTGGATAAACTTCATTGTTGATGGTGAAAGTGTTTTCATCTCTGTTTAACCCTTACTGCATCCAAGTTTACTTTTATTGTTTTACTTTTACCGTTTTGTCTTTCAATCTGTCTTCACTTTGACATGAATTTGTATGCTCTGCTTTGTAACTATCTTCCCTGTTGTTTATCTTCATGCTAGCTGATTACTTGACTTGGTATTCAATTTGATACTCTTTAACCCTGATACACTTTGACTGTTCTTTGTTGTGTCATTTTACTTTCACTGTATATTTTAAGTTTCACTGTTTATTTCAACAGGAAATCTTTTAATTTCATGTTTCTTCTGCTCATCTTTTAACTGTATGTTTTATTTTCCATCTCTGTTTGAATAGATTTGATAACAATCTTGGAGTAAACAGGTCTTATGACTAGTATTAATCCAAGGCTGTGGTCTTTTGATCACCTGTAAAACAAAACAGACTGTTAAGAAAGCATTAGTTTGTAGGGAGAGGTCGAAAAAGTTTCATTTGAGCTTAAGAGGTTTGTGGAGTGAGTTCGGAGTGCTTTTCAGGAGGTAAACCATGCTCGAATTGGTTAACAGAGGCTTTATGTGGCACAGATGGGTTACATAGGTTTTTACTGCACAATCAGGTGAAAAACGAACAAAACTAGGGTTTTCGTGTTTAAACGGGTAGATGGTTGATATTGGCGAGTAAGCTTTGAATGAACAGTGGACAATTTTCCATATGCGGAGGCGGTAAATGGGATCGGTAATGGTTTTCATTTCACATCTTTTGGGAGACTGGTGGTTTTGGAGGAGGGTCGGGCGATGCCATAGACTCGCTGACACGTAGCATCGGCGAAAAGTCAAAAACCGCTTACATTACGCGTTTAACGTTCAACCAAAAGGCCCACGCAATGTGTACGATAACCGCCGGATCTAGGAAGGTTGATTAGATGGTAGTCGGCATTGGTAAGTGGTGGAGGGTTAATGGAGGGGCCCGATTGTAATTAAAAGGTCTTTAATTATATCGGGAGTTATGTAATTGGTGGGGAGGTTATTAATTAATCCATTTTTTAACGTGTCGAGGGGTTTTGGCTCTTAATTAATTATGGTTCTATTAATTAATCCAACTTAATTAACTTTACTTATGGTTTACTTTTCAAACCATGGGAGGGGATATTTATTAATTTGGGATTTTTATTAATAATATGCGAAAGCGTAAGTTGTTTCGGGTGTTAAATAAATAATAAGAATTAAGAGTTAATATGACCTTGGAAAAATAAAATGCACTAAGTAAATGTTTCCGAAAATACATTCATCATCCAACATTATGACTTAGGCTAAATGTGTTTGGGGGGTTTTCTAAAGAACCTTTATTTTTCCTAAGTAAAAGAGTGATTTTACCTTAGGAAAAGGATTTGAAGGAAATGAATGAATTATGAATGGGGTGACTTTTGATGAAGGGGTTTTAGCACTTAAGCCTTACAAGTTATTTGGCCGAGGGTCCGGTCCTTACAAAAGTCAGAGAAATGCTTTGAGCCCCTTTAACTTTCAGGTTGTTGGTGCCTTTAGTACTTATGGGAAATTAGTAAAATTTAGGGAAAAGATGAGTGAGGAGGTTAATTAGTTTGACTTTTGTCTATGATGTAAATGTCTTCATTGTCATACATATCTTTAATTGCTTTTAATGATGAAAGTATATGACTTAATATCTGGATAATCATTCATCATACATAATTCTGCAACCATTCATCTACTTACCCTACCTACTTATCCTACCATTTTTTCTTCTTTTATTAGGGTGCACTTAAACTGGCAAACCCTTATCAAAACCTTTTCTTTTCTTTTACAATGGTATTCTAACTAAGTCTAACCTTATTACATCCAAGGGCTCAGATTAAACTGTTGATCTCCTTTTGTTTACTCTACCATATCTACTTATCTGTCAAGATTAAACAGTTTGGTCAGATTTTACTCTCTATCTCTAAGCATAAAATTCAAAACATGGAATAACCAAGATTAAACTATTTGGTTACCATGGATTGTGGCATAAGTAACAAGTTGCACACAATCATTATTGTACAAAAAGTGAAATAGTAGTGGCATTTTGACTTGCACACTTTCATGGTCTTTTTATTTTTCTTGGGGTTCATTTTTTATTTTTTCTGACCTTTTCATTCTAATTTCCCTTTGATTTTTATTTTAGGGCATACCCTGTTTACATTTTTTAATTTTTTGATTTTTTACAAATATGGAAATAATTTGCATAAAGCAAAGGTATGTACATATTTCAGAGCTAAACCAAGTCAATCATGATATATGACACCTATTGGTATAGGAACATAACAGAACACAAAAAAAGCAGGCAGAAAATCTAACAAGGAATTAAGGGATGAAGCAGCAGCCAAGGAGATGGCTCATAGCACTCAACAACAAATGGACTCTTTCCTTGGGAAAAGCTCAAGAAATAGCGAAAAAAATCAGCAAAGAGGGAAAGGTATCGCACACCATCAAATCAATAAATAATGATAGTGGTCTCTTGGAACTGTCATGGTTTGGGAACAACTTATAAAGTAAATGCAACAAGAGACATTTTAATGAAAGAAGTACCAGACATTTTCATGATCTAGGAGACCAAAACAAATAGTCAATAAGCTGAAAAAATAATACAAAAACTATAAAATTATGAAGGACTATTGCTAGAGGCAATAGGAGCTTCAAGAGGAATTTGCACCCTTTGGAAAAAAGGGAGATGAGAAATGATAAATCAAAAAATGGATAAGCATTAGATCAAAACTGATCTAAAGGAAATCAACACAAAAGAAAAATACAGCCTCTTCAACATATACACTACAAACCATTACAAGGAAAAAGAACAATGCTGGAATTCCGTGAAAGAAGCTCTAACAGAAACTCAAAATGGGAAAATAATTTTAGGAGGTGACCTAAATTTGGTCAGAAATATAGAAGAAAAATTTGGATGGACTTATCATGCGGATCCGTCAAGAGAAGTTTTGGAAGCAATAATGGAGCAACACAATTTAATTGACATTCCGCCAAGTAATGGGAAATACACTTGGAGTAATAAGAGAGTGGGCAAGAGTAATATGAAGGAGAGGCTAGACATAATTTTAGTTCAAGAAAACATAGCAGCTGAATACGCTTTTGTTAAGTCCAAAATTATACATACAACGACATCGAACCATAAATCAGTAACAATCATACTGGGTAAATTAGACAATCGAGGTCCTCTTCCTTTTAGATACAACTCAATCTGGGACAACAATGAAGATTTCAGAACTCAAATCAAAGAGGGTTGGGCACAAAAAATTACAGGGTCACCCCATTATGTATGGGAAACAAAATTAAAAAATATGAGAATAAAGCTAAAAATATGGGCAAGAGAGAATGAAGTTAAAAAATAAAAAATAAAAATAGAGCTGAAAAAAATGGACGACATGCAAGAAGAAAAGGAAAACAAAGAGGAGGAAAAGAAAGACTATTTCAAAGAAAAGGAATTATTTTGGGAAATATATAGAGAAAATAGAAAAGAAGAAGACGAGCTTAGACTGAAATCCAGATGCCTCTGGCTGAATGTCGGGGACAAAAACACTGTCTTATTTCACAATACAATGAAAATAAGAAGAGCTAGAAATCCGATAGATCAAATTAAAGTGGATGTGCAAGAAATAAATGGAGTTGAGGAATTGAAAAAAGAAACTCATAATCACTTCAAAGATCTATTAACAGCAAATGAACAACTAACAGCCCATGAGGACTTTTTACAGCACATTCAAAAAAAAATAAGTGATGTTCAAAACTCAGAAATAAACAAAGAAATCACTGAAGAAGAAGTGCTGGCAGCAATATGGAGTCTTCATCCAAACAAGGCCCCAGGGCCAGATGGCTTCACAATCGCCTTTTATAGGCAGCATTGGAATGTCATAAAAAAAGATTTTTTGAGAATGATTAAAAATGTCTTCAAAAAAAAAGGGAGGAAATACCAAGTCATCTTATCTGGCTCTAATACCAAAGGACTCCAATCCTACAACCTTCAACAAATATAGACCAATATCTCTTTGTAACTCCTCCTACAAAATTATCACAAAAATAATAGCCAATAGAATCAAGAAAGTTCTCCCTGAAATAATCTCTGAAAATCAGGGAGGCTTTGTCCCTAGCAGGCAAATCATTGACAATGTGATTGTTGTACAGGAAGCTATCCACACAAGTGTACAATAGAAAGAGAAAGGAATTATAATAAAGTTAGACATGCCTAATGCTTTTGACAGGGTCAACCACACATATCTAACAATAGTTCTTAAAAAAATTGGGTTCTCTCAAGACATAATAGAGATCATATAGGCCTGCATCTCGGCCCCTTGGATAGCGCCTCTAATAAATGGAAGACCAAGCAATTTTTTTCAAAGTTCAAGAGGGTTGAGACAAGGGTGCCCGCTCTCACCATTTCTATATATTATAATGGCTAAAACACTAAGCACAACATTAGAAAGACAAAGAAGAGAAAAAAACATTACAAGTCTCCAAATTGCAAGAGGAGTCAAAAGTATTAATCATTCCCTTTTTGCTGATGACACCCTTTTATTGGGAGGGGCATCAAGTATAATAGCAAGAAGATTTTAAAAAGTTCTGGATGACTTTATTAAGGTATCCGAAGGGCTTTTAAACAACTCGAAATGCAGAATATATGGTTAGAACACACCATCAAGAACAATGCAGAGTAACTCACAAATTCTAGAGATTCCAACACAAGCAAGATGGACGCATTTCATCTATTTAGTACTCCCAATAGCTAAAGAGAATGTAAAGGCTAAATTATGGAGCAAACAAGTTGAAAAAATGAAAGAAAAAATATAAAAATGGGGTATGATGTGGCTCAATATGGAAAACAGGGTGATTATGATAAAGGCACTACTTTCAACTCTCCCAATATATCAGTATGCGGTTATTTTGGCTCCCGCAGGCACACATAAGCAAATGGAATTAATCATAAGAAGCTTTCTCTAGCAGGGACAAAAGAAAGAGAGAAAAAATTCAATTTGGTCAAGGGGGATCATGTCACATTACCATACGAACAGGGAGGTTTATCCATTCGTTTACCAGGCCTAATGAACGCTGCACTAGGAATGAAAATAATTTGGATAATGATAACCAGAAAGGGGAGTTGGTGGAAAAAAGCTCTTGCCACAAAATACTTGAATCAAGCCAGAAAAAAGATATTGAATGACAACATCCCTGTGAGGTCGTGCACACAAGTTTGGAAACTTGTGAAAAAAATAATCCCCTTAATTAGGAATTATATATCTAAAACTCCGGGAAATGGGAAAACAGTGTCAATTTGGGATGATAGAATCATGGGAAAAGAGCCCCTAAACCTTCAACAGGACCTCCAAAGCATACAAATATGGATGACAGAAAGAAGGTTGAACACTCTTCACTCAATATCAGCATGGGATCAGCAAACTTGGCATGAGTGGCAAATCACAACAATCCCTTTAAATTTGAAAGGACAATGGGAGAAATTAAAGCATCATCTCAAAGGGGCAGCACCCATAAGTATTGAGGAAGAGGATGATTTTATTTGAGATCCTAATGGAGGAGGATAGATTGTTAAAACAGGGTACAAAGCACTCCAAGATCACCAAAACCATCAGGAATGGAACCTCTAGAAATTGGCATGGAAGACTGAATGCCTTCCTAAAATAAAAGCATTCATATGGACTCTTCTAAAAGGAAAAATATTAACTACTGAAAATTAAAAAAAAAAAGGAATTCAGGGTTCCTCAGGTGCTCCATGTGTTGAAATAAGAAGAGTCCATAAAACATCTCTTTCTGGACTATAAGATAGCCAGAGAATGCTGGAAACAAATTTCAAGTCCGCTGGAAATCAATTTAAATTTCAAAAACACTTTCTCAGAGTTTTATAAAGCATGGGAGAAGGCTTACCCCTATTCTACAAAGAACAAGGCCACAATTAACAGGCTTTGGAAATGTCTTCCAGTAGTTTTGTGTTGGTAGATTTGGCTAACTAGAAATAAAAGCATCTTCAAAGAACAAAAACCAAGAACAGGTAGAATCTTATAAAAAACTTGGGGTTTAGTTTCAAAATTTTTAAAACCTAAAGGGATGTCAGCGGTGGATTACAACACCCTACAGCAAGAGGAAAGAAATTGGATTGGGAAATCTATTTTGAAAAACACTGGGAAAGTGGGACCAAATAAAACTCCTACAACACGAAATTGGAAACTAATGATGAATGAAAAAGAATTCGAAGAGTGGAAAAAAACAAAATAGATTCAGTCTTTTCTTCGATGGGGCATCGAAAAACAACTCAGGGAAAGCAAGAGTAGGAGGATTAATAAGCGATCCAGATGGGAAAGAGATTTTCATTTACGAATGGGGCCTGGAAGAAACCACAAATAACAAAGCTAAAGCTTACATTTTACCATTAGGCTTAAGGATAATTAAAAAAAAAGCAATTCGAGACCCTATAATAATAGGAGATTCAACAATTGTTATAGAAGCAATGATCAAAAGCAAGACTCCCAATAACTCAACTATGAACAAAATATACAAGAGGATAAGAATGAATCTAAAAGGCTCGGGAATGGTTAGCTTTAAGCATGTTATGAGAGAACATAACAAAAAGGCTGATAATTTTGCTAATAAAGCAACAGAAAGAGAAGCATGAAGTATTAAGGAAAATGAAGATATATACTTCAACTCCATCCCATAGATCAATGCTTTCTCCATCCCATAGATCAATGCTTTCTCCATGAGGAAAGAGCTAAACAATGGAAAAAAGTATGAGAAAAATCAAACCAACTGTGAAAGTACATCAAAAGATCATGAGGTAGATATTTTAGCAGTTGTACTCAAATGGAAATCACAGGTGTATATACAGAAAATCCAAAACAAATCTGCCTCTATCCCAAGCCCGCAGGCCAAGGAGGATAGAGATCTTCTCCACATGAATAACATTGTTATCCGTCATATCATTGTCAAGCTTCAAAGAAAATATGCATTCATAAATTGTAAGCGTATGCTCATCCCCAATCACTGCAACAGTATTCTTAACTTCGTGTTGCTCAATAGACATAGCGCCCTCCACACCATCCTCTGTCTTTCTCCCCTGAATCGCAATAGTTCTCTGTTATGTGTTTTCATCTCCTTGTGTAAATCTATTAGTGAGTCATCCTCTCATCGAAACCTTCAACATCTCCCGCAGAGCCATCATCCATCACACTGTGATTTCTTCATCCCTACCCATTTTTCCATTGTTAAGCTTCTGGCAGATATCTCCTCAAATCGGTCTCATAACATCTCTTCAAATCGGTCTCATAGCATCTCTTATATCCCAGATTGGGCATCGTTGTGCCTCCTTTACACTTGGGTGGCGACAATTTGTTTCAAGTCAGATCGTTCTTTAAAGGAGGGACAATCTTCAAAAAGCAGTGAAGCAGAACAAAACAACATTAGTAGAAAGCACAATCAAGACAACAACAAGAATAGTAAGAGACCAAACAAGAGGAAAAGAAGTCTTATAAAAAATATAGCAAAATAGTGGAACAAAATGGAATGCAACCCAATTGAAAGATCTGCAAAAAATGACGGATGTCCCACATGTAAGGCAAATAAATTCATGATAAGCAGGTTCAATGATGCCTTCTAGGAACTCAGGACAGAAATGAGGAGGGAGAAAATTTATCAACAGAGAGATATTGAAGCTCAGAAAGCCGAAATACTTGCACTTAAAAACAAATGTAAGCACCTAGAGGAAGCCATTACCTATATCAAGTCAACTACTCAGAGCCAGGAAGGAGAAAGCTCCGTTCAGCAAAGTAAGAAGCACCACTCTCAACAAGAGCAGTCAGTCAATCAATAATGAAAAATCGAATAATAATTTAATGCATTGCAAGTTTATATTACTTTCAGGACAGTATGTAAGGCAATATGCCAGGATAGACAAAGGAATGAATAGAACATTGGATCTCAAGCATAAAAACAAGGACTACGCTCCCATTTACATCTTTCCACTTGAATCCAAACCTCATCGATTGTAATAAAGTATGCTCCTCTTTTCTTTTTTGCAATATAATCAATATTCAATCGTGTTAATATATATCTATATATATATAATTTTTAATGTTGCTTTTTTTAACTTTAAATTTATTTTAAAGTTTTATTTTCTTAATGTTTAAACAAAATGAAATTTTTTTTTTAATTATTATTTTTTTTGTCAATTTTTTTCTTAAATTATGTTTTTTTTAATATTTTTTTGTTTTTTCATACATATATATATATGATTTTATTTTTGGGTTAAATTTTATCTTTTATGAGTTAATTTTGTTTTTTTGTTATTTATCATATTTTTATATTATATTTTTTTTTGTCTTTATATATATATCTATATATATATTTAATCTTTTTTGGGGTAATTTTTTATTTTTATGTTTTAATATAAAGCATGGTAGAGGGCGGTCCACATTGAACACTCGGTGCAAGCGAAGGAATGGGGGAATGTTGTGCTCCAAATAATTGTTTCCCACTGCCTTGGTAATGGTGTAAGGACCATGTCAAAGTGGTCTAAGCTTCTGATGGGCTCTTGTAAGTCGTTATTTATGCAGATGCAACCAGACTTTATCGCCCACTTGAAACTTGCGTGGTACCCCTATGGGTGAGGAGAAGTTGTTCCTATGTTTTGTCATGACCGTGTACCTTTTCTGCTGCTGTTGCGTGGAGGAACCCTTCGTGGGGGTCATGGATGTGGTGACGATCTTCCCCTTACTTTGGGAGCAGACCAGATAGAAAATAAATTTCCTAGTCTAAGAGACGATCTTATTGTCTTTCTTAGCAGAGATCAAAGAAGTGGTGGTAGGTGGGGCTACCTCCGGTATGCTATATAATGTATTGCCCAAAGTAATAATAACAACATGCCGCCTCCACAAGTATGGTTGGCCTAATAATACATCACAAACATCCAGAGGTGCAACATCACACAATACCCCGTCTGTGAAGGGCTCGATGCTGTACGGAAGGCGGCACTGCTGGCGAACTTGGAGATCTTGTCCTTGGTGAAGCCACCCGATATTGTACGACTGCGAGTGTGGTGCAGTCGGTAGGCCCAACCTCTTCACGACCTTTGCTAAAATGAGGTTCTTTTGGCTTCAATTGTCAACAATGAATTGCAGCAGCAAACCCTTCACCCACATTTGTGAGTGGAAAAGTTGCTCCCCCTCCTTTGGATCTTCAGGCTCATTCTTCTAGATCTTAACGGTGGCAACAGTGGCACTGGGTTCTGTATCAATGGTCTGCTTCCCTTTTCCATTCCCCTTGTCAAGTTCTAACTCAGGGTCGGAACATGCATCTGATTTTGAAGCTTTCAACTCGGCCACAAGCAACTGCTTGGTTCGACACTCACTTGTGTTGTGAGAGGGGCTCTTATGGAACTCACACCACTTTCTTGTGTCCTTCTTTGACTTTCTGGTGTTGTTCTTTTCTTATAGCTTCATAAGGTTATATTGGGTTGCCCTGTCTTGGCTTTGTCCTTGGTTCTGCAATTTGGGGAAGCCTTTCCTTGCTTCAGATTCACAGATCCAAAGTCTCTCTTCTTATGTTTAAACTTTTGCTCGATTTTGAGAACGTATCTGTATGCCGTCCCGAGCGAGGAGATGTTTAGGAACTCCATCCTTCCTGGATGTACCTGTGTAGGTAGCCACAGTATTTGAGTACCAAATGTAGCTCAAAATCCTTGATACCCAACTGTATGCGAAGGGTATGAAAAATGTTTGAGAACTCTGGCACATCATGGTCCCTTCCTTGCTACAACATGGTCCACTTTATGTATTTGTCCTCATAGCTTTTGACAGGCTAATACTGCTCCTTGATGGCATCCCGGAAGGAATTCCAAGTGGGTGTGGCTGAAAATAGTGAGCCCGTACTTTCATCCTTTTGCTCGCAATAGGTTTCCCACTAGTCCTTGACATGGGGGGCTGCTTTGAGAAGGGAGAAAATAATATTTTCCCAACTGGAAAAAATCATGAACAGAAAATAACCCTCTAGCAGATTTAACCATTTATCTACGACATCTGTGTCTATCTGACCCTTGAATATGGGGATTTCAAAATTAAGTTGTACCTTAAATGGTGTGGCATTTCCAGAGTAGCTGTTGGAAGCCGATGTGTCGCCTCTGGGTAGCCCCTTTGTCACTCGAGGGCTTCTTCGAACAAGATTTTGATAAGATCTCCTACCCCCTCGTCCTTCTTTTCATTTGCCATGGGAGGTCATCTGGATTTGCAAGGTTGTTCTTGCAAAGGTTTGACCAGTTCAAGCCCTAACTCCTTATATCCCGCCTCGTTGGGGACATGCAAAGAAAAACAAAGAAAGAGCAGACCGCTTTGATACCATTGATCCAGATTTAAACAAGAACGCAACAAATTACAGAGATAAACATAAATACAGAGATGCAACAAAAATAATACTTCATTTCATTAATGTAAACTACTGAAATATGCTTACAAACAGAAATGGAAATAAACCAACTGGGGCGATGGTAGCTTATCTATGAGAAGAGATGTGGCTGCTACATGCCTCTGAACTATGTTACAATGAGGCTTGAAGACCTATTTATTGTTTAGAAACAATGGAAAACCCTAAACATCCAAAAACCTAAGCCTAGAAGATGAAACGCCAAATTGTGGGCCTCGTTTGGGTAAATTGGTACATCAACTTCCTGTGGTCGTAACTTTGGCATACGATCTCCGTTTGACGCACACAATATCTCGTTAGAAAGATCTATCTGAGAGCTACAACTTTGTGAAGAGCAACATCATACCACAACCTGTGTTGCTCCCGATTTTCCGAAAAATGTTGTTTAGGGCCTCAAAATGGCTGCAGAAGTTCAGGACCCGAAAAATTGCTAAAAATAGTAAATTGTGCTACAAATGAGGAAAGTAAAAAATTGAAAGAAGCAGTTGCGGGGGTCCAAGTGGGATAGGTGGGTGGCCACCAACATCCACCTGGATCATTTCTCCCCCTTTAGGAAGCAGTGGTCCCCATTGTGTTGAGTTCCTCCATCTACTGAACTTGGTCCCTAGTGAGTTGCTCTGCAATCTCTGATGTGTCTAGTAATGGTGGGAAGCATGGTAGAGGGCGGTCCACATTGAACACTCGATGCAAGCAAAGGAATGGGGGAATGTTTTGCTCCAAATCATTGTTTCCCATAGCCTTGGTAATGGTGTAAGGACCATGTCGGAGTGGTTTGAGCTTCTGATGGGCTCTTGTAAGGCGTTCTTTCTGCAGATGTAACCAAAATTTGTCACCCACTTGAAACTTGTGTGATACCACTGTGGGTGAGGAGAAGTTGTTCTTGTGTTCTGTCATGACCGTATCCCTTTTCTGTTGCTGCTTTATGGAGGAATCCTTCACGGGGGTCATGGATCCGGTGACGATCTTCCCCTTACTTTGGGAGCGAACCAGACATAAAATAAATTTCCTAGTCTAGGACAAGATCTTACTGCCTTTCTTAGCAGAGACCAAAGGGGCTACCTCTGGTATCTTGCATAATGTATTGCCCAAAGTAATAATAACAGCACGAGGCCTTGACTCATACACAACATGTCGCATCCGCAAGTATGGCTAGCCTAATAATACATCACAAACATCCAAAGATGCAACATCACACAATACCTCATCTGTGAAGGGCTTGATGTTGTAGGGAAGGCGGCACTGCTGGCGAACTCAGAGATCTTGTCCTTGGTGAAGCCACCCGATATTGTATGGCTGCAAGTGTGGTGTAGCCGGTAGGCCTAACCTCTTCACGACCTCTACTGAAATGAGGTTCTTTTGGCTAACAGTGGCGAACCCTTCACCCACATTTGTGAGTGGAAAAGTCGCTCCCCCTCCTCTGGATCTTCGAGCTCATTCTTTTGGATCTTGGCGGTGGCACTAGTGGCGCTGGGCTCTGCATCAATTATTTGCTTCCCTTTGCCATTGGCTTAGTCAAGTTGTGACTCAGGGTCGGAACATGCATCTGATTCTGAATTCTTCAACTCGGCCGCCAGTGACTGCTTGGTTCGACACTCACTTATGTTGTGAGTGGGGCTCTTATGGAACTCACACCACTTTCCTATGTCCTTCTTCGACTTTGTGGTGTTGTTCTTTTCTTATAGCTTCGACGGGTTGTCTTGGGTTGCCTCGTCTTGGCTTTGTCCTTGGTTCTGCGATTTGGGGAAGCCTTTCCCTTGCTTCAGATTCACAGATCCAAAGTCTCTCTTCTTCTGTTTAAACTTTTGCTCGATTTTGACAACGTATCGGTACGTCATGCCAAGCGAGGAGATGTTCAGGAACTCAATATCTTCCTGGATGTACCTGTGTAGGCAACTGTGTTATTTGAGTACCAAATGTAGCTCAGAATCCTTGATACCCAACTGTGTGCGAAGGGTATGAAAAATGTTTGTGAACTTCGACACATCATGGTCCCTTCCTTGCCGCAGCATGGTCCACTTTATGTATTTGTCCTCATAGCTTTTGACAGGGTAGTACTGCTCCTTGATGGCATCCCAGAAGGAATTCCAAGTGGGTGCGGCTAAAAATAGTGAGCCCGTACTTTCATACTTCTGCTCGCAGTAGGTTTTCCACCAATCCTTGACGTGGGGGGCTACTTTGAGAAGAGTGAAAATAATCTTTTCACAACTGGAAAAATCATGAACAGAAAAGAACACTCTAGCAGATTTAACCATTTATCTATGACATCTGCATCTATCTGACCCTCAGATATGGGGATTTCAAAATTAACCTATAACTTAAACGGTGTGGAATTTCCAGAGTAGCTGTTGGAAGCCGATGTGTCGCCTCAAGGTAGCTGTTGGAAGCCGATGTGTCGCCTCAAGGTAGCTGTTGAAGGATCTGGGCAAAGCTATCCATCATCGTGTTCCTTTGTTGCTTGAGGGCTTCTTCAAATAAGATTTTGATAGGATCTCCTGCCCCCTCATCTTTCTTTTCATCCACCATGGGAGGTCGTCGGGATTTGTGAGGCTGGTCTTGCAAAGGTTCGTCCAATTCAAGTTGCAACTCCTTACATCCCGACCTCGTTGGGGACATGCAAAGAAAAAAAAGAAAGAGCAGACCGCTTTGATACCACTGATCAGGATTTAAATAGGAACACAACAAATTACAAAGATAACCATAAATACAAAGATACAACAGAAATAATACTTAATTTCATTAATGTAAACTATTGAAATATGCTTACAAACAGAAATGGAAATAAGTAAACTAGGGCGATGGTAGCTTATCTCTGAGAAGAGATGTGGTGGCTACATGCCTCTGAACTGTGTTGCAATGAGGCTCGAAGGCCTATTTATTTTTTAGAAACATTGGAAAACCCTAAACATCCAAAAACCTAATCCTAGAAGATGAAACGCCAAATTGTGGGACCCATTAGGGTAAATTGGTACGTCAACTTCCTGGGGTCGTAACTTTGGCATACGATCTCCATTTGACACCCACAATATCTCGTTAGAAAGATCTATTTGAGAACTACAACTTTGTGAAGAGAAACATTGGTGTACAACCAATTTTGTTCCCGATTTTCCCAAAAAACGTTGTTTAGGGCCTCAAAACGGCTGCAGAAGTTCAGGACCTGAAGAACTGCTAAAAATAGTAAATTGTGCTACAAATGAGGAAACTAAAAACTGAAAAAGGCAGTTGTGGGGGTCCAAGTGGGATAGGTGGGTAGCCACCAACATCCACCTGGACCATTCCTCCCCCCTTAGGAAGCAATGGTCCCCATTGCGTTGAGTTCCTCCATCTGCTGAACTTGGTCCCTGGTGAGCTATTCTGTAATCTCTAATGTGTCCAGTAATGGAGGGAAGCATGGTAGAGGGCAGTCCACATTGAACACTCGATGCAAGCAAAGCAATGGGGGAATGTTGTGCTCCAAAGCATTGTTTCCCATAGCCTTGGTAATGGTGTAAGGACCATGTCGAAGTAGTCTGAGCTTCTGATGGGCTCTTGTAAGGCATTCTTTCTGCAGATGCAACTAGACTTTGTCGCCCACTTGAAACTTGTGTGGTACCCCTGTGGGTGAGGAGAAGTTGTTCCTGTGTCCTGTCATGACCGTATCCCTTTTCTATTACTGTTGTGTGGAGGAACCCTTCCCGGGGATCATGGATGTGGTGATGATCTTCCCCTTACTTTGGGAGTGGACCAGACAGAAAATAAATTTCCTAGTCTGGGGACGATCTTGCTACCTTTCTTAGCAAAGATCAAAGAAGTCGCGGTAGGTGGGGATACCTCCAATATCTTGTATAATGTATTTCCCAAAGTAATAATAACAGCATGAGGCCTTGACTCATATGTAGCATGTCGCATCCACAAGTATGGCTAGCCTAATAATACATCACAAACATCCAAAGGTGCAACATCACACAATACCTCATTTGTGAAGAGCTTGATGCTATAGGGAAGGTGGCACTGCCGCCGAACTCGGAGTTCTCATCCTTGGTGAAGTCACCCGATATTGTACGGCTGCGAGTGTGGTGTAGCTGGTAGGCCCAACCTCTTCACAACCTCTACTGAAATGAGGTTCTTTTGGCTGCCACTATCGACAATGAATTGCAGTGGCGAATGCACATTTGTGAGTGGAAAAGTCGCTACCCCTCCTCTGGATCTTCGATCTCATTCTTCTGGATCATGGTGGTGGCAATAGTGGCAGTGGACTCTACATCAATGATCTGCTTCCCTTTGCCATTCCCCTTTTCAGGTTCTGACTCAGGGTCGAAACATGCATCTGATTTTGAAGCCTTCAACTCGACCACCAGCGACTGCTTGGTTCGACACTCAGTTGTGTTGTGAGTGGGGATCTTATGGAACTCACACCACTTTATTGTGTCCTTCTTCGACTTTGTGGTGTTGTTCTTTTCTTGTAGCTTCAACGGGTTGTCTTGGGTTGCCTCGTCTTGGCTTTGTCCTTGGTTCTGTGATTTGGGGAAGCCTTTCCTTTGCTTCGGATTCACAGATCCAAAGTCTCTCTTCTTCTGTTTAAACTTTTGCTCGATTTTGACAGCGTATTAGTATGTTGTGCCGAGCGAGGAGATGTTCAAGAACTCCATCTCTTCTTGGATGTACCTATATAGGCAGCCACAGTATTTGAGTACCAAATGTAGCTCAGAATCCTTGATACCCAACTATGTGTGAAGGGTATGAAAAAATTTTGTGGACTTTGGCACGTCATGGTCCCTTCCCTGTCGCAGCGTGGTCCACTTTATGTATTTGTACTCATAGCTTTTGACAGGGTAGTATTGCTCCTTAATGGCATCCTGGAAGGAATTCCAAGTCGGTGCGGCTAAAAATAGTGAGCTTGTACTTTCATCCTTCTACTCGCAATAGGTTTCCCACCAGTCCTTGATGTGGGGGGCTACTTTGAGAAGAGCGAAAATAATCTTTTCTTGACTAGAAAAATCATGAACAGAAAAATAACCCTCTAGCAGATTTAACCATTTATCTACGACATCTGCGTCTATTTGACCCTTGAATATGGGAATTTCAAAATTAACTTGTACCTTAAACGGTGTGGTGTTTCCAGAGTAGTTGTTTGAAGCTGATGTGTCGCCTCTGGGTAGCTGCTGAAGTATCTGGGCAAAGTTGTCCATCATCGCGTTCCTTTGTCGCTCGAGGGCTTCTTCGAACAAGATTTTGATAAGATCTCCTTCCCCTTCATCTTTCTTTTCATCCACCATGGCAGGCTGCCAGGATTTGCGAGGTTGGTCTTACAAATGTTCGACCTATTCAAGCCCTAACTCCTTATATCCCGACCTCGTCGGGGACATGCAAGGAGAAGCAGAGAAAGAGCAGACTGCTCTAATACCATTGATCCGGATTTAAACAGGAATGCAAAAAATTACAGAGATAACCATAAATACAAAGATGCAATAGAAATAATACTTCATTTCATTAATGTAAACTATTGAAATATGCTTACAAACAGAAATGGAAATAAACCAGTTAGGGCAATGGTAGCTTATCTTTGAGAAGAGATGTGGAGGCTACATGCCTCTGAACCATGTTACAATGAGGCTTGAAGGCCTATTTATTGTTGAGAAACAATGGAAAACCCTAAACATCCATAAACCTAACCCTAGAAGATGAAACGCTAAACTGTGGGCCCCGTTTGGGTAAATTGGTACATCAACTTCCCAGGGTCGTAACTTTGGCATACGATCTCCATTTGACGTGCACAATATCTCGTTAGAAAGATCTATCTGAGAAATATAACTTTGGGAAGAGAAGCATTCGTCTATAGGCCATGTTGCTCCAGTTTTTCCCAAAAAAACGTCGTTTAGGGCCTCAAAACGGCTCCGGAAGTTCAGGACCCGGAAAACTACTAAAAATAGTAAATTGTGCTACAAATGAGGAAACTGAAAAAATGAAAGAGGTAGTTGTGGGGGTCCAATTGAGATAGGTGGGTTTCCACCAACATCCACCTGGATCAGGAATCCCTTCCTTTCTTAGTAGCACAATGTTTAACATATCTTGATAACCATCTATTGTTACGGTTAAGGTTTTTGCGTGTCTCGACCCTTGGTTGATGTTAAGTTTTAAACTCTATAGAATCTTCTTAAAAGTTCATAGAATACTATCCCCACATATATGAGTAATGGTGGATGATGTGGCATCTATTTAGTACCACAGTGGTCAACAGTGTAGCTCAACTTGTGTGAGGCATAAATTTTAGATACAAAATCTGACTAAGTTGATATTTGCATCATTGGAATATTATAATGCGTAGAAAATATTAAGGGGTTAGATCTTGCCTTGCAAAGTTTTGACCCCACAAAGTGTCATTTGGAGGCTCAAAATAGATTTATAATTCTTTGGAGTCCAAATCACTAAACTAGGACTAGCTCATAAAATGGGCCTTTCAAGCCAATTCTTCCAATTTTTCCAATTTTTCCTCCAAAAAGTACCAAGAAAGATGAAAATTTACATAATGATCCATTTGTATCTAGATTTCCTAAAGGAATCTTTTAAGCCCCAAGACAATAATGTTTCTCCTAGGACCATTTCTAGGACCCTAATACTAATTAGTGGTTCACAAAATTTGGTAAGGTTCTTATATTACACCCATGGTCTAAAGATTATTTTTATAGGGCCTATGTGGTGGTTTGGGACTGTATGTATGGTTAATGAGCCATAAATTATCTTATATTCCATAAGATTTTGTTTTTCCTCCTTGGAACATGGCCAAGCACTTAAAACCCATCCATGGCATGTGAAGCCTCATACTAATATCCATATTACATATCCAAAAATTATCTTTACAAGGCCTAAGTTGTGAACTTTAGGGTCCTATGCATGTTCATGAGGCCTAATAGACCCCAAAGCATCTTTTAATCCTTAAGATGCAGGTTTTTATTCTTGGACTCTAGCTAAGGATACAATAACCATCCTTGGTGTCTAAAATTTCATAATAGTGCCCATATGGAACTTGTAGAGCAAATATTCCCTTTGGATCCTCTTTTATGGATTTTGGACCCTATGGATGGTCTATTAACTCTAAAAATCATTTTTATGCCATAATCCATTTGTTTACAATCCTATATTGTAATTAATACTTCGAGACCCATCCTACCAATACAACCTTATAATGGTTCCTTTATTATACTCATGTGCTAAGCCTACGCTTTATAGGGCCTTTATGTTATTAGTATAATGAAAATTGACAAGTATACTGCGAGATGGTTGGGGGAGAGGTGGGTGGAGATCGTTATAATGAATTTATTTATTTATTTAAACATTCAAACATCATACAACATCAATCTCATAAATTGAACAAGTAACAAAAGATATAAATGGAAACCTTACGAGAGAAAACCAAAAAAATTCTTTGTATAAGAGATCTTGTAGGCATCGACGTACTATTACATCAATTTGTAGGCACCAACCTACTATTACATCAATTTGTGGGCATCAACCTATAGGAGACACCAATCCCCTCTGTTATTTTATAGGCTCCAACCTACAAGAGATACCAACCCCTTTTGATGATTTATAGATAACAATACAAAACATTCATACAGGTTTGCGCAGTAAATAAACAATATACTTAGAAATTATATCCTATCATGCATTAAACTAAGAAAAGATACACAGAATTATTTCGAAACTTCTCTTTATTGATTCTTCCAATGCTTACAGACTCAACCTACCCTGTGCACTCAGCTGCAGGGGTCCGCACACTCAACTGCGGACTACTAGGCCTCTGCGCACTCAACTGCAGAGCCTTCTCCTACCCTACAACCCACAGACACACTTCACACTTCGACTCAATCACTTAGACTTCTCATGCTTCTATTCCTTTTTCCCTTTTCCCCTTCTATACTAAGAGCCTCACTCTATTTATACAATCCCATGGTTCGCAGACCATGGGTAGGTCTATTCAACCGAAATTACATTAAAAAAACTAGGGTGGACAACCTTGTGACTCTATTATACTTTCGCGCACCGCACTCGCAATTTGCGGAGCTTTTACAATAAGATTCAGTCACTTTAAGCCCCAAAACATGCCTTGAGGGGATTCGATGCCCAACAGTCCCCCAACACAAACATCATGACTCGCCCTCGAGTCACTTTGTTGGTGCATAGATCCTTGCGCAGAGTCAATCCAACTGTTCTCGAACTGCGACAAGGTCAGTAGCACACTGAGCTGCTGCTTGCTGGATTTGTTGCATACATTGTTCTGAGACCTCTGTGTCGGAAGTGCTTCTCTACATTAAGGCGTGCATCCCCTGCATTTTTGCAAGCTTGCCTTAAATTTCTATTGTGATGGTGAAGGCCTCGTCGATCCAAGGCTGAACGTGCGCCTTCAGGACTGCTTCCTTGTGTCGTGTCGCGTCCGCCTATTCTTTCAGCGCTTTAGCATGTTGCATCCGCACAAGCCTCTAAGTCAGGGCCACCGTCTACGCAATTCCTCTGATACTATCATACTGTTATTGGAGTTCTCGTGCCTCTATCTCTAAGCATTGGATGTTGGGGTTCTCCTGCAGATTTGTGAGGACCTCAAATGATTATTCCAACATGCTGGTGCAGTCTCGCACTGCACTGCCAATTTCCTCCAGTCCCGCTGTAATAGCGTTAGCACACTATTCTCTAACTTCTGGGGGGGTGGACGACTATGCCTTTAACTGCAGCTCGGCGATCTAAAGGTTTAGCTCGAGCTGAACCTTTGTCATTTATTCCCTCGCCTCATGTACCCCTGTTGCTAACCTGTGGATCCACGCCTCTATTGGGATGGCCAACTCCGGGATGCTTTGGCAAGTGTCGTCTAGTACCTATACCAATTGTTGATTCTGCGACAACACTTTGTCGCGCTGCAAGCTCAATTGTTCCATATTGATTTTCTGCTTGCTGAGGACTTGTAGTGCACGACTCTCTCTAGCTCGCAGCTCGACCGTTATCCCATCCTATAAAACATATAAGGTCTCTCGCGGGAGTGTAGCTATGTTGATACAGAGACCCTTTAGTGTGCTAACCATAGGCTTGTCAGCCTCATTTGTTGTCACTAGTGCCCCTTCTGGCAGCACTATGGTATTCGTCATCCGCTCATGCAACATCTGTTCTATTGTCGTTGTTCTGATTGTGAAGTTGGTTGAAAAGATACCAGCTTGACGAGGGCACACCTGCAACTCTTGCAGCTACACTCTGAGGTACCCCAACACAATCTGGTTCTCTTGCATGAAATTCCGAAGGGCCTCGAAGGTGACATCACGCACTATCTCACTAATGTCATGCAGATCACCCTTGGTAAGGGTGATTAGGTCAATCAACAACTTCGATGCCTTGATCTTCTTACGCGACCCTGCTCGCTCAGCTGGGTGTTGGCACTTTAATTGTGTTGACGTGGTTCGTGGGTCCATGCCTTCCTCTTCTTCCTCTGCTTCCTTCCCATGCGAATGTGACAATTTGCCCTTGCGCACCTTCACGGCTGCCTCCTGCACTGCTGCTGCGGTCTATTCCTGCTCAAGTGTTGTTTGTGCATCGTCCCGCGCCACCCTCACTTCTGCTATCGCTGCTTCCTTCCTTCGCTTTTCGGCCAATTGTGCGATGCATAGCTTGGCCTCGTCTTTCTTTCTTTGTGCAGCTGACTTCTCTATCTCTGCGATGTCTAAGGCACACCACTCTGGCGGCCATGCCTCTAGTACGTTAAAAATGGCATCGTCTGTGGCTACGAAGGGTAGTTTTATCCAGTTTTTGGTTGGGTCATTGCACGCTTTGATGTAAATGTTGTGGATGTCCACTTTGAATTCTGCAAAGCTCTATAAGCTGTTGCAGACAGTGGGTGACAACCATGGCCTGCGGTTGATCTCCATTCTGAGGTTCATCTCCATGAACACTCAGAATATTTTACTGTCGCGGATCCTCTTGGCATCCTTTGTGGCCCAGAGCGAAGCATACTTCGCGGCCTCTGGCAGGTCCCTGTCAATTATGAGGAATTGACTATCCTCTGGTAATTCCCTTTCCATGAGCACTATGGACAACAGAAGCCATGCATAGCGGAACGTTTTTTCCTGTTCCTGAGCTTCCTGGCAATTCTCTAAAAACTCCTTGCAGAGGAACTTAGACCAGTGAAACTGGACCCCCTTCGTGCACTGCTCATCCAGTGCGACCACTGGCGCGGGTACTTCATCTGTGTGGCATGTGTGCATAACCTTTCCAACCATCATTTGGGTTGCCAATTTCACCACTTTTTCACCGACGCTGGATATGGCATAGTTCCTTTTCTTCTTTTCTAGCTTGTATTTTTTCTTCATGGCCTCCCTAATGGCCAAGTCACTTCTCTTCCCCTCCGACATGTCTGTGGGGTCCTCTCCTTTGCATGGAAGCCAGGAGATGCGGTGAATCAAGTCTGTCATGATGGGGATGGGCTCAAACACCCATCATGCACCAGGCAGAGCAGCTGCCTAATGACGAAAATGGTTATTGGGGCATGGTAGAAATGCGGCACCCATAGCAGGTTTAGTAACCCAGCCTTTTCCACTCTACGCAACCACTTCCGTGGCTCTAATTTTGTAACCCCCATCGTAGTGTTCTACTTGGGCTTCATGAGGTGCTTGCTCTCAAGGTGAGGGGACTTCTCGTGGTCAGCAAGGTCCCAATCTTCGAATTTTAGGTTTGGCACCCATCCGAGGTGCGTGCCCTAAAAAATAATGTTGTCTGGGAGGAGTGGGGTCCGGAGCGAGATCTTAGTCTCATCTAGGTCCTTGGGCACTTTAGCGTTCCCTTTTCACAGGGGGACATAGGTGGGCAACTTTGTCGGGAGGTGCGTAGGCTGAGTTTCCTCCTACATGCCTTAATCCTCATCTTCTGCGATGATTAGGTCCTCTAGGTCTTCCTCTTCTTCATCGGTCTCTATGGTGACGACTTTCCCCTTCTCCTCCATTGAAATCTTAGTGTGTAGTGGGTTCCACAAGGACACACGTATAGGAACCATCACTTGTTTGTCCTTCTTGGGTCTTGGCATGCGCGATGATTTCGGGATTTCTGCCACAATCTCGACACCTTCCGGAGTATCCCTCACAGTCAGGACCTATGTAGCCTCCTCGACGGTCATTTCGGTTATCTCCATAACATACTTAGTTGTTACCATCGTATCTGTCCAAAAATCTAGCACTCGCGAACTCGCGGGCTCAATCAACACTCGACTCTACTCAATAGCTCAATTCGTAAATGACCAAGTGTTGTTTGCTACGAAACCCTTTGTAATTTATAACACTTTTTGAATTTGAATTCGACTGTTTCCCCCAAATTCAGTTCGTTAATGCTCCCATGGCGGCAGATTTTCCCAAATCTTGCCGATAAATCGCGTCTTAAATACCTGCTGCCCGCTCCATTTGGTCTCAAGTCGAGCATCCCATCATGAATAGTGACTTCAATGGTAACTTTCTGGTCAACCCGCGCGGCAGAGAAGTCCCCCATGCCTAGTTGCGGACCTTGTGATTCTTTGCTTCTGCGCATAACTCCAACATCGCACAACTCCCGGGCAGAATAGTTTGTAGTCCTGTGCCCCCTTTCAACTACCTGGAGTGCTAATACTGTTCTTTCTTCGGCTAGTCAGGTGGTCGCACCACGCGTGAAAAGTTTCATCTTGTCATTCATCATGTTTCCTAGAGAATATCCACCTTTTATTGTTATGGTCAACATTGTGCACTTTACAATTTGCAACACACTACCCTGGTCAATATGCTTAGAAATGTGTGATCCAACCCAAGGCATTAGACTGATCAATTCGCGGCGATAGGCCTTAAACCTGTCATCGTGATCGTACACATCTTGCCTTATCACCTTGGTTTTTTTTGCGAGAAAATATTCCTTTATCTCTTCCTCCAGCTCCTTGACTTCCGAGTCCACCAGAGTGCTTATCTTCCTTAATCGTATCCTTTCTTCTTTAAGTTCTTGGAGTCTGAGATTTCCCGCTTGGATTTTTGGTTCCAAGGTTCTGCGAACCGTTGTATCTATCGGTGCTATCATGCCCGTTCTAGGTTCTCCAAGTACTATAGGGCTTACTGTGGTTGCTTCATACTCCAGCCGTGGTGGTGCTTGCGCAGTCAGGTTTTTGCACGCGGTCCTATAAGCCCAGAGAACCACTGGTACGCGCAGGTCCCAGTCAGTCCGCTTCACATTGTGGACCTTGTTCAGTGCTTCGCGTACTTTGTTAAAAGCTTCTGCGTGGATATTCTTCTGTGCACTTGGTATTTCCATACTTCGTGGTCACAACCAGAGGGTTTTTTGCGCCATGGCCTTACCCGTACCTTCTTACTGATCGTGTCTCCTACCGCGAGGACGATGTGCATTCGTGAAGGTTTCGCACCATATGCTTGTATCCACCTGGATAGGTGAGTGTGCAGGTTGTTTCGTCTGACAATTTTGTCTGTTAATCGCATCAGAGACTTCCCAAACCGTATGTGCATCATCCTTCTGCATTCCCACCAGTCCTCAAAACTTTGTTGGTGCGTACCCCACCTTCTTATAGGCGTAGCTCGTAGTACCCATTTTAGAGTGTCGAAACGTTGTTGTTTCTGTAGTTCTCTTTCAAATTTGTTCAGAAAGTCATCCACCTCGCTTAACCCATCATACGTAGGCAGGTATCTGACCTCTATTGCTACATAGCGCAGTGACCTTGTCATCATGTTACAGTTGAGCATGGTTACCTCGTGTAACTGGTTTTGCCATCGTTCTATCTCCTCATCAGAATCTAATGTGCAGGAGCTTTCGCGCTCCCATGAGATTCGGCCGTCCGCGGTTGGATTTACCTAGTCCTAATCCTGCGTGGTTATTTTACAGATACAATCCAAGTCATCGTTGCTATCGTAGTCATGCACTGGCTCCGTGTAGCGCAATCCTTATGCAGGGTCTAAAGGTACCACTACGCGTAGAGACTTTTTCTCAAAGATCATCTTGTGCTTCTTTAGATTTATCACTCCATTCATGTCAGTGGCCCAATCTATTCCCAATAGCGTAGGCTAGGGATTAATGTCATCAACAATCTCTATCACTTCAAAATTTGCTAGCGCGCTTGCTCCTTCGATGTCTACGATGATTCCCTGCAACCTTCCCATAGGTAGGATCTTTTGTTGGTTTGTCATTCGCAATTGGATAGGAGACCATTATAGCACAGGCCTGCCCAAGCATTCCCATGTTTGCTTTGGCAGGACGTTCGCATCTGATCCTAGATCTAGAATCACTTGGTCCATCTCATATTCCCTGATCTATGCAGTCAATCTCATCTCCTTTCCTGTTCACGCCATGTGCTTCCCAAGATTCCAGACTACGCGCGGTCCCAGCGAATCTAGTTATGAGTTCTTGCAGCCCCTTTACAACCTTGCTATTTCACAGCAGCTTCATGCATGTCTCCAAGAACGTAGTGAGCATCGTTGGGTCCATTTCCAGCTCCAGTCTATCTTTACTTCCTGAAGTGGAGGCATCAACGAAGCTCCTCTTAGCTTCCATGAAGGTCTCCTTAGCACGCTCCAAATCAAATTCTGGTTCCTTCGTTGGGGCCGTGCGAACCCAGGTACTTTCTTCAGGTTGCCTACCTTTATCATCCCCTGTCGTAATACCACTTCGAAGCACGATATTTACACTAGGGTCTTCCTTGCGCGACTCAGACCTCATCATTTACAGGTTTTGAGTTGGGGGAGGTTAGAATGCACCTTTATCGCGCAACCTCGCTGTCGGTGTTGGAAAATCCTCTATCTCATGATCAAACAATGCACAATACAAGCATGATGGTCGGGTTGGATTCATATAATCACGAGCATAATGTCCTGGCCCTCCGCAATTGTAACATATTAGTGTTCCACGACCTCTTCCTGGTCCCCCTCCACCTCGGCCTCATTCGTGCCCCTGAAATCTAGTGCATGCCATTCCTTTGTTTTGATCGAGGGCCCGTGTCTCGGCCTAAAGTCCGTAGGTAGGAGTTCGATCCACCATCAATTCATAAATTCTACAGGTGCGCTCATAATGTCCTACTGACCTACAAAAATTATAGAACAACTGCTGGGAATTCTGCGTATACTTCTATAATAGATGGCAGTTATCTGTAGCATTATTTCCTCTTATCTGACAAATCATGCACCATAACGCAGGCGCCGCACTTGGCCTTGCTTGTGCCTCCGGTCTTAGTGGCATTGGACCTCCTCCTGCAAGGTAATTCGCGAACACCGGGAAGTGGTCTTTGTCATGCCCCTGGCCCTTACATTTTACGCACCATACCTCGTCATGCATTTCTGGGCGAGCCATCCTGTCTTGTTTCAAACTCTGCATCTCAAGGCACAAGCTTTTCAATTGCACGTGAATCTGATGAACTCCCAGGTTATGATCTTGTATCAGAGTTTCATGCAATCTCATCGTGACCTCCAAAGCCTCAGCTTGAGTGGTTAGCCTTTGTTGCCACAGTGCGTTCTGTAGATGCGATGTTAACGATGCTACAAACCATTCGTGGTGTTGCACATTTGTTAATGTCATGTTCGCTTCGCGAATTGTGCACTTCAGTATTTGATCCAACTCCCATGGGGTTTCGCGTGGTAGCATTGTGATTTCCTTGAATCCAATGATCGATTATGCCTTCGATTTTGGCTTGCTAAATTATTTGTTTAGCACAACTTGGATATCCGCTATCCCCGCATTTGGATTGCCATTTGAATGGTTAATGTACCATTTCAGCATGTGATCCTACAGAGTGCTGACCAATGTTGTCTTCTTTATATTGTCGTCTATGACACCCTGTGCTTCCCATACAACTTTTATCATGAACCAAAATTGGTCTGAATCCTTGATCCAGGTGGCTCCAAAGACACACACAGGACAAGGAGGACTCAGGGAAGCTCAAAAATCAAAGTGTTTGGATTATGCTTGAACTAGGACCAAAGTGTAGATCGCGTCTTCCTGATCGCGGCGGTGTGAACGGTTCATCAATCCAAGTCCGGATGCCAAAGTTAGAAGCATTCAAAGTTGGGTTGACTTTTTGATAACTGGGCAAGCTTAAGGAGGCCACAATTTGGACTTTTTCCAACCACTGGATTCCGGCCAACTCCAGCCAGATTCCGGGCGAAATTGTGGGGTTGTTAAAATCACTCCTACGGCTAAAAATTCGAATTTTGTAAAAATGGCCATTTTGTTATTGAAAACAAAAAAATAATTAAAAAGGGGGGTGGGGACCACCAACCCCACCACCCCCAACTATGCCATACATATCAAAATTGGTGAGGCCGGCGGGAGTTGAACCCACCCGGCCACATGGGCCGGCCCACCGGGCAGCCTCATGAATCATAACCAAAAACCATATAATGTACACCAAACAACCCACTACCAATTATGGTGTATGACAACTGCAGGAAGTGGGTACGGTGGGTGGGCTGCCCAAGGCAGGCCCAACCCAACCAAAAAAAAATAATTTTAAATTAATTTGTTATGCAATGTATAAAATGGGAGGAGGCAGGATTTGACCACCTAACCTCCCCCTTAATAAATGGAGCCCTAACCAACTCAGCCAAACCACTTTCTTGTTAACTCCACCCACAGAAATTTATATAAACCCATAATTTATTCAGTGCACAGGCAGATGGAGGAACCAGGAGCAGGCACGCATTTTGAGGCAATAATTTTTAATTATTTTTTAATGCAGGTGGAACCATGAATTTTGTAGGAGGGCTGAATTTTCACTTTGTCAGAATTTGACAAATTTTATATGGATTCAACACCTCTCATCACCACGAACGCAATGGAATTGTTCGTGTCTCCATCAGAGTTCTGCATTTTCATCCATTTTTCAGTATGGACGTGGAACCATGATTGTTGTAAAAATAGGGAGCAAAACCATGAGCCTTGAAATTTTCCCAAGGAGGTAAATTTTCTCCATGTCGGAATATAGTCAAGTTTATACTCATTTTTCACGGTTTTCCATAGGGATTGCAATGGTGAGGTCAGATTCACCATTTGAGTTGCAGATTTCTAGTCCACCCATGGAGCAGAATCTTTGAGAAATCTAGGGGAATCTAAAAGATTCCTTGAGCCCCAGATTCTCAATTTCTCAGAATTCAGATTTTGGACAGTCGATTTTGCACTATTCGACGCCACAAATCTGATGGTGCATTCAGATTTCTCATTCTATCATTCTATTCTTCAACCACTTTTCTAAGTGGAATGCAGGTGTCAACATTCATGTGCGAGCAACCATTTCCATGCAATTGATGCCGTGAGATCGATGGTTCGAGCAGCTTCAGTAGTTTGAAATCCACTTCCTCTGATGGCCCTTGGTTGTGAGGTATATGTTGCGTTCATGTACTTCTTCTTTATGCATTATGCTGCACAGATGCTTGATTGATGTTGATGCAGGATTTTGTTTATTACATGTTTTCATGATTCCTTGCTTGATGCGATGCAGAATATTCTATGTGATGTACTTGCTGTCATGATTCATCATGTTATGTGTTGATATCCCTTGTTGTATGTTGATGGGATACTCTTGTTGTCGTCATGCATGTTTTTCATTGAGATCCCTTTATGCCATGTTGGCGAGATGCTCATCATGCATGTTTTTTGCATCATACTGATAGGAGTCTTTTGATTGAGAGTTCCTGTAGTGGAACATCTCTTAGAGCCACTGCTGCGCGAGGGCTTTTTCCTTGTATGATCGCGACATCATCTCTTGTGTACATCATCACTATTGACAACACTTAATGCAGCGGCCTACACCATCTTTACATCGGAGCTTGGAGACGTAGTCCCTCCTAGACGAACTCCGTTATCAACATCTTGAGTTTTTATGTTGCTAATGATTGACATGTTCCTCTTCTTTACAACATGCAGATGTATTCATTTATGTTCTTTTAAAAATGTAATTTAACACATCACGAAAGTAAAAGGTCTTGGAAGGGTCGTTCGTCACACCCAGACCAAGATCAAGTGGTATCAGAGCGGTCTTGGCGTTGATGTGAATTGCAGTGTGAACAATGGAACGTGCAACAACAAAGGATGAAAAATCGATGTACGAGACCATGCTCAAAATTTCCAAAAGAGTGGAAATCATGTATGAAACTCTGCAAAAAGAGATAGAGGAAAATGAGCGATTGCAACGTCAGTTGCAAGCCACGGAAGAGGTCCTAGAAGAACTGAAGCAAAACAACCAAAGTCTTCAAACATATAACGTTGAATCAAAGATGTGTCTACATGAAGAGAAAGAGGAGAAACATAGTTTGCTACGACAGTGGCAAGCAAAGGACGAAGCCTTGGAAAAGCTGTAGCATGACCCATGTGAGGTAAAAAGTAGTTCTCCATCTTCATGTATGTTTCCTGATGATGATTTCGCTATTTTTGAAAATTATACCACAGGAATTGGCTCCAAATTGTTGAAGAGAATGGGGTATGAAGGAAAAGGCTTGGGCATTAATGGCCAAGGCATTGTCAACCCCATCAAAGTAGAGGAATTAGCATGTCGAACAGGACTTGGTTATGTCAAAAAGGAAGTTGGGGAATGCGCCACGACAGTTAGCGAACCACCAACAATAGATGATGAGAAACCCTCATCAGTTCTTTCCAAATGGAAAGAGGAGGTAAAAGATGTCGATTTCCTTTTAGTTTCATCTTCACATAGTATGAGCTATGTTGGAGAGTTGGAGATCCCAATTGCAGGGACAAACATGAGGCTTCTTACAAGGATGAGGCACGAGGAGAAAGAAGAACTTGGTGTTAATAACCAAGGCATAACTCAACCTTTGGAGGTTGTGCACAAACATCGATTTGTAGGCTCGAGATACACTAAAGGAGAGTGCTCGAAGGTGTCAGAGTCGTCTGAGACATCGATGAAATTGTCGAGGAAAGAGAATGATGGGAACACATCCCCATCATCCCACGACAGTTCCCATTTCAAGGAGGGAGTTGAGGCAAGCTCTCATTGCCATAATAACATCAGAGACAAAAAGACAAGGTATAACCACTTTCGATTTTCGAATGTTCATTTCGATTATGATCATGTTGTTAATAATGAGCATAAAACATGGCATCGAAAAAAATGCACCTTTTGTGGATTAAATTACCATACATTTTCTAAGCGTTGGAAAAGAATGGCAACACGCAAAAGGATGAGGCGTGAAAGACCCTCTCAACAGCATGAAAAGAAACAGGTTAAGCGGATATGGAGGAAGAAAACCTACTGCAGTCATTGTGATAGAAGTGGCCATCAAAGAGCCACTTGTTGGAGGCTCTATCCAGAGAAACACCTTAAAGACAAAGCGTCGGTGCGTGAACCAGGTGAAGCAGTTATTCGACAAGCAAAACCAACACAAGGAGGTGACCCATTCACATTGATAAGTGAAAAATGGTTTCTATACATGTTATCATTTCATGGTCGTGCTTTTGTAAATCATTTGCTGCATTTTAATATGTAAAAGTGATGATGTGTTTTCCATCACTTATTCGACAACAATGATGTTTGGTCTTATTTGGTGTCGATGTTAAACTGTGAAAGTGATGTTATGTTTCCATCACTTGTCAAAACAATAACGTTTGGTCTTATGTTTTTAAATCATGTGTTGCAGTGATGATGAGTTTTCCATCACTTGTTGAAGCAACAATGGTATGTTGGCCTTGTTGTCATAACTGGGGTATTGCGTCCATCTTGTTGTAAACTTGACCACCGAGTATGTGTTATAAACTCATGACAAGTGTGGGACGTTTGTGTCATCAGTTGATCATGTCAATCAAGCATGTAATTTGCAAAAAATGTACTACAGGTTGCAGAGGTAGCAGGTGTCGGCTCATCGCATAAGGCTCCGAAGAACAAAGGTGAAGGAGATGGAAGTGAGACCTTTTCAGGACGCTTGTGATGCAGACAAGGCACAGAGAAGTTGCAGATTATTTTTCATGATTTTGGAGGACCAAAAGCTCCTCAGTGGGGAGGATTGATCCAAGTGGCTCCAGAGAAACACACAGGACAAGGAGGACTCAGGGAAGCTCAGAAATAAAAGTGTTTGGATTATGCTTGAACCAGGACCAGAGCATAGATCTCGTCTTCCTAATCGCGGCAGTGCGAACGATTCGTCAATCTGAGTCCGAATGCGAAAGTTAGAAGCAGTCAAAATTGGGTTGACTTTTTTATGACTCGGTAGGCTTAAGGAGGCCATAATTTGGAATTTTTTTGACCACCGAATTTCAGCCAACTCCAGTCAAATTCCAGGCATAATTGTGGGATCGTTAAAATCACTCCTATGGCTAAAAATTCGAATTTTGTAAAAATGGCCATTTTGTTATTGAAAACAAAAAAATAATAAAAAAGGAGGGTGGGGGCCACCAACCCCAGCACCCCCAACTATGCCATACGTATCAAAATTGGTGAGGCCAGTGGGAGTTGAACCTACCCGGCCACGTGGGCCGGCCCACCAGGGGGCCTCATGAATCATAACCAAAAACCATATAACGTACACCAAACATCCCACGACCAATTATGGAGTATGACAACTGCAGGAAGTGGGTACGGTGGGCGGGCCTAGCCCAACCAAAAAAAATTAATTTTAAATTAATTTGTTATGCAATGTATAAAATGGGACGAGGCAAGATTTGACCACCTGACCTCCCCCTTAATAAATGGAGCCCTAACCAACTCAGCCAAACCACTTTCTTGTTAACTCCACCCACAAAAATTTATATAAACCCAGAATTTACTCAGTGCACGAGCAGATGGAGGAACCATGAGCGGGCACACATTTTGAGGCAGTAATTTTTAATTATTTTTTATGTAGGTGGAACCATGAATTTTGTAGGAGGGCTGAATTTTCACTTTGCCAGAATTTGACAAATTTTATATGGATTCAACACCTCTCGTTGCCAGGAATACAATGGCGTTGTCCGTGTCTGCATCAGATTTTTGAATTTTTCAGCCATTTTTTAGTATGGACGTAGAACCATGATTGCTGTAAAAACAGTTAGCGGAACCATGAGCCTTGAAATTTTCCCAAGGAGGTAAATTTTCTCCATGTCAGAATATAGTCAAGTTTATACTCGTTTTGCACGGTTTTCCGTAGGGATCGCAATGGCGAGATAAGATTTTCCATTTGAGTTGCAAATTTCCAATCCACCCATGAGGAAAAATCTTTGAGAAATCTAGGGGGAATCTAAAAGATCCCTTGAGCCCCAGATTCTCAATTTCTCAAAATTTAGATTTTGGACAGTCAATTTTGCACTAGTCGACACCACAAATCTGATGGTGCATTCATATTTCTCATTCTCTCATCCTATTCTTCATCCACTTTTCTAAGTGGAATGCAGGTGTCAACATTCATGTGCGAGCAACCATTTCCATGTGATTGACGCCGTGAGATTGATGGTCCGAGCAGCTTTAGCAGTTTGGCATCCGCTTCTTCAGACGGCCCTTGGTTGTGAGGTATATGTTGTGTTCATGTACTTCTTATTTATGCATTATGCTGCACAGATCCTTGATTGATGTTGATGCAGGATCTTGTTTATTACATGTTTTCATGATTCCTTGCTTGATGTGATGCATAATATTCTATGTGATGTACTTGCTGTCATGATTCGTCATGTTATGTGTTGAGATCCCTTGTTGTATGTTGATGGGATACTCTTGTTGTCGTCATGCATGTTTTGCATTGAGATCCCTTTATGCCATGTTGGTGGGATGCTCATCATGCATGTTTTTTGCATCATACTGATAGGAGTCTTTTGACTGAGAGTTCCTGTAGTGGAACATCTCTTAGAGCCACTCCTGCATGAAGGAATTTTCCTTGTATGATCGCGACATCATCTCTTGTGTACATCATCACTATTGACATCACTTAATGCAACAGCCTACACGATCTTGACATTGGGGCCCAAAGATGTAGTCCCTCCTAGACGAACTCCATTATCAACGTCTCGATTTTTTATGTTGCTGATGATTGACATGTTCCTCTTCTTTACAACATGCAGATGTATTCATTTATGTTCTTTTAAAAATTCAATTTAACACATCATGAAACTAAAAGGTCTTGTAAGGGTCCTTCGTCACACCCGGACCTAGATCAATCCTCATTCCCTACTCTCTTGAACACTGGTTGCTTTATTGTGCTGGCCATACTGCTTCACAGTGGTGGCGGAGGTGGTATGGGCAAAGTCGGGGGTGAAGATGGTGAAAATGGTGGTGGTGGGGGTGGGGATGGTATGTGTGGAATTCTCTACCTTATCAGATTGATCTCACTTCTTTTTGAAACCTTCGTGAGCTCTTCTTCGCCCCCTCGCCGAGGTGAAATCAAGGGGCTAGTTTCTAGTTCCGTGCTACCTTCATTTCTATGTATCCTCCCACTCTGCGTAGCCCCAAACATCAATTTATTCGCATAACCCATTTTTCACACAGTAGCATTTTAATCCAAGTGTTCAAATATTTAACATACTTACCTCGCAGTCCCTTGAGGAAGCGTCGTTCTGCCTCGCTATAGCCGATTGAAGTATCTACCGCAAATTCGGTGATGAATCCTCCTATGATTAGATCAAGCCAGTGATCGACAGCATGCACGATCTTATCTTCTGATGCTTCCAGTCTGCGCAAAAATTCTGGAGTCCACACAATAGGTTTGTTGATTTTACACCTTCCTTGGCTATCTACTAGCTTTGCGATCCACTCATACAACTCAGTAGGGAAGGATGCAAACAAAATTTCGTGGATATCTGTATACAAGTAGCAATCTAACCACTCTTCCTTCAATAGTCACGGATTCCTGTTTTCTTGCGCCACGAACTCGTGAATATTTCTGTCCAACCACTCTTCAATTCCTTTCTTTGTCGGATTCCAGTGATACAAAATCAGACATCTCTATGCAGATCCCGGTCCCAGCATTGTTGGCTTGTTGGGGCTTAACCCA
This sequence comes from Pinus tabuliformis, assembly GCA_031772625.1. Lineage (NCBI taxonomy): Eukaryota > Viridiplantae > Streptophyta > Pinopsida > Pinales > Pinaceae > Pinus > Pinus tabuliformis. The sequence goes on from CM062804.1 coordinate 1,181,211,889, forward strand.
GGTTCGGAGTTAATTAGCCAAACAAATCCCTGTACTACTAGCCCTTTCAGCAATAGTCCGCGGAGCACAGACTGAGGTCTCACCCGAAGTAGTATGGGAGGGTGCTAGAACTAGGTCTCCACACCCTTGAGATGTTTGAGAGGCTTGACTGGTCCTTTTTTTGTTCCTGCATGAAGGTGGCTTCGCGCACCTTTCATTCCTCACGACCTGATACCCTGCCTTCGCGCAACCCTAATCCGGGGCTGTGTCGCACTCTGCGCTATTTCCCGAGACCTTATTTTATCTTCCAATATTAATTAAGCACCTTCACCTACTTAAATGTCTTAAGTTATACTTAACAATACAAAACATTCATATAGGTTTGCGCAATAAATAAACAATGTACTTGCAAATTATATCCAATCACGCATTAAATCAGGAAAAGATACACAAAATTATAGCAAAACTTCTCTTTATTGATTCTTCCAACAGTTACAGACTCAACCTGCCCTGCACACTCAGCTACAGGGATCTGTGCACTCAACTGCGGTCTACTAGGCCTCTGCACACTCAGCTGCAGAGCCTTCTCCTACTCTACGACCCACAAACACACTTCACACTTCGACTCAATCACTTAAACTTCTCATGCTTCTATTCCTTTTTCCCTTTTCCCCTTCTATGCTTAGAGCCTCGCTCTATTTATACAATCCCATGGTCCGCGGACCATGGGTAGGTCTATCCAGCTGACATTACATTACAAAAACTAGGGTGGACAACCCTGTGACCCTATTATACTTTCGCGCCCCGCACCCACAATTCGCGGAGCTTTTACAACAAGATTCGGTCAAACTTGGGCTTTAAGCCCCAAAACATGCCTTGGGGGGATTCCATGCCCAATAATCAACCTATAGGAGACACCAATCCCCTCTGTTATTTTATAGGCTCCAACCTACAAGAGATACCAATCCCTTTTGATGCTTTATAGGCACCAACGTATAGGAGACACAAATCCCCTTTGCTACTTTGTAGGAACCAACATACATGAGACACCAATCCTCTCTGCTACTTTGTATGCACCAACTTATATGAGACATAAATCCCCTCTACTGCAAGATTTGTAGGCACCAACCTACAAGAAACACAAATCCCCACTACAAAAATATTCGTAGGCACCAACCTACTTCAATGAGTCTCCTTAATTATTCATAACATATATTAGCTACATCTGCTTTCACCAAGTCTTATTGTTGCTTTTGACTTCACCAAGTATACTCATTTCTTATGTCTTCACCCAGTATACTTGCTTCTTCTTCCTTCACTAGGTTTTGTCTCCTAAAACTTGTTTTTTTTCTTCTTCTCAAGAACGAACTTGCACGACATGCCATGTATCCAATTTCACAAATCTAGTTCTCGAATTTCTACCAAATGTACCTAGAGATCTCTTCTCTAAATCCTCTAGATTTCACAATGTGAAACATCTTAAAAAGAAAGTTATAACAAAAATTCCAAGTTGCATTGTTTGAAGGATGTTTCAAGAGCATTCAGAAACGCTAACTTCCTTAGATCATATCTCGAAAATTATAGGGAAAAAAGTCTGAAATTTCTACCACATGTATTGTGAGATCTCTTCTCTATCACTTCAATATTTCACAGTTTAAAAAATCACAAAAAGAAAGTTATAGTGAAAAAATCAAGTTGTCTTGTTTGAAGAATGTTTCAGGAGCATTTAGGAACACTAACTTCCTTATATCATATCTCCAAAATTGTAGTGAAAAACGTATGGAATTTATAACATTGGTACCTTGAGATCTCTTCACTATCTCCTCTAGATTCACAGTCTAAAACATCTAAGAATGGAAGTTATAGAAATAATATCAAACTAACATATTTGAAGCATATTTTAGGAGAAATCATAAAGCCTAAATTCCTTAGAGCATATCTTTGAAATTATAATGAACCAAGGTTTGAAATGTTAGCCACAGATACATGAAGATATTCTGTCTATATCCTCCAATTTTCACGATTTGAAACATCCCATAAAAAAAGTTATAGTGAAAATGCCAAGATGACTCGTTTACCCCATAAATTACAATTTTTATTCCACCTTTAATCTCTAATAATCAGCCCAAAAATATTCCTAAGCTTCTCTTGTCAAATATCACATCTTTTCTTTCTTAGATAAACTCTAAATGAACTTATATATATTCTCTTTATAGTGTTTCTACATTCACTTATGGGGACAACTTGTAAAACTAGCTGGGTTGGATTACTCGTACTTTGGTTAGGTTATCCTAAAAAAATATTTCATATCTCTAATCCCTATAGAGTTAGAGGGAGTGCCATTTGCATTAGAAGGGTCTCATAATAAGATTTCCAACCATATATCATATGCTCCCATTTGAGTTAGGTAACTGGAGTAAAAAGATCTTCAAAGAGAGGTGTTATCCCTTTGTCTCTGACATCAATGACAACAATATTTCCAACAATATCCCCTTTGTCATTAATGGAAACCCTTCTGCCAAAATACTAAAGAACGTCCCCTATCTAGAATTCTCCTTGTGCCAATAACTTCTCCCCCTTTGACATCAGTCACAAAGTGATGCTCCCTTTGAATTCATGTTTGTTCTTATCTATAACTATTCATTTGGCTGCAACTTTTCTTAATGTCCACAACTCTTCCTTTGTTTGCAACTTCTCTTAGTGATTATAACTATTGCTCTATCTGCAACTTCTCTTAGTAACTAGAACTACTTCCCCTATCTACTATCTCTCCTTATTATGCATATTCTCGCCCTTTGATATCAATGGCAAATGTTGTTTTTACTTCTGGCTACAATATCTTCCTTTAACATGTCAAGAATAAAATAACTACTTTCACTTCTACTTTGTCTGTAACTAAGCTCCCCCTGTCAAAGTCATGTCTATTTGTTCCTACATGCAACATTTCTTCTATAACTTTTTTCTTGAGACTGTTCTTCGTGTATTTGAACTTGCTTTTACTTTTCACCTTTGGGACTGCTCCTGCTAGTTTATGCTTCCTTTTGTCTACAATTTAATTCCTTTGGCTATAACTTTCTTCTTTTCTAGTAAATGAATGATCCCCCTTTGCTAATATCAATGGAAAGATGCTACTACGCCCTAAACTTTCTATTATTGTTAATTGAAATACATCATTTACTTCACCTTTCTGTTCTTAATTCATATCTTGTAACCTCTCTATTTCACCATTCTTCTCTTACAACTCACTTTGAAAAGTTCCCATCTTCTTAATGTGGCTTGAAGTGTTGCAATCTCTTACTTCTCTGTTGTTGATGGGATGGAAGAGATATTACTCCCAAATTTTGTCTTAGATATTCAAAAATTTCCTTGGAAAGAGGTTTGGTAAATATATCTGTAACATGTTCCTTGGTAGCAATGTATTCCATCGTAGCACTTTGTTTAGTTACCTACTCTCTTAAAAAGTCATACTTGATGGGATTGTGTTTTTTCTTTGAATGCATCACATGGTTCTTTGAAATTTTGATAGCACTTGTATGATCACAACCAATTGATATTGGTTGGATTCTACTATGGTATCCTTCAAGTTTTGCTTCATCCAAAGACTGTGAGTACGACATATTGTTGCTGCAATGTATTCAAATTTTCCCATGGATATGGAGATTGAAGTTTCTTTCTTGCTCAACCATGATACCAAACAATTGCCTAGAAAAAATGCTCCTCCACTTGTACTTTTCTTGTCATCTACACTTCCTTCCCAACCTGCATCCATATATGTTGTTAAAGTAAAGTCTTTGCTTCTTAAATGCTGTAGGCCAAAGTCCAAATTGCCCTTCAAATATCTAAATATTCTCTTAATTGCTCGCACAAGAGTCTCCTTTGGTGTAGATTGAAATCTTGCAACAAATCCTACTGCTTGCATAATAGCTTGTGAGGATGTTGTCAAATATCATAATCTACCAATCATTGACCTGTGCATAGTTTGATTTGCACCACATAATTCATCATCTTTTCTCAACATGCATCCTGTGACCATAGTTACGCTGTTAGGTTCACATTTTTCCATCCTAAATTTCTTCAAAACTTCCTTAATGTATTTAGTTTGGGAGATGAATATTCCTTTATTAGATTAGCTTAGAAAGAATGATAATTCACCTAGCATGGATCAATTCCCTCTAGGTGATAAGTTTTTTAGATTAAAAAAAATTGAAGAAATGTTTGCATCTTAAAAGGGTTGGAAGTAGAAATTTTCTTATGAAATCAAATGACAGGTTTTAAATTCATGTTGAAAGGAGAGAAAATAAAGTCAAATAATTTTATATACCCTTATAGAAATAGAAATATATAGTATAATTGAAAAAAAAAAAACCTATAATTAAAACATTCCATGTTATATTATTTAATATAAAGAAGATATATAATTATTATATATATTTAGATTAATTTTATATTTATATTTATAAGTATTTAAATGTTAGCATAGCGTTAATTTCATGAATGAGATTAAAGTATTATTTAGTATGAAAAAATGTATGAATCTTTTATATTTTGGGCCTAGGTTAAGAGCATGTGTTTCCTCCTAAGAGGTCATAGGTTCAAAACCAAAGGGGTAGAGTATGTATGTCTTCAAAAACATAGTAGTCAAGTCACTACGGGGAAGTAGATTCCTTGTCCCACAAACAATGAGTCTCATACACCAATGTAATGTTTAGCTTGACCGTAACCTTAAAATTAAAAAATAATAATAATAATATATTCTCAAAATAATTTAAATTTAAATTATATATACATAATTCAGATGTTTCGAGAGGTTGCACTAGAGCCAAGGGAAAAAAGGCCACGTGCATCATAACTAGAGGTTTGAAACCACGTGGAAGTCAGATGGACCATAAAATGAGATTCAAATCCCGGGAAACCCTTAGGTTAGTACTGACCACACAAGGACAAAGTCCATGGTGCATACGTCAGCGCTGACGATACCCAACCTCTCACATTTATGTATAAATACAGCGCTCCCCTTCAATTGATGTACGCGATACTGGCAGTCATGTGTCCTCCAAGCAGAAACAGGAGGGAGCGGCCAACAGAAATAAAATGGTGGACGGAGGAACCGTGGAAGGTGAAGGAGGCCTTCAGCGTATTGGACAAAGACGGCGACGGGAAAATCAGTTTGTTGGATCTCCAGCATTTCTTCAGCTTGGGGAAGGGGCTGAGCAGAGAGGAACTGGAGGCCATGATATCTGTTGCCGACGCCGACAACAGCGGCTCTGTGGATTTTGAGGAGTTTCGCCGGATCCTGCAGCTGAATATGCCGGAAATTCAAGAAATCAAAGACAGCAGATCGAATTCTGATGATGACGGTGAGATGTGGGCGTTAAAGGAGGCGTTTAATGTGATGGACAGAGACGGAGACGGGATTGTGAGCGCAGAGGATCTCAAGGCGTTCCTCTCCTCCTCTATCGCTACAGGCGGCGGCAGCGGTGAGAGCTGCAATGTAATAATGAGCGACGAGGATTTGGCGGAGATGATAGAGGCGGCAGGCGGGTCCGCCAAATGTGGCGTTTGCTACGAAGATTTTGTCCGAATGATGATAACGATGATGAATGGCTTCTCTTAATTTGGCTGTTTTCGTTAGCCGTTGTCTACTGAAGTCTCAATTTTCCGATGGAAAGTAATTATTTATTGAATTTGGCGATTTTTTTTTATTTTATTTTTTTTAAATCTGGTTATAGGAGAGTGTGTTTGAATGTTTTTTTAATGGTGAAAATAGATACAGTACTCAAAAATTTTTATACATTTAAAAATTTTTGAAATTTAGTTGCTGTAATTTAAATTATTTAAAATTTCTGTTCGGCTATGGGAAATTCCCATGTAACCAACGAATTTTGTCAAGATTTTCAGAATAATACATTGAAATAAAAAAATCTAAGCGATTTATGCGACGTTACCGTTGGAATATTGAATTTACAAATAAAGTGTTCCGAAGCAGGTCAAAAAAATTGCAGGAAATATTCTATTTTTGGGACATTCAAACATGTCAAAAGGGATTAATGTGTATATTTTTTTTAAAGGTATTGTTTAGGATGGTTAATTTTTTTGGTTGGAGTTTGATAAAAAAATATTTTTTTTTAAATTTGACTGTTGGAATGGTTTTTAGGTCGAAAATAAATTAAAATATTATTAAAAAAATTTAGCTACTTATAATTTTAATTTTGAAGTTTGATAATTATAATTTAAATTTCTAAAAATTTTAGCAAAATTCTATCAAAATCATACCCGAATTTCTATCTCTTATTTTCCAGATAAAATTATAACATGTTAGACCATATTTTTATTTTATTTTTTATTTAAGATTTAAATATTTGAAAACATGTAAAAAGAAATTGGAAGAATATTCTTTTTTTGGAACCATTCAAACACGTCACGACGATTAACGCTTATATTTTTTTAATTTACGGTTTTGAATATAGAATTTCCCAATAAAGCGTTTGGAATATTGAATTTTCAAATAAAAAGTTTGGCATATTTGAAGGTCAAAAATTTGAAGGAATATTCTATTTTTGGGACCATTCAAACATCTCAAGACGATTGACGTATATATTTTTTTACGAATAACCACTATTAAAGTGTTTTTAAAGATTTTGTTAATATCTATAGCATAGAGCATATTAATGTTTTTTTTTTTAAATAAGTCTGCAGTTCTTAGCCAAAGTTCATGGCATATTGTAACAAAAAGAAAATGAGGACTGCTCAGAAGTGGGAAACCAGTCCAAGCCAAAATAAATTTGTTGCCCTCATAAGGGAAACCAACATGTGAACATAGAGTGATATTCTATTGAATTCAGTTTCAAAACTAACTATGTTGCTCAAAAATGCAAAAGTAAACCCATAGACTTGGTTGCCGAGAACCTGCAATCTGAAGACGCGTGTTGTTTTAGTTGTCATTTGGTGCTGACGGGTGTTCTTCAAGAATTAGACACCTGTAGGCATCGAGGTCATCCTCGTCTTTCGGCAGCTCACCCGTGTCTTCCTTCGCCAGAGTTTCTCGATTTTGCTCTACTGCAGAAGGCTCGCCCTGAGCAGTATCACTCTTCTCCGTTGTGTGAGTGGGACGTCCTTCATCGCTGGAAGGTTCCTCCTGAAATGTGACGGTAATGGTGGCCGTGATATTAGGTCGATTCAGAGAGCAATGGTATGTGAAATGGGCAGAATGGTTGGATTGCTGAGAGTTGGAAGGGGGAGCAGTAGCTGGTGGACAAGTTTGCGAACGCTGGGAGCAAACAACGCGATTGCGGGCTTTGCCACTGCGAGTATCAGGATAACGAGCTGAGATGTAATTTGACGAGGGGGAAGAGAAGTGAGAGACCATTGAGGGGGAAGAACGGAGCAGTCTACCTCTGCTGTTGCCCCTCCTACTACTCATGCGTTGGTGCAGTTGAGGCATAATGGCATGGGGAGGAAGGGACTGCCTGTGAGAAGTCGGCACTAAGCGGAAATTAGAGGCAGAAGGCTCAAAAACGAGAGTCAGGTTGCATATCAAGCACTGAGAGTAATGGTTGCCCTTTCCAAATTCTATGCAGCAGAGAATATTGCATCACCTGCCTGTTGCAGTGCGGGTGCTTGGCTCCACTACAGTGAGGGGGCATTTGTAATTCAGAGGCAAAGGAGAAAAAACATAGGAGGTGGGCTGAATATTACCTGAGGTCTCCATGATGTAGAGCCAAGGCGGGATGGCGCTAGTGAATTGGTTGGAGTGCCGCATTGAATGGCATTTGCGAATGCTGTGAGACGGGTTTATTACTCTATGTGCGAGCTGACAGGTGGCCATGTGGCAATGCCACTGGCTGGCCCATTCCTCTGCCGTCATATCATCCTTTGTGTACACCCGCATCCGGGATAAAGCATTCTAATGTTAATAAGTTTAAAAAAAGAAATTATATAGTATAATATTTAAAATAATTAATTATTATAAAAATATATAATAATATATATATAACTAAACTAAAATAAAATAAAATAAGTTTATATTAATTTTTTTATTTTTTTTGTAAGTGTAGGTAGTGCCTTTCTTTTCTATTTATGATAAACAAGGAGACCAGATACATCGTTTTGGTGGCCTCAACCTGCCCCGAAGGGAAACCAGGTCTGTTGGCCACCTTAGTTTGCTATAAGCATTCCAAAAACAAAATTTAATGAGTCTTTCCATACTGGCTATATGCACTATACAACTGAAACTACCTATTAAGCTACTAACATGCATAAAACTATGAAAATAAGAAGTTCAAAAACCACATAAGAGCCTCAAGAGGATCATTCCTTTCTGGTGCTTGTATTCTGGTCCATGTCCATGGGAGTATCCATTTGTTCCTCCTGACTTGGGTTAGTACGAACCATCCGGGACAACAGCTGATGCATCTCCTCCAGTTTGTTGTTCTGCTTGATCATTATGACCTGGAAGTTTTTCATTTCTTTCTGCAAATTTGGCATACCGTTTGCGATTTCCGCCATTTCCTTCGCTACCTGTTCCAGTGCCTTTTCCAGGAGGCATTTTAGTACCTAGTAGATATGTAGAGACTACCTATACAGAGTCAGTCTTCCCCGCGTATTCCCTGGATCTCTAATCATTTCCGCCCATTCTTCAGTCTCGGATTCAGACTGTTCCTCCAACACACTGGTTTCCATGTCTTGGATGATTCGGCGGATATCCTCACTCGTGCCTTCCCGATAAGCTCTTGCCACTTCCTGGACTACTGTCAGGGTAGACCTTCTCCCTCTGCTCTGGTTACTTGGGACTTCTGTTGGCCTGCTTCCCTGATTCCCTTGCCTTGGTCGACCTCTGCCTCCACGTCCTCTGTCGCGACCCGGGCGCGCCATCCTGTTTTCTACCCTCTCCTATTGACAATTATCAATCACAGGTATCAGTTTTTTAAGTTTCTTATCAACATCTCCCACTACAATTTTCCCTTTGGGTATTCCTCTGCTCCTACTGCAGTCTCCGTCATTTTTTTGGGTTTGACGCTGATCACCATTATCCGGATACAAGAGGTGTATAAGGCCCTCTGTCACGCAGATCAACTGGTGGGCTAAGGGCATAATTTTCGAATCCTCTCTTTCAGATTTCCCCTCCACTTTTGCAGTGAATTTCTTGCCATAGTTTCCCAGGTTACTTCCTAGACTGTGCTCTCGGCTACAGTTTCCCCGTTCATCAAGGTTCCCCTCCCAATTCTGACCCAGAATCCCCTCACAATGTATTGCATAGGGGCGGGCGAACTCGCTCGAGCCTTTTTTGTCTTCAGGGGCTTCACATGAATTAAACTTATCCATTCTACCTACTATGACAGAGAAAAGGGATGCAGGGGTCTCAGGTTTCACATACCCGGAATCGCTAACCTCCCTGATGGCTCCTCCTGGCTGCGCTGCGCTCTGCTCCACTTTCGTCCCACATAGATTACCCTTTCTCTTACACTCTGCCACCTTCATATAATGCCTCTTCGACAACCTTCTCACTCTTCAATTACCACCGCCACTACTACTAATCTTCTGCATTCCACCTCCCCCACTCCGATTTCTTAAGACTTGTGCTGACCTGCTATTCATTGTTTTCGCTGGAAGGGCGGCTTCGTACCTGTGGTTGCATTCCACCATGGAAAATTTTAGGGGCTAATGTTCGCCCAGTGGGCTAATTTTCCATGATTTTTCCACAAAAAATATTCGCCAATTTCCAATTTTATAAAAGACGATTCGCCCAAATTTTAGAATATAAAATTATTTTACCTTAAAAATCGCCAACATTATATAGAGACTATAATTAAAATAATTATAAATTTGAATAATTTTACAAATATATCAATAAACATTTATAATTTGCATATTAGGGATTAGTGAGATTCGCCAATGTTTTAAACTTCAAGAAAATTTTCCATCCTTAAAATTTTCCTTGCATTCCACTGTCCTTTCGTGATCATAATCACTCCTGCCACCTTCACCTACCTTATTCCACATCCCGATCGGGAGCCATCTGTCTCTATTGCCTTTGATTCGTGTCTTCATGATTGTCCTGGTTGAGAATTGTTCTTAGTTGTTCTAATTCTAAATCTTCTGAGTGCATAGACCATATATTATCCATTTTCCTTCCTTGTTCCTGGCAACCCCAGTTCACAAGAAAATCTATTGCTTTGTTAGCCTCTCTTCTAACATGCTTAATGATCATATATTCAAATCTTCTTAGGATAATTTCCAGTTCTTGGATTAGACTGGCCGTTCTCCAGCTCTGCATAACCTTGTCCCATGAGGTCCCATTGTTAAGTTTTTTGAGTACTTGTATAACCATTTGGGAATCTCCTTCCACTTCCAGGTTATTATATCCGTTTCTGATTGCTATCTTTAATCCTTGATGTACTGCCATCAATTCAGCCTCATTGTTACTCATAATGCCTCCATTGTCTGCGTAGATCCATTTTGTTCTTCCTTGATCATCCCTAAACAGACCTCCAATCCCTGCTGGGCCTGGGTTTCCTTTAGAGGCTCCGTCGAAGTTTAACTTTATGAATCCAGCCGAGGGGTGGGAGAAATGCAGGGTGCTGTTATATCCTGTCCTGGGTTCTTTCCACATCTGTGGAGCCACCATCCCTTGATGCAGGTTTAGCTTCTTTAAAATCTGCTCTTCTTCCGGCGTCGTTTCCCAGTCCTCTCCGTTCCAAGTATCCGCAAGTATAGTCTCACGAATATGGCTCAAGGTTTTTCCCCAGATTTGGTCTTTTGTCATCTCTTTGTTTTGGAAAGTTCTTCTGTTTCTTTCTTTCCAGATCATCCACATATTCATTCCTACTGTAAGGCTCCAAGCTCGTCTAACCACCGGGCTTGTAAATTGTCCGCTTCCCCAAATTTTGATAGTGTTTTTAATGCTCTGTTGATCTCTATGGGTTTTTCCAAAGAGCATCCTGACCTCTTCCCACTGTTGTTGAGCTTCTTTACATGAGTTTAGGAGGTGTTCTTGCATTTCCTGTTCTTGTTTGCATAGAATACATCTGGGGGGGCCATGTATGCCTCTCTTTTGGAGTTGGTCCCAGGTCAGGATACGACCTTTGGTAACCAACCATATGAAATGTGCCACTTTCGGCCACCAATTGCTATTCCATATTTGTTTCCAAGTGACTGTCATATCCTCTAGTTCTCTGGAAATTAGAAGATGATAAGCTTCTTTGATTGAAAAGTTTCCTTTTATTGTGTGTCCCCATCTCAGAATGTCCGGTCCAGATCTTATAGGTATTCTCCTTGTCTGCATTTCCTTTTGATATAACTCTTTTTTCTCTCCAACTATTTGATCCATCCATTCTTCTGGATTCTTCCAGATTCTCCATACTTCATCTTGGCTCTCCATCTTCCAGAAGTCCCTTACTAAATTCATTCCATTCTCAGCTGCTTTTTGGCCTATGTCCGTTAGGGCTTGCAATCCATTCAATCTTTCTCTTTGCTGCCAGGCCTCCTCCCAAAACCTGGCTGAGCTGCCATCCCTGATTTCCCAAAAAGCATGCCTAGTTATTATTTCTTTGTTGAGACTGGCTAGATTCCAGATTGTCGACCCTTTCGGTGTATCCCTTATTCTTAATATTTCCTCTGGTTTTGTAGGCATATTATATTTTTTTGTCCATATTCTTTTCCATAGGTCGTTTCCTCCATTCAGCCAGTGCCACCACAGCTTAGCACCCATTGCATGATTCAGGATATAGGGATCTCTAAGGCCTAATCCTCCCTCCATCTTGCTTTTCACTAAATCCTTCCATGATACTAAAGACCACTTTCTTTGATCCTTCTGACCTCCCCATATGAATTTTTTGAAGATCTCTGTCATCTTTGCACACGCTCCTTTGGGGCTGCCATTGCCGATAGTTGATATATTGGGATTGATTGAAGGATTGCCTTAACTAAAACAGTTCTGCCCGCAAAATTCAGAGTTCTGAAAGACCAATTAGCTAGTTTTTTAGCAATTTTCTCAATGGTTTGTTGCCAATTTGACATCCTCAGGGGGTTCAGGGCTAACGGTGTTCCGAGGTATCTTGTTGGGAGTTCTCCTGAACGGAATCCCAGAGTTCTTGTCAATTTTTTTTTTTATATTTCCAGCAGTGTTGAAAAAGTATGTGCAGGACTTGTCGTTGTTGATTTGCGTGCCTGAAGCTGTCATAAAAAGGTCTAAAATTTCTTTGATTCTACGGGCTTCTCTGAGGGACACTTTACAAAACAACATAATGTCGTCTACAAATTGCTGATGGGTAATAGGAAGGTTGTTACCCCATATTTGGATTCCCTTGAGCTTTCTTTCTCTTACTTCTTTTTTGATGTATCTTCCTAGGCCTTCTACAGCTATGATGAATAGGAAAGGAGACAAAGGATCCCCCTGTCGGAGACCTCTAGATGCTTGAAAAGGCTGGGAGGGGGTTCCATTCACAAGGATGGAGAAATTGATAGACGAGATCATGGTAGAAATCCATTCAATCCATCTATTACAAAAGCCAAAAGCCATTTTTGCCTCCACAAGATTTCTTCTTGTTTTCGCCTCTCTTCCAGTTGCCCTATCAGGATCCCTTCCTCTCTGGCCAGGTCATCGCTTCTACCTGTATTTATTATTTCTTGTTGGATTTGCTTCATCTTCTGGTCTAGCAGCTACTGATCTTTGAGTATATGTCCAAATTCCTCCTTGTTCCATTTCTTGATGTTTCCTTTCAGTTCTTTTAGTTTCATCTGAAATGTCTGCATTCTATTTCTTCCTCTCTGACTACTTTGTTTCCACCATTCTTCTACTTTCTTCATGAAATTTTTATCCCTGAGCCAGAAGGCTTCGAACCTAAAGGGTTTTCTCTTAGGGCTAGCTTTAATGTCCAGTTCAGCTTTAATCGGCCAATGATCCGATCCCATTCCAGGAAGAATCACAGCTTCAATGAAAATGTCCCAATTTATGATCTGTTCTGACATTAGGAATCGATCTAGTCTGGAGGCGATCTAGTGTCTGCCTCCCCTCCTGTTATTCCATGTATAGATTCTGTTTGTTGTCTGTATGTCTACAAGCCTTTGTTCTGCTATCCAATCTCCGAAGGCTTCCATGTCTGCCTCTGTTCTTCTGAGCCCACCCTTTTTTTCGTTTAATGATTTTATCATATTGAAGTCTCCTCCCACTATCCAAGGTAAAGTTGGATACAGGGATCACATGACTACTAGGTTCTGAAGGAACACCCTACGTTTACTCTGTATATGGGGTCCATATACATTAGATAAGAGGATCCATTCTTGAGAGCCTAGAATTCTGAATCTACCTGAGAGGATGCGTGGTATGCTGGTCCAGCCTTCAAATTGGACTTCCTCTGGGTTCCAGAGGATTGCTACTCCTCCTGCACTACCTGTCGCATCTTGTCCAATGATCTCATAATGCGGCTTGAAATTGCTCATCACTTCTTTTAGTTTGCTTTCTCATAATTTTGTTTCTTGGATTAGCATTATATTTGGTTTATCTCTTTTGAGTCTCTCTTTCAGATATCTTTGTTTTCCCTTACTGTTCAGCCCTCTGATATTCCAGGTTGTAATAATCATTTCAATAGTTTGAGGGGTTGTTGGAAAACCTCCGACAAAGGTACAACTTTTCCTGAGTTCACCAACATATCTCCTACCATTTGAATGGTCTCACTCATAGGTCTCCTTCCTCTTTTCCTTCCACCCTTCCCTATGATTCCTGTTTCTGTGTTCTGATCTCCTTGTGATCCAAGTTGCTCTGGTTGCTTTGCTGTCCATCTCCCTCGTTTTTCTTTGTATCTTTGGAACATGTCTTTATAGAGCTGTTTCTGGTCATCTGGTATGAACCGTTCATCCAGATGCTTCCATTCCTGTAGGAGTTTCCTCATGATCTGTTCCTCCTCTCCTTCTTGTTCCTGCTGGGGATCTATTTCCATTTGGATCTGTTCTTGCTCCCGATCTCCCTTCTCTCCCTCTTTTTCCAGTTCTATGTTATTCAGTTCCTTGTTTTCCTTTTTATTTTCTTTCTGGATTTCTCCTATTTCTTCTTCCTCTTCTTCACCTTCCGCTTCCATTTCTAAATCTCGTAGGACCTCGAACTGGTTCTGGCTTTTCTGGTTACCTTCTGAATAAGAAGGATTTAGTTTGGTTTTTCCTTTTTGGGGTCTCTTTCTTCTCTGTACTTCTGTAAACCCTCCCCTGTTTCCTTCGTTCGTCTTCTTTTCCTGCTCTGTACTTCTCTTTTCGTCCCCCTGATTTATTGGAGTGTTGACTTCATTCATTGGACAATGTTTAAACAAATGGCCATACTCATGGCACCGTCTGCACCTGAAAGGAATGTGTTCATAATCGACTGGCTGTTGCCAAACTTCATCATGATATTCTATTTCAATATGATCCGGCAGTGGTTCTGTGATATTCATGTAGACACAGATCCTGGCATATGATGTATATCTGCCTCTCTTGGTGGTTTCTGCTACCTTCACAAAGGTCCCGATTGAGTTCCCAATTCCTTCTAAAATCTCTGGATCCCAGAACTCTATCGGGAGTCCAAAAAGTCTGACCCAAACTGGTGCTGCTAACATTTTTTCCTTTTCCGGATTGTAGCACTCTTCCCATTGCCTCATGAATAGTCCTGCATTATTGAAGAAATATGGACCCTCTTCAAATATCCTCTCCTTATCCTCCAGATTTGCGAATATTACTGTAAAAAACCCTTAGCCCCTAATTTAAGATCTATATGCCCTTTGGGTTTCCACTTCTGTTGTATCCATTTCATCAAATCTTTCTCAGACGGCCATGTTCCTACAAACTTGCAAATAAGTGCATGGTCTTTCATGTATCCTCTGTACTCCTCTAATTTATTGTTTGGAACTACGAACCTGGGTTTTTTGGTTGCCCTTGGTAGGCACTTGTTCCCTGTCCTCGCTTGCCATACTGCTCCCATCACCGGCGCATCCTTGCTGCGATTTCCAGGCCCGCCGTTTGTACCGATTCGACTTGATTCCCTTGTTGTGATCTCCTTGTAGGAGGGGATCTCTCCCCCCCCGCTTGCTTCAATCATTCCCTCACAGTCTAGCCTGATCTCAGTGGCTTCTTCCCTTATTTTAACTGACAATGTATTGTTGTGCGATTTCGCAGGTGGGTACAGGATCCCCTGCGCCTGGCCAGGAGCAGGTCTGCCTGGGGTTGCCTATTCCCAAGCCCTAACCCTAGTTTCCCATCGCTTTTCTCAATTCGCCCTCCATATTAATATTAATTTTAATTTTTTAGGTGTTGATGAATTTATACTTTATTTATTTTTCTTTTTAATATTTTTTTTATGGAAAATAGTTAAAGTACAACAATATAATTATATTGGAAATTTCACTTGAGATATAATGTGAAATGACTTTTTCAATTGATATATCCAAATAAAATTAATATTTCACTAATATAGAATAGGCAGGTTGAAATAAATATTTCAGTATTTTGTTTTTTTCGATGGAGATATTCAAATAAAAATAATATTTCACTAATATGGGATAGAGACATCGAATTAAATATTTGAGTACTTTTGGTGCAAAGGACATGCATGCGTCTTATAAATCTTTCCTATTGGAAAATATAAGATTATATTCGATTGTGTCCACATGTAACTCCAATTGTCATATTTTATGACTTACAATAAGTTATATTAAAAAACATTTTCAATATAAGATTATATTCGATTGTGTCCACATGTAACTCCATTTGTCATATTTTATGACTTATAATAAATTATATTAAAAAACATTTTGGTCAAAATATTTTTAAATAAAGGACTACATCAAATAAAATGTATATAATCCTCCATGAAACGCAAGATACCAAATTATGAGAAACAAAGTCCCAATTCTTGCACAACCATAAGTTATTGTTCATCAACTGTTTCTCATGACCATGGCCACAAAGGAAGTTTTGGCGCTTGACTTCTTTACAATTTAAGGAAATAACAACTACCTAATAGCTTTGAGGTGTCAAAATTCTAGAATATTAAAAGAATATTATATTACAGAGGATGATTTGAGTTAATTGAGTAAAGAACAAGTTCTAGAATATTATAAAATTATTATATTAGAGAAGATGACTTGAGTCAATTGAGTAGAGAATAATTTTTTAAAAGCATCTTTGTAATATGGTTGAATGGCTTCTCTTAGTTTGGGTATTGCTCTATTTGCAATTTTTCTTATTCCTTTAGTAACTACTATGGATTTATTTGCAACTTCTTTCAGTAACTACAACTATTCTTTTTATTTATTATCTTTCTTTATGTATGCATATTATCTTTTTATGATATCAATGGAAAGAGTTGTTTTTGCTTCTCGCTACACTATCTTCCTTTGACATGTCAAGAATAAAACAACTATTTCTTCATACATGCAACATTTCTTTTTCTATAACTTTTCTCTTGAGACTGTTTTCTGTGTATTTGAACTTCCTTTTACTTTTCGCCTTTGGGATTGCTCGTGTTAGTTTATGCTTTCTTTCATCTACAATTTAATTCCTTTGGCTACAACTTTCTTCTTTTCCAGTAAAGGGATGCTCCCCTTTTTGCAGATATCAATGGAAAGATGGTACTCCCCCTCGATTTATCCATTATTGTTAATTGAAATGCATCATTTACTTCACTTTCTATTCTCAATTCATATCTTGTAACCTCTCTATTTCACCATTCTTCTCCTGTAACTCACTTTGAAAAGTTCCCATCTTCTTAATGTGGCTCAAAGTGTTGCAATCTCTTACTTCTATTACTCCCAACTTTTGTCTTAGATATTCAAAAGTTTCGCAGGGAGGAGGTTTTGTAAAGATATTTGCAACACAATTGAAATGTTGATAACACTTGTATTATCATAGACAATTGATATTGGTTGATCATATTCTACTACGGTATCTTTCACATTTTGCTTCATCCAAAGACCGTGAGTACAACATGTTGTTGCTGCAATGTATTCAAATTTTCCCATGGACAGGGATATTGAAGTTTCTTTCTTGCTTAACCATGATATCAAACAATTGCCTAGAAAAAATGCTCCTCCACTTTACTTTTCTTGTCATCTACACTTCCTTCCCAATGTGCTTCCATATATGTTGTTAAAGTAAAATCTTTGCTTCCTAAGCCAAAGTCCATATTTCCCTTCAAATATCTAAATATTCTCTTAACGGCTTGTATATGAGTCTCCTTTGGTGTAGATTGAAATCTTGCAACCAATGCTACTGCTTGCATAATATCTAGTCTGGATGTTGTCAAATATAGTAATCTACAGAACATTGACTTGCACATAGTTTAATTTGCACCACAAAATTCATCATATTTTCTCAACTTGCATCCTATGACGACATGTGTGTCTCAACTTGCATTCTATGACGCCATGTGCATTGTTAGGTGCACATTTTTCCATCCTAAACTTCTTCAAAACTTCCTTAATGTATTTAGTTTGGGAGATGAATATTCTTTTACTAGATTAACCTAAAAAGAATGATAATTCACCTGGCATGGATCAAGGTATGAACTCTTTTAGATTAAAAAAAATTGGAGAAATGTTTGCACGTCAAAAAAAGTTGGAAAAGTTGGAAATAGAAAATTTCTTATGAAATCAAATGCACTTTTTAAATCTATGTTGAACATAGAGAGAATAAAGTAAAATAATTTAATATACCCTTATAAAAATAAAAATATACCATATAATTGAAAAAAAAAATCCTAAAATTAAAACATTCAGTCATTCATTCATATATATATATATATATTAATTTTGATTTTATATTTAGAAATATTTAAATTAAAATATTCAATAATATATTATTTAGTAGGAAGAAAATGTATAATTATTTTATATTTATGTATTCAGTTATTATTAATCTAAATAATCAAAAGTATCTCTCTATTTTAACTAGCTCAAAGAAGAAAATTAATATAGCAAAGATTATAATGAATTTTCATTAGCTCAATAGTGAAATAGGTCGTTGGGCAGTTCCTAAACTGCCATGGATGGAAAGGATTTGCCATATATGTGAGAATAGGAACATCGAGGATGAAAACCACTTCCTCTTAGAGTGCCCCGCGTACAAGCAGTTCCTAAAACGCCATGGATGGAAAGGATCTGCCATATATGTGAGAATAGGAACATCGAGGATGAAAACCACTTCCTCTTAGAGTGCCCCGCGTACAACCACATTAGATCTCAATGACCTTCCTAGCCTTTTACAGTGTCAAAATTATAGTGAGCTCGGAAGGCTTCTCTCCAAGCTTTTTGAGCATAGGAATAAAAT
Organism: Pinus tabuliformis; assembly: GCA_031772625.1. Classification (NCBI taxonomy): domain Eukaryota; kingdom Viridiplantae; phylum Streptophyta; class Pinopsida; order Pinales; family Pinaceae; genus Pinus; species Pinus tabuliformis. Next base: position 1,181,230,156 of record CM062804.1, read on the forward strand.
CTTAAATCAAATTAAATAATTTGTTTTTAGGTCCAATAGACCAATGTTTGGTCTCAAGAGATCATCATCATCATCATCATCATCATCATCATCATCATCATCGTCGTCTCAAGAGATCATCATCATCATCATCATCATCATCATCATCATCATCATCATCATCATCATCATCATCATCATCATCATCATCATCATCATCATCATCATCATCATCATCATCATCATCATCATCATCATCAAATATTTTAATTTAATTAAAATTAATAAATTATTTAAATAGTAGCACCTACAAGTTTTATACGTCTCCTTTTTAGCTCTGGAAATTCCAATGTGACATGAGAATTTTATCAAGATTTTCTAAATAATACATTGAAATAATAATAATAATAATAATAATAATTATTATTTATATTGTTTCAATAAATTTAGATTATATTTATTAAATTTAAAATTTAAGAATTATATAATTCAAACTTACTAAATTTTTAACTTCTAAAATCTTTTAAAAAATTATACAGGTCAAACTTATATTAAACATTTTTAAAAAGTTTTATTTGAAAGTGTCTAGGGTCCAAATTTTTAAGCGATTTATGCGATGTTACCGTTGGAATATTGAATTTAGAAATAAAGTGTTCCCAATATTTGAAGGCAGGTCAAAATATTGCAGGGAATATTCTATTTTTGGTTCATTCAAACACGTCAAGACGATATATTTTTTTAAAGGTGTTGTTTTGGGAGGTTATAATTTTTTTGGGATGGTTAATTTCTGGTTGGAATTTGGTAAGGAAAAATTTAAAACCTATCAAAAAATTGAAGGAAATATTTTATTTTCGGGATATTTAAATAGGTTTGGACAATTAATGTGTATATTTTTTAATGTGTCGTTTGTGGAGGTTATAATTTTGTTGGGTGGTTGATTTATTGTTGGAATTTGATAAGAAAAAATTCAAAAAAATTGACAATTAGAGTGTTTGAATGATTTTTTTAATGGTGGAAATGAATTTAGCATCATTAAAAACCCTGGGGTTTTCATAATTTTAATTTTGAAGCTTGACAGCAGTAATCTAGATCTAGATTTCCAAAAATTTCGGCAACATTCGAATAAAACTTTACCAGAGTTTTTAATATTTTCTAGATGAAATTGTACTCTTAAGGCACTTATAATTTTAATTTTGAAGTGTGACAATTGTAATTTGGATTTCCAAAATTGTAAAATTTTATCAAAATCTTACTAGAATTTCTATTAATTTCCATATAAAATTGTAATCTCTTAGACTTTTAATTGTAATCTTTTTTATTTGACTATTGAATTAAAAAAAATTAAAAGTCATCCAAATATTTGAAGGCATGTCAAAAAAATTTGCAGGAATATTCTATTTTTGGAACCATTCAAACACGTCAATGTATATTTTGAAGAAGTGGGATTGAAACTAGTGAAATAAATCATCACTTCCGGAACTTGCACCTGGTAACCAGGACTTCCTGGGAGGTCACCCATCCCAAATCGCCTTTGGCTCAAGCGCGCTTAACTGTGGAGTTTTCCCCACAACCAAGCCTGCTTAGCTTGCTACCCCATTTGCAAAACCTTAGCAAGTATTGTGCCTCATGAACCATTCAAGTAGACTTCCCTTCACTCTTTTGAATTAAGTATTGAGGGTTTCCGCAGTGCAATATATTAGATATCATTTTTTGGGATTCAACTCCGTTAAGTAAGTCATTCATCTATGACCATTTCCATGAGAGGTTAGAGGTAGTCATAACTGACTAATTTCTCATGAATTTTGAATAGTCCACTTAGCACTCATTGCATCGGGTGATGCTCACAGGGGTGAAGAAGTGGGATTGAAACTAGTGAAATAAATCACATAGCGTCAATCATCACTTCCGGGACTTGCACCCGGTAACCAAGACTTCCCGGGAGGTCACCCATCCCAGATCGCCTCTGGCTCAAGTGCGCTTAACTGTGGAGCTTTCCCCACAATCAAGCCAGAGGTGATTTGGGATGGGTGACCTCCCGGGAAGTCCTATCTACCGGGTGCAAGTCCCGGAAGTGATGATTGACGCTATGTGATTTATTTCACTAGTTTCAATCCCACTTCTTCAACCTTGTGAGCAGCACCTGATGCAATGAGTGTTAAGTGGACTATTAAAAAATGATGAGAAATTAGTCAGTTACGACTACCTCTAACCTCTCATGGAAATGGTCATAGATGAATGACTTACTTAACGCAATTGAATCCCAAAAAATGATATCTAATATATTGCACTGCGAAAACCCCCAATACTTAATTCAAAAGAGTGAAGGGAACTCTTCTTGAATGGTTCATGAGGCACAATACTTGCTAAGGTTTTGCAAATGGGGTAGCAAGCTAAGCGGGCTTGATTGTGGGGAAAACTCCACAGTTAAGCGCGCTTGAGCCAGAGGCGATGTGGGATGGGTGACCTCCCGGGAAGTCCTGGTTACTTGGTGCAAGTCTCGAAAGTGATGATTGACGCTATGTGATTTATCTCACTAGTTTCAATCCCACTTCTTCACCCGTATGAGCATCACCTGATGTAATGAGTGCTAAGTGGACTATTCAAAAAATGATGAGAAATTAGTCAGTTACGACTACCTCTAACCTCTCATGGAAATGGTTATAGATGAATGACTTACTTAACGCAGTTGAATCCCAAAAAATGATATCTAATATATTGCACTGCGAAAACCCCCAATACTTAATTCAAAAGAATGAAGGGAACTCTACTTGAATGGTTCATGAGGCACAATACTTGCTAAGGTTTTGGAAATGGGGTAGCAAGCTAAGCAGGCTTGATTGTGGGGAAAACTCCACAGTTAAGCGCGCTTGAGCCAAATGCAATCTGGGATGGGTGACCTCCCGAGAAGTCCTGGTTATCAGGTGCAAGTCTCGGAAGTGATGATTGACGCTATGTGATTTATTTCACTAGTTTCTATCCCACTTCTTCACCCCTGTGAGCATCACCCAATGCAAATTAGTCAGTTACGACTACCTCTCATGGAAATGGTCATAGATGAGTGACTTACTTAACGCAGTTAAATCCCAAAAAATGATATCTAATATATTGCACTGCGGAAACCCCCAATACTTAACCACTAATTTATTAAAGTGATTTTAAATATTTGGTTAATATCTATAGCATAGAGCATACTAATGTTAATAAGTTAAAATAAATAAATTATATAATATAATATTTAAAATAATTAATCATAATAAAAATTAATTATAAAAATATATAATAAAATAAATTAATATAATTTTATATTAATTTTAATTTCAATTTCAAGTGTTGATGAATTTATATTTTATTTATTTTTTCTTTTTAATATGTTTTTACTTAAAATTTAGATAGATTTTTATTGATAGATACACTCTGTTTTCAAAATAGGTAAAGTATGATAATACAATAATATAGGAAATTTCACTTAACCTATCATGTGAATTTGGAATGAGTTCTAAATTTATATGATGATTTTTTCCATGGTGATATTCACTGATATGGGATAGAGACATGGAAATAAAAATAACATTTTACTAATATGGGATAGAGACATTGAAATAAAAATAACATTTTACCAATATGGGTAGAGAAATCAAAATAAATATTTGAGTATTTTTGGTAGAAAGGATATACATGTTTTTTATAAATCTTTCGCATTGAAACATATAAGATTATATTCATTAACATTGTGTCCACATCTAACTCCATTTTCCATTATTTTATGGCTTATAATAAATTATATTAAAAAGCGTTTTTGTCAAAATAAGTGTTTTGGTGATGATTTTTGCTATCGAGTCGTCAAAGACAGAATAGTCTTATACGGAATTTCTAGAGAAGAGCACTAGAGAAAGGTTCTAGTTAGGACAAGATCTAATATAGAATATTATTTCTAAATTTGTGCTTCTATGATCCATAATGAATTAAGAAAAGTCTTTCGGTAGAAATCACATAAAAGAAATTTTTGGCTAATGCGTTTTGAACCAACAAGTGTGGTTCATTAGCAGGACCAGATGATGAACCACACTTGTTGGTTTGATAAGAGAATTTCTTTGCCGACGCGTTTCAACCAACAAGTGTGGTTCATCATGATGAACCACACTTGTTGGTTTGAAATGCCTCGTCCAAAACTTTTTCTTATGTGATTTCTACCAAAAGACTTTTCTTATTAGAATATTATTTTAGAGAAGGTGACTTGAGTCAATTGCTTAAAGAACAAGCTTTTAAAAGCATTTTTGTAATTTTTTTTTTTTGACAATGATGACAATGTTGAATGGCTTCTCTTAGTTTGGGTATTTTCGGCCTCGAAGATTCGAATGCCACACCCTGGTTTTGGAATTTTGTTAAAATTTTCTGAAAAATATTACTAGTGCTTGCCTCAAAAGGTCTAAAGAGATGCCTACAGTTAACTATTTATGATTGACTATTCATGCCTATTTATGATTAATTATTTAAATTTAATCATAAATAGTTAAATTGTAGTAATTTCAACAACAGATGCACATTTGATCCAACTTTTTAAAATTTTATCATCTCTGGCCTTTTGAGGGGTAATACAACACCAATCAATAACAAAAAAACAATTAAAGTGCTCAAACTACTAAAAGACTTCCACAAGTACCTGAAAACTGCAATCCGTGCCCAATAATTGATTAACTTTACAATGAAATTATTCTTGTCAATATGAACATAGCACAATCAAATTGAGAATATAGAGTAGCTTCCTCAAATAAATAAAAATCTTAACTCCTTTACCTAATTGGATTAATGGAAAACTATTATAATGGATGAATAAAAAGTGGACCTAACCCAATGAAATTATTAGTTGTTTCATTTTAAAATATATTTTCAGTTATTTATTCATTATTTTTTGTTATGAATTGAATGATTTTAATTTATATAATTTTAGAAATATATATAATTATTGAATTCAATTAATTGTGAAATTATCTACCCACAATTGACCATACTTGAGGGAAATCACTTAGAGTATTCCTTCTACCTCGGGGTCAAAGGACACGAAATCAAATTGATCGATGCATGTTGGAGTGATCTGACACCAAATTATCGAAAACATTTTTCCTTGGTATCCGCTCAGAAGTACTCCATGCAGTGCTAGGCTTCCTAGGTCTTTTGGTTGAAACCTTCAAATTTAGCTAATTAGACATGCAAGGGATCCAATAGCCCTGCAAGTTAGAAAATCGATAGCTCTCGACTTCACAATCTATTAACCTGCATATTGGTTTTCCTGTCATGACTGGCATCTTATGTTCCATTTTCTAGAGGAATTTGACTTCTTCTGAATTTGAGGTTTTTATTCTTTGAGACTTAAACTAATTTAGTAAAGCACTCCATAATTCTTTCCTTACCATGGAATCAATATTTTTACACCAAAGGTTTTCCTATGATGGGTTTGACTGGGTAGATTCAACCAATCACGAAAGCTCAATTTCGTCCTCTTCTATCCAACAATTTTTTACCACATGTATTGTGTAGCCTAGTAAACATATGACGCATTCACAATGTGTTCTTGCGTAATCAATTTTTGTCCAAAAAGATATTCGTCAATCCCTGGATCTACGACGCGGAACCACTCTCTAACTTGTTTTCCCCATATCCTCTAATACTCGTATAAATTCCCATTATCTCCTAAGAAATTCAACTTAAAATGCGAGGAGCTACCTGCATTCATGCTATTTATATTTCAGGTGTGTAATTTTCCATTGTTACACTATTTTTTCGAACATGCTTTAATTATCACAATATGTGAGTGCTTCTTTTGTTGGAAGAAGCAATGGGTTGGTACTGCAGTTGTTTTGGATTCATGAGAAAGAAGAAGCGGGAACACCCAAAACCCGACCCCCTTGCATTTTATGGCAATAATCGATCTCGTGAACATTTACTTAGGTGCACACAAGAAGAAGTCAAGACTACGAAGCATACCCAATATGGATATTGCCACAAATTGCCTATTGTTTTGGACTGATCCGAATGGAAAATGGCATCAAACCATGGTATTCATCCACCCATGGTATTTATCAACCTATGGTATTGTTAGTGACATCCACCCATGGTATTCATTCACCCATGGTATTATGACATCCACCCATGGTATTCATTCACCCATGGAATTTACCCATGGTATTGTAACTGAAAAATACTATAAGTAACAAATCGCATTTTGTAAAAGGACAGTTTATCCGCCACAATGTAGCTTTTACAGTTACTCTTTGTTTTAATAAAAAAATTCTTTGTGGTTTTGTTTATTGGGCATTCTCCTCTTTTTCTTCTAGCATTTCGATTTTTTAGATCTTGGGGGCCTCCCCCCAAGATCCAGATCAGTGGTATCAGAGCAGGTTACGATTCCATGGGAATGAGGGTTTGATACATATTTCAATTTCAAATTTTGCGAAAATGTTCAACAAATTTCAGGCATGTCCTACATCCTCCATAGAGCATTTTCTTATGTCAAGCAGGAAGAATTTTTCTTTTTCCATTTTTTTGCAAGAATGTTTTGGGGCGGCGAGTTTGTAGATAAGACATGAAATTTTTGGTGCAAAATTTACCAAAAATAATAACATATCCAGATTCCTTGTGAAAAAATACCCAAATTCAAAAAAAAATCAACCGAATCAGAGTCTGGATGAGGAAGATATCACTGATTTAAAATCAGCTATGTTGCAGAAATGTTTCTTGTTGAAGTTTCTAAGTTTACTTAGTTTAGAAACCCTTCATGCACTTTATCTGATTTATTCCTACCTACTTGTTATTTTTCCTTAACAAGTTATTTACAAAGTAAACACTAAAAATAAACACCAGTGCATGCTCAACATATTACAAATCAGCAACTAAAAAAAACAAGAACAAACACACCACATGACACCATTATTTTTGGACCAATGTCCCTGGAAAAACCCAATGCAGTAAAATCGATGCAACCATCTGAGGGTTTTCTTATTAAGCAATATCAGAGTACAATCTGGGTGCCGAAATTGGCCTACCCAACAGAGAATTTCCTTAGCAGCTATACCTCACAGTTTGAGAGAAATCTCTTAGCTGAAAACCCAAAAAATCCTTTCGGGAGCTCTTTAGCACAAAACTGCTCCTGCAACCCCAACGTCTACCCAATCTAGACTGCATCAGTCCCTGTCTATCTCACGCTGGCCTTGCGTCAGCCTTTCTTGGCCTGCGTCAGCCCCAGGAGGTCCTGTGTCAGCTCTGGGAGCCTCTGCGTCAGCGGCACTAGCCCCTCTGGTGCTCTGCGTGGCCCTGCGTGAGACCTTGCTGGCTCTGTGTCACCCTACTCAGTTGTTGTGCTGCTCTCCCGGCATAATCTATGCCTTCTCTGTTCCTCTGTACTCAATGCCCCTCAGCTGCTCTCCCGACCACTGATTCTATCTCTCTTAGCAAACCCTACTCTAGAGAATAGAATGACTGATCATCTGGTGTGCTTCTTGAAGTGACCCTCAAGCCTCCTCTTATACTTTTCCTATTGACATCTCAATGTCCGAGATTAAGTCCCTAGTCAACGACTAAGATTAGATCTGGCTTGATCCATGTATTTTGGACCATTCTAACACAGATTCACATTAATATTTTATTTTCCCTAAGTTTAGACTTAGGGACTCCATTAAAAATATTAATTATTTTAATATCTCTTGATCTGTTTAGAATCTGCCCAAACCCTTTCTAGGTATTGGAGATCTCATGTGCCCCAAACTCTCCACCAAATTTCATGGCTAGAGCACATCCGATGCTACCCCAAATCAACACTCCCTCTTAGCAAGGATTGTGCTCTAACAATACTCCTCACTGAGTATTACTCTGATCATCCGGCATCGATACATTTGTTGATGCTAGGCCTTCCTGCCCAACATCCTCTGCACTGTTGCCTCCTTTACTACTGCCCATGGTTCTGCCACTGCCACTGCTACATCTATACGACAACTCCCTCTACATCCGTGTTGCTGCTGGTCCTTTCTCCCAGCATTGCATCCGCTCTACACCTCCTCTCATCATGCTACATCGTGTTGTCCACTGCTGCACTGCAAATCAGTTACTGAGAAGTAAGTAACTGATCTCCCAACTGACCTCCCTGTTGGGCTAGAAACACCCACTGATGTTGAATCTCCCTTTGCTGCTAACATGTGCTCCCTCTCTCTGACCTCTGTGTTGTTGCAATGCCTCCCTGCATCTCGCACCGTTGCACACCTCTCTGGGCCTTCCTGCACTGGTGCAACACTCTTGTGCCTCTCACACTACTGCAGCCTGCTATCTCTGTATTGTCTTGGGACACCTGCACTGTAGCTCTCTCTGCTGCTCCATTCGCATCCGTCTCCACCCACTCAGCCAATCCTACTACACCTTGTCGAGGCTCCCGTGGCAAGGTCTAATCCAAGAGGCTAGGTACCTCAAGGATCCTGCCCCTCATCGCCTATAGTCCTCCTGACTACAGCTCGATGTCTTCCCACTTCCGCTCAAGTGGTGTGTGTGCACTCATGGCACAGTCATCGTCTGTCAAAACTTCCTTCTATGCTCGTGCTGGCGTTGCCTTAGTCTCGGAAGACTCTCCCTTACTCTTCTTCCTTGGGCATTAGGTCACATAATGACCCATCTCCCCACAATGGAAGCACTTGATCTTGGAGAGATCTTTCTTCTTCCACTTCCCCTGCTTTCCCTCAGATGCTAGGGCCACATCCTCCTCCTCCTGTTGAACTTTCATCCCTTTGCTGCTACTACCTGTCTTTGATTGTCGTCTCCCTGGCGAAGAGCTGCCCACATCTCGTCCCAAGGTAGGAGAGTCCCTTTGCCCAGGATACTCTGGACAAACACTTCCCAATCTTCTAAGACAACATTCAGGGCTGTCCTCACCATAAGCTCTTGATCCAGTGTCGCTCCTATAGCAATCAACTAGTCTCGGATCTCATTCAGTCCTCCGAGGAAGGTGTCAATTGATTGACCCTTCTTCATCTGATACGACCTCATCTAGTTCTCGATCAACATTCTTCTTTGCACAGAAGTATGCTAGTATAGGTTCTTGAGAGCCTCCCACATCTCAACTGTCATTTCCTTCTCGGCTATATGTGGTACCACATGATCCTTGACCCCGTCAAGGATAATGCACTTGGCCCTCGCCATCGCCTCTTTGTACTTGTCGTTATCATTGGGGTCGACTGGGATAGATATAACCTTTAAGGTGAAGTTCTTGACACGATTACTGTCCCGCACTGATAAGATTCTGGCCTTCTAGACTGCGAAGTTCGATGCTCCATCCAACCTATCCTGGTCTCTTACCCCGTGTAGTGCCATGACGCTCCTCTACTTCCCTCCTGGAAGTTCTTTGTTCGACTCCTCCGAGTCTCTACTTCCCATTTGGAAGTTATCTTCTAGACTTCCTCTGAGTCCTGATTTCCCTCTTGAAAATCCTTTTGCCGCTTGTTGAGATGTCCCCTACTCTGATCGTCTTGTGAAACTGCATTGCTGATCCAGGTTCCTAGGCTAGAAACCCTCGGTAAAAACTCCTCTGGCCCTGCTCTATCAGGTACTTTCCTGACTACAGTACCTCACCAACTCCACTTTGCAATATTTTTGCAGCTTTCTAGACTCTAGCAATTGCCTCTCTGTGAACTGCATCAGCCCCTCTCTGCCTCATGCTGGCTCTGCGTCACCCCAGATGGGTCTACGTCAGCCCTGGGATGCCCTGGGTCATCCCTCTAACCCTTTCATTAGCAATGCTGGCCTCTCTAAGGCTCTACGCAGTTCCAGGCTTCTTCTTGTGGCTCTGCGTCACACTTCCTTGGCTTTTGTGTTGCTAGAAATAGCTTCTGTCACCTCAGGACAACTGTTTTTTGCTGCTATTACTCTGCTCGACTGATGTCTTTTAGTCCTCTTGTGATCTGCAATCACGCTTTGATACCATGTTGAAGTTTCTAAGTTTACTTAGTTTAGAAACCCTTCATGCACTTTATCTGCTTTATTCCTACCTACTTGTTATTTTTACTTAACAAGTTATTTACAAAGTAAATACTGAAAATAAACACCAATGCATGCTCAACATATTACAGATCAACAACTAAAATAAACAAGAACAAACACACCACATGACACCATTATTTTTGGACCAATGTCCCCGGAAAAACCTAATGCGGGAAAATTGGGGCAACTATCTGAGGGTTTTCTTATTAAGAAACATCAGAGTGCAATCTAGGTGCCAAAACTGGCCTACCCAATAGAGAATTTCCTTAGCATCTATACCTCACAGTTCGAGAGAAGTCTCCTCTGAAACCCCGAAAAATCCTTCCGGCAGCACTTCAGCACAAAACTGCTCCTGCAACCCCAACGTCTGCCCAATTTGTACAGCGTCAGCCCCTCTCTGTCTCACGCTAGCCCTGCGTCATCCTTTATTGGCCTGTGTCAGCCCCAGGAGGCCCTGCGTCAGCTCTGGGAGCCTCTGCGTCAACTGCGCTGGCTCCTCTGGTACTCTGCAAAGCCCTGGGCTGCCTCTGCGTGGCTCTGCGTCACCCTCCTTGGCTGCTACGTTGCTCTCCCAGCACAATCTTTGCCTTCTCTATTCCTCTATACTCAATGCCCCTCAGCTTCTCTCCCGACCACTGATTCTATCTCTCTTAGCAAACCCCGCTCTAGAGAATATAATGACTTATCATCTAGTGTGCTTCTCCAAGTGACCCTCAAGCCTCCTCTTATACTTTTCCTAATGACATATCAACGACCGGGATTAAGTCCCTAATCAATGACTAAGATTAGATCTAGCTTGATCCATGTCTTTTGGACCATTCTAACACAGATTCACATTAATATTTTATTTTCCCTAAGTTTAGACTTAGGGACTCCATAAAAAATATTAATTATTTTAATATCTCCTAATCTATTTAGAATCTGCCCAAACCCTTTCTAGGTACTAGAGATCTCATGTGCCCCAACCTATCCACCAAATTTCATGGCTAGAGCACATCCGATGCTACCCCAAATCAACATTTCTGATAGTAATTCGTGGACGGTGGCTCTCCTATATATTTTTTCCAATTTTTGTGTAGAATTTTAGAAAAGTGATTGCAGATCTGAGCACCTCTCGAAAAATCACTCAATTTAAAAAAAAAGGGTCGAATTGGAGTTCGGATGTGGGAGATATCACTGATTTGAAATCAACTATTTTTCAAAACTTTTGTGTCGGCGAAAAAGTTGCAGCACGAATCTGAGATTATAGAGTGTCTAGATAAGGATTTCCAACACATGGGAAGTTGCAAAATGGCCCTTCTATTTCCAAAAACAAGTTATAATAAATATTCTAAGTTATATTGACTGAATTATGTCTATTTTAATTCTGGAGCAGCATTTGAAGTGGGTTCCCTTTGGAGACGTACTCTCCCGCCTCGCTTTAGTAGATACTTGCTTCACGTTCATTAGTTTTAGCATATCAGTATTCGGCTTAGGTTCTTTGGAGACATGCCCTCCCACCCCATGCTATGTAGGCACCTACTATTTCATCAACAACCAACATCACGGTTATGGGTCAACCGCACAAAATCCTTGTCATCAAAGTCCTTTTGCTAGGATGCACACTGTTACTATCATAGTTGGTCATAAGCATTACAAGCTATCTCTATCCTCAGATCTTTGTTTTTCATGGTTATGGGGCAACCACAAACCCACACTTCCTCGAAGTCCATTTGCTAGGTTGCACATTGTCAGTATCACAATTGGTCACAAGCATTACAGGGTATCTCTATCCTCGGATCTTCGTTCACCATGGTTATGGGTCATCCACAAACCCACACTTCATCGAAGTCCATTTGCTAGGCCACACACTGTCAATATCACAGTTGGTCACAAGCATACATGGTATCTCTATCATCGGATCTTCATTCATCATGGTTATGGGTTAACCACATAAAACCCTTCTCTTTAGTGGCTCTTCATATTTAACAAAGGCTTCGCAGGAAGAAACTTCACGCAATGGGGACCATTGCTTCTTAAGGAGGGAGGAATGATCTGAATGGAAAATGACATCAAACCATGGTATTCATCCACCCATGGTATTGTAAGTGGAATCCACCCATAGTATTTGTCCATCCATGGTATTGTTAGTGACATCCACCCATGATATTCATTCCCCCGTGGTATTTTCCCATGGTATTGTGACATCCACCCATGGTATTCATTCACCCATGGAATTTACCTGTGGTGTTGTAACCAAAAAATACTATAAGTAACAAGTCGCATTTTGTAAAAGGACAGTTTGTCTTCCACAATGTAGCTTTCACAGTTATTCTCCGTTTTAATAAAAAAAAAAGCTTTGTGGTTTTGTTTATTGGGCATTCTCCTCTTTTTCTTCTAGCATTTCAATTTTTCAGATCTTGGGGTCCTCCCCCCAAGATCTGGATCATGGACGAAGCCAAGGAGACTTCGAAGCCATCCGGTGTGGATTTTGATGGATCTTCTTCCAGAAACATTCTTGGCAAAGAGACCCACCATATTCTTAAATTAGAGGTAGGTTTTTTTTCCCAATGTTTTCACAAATTTTTTCATAGCTTGCATATGAAATAATTTCAATTTTGTTCACGAGTTTATTGGGTGGTTGGAAACTTTGTGTTTGGATGGGTCGTCCACCGCCTCACTAGGATTTTTCCCTCTTTTCCCTAATTTGAAATCGGAAATTACTACTCTGATATATATATATATATATATATATATATATATATATATATATATATATACCAAATCGGGAGGAGTATTTCAAATCCGTTAAATACTTACTCAGTCAATGAATTTTTTGCAACCAGCATGACTGTAAAACCTCGTTACAAATAAAATGGCTTCGTGATTACAACAAAATTACAAGATACAAATGGATTCAAGAGTTAAGAACATTTTATAGCAGAGTATTGCTTAAGACAACTTCAATCCAAGAGTGAACTTATGATAATTATGGATTTAGAAACAAAGCCAACAAATCCTAGTCTGTACATCTTGCACTAAATAAATTTGTCAATTATGTGAGTTTTATCACCAATTTTGAATACTCCGCCTAAATTCCACCTATAGTAGCAAACCCAATTATAACCTACAATACATTTTTAAGCATTTAGCATTAACAAGGAAAAGGGTAATTATGACTCTATTCTTTAACAACCTTCATAAGTCCATAATAGTGAAAGGGGACCTAAAATAAATATATAAGTGACAACCATCCCTTATATTCCCTTGTCCCATTTTACACAATTGATCTTTGAGATTTTCTTGGCACATAATTAGATAATGAAAAACCACCAGGGAAAAAATGTTAATGAAAATTGTTTTTACCTTATTATTAGAGCGAGCATAAGCAATCAACTATTTAGTATATCCTTCGGGTACACCACAAGGGCTTCACTCAATGAACTTTTGACCTATCACGCGCATTCGTGGCATATTAAACGATACCCTTAATTTGACTACATGTTGGAAAATACCCTTAAAAATCACATTATTTAACCCTTACCAATACAAACCCAATATACCTTCCCAATTTAAAAAGCCCTACTTCCACTAGATATTGTAGGTATCCATTTTTTCATTAATATTTTTTATACCCCTTTATATTCTTTCATTAACTTTGAGCTCCATTTTTTATACCTGCCAGTTTAGAAACCCTTTACATCCTATATATCCCCCAATATATTATGCCATTTTTTCTCAATATATATCCATAAATATGAGCCCACGTGGTATGATATTGCGCCCCCAGTGAAGCCCACATGGGGGACACCTACTATTATAGTTGCTACTCGGATTATTGGTTGCTTAAGAGTAGAAATGGAGGAAGCAAATGAACTACACAAACAACATGCACTCTCTTTACATATTAATGAGTAGCATATATGGGAGAGGATTCAAATGAAGACTGTTGAGAATATAATTAACAGAAGATAGCAAAAACTATAATGGTAAGGTTTGGAAGAACAAGAGATAACTGATAGAAGAGATAATATTCCTTCTCATATCTTCAATATCTCAAGATGAATATGGTGTAAGAATTAATTCAAACCCACAACAGAAATTTATTAAAGGTACGAAGAAAAATATGCAGAAAAGTGTTGTAAAACACATTCAATATTTTAAGTTCAAATGATTTGAAACAAAACACCCATAGAATAATTGCTACATAATAAGGGAAGATAATGACGTTGAATGAATAGGTTGGAAATTTCTTCCTTCCCAAAGAAAAGTTTATGAAATCCTCCAGAACCAGAATTGATGATTCCAGCATAGGTGGTGTCTCTCTACCTGAAATGTAAACAAAACTGACCTCAACTATCCTCCACCATACTATAACTAAATTAAGATGAAATTGAATAAAATGTTTTATTTTCTTTCATCACCTAAAATCACAATTTCAATACTTCCATCATATTTGGCATCAAATTCCACATGCGTTGAATAGGAAGTTGCTTGTAATTGTAACATAATGCTTGAGTTGAGCCAGAGAAAAGTTTTCCTGTCGCCATTTTTTGCAAGGGAACTGCTAACAGTTACTCTGCACACAATTTGCATTTGTTAATCCCTAGGTATCCAAAATGATAGGATTTTACAATCAACCAGATCCATGCTAGAAATTTTCACCTTGTTGAAAGTCCAAGACAAATTATGACCCTTGTGCAACTATACTATGAGTGAGAAGTCTAGTTGTTGAAGATTTTTAAACTTCTTATATATGCATTTAGAACCGATAGGAGCATATCTTATTCCTCAGTCTGCTCAAAACTACTTAGTCCTTCAAAGTCCAGCATGACATAGATTCATTTCTCCGTTGCTCTCTTAGTCATCGACACTCCATTAGTACGCCGTCCACCTACCACATCCAAAATAGACCCTGAGAAGTGATATAAAAATAAAATTTACGACTGCTTTGTTTTCCCATGGATGATATCCCTCCTAGTTTCTAATAATTGTGTTGTAAATTCCAAAAGTAATTAAATTTTCCAGAGATAAATTTTCATAACTTAGTTTTGTTGGTATCTGAAGCCCGTCCTTGAGAGCAAGAATTCCATTGTTTTCTACTTGGGCTCTTTGGATAGGAACAATGCAAGCAAAGAAGGGTGTGAATCCATGTTCCCATAGCCTTAGTTGTCAATCTTGTAGGATCAATCGAGCCCCCAATAAGCTCAGAAATCTTCCATGCATCGCAAGTCTTCTCCAGTCTTTCGATGGAAACCTTCATATTTAGTTGCTTATACATGCAAGGAATCTAAATGCCATGCAAGTCAGAAAACAAAGAACTCTGAACTTCATAATCTTCCATGAACTTGCATACTGGTTTTACCTGTCGAGAACCTAGAATTCATAATCCTCCATGAACTTGCATACGGGTTTGCCTGTCGAGACAACACAACAAATAACAAGTAAAACAATGACATAATTGCTTCTTTGAATAGTTAAGAGTAGTGATGCAACTTTCAAGCCACATCATCGCATAAACCAACGGTGTAGGAATTACTTCTTTGAATAGTTGAGAGTAGTGGCCCAACTTTCAAGCCACATCGTCGCATAAGCCAACAACACATGATAATTAAATCATGTACCAAATGTCAAATCAAGGCAAAAAGGTAAACGAAGATGCATTGATGTAAAAGAAACACCTATCAACCTAAAAATAATTATTTATTTTATTTTAATATTATTTTTTAATAATAAATTTAATATCTTAGAAACTTTAAAACAAACCTTCGTATTATTATCGAAAACCTTCCAAACAGACCCTGAAAAATAAAATGTATTTTTAAATATATAAATAAATTTCAATACTTTAAAAAATTATAAAACAAATTTAAACAATTTATAACCAAATTTAAAATATTAATTAGAAATAGTGAAATATATTTTTAATTATATGAATAAATTCAATATCTTAGAAACCTTCAAACAAACCATAGTATTATTCAATATCTGAGAAAACCTTCGAAGAAACCCTTAAAACCTTCAAACAAATCCTAAAATACTAGAGGTTTTTAAGAATTATACAATTTAAAATCTTTATGTACTATTTTAAAATCTTTGATCAAATTCTTAATAACTTTGATTAAAAATTGCTAAAAAGGCCAAAATGTTTATGAGCTAAAAAAAATGCTAAAAAACCAAACGTTTATGAGCTCTATTAAATTTGATAAGGATTGGTTTACAGAGGCTTTGTCAGGATGGTTATTTTTCGTTGGAATCTAGTCATTTTTTTTTAAATTTGACTATGGGAGTGTTTGAATCATTTTTTTGTTGGTGGAAATGGATTCAGCACCATCAAAAACCTTTGAGGCACCTAAATTTTTTAAGCTTGAGAGCTCTAACCCATATTTCTAAAAATTTCCACCAAATTTTGTCAAAATCCAGAGAGTGCGAGAAGGGTGGTGGGTTGGAGATCAATATAATGAATTTTTTTACTTGTTTAAACATTCAAACATCATAAAACATCAATCTCATAAACTGAACAAGTAACAAAAGATATAAATGGAAACCTTATGGGAGAAAACCAAAAAATTTCTTCGTATAAAAGAGCTTGTAGGCACCAATCTACTATTACATCAATTTGTAGGCATCAACCTATAGGAGACACCAATCCCCTTTGTTATTTTATAGGCACCAACCTACAAGAGATACCAATCCCCTTTGCTACTTTATAGGCACCAACATACATGAGACACCAATCCCCTTTGTTGTTTTGTAGGAACCAATCTACATGAGACACCAATCCTCTCTACTACTTTGTATGCACCAACTTATAGGAGACACCAATCCCCTCTGTTGTGAGATTTGTAGGCATCAACCTACAACAAACACAAATCCCCACTACTATAAATATCTTACACACCAACCTACTTCATTGAGTCTCCTTACTTCTTCATAACATCTATTAGCTACTTATGCTTTCACCAAGTCTTCTTGTTGCTTTTGACTTCACCAAGTATACTCGTTTCTTATGTCTTCACCAAGTATACTTGCTGCTTCTTCCTTCACTAGGTTTGCCTCTCCTAAAGCTTGTTGTTTTTGGCTTCTTCTTAGGACCACACTTGCACAACATGCCACATATCCAAAATCACAAATCTAGTTCAGGAATTTCTACCAAATGTACCTAGAGATATCGTCTCTATCTCCTCTAGATTTCACAGTGTGAAACATCTTAAAAAATAAATTTATAACAAAAATTCTAAGTTGAATTGTTTGAAGCATGTTTCAAGAGCATTCAGGAATGCTAACTTCCTTAGATCATATCCCCAAACTTATAGGGAAAAAGGATCTGAAATTTCTACCACATGTATTGTGAGATCTCTTCTATATCACTTCCATATTTCATAGTCTAAAAAATCACAGAATGAAAGTGTTGTAGCGGCTACAACCACCCTCCAAAATTTTGGCTCGCATTCAAATTTCATAGCCTACCTTTGATCCTGTGATTAATTGTCCTTGGTCACTTGTTGATAAGCTGATGATCTCAAGCTTCCCCTCAATTTTAAGAGTGGTTCATGTTCTCATCTTTATGTAGCAAGTGTCATCTATGGGCATAAGGATTGTTGTTTGACATGCAAAAGGAATGTTGTTTTGCTTCAAGGGAAACATGTGCGTATGAGTTGTTATCGTCACATAGACATGTTTCACACTCACTTCATGCACTCTTTTCATGAAGGTTGTTGCATCAATCAAAGTATGTCTTAGACATTCTAGATGGTCTATGTTGTATCACTAAGTGTTTGTGTGCAATCACAGTCGAGTCCTATCATTGTCTACATATGTGTCATTGATCTCACACTTAGCCATTTCCCAAGCAACCTAGCCTCATCCAGCTTCCTGAAATTGTGCACTTTTCTTCTGCAAACCTCAAGATTTCTCCTTTTCCTGCTGGAACTCCGCAGTGCGTGGAGACCCCAGCCTCCCTTGGCATCCAAAACTACGCAGTGTTTTCCTCTAGTGTCTTTCCCCCAAACGAAACCCATTATCTTCATAAACTGCGCAATGTTGCCCCTCAACTGCCCAACCCACACTGCTCTCCAGAAATGTGTAGAGTAGTTAGGCAGCTAACACTGCTCTCCAGAAATGCGCAGAGTAGTCAAGAAGCCATCACTGCTCTTTAGAAATGCGCAGATTAGTCAAGCAACCAACACTGCTCTCCAAAAATGCGCAGAGCAATTAGTCAGCCAACACTGCTCTCTAGAAATGCGCAAAGCAGTATGACTGCCCTGCATTCAAAAATTTCACAGAAGTGTCCTCCCATGATCCCCATCCCATAGCAGTGTCTCGTGCCTCAAAATTGCACAGTGTTGTCCAACCTGCCTTGTCTATCTTGCATGCCTGTTGGGCCTCTCAGGGCCTCATTTTGGCAGCAGTCATTGCCCGCTGAAACAATGTTGATCTATCTCTCAGTGACTACAGGAAAATGTGACATGTTGAGATCAGTCCCAAGGATTTGAGGAGAAGGACCAAGAGATTAAGTGATAGAAAAATATCAGGATCGCATGAAAACTCCATTGAATGCATGATCATCTCGAGGGTAAGTATGGTACGTAAAGCACACCTTTCGAAGTACACCTCTTAGTTGAGTTTGCAAGACTTCTTGTCATTGTCATATAATCCTGTCGTTAGTAACATGCATGTGTGCAAACAAAAAAAATCATTTCATGTGTTTCCTCTACATGTCTTGCTTCCTTTTCTCTTTTTTGACCAACTATCGTCTTCAGCATGTTGATTGCCATATCATGCTTGCAACCTTCTTCTGGTGATATTGAAGGCTTCTATTCATGTGCATGAGTTGTTTTGACTATGTAAACACTTGTCATACTCACACATAATGTTGTAAGCATTGTCACGCAAGTGTCGTCACAGTCATCCGAAGTGTCGCTCTTGTCGCTTTCACCATTACACAGTCCCATAGTCAGTCACACTGAACATATGTTCTCTTGTGATTTGAGGTGTCCTGTCATCGAGTCATGTTGAGTGTGTGTTTGTGAGGTCATGTATACACGAGTTCACTTTCTCACACACAAAACCATTTTTTCCGAAAATCTATCGACCGGACCACTCTCCATCAGTCATACCTCCAATGAGTTTCACTACACAGTCTCAGCCCTCAGTGATCAAGCATTGTTGCCCAGAACTGCACAGAGCTTGAGGTTGCCCTCAAGGCAGTATGCACTGCATAATCCTGTAATCAACTTGGTTGAGTGTCACCCAGAACAACGCAAAAGTTTCCCAAGAATCCATTTCAGTCTACGCTTCCAGCAAGCCTATTTATCAAGCCTCCTGTTGGTCAACCGAAGAATTTGACTGAGTAGTGACCCAGGGCAGCACTCATCTCCAAAATTGTGCAAAAGCTTCTATCTTTCCTTCTTGCACTACCTGAAGAAATTACTCAGACAAGAGGGACAGGAACCCGTTGCCTATCACTGCACTGTCTCTGGAAATTGCGCAATTTTGTCAGTCAACCCCCCTACCGGCCTGCTAGCCACTCCTAAAAATTGCGTAGTTTTCATGGACAGTCCACCTATTTCCCAACACCCCACTCAGCTCGGAAACTATGCAGACATGTCTTGCATGAATTCTTGCCAGATTTGTGTAGTTCTGGCTAGCAAGCTCCCGCAGCTCGATCCCATCCTCTTAGTGACTTCTGCACAATTTTTCTTAACAGTGCCCCAGAGCCTTGCATCCCAGCCTGACATGTGATTTGCATTGTTTCAGAGCCTTATCCTCTCCCCCGGTCACCTATAACCATAAACGAAAGGCAATGCATCATGGTAGACTAGGGGATTTCTGGATTTGATGTCGTCTCGTCATGAGTGATTGCAAGAACAGGTACATGGATAAGACATGGCACGACGATGAACGGGATGAAAAAGGAGCACATGCTAGAAGGCTTGCTCGTGGTTGGATGAATGCATGAAGCATACCAAGTAGCAAGCAAAGGAGACACATGCACATGCATGAACCATCAAGTGAACACCAAGACCATTGAAGACTCTGCACACTCTGCCATGCAGAGGTGAAGCTATGGTACACCACGAGCACACTCATCACTCAACAACACAATAGCTCGACACAAACAACACAACCAGCATGTGCATACCAGCAATTTCATGTCGAGTTGTGTCATGAGTCGCCTCGGTCACATCACTACTTTGGGTCATACTTGTGTAATCAATGTAATGTAATGTGGAAGTCCAAGAGACCCACGTATGAAGTTAAAAAGTCACGTAAGACAAATAGTCATGAGTGAAGTCGAACAGTCACAAGGGTCAGTTTCACCCTTGGCTATATATACCCCTCATTTTTACATGCAATGGAATTTTCACCTTGGCTCCTCCTACATAGCCTTGAGAGTTTGTAGTCTTTTCTTTGAGGAGCGAGCAGTGGCTCCAACGCCCCACTATCAGGGTTAGTTATGTATGGTCTACGGATGTGTCTTGTAACTTTCACTTAATTCAGAACCCTGTTAACACTCCAACATGTTTTCACACATGTATTGTATTTGTTTGTAAGACTATTCTTTGGACGCTTGTCATGCATGTTGCTTTAATGTTTAAGTGCTCAAAATTAGGCTCAAAACTCAAAGTGTCATAATATTGATAAAGTTAGCTTCAGATCGAAGAGCTCATCATTTTGATTCCAATGGTGTGAACGAAACTTGAATTCGAGCTCGTATGAAGAAGTTAGAGAGAGTCAAATTTTAGGTTTGACTTGGACAGATGGCAGGAAAAGATGATGTGGCAAGACCCTTCAGCGAATGGGGAAGCACCAAGTGGTAGGCCTCCATTGGCCCCCGCATTTAGTAAATCGCACTTCACAAAAGACAGAGGTCCTTGTGTTAAATAATAGGCCCCAAGCACGGTCAAGGTTGCGATGCGATAAATCTCAATCACACTTCGCAACAAGTAAGGCATTATAGAAATCAGCTCCCAGCATACCCGGGTTGCGATGTGATAATCGCAATTGTAGATCGCAATCGCACACCATAGAAGGTAGAGTCCCGCATTATGTTTCCCGCTGGTTCTTTGCCAATTGTGATTTGTGAAAGGATCCCGGATGCAATGTGACTAAGGGTTACAGTTAATAGTACCGTCGGGTCCGCCATATCATAATCGCACATCACCCCACCACATTCACAGACCATAAGACCGCTGATTTTCAGGTGATTACGATTTACGATGGGACAGTTAGTGCCGACAGATTATGGACCGCCACGCAATGATTTTTTTCGCTCATTTAGCACTTTTTGGAGCTAATTTGTAGGATCATGTCGGATTTGGAGCAATTTGTGGAGCGAATAGTGGGAAAATTAGGAGAGGTCATAACTTCTTTAGTTTTCCACCAAACTGGATGAAAAAATATGCTAGATATTCATTTTTGGACATTTTGGACTCATTGGAGCAAGTTTCATAATCATTTGAGCATTGTCAACACATACTTTTACATTTTTTAGCATAATAGAGAGGCCTTAGCCATTGGAAGCTGGACCAAGGAGACGTAGCCCAGGACGGGTGAACTCCTTTATCATGTTCCTGTTGTAATGTATTTTTGATGATTTTTTGTACATATATATGCTTCTATTTAGTCTCTTATTTATGTTTAATTCCTCATAAAATTAACATAAAAACTCATCATTTCAGTTGCAAAAATTCATGAATCCTTAAGCACAATGAAAACATTTTGTTTCTAATCCGAGGAGGATCTTAGCACAACAATCTAATATTCTAAATCATATCAAATTTGGTATCAAAGCACTAGGTTTTATTTGTGAAGGAAGGATTTAATTGATTACAAGTTTATGTCATGCTTACAAGGTTAAAACTAAAAAGAGGTGAAGGAAAGCTAGTTGGAAGCCCTGAAGTTGGGTCAAGGGGAAGGAGAGCAAGGTTGCCACAATCTCCAACACCAGTTCAGCCTCGAGTTGCAGTTGAGACTCCAGAGATCATGTCTCATGAAGGAGAACCTACAAACATGACAGAAGATGAGAATACCTTTAGAAAGGATTTCTTTGACATGACAGAGATGGTGAAGGTCCTTTATGAAGAGAGGAATACCAGGTTGCAAGGGGAAAGTTCCAAACCTCCCAAAGGAGAAGGCTCTTCAGGAGGAGGTAATGGAAATGGAGACAAACCTCCACCCTCTCCACCATCTTCTTCATCTTCTTCTTCACAAGCATCTTCACCCTCTTCCACTAACACAACCCTTACTCATACTCATCATCATACTTCAAAAGGAACTCGTAAATCACCATTTTTTTAAACTTGATGTTAAATTTTAGTTGCCCATGTATAATGGTGAAGTGAATGCAGAGAAGCTTGATAATTGGATTCGTCAATTGGAGGTCCATTGCAACATTCAAAACCTTCAAGAGGATGACATAAATATTCAGTTCCTTGAGAATGGAGGGTGCAACACTAGTATGGTGGGAATCAAAGACCCAAGAGGAGATTAAAAAACATGGTAATATATCAATTTCTTGGAATGATTTCATTATTGCAATAAAAAGAACATTCTACCCTCTAGCTTACATGCAGAAAGACATCATGAACTGGCAGAATTTTAGACAACTTAAAGGTCAAAATGTGCAAGATTACACCCAAGAATTCAGAAAAGTTCTTTGATGTTAGGTGTAGATTTGCAATCACATGACACGTTGCTTAAATACATAGGGGGTTTACACAGTTACCTTAGGCATACTATCTTAATGTTTAATCCCAATAATCTAGATGATGTGTGTGTGCAAGCCACACATCTTTAGGCAAGAGGGAAAAACACTCCAGAAGAAGGTAGTAAAAAGCCATTTAAGAGTAAAGGAAAGGAAAAGAAAAATGCGTCTATCAAAAAATAAGGAGAGAAAATTACATGCAAACATTGTTCGAGAGAGGGTCACAATGAAGCTCATTGTTGGAAGCTTCATCCCGAAATGAGACCAAAAAGAAACAACAACAAGGGAAAACAACAAACAATTGCAACCACTCAACAGGATTTGGGATTCGATTCGAGTGATGAAACTAAAATCATAGCCATGGGGTTAAAAGGAAAAGAATCCATTGCCAACACTATTTCTTCAGACTCGCAAAATGAAACTCCAAATGAAAAGAGAAGAATAGAACTTTTTCACATAACGGTGATATCAAAACACAACAAGATTGATACGCTTTTCGATAGTGGCTCTCAAGCCAATCTTATCTATGAAAACATTGTCAAAAGTTTAAACTTGGAAACCATTCCACATCATAAATCATATCCACTTGGATGGGTGTGTGACAATGCACAATTGCAGGTTACTAGAAAGTGTAAACTAAAATTTGCTATTACTGCAAATTTCATAGATGAAGTGGAGGCTTGATTTTGTGTCATTAGATATCTGTGGCATAGTTTTGGGTAGCCCGTACCTTTATGACATAAAATCTATCTTCCATAGACATGAAAATAAATATAATTTATTCAAAGATAGAGTATAATATATTGTGAGAGCTCGTAGCAAGAAAACAAATATTTCACTTGTTAATGTAGGGAAAATGAAAAGACTAGTGAATTCGAGCAAGAATTTTGTGCTTCTAATGATCAAACCCAAGAATGATGTTGATAATGAAGCTTTTAAAGGTTGTGATTCGAATTTGAAATCTGAATTGGTTGACGAAGTTAACAAATATGATGAGATGTTTCAGGAACCAAAGAGATTACCTCCCAAGAGAGGAATCCAACATGAGATACAGTTGCAGCAAGATTGTCCTCTTCCTAACATTGGCATGTACAAGATGTCAACGATGGAAAGTGCAGAAATTAAGAAGCAAATTCAAGAGTTGTTGAATAAAGGGATCATCATACCATCTTCTTCGCTGTGTGGTTCACCTATTGTCTTGGTGCCAAAGAAGGATGGAACATGTCACATGTGTGTGGAATTTTGTGCATTGAACAAAATTACAGTAAAGAACCATTACCCACTGCCCAGAATAGATGATTTACAAGATCAATTGAAAGACGCAAAGTATTTTACTAAGTCTGACTTAAGAAGTGGCTACCATCAAATTAGAATAGCTGAAGGAGACATTTGGAAGACAACATTCAAAACAAAAAAAGGTTTGTTTGAATGGCTAGTTATGTTGTTTGGCTTATGTAATGCTACTGCTACATTCATGCATGTGATGAATGATGTATTGAGGCCATTTCTTGATGAGTTTGTCATAATATACTTAGATGACATCTTAATTTTCAGTAAATCTCGTGATGAACATGTCATGCATGTAAGAAAAGTACTTGATGTCTTGAAAAAAGAACAATTGTATCTTAAGATGTCAAAGTGAGAGTTTGGAAAACTTCTTTAGTTTACTTGGGTCATTTTGTTTGAGGAGGTAAGTTGAAAATAGATCCCTCCAAGGTTGATGTTATTGTGAATTGGCCAAGGCCCAAGATAGTTATGGAGGTAAGAATTTTTTTGGGAGTAGCCCAATATTGGAGGAAATTCATTGCTAATTTTTCTCTTATAGCAGCTCCTTTGCATGCGTTGACAAGCGTGAAAAAAGGTTTTTCAATGGGGAGGAAAACAACAAAAGGATTTTGATGCATTGAAGGACAAGATTAGTACAACTCCAGTAATTGCACTTCTAGACTTGAGATAGTCGTTTAAGATTCAGACTGATGCTAGTGACTACGCTATGGGTGTAGTCCTCATGCAACATGGTAAGCCTATAAGTTTTCATTCGAAAACTTTTAATAATGCAATGATTAACTATCCTACATATGACAAGGAATTGTATGCATTGGTGAAAAGTGTGAAAAAATGGAAACACTACTTGATGGGTAAGGAAACATTCATTCGCATTGATCATCAACCATTGCAATACCTGCAATCACAATCAAAGTTGCAGCAATCAAGGCACTTCCGATGGATGGGTTTTATTAAACAATTCCACTTGGTAATCACGTATAAGAATTTATATACAATAAAGTTGTTGATATGCTTTCTAGGCCTATTTTTAGTGAAACTACTTTATTCAAGCATAATTATGTTTTACATGAAACTTATATTGAGCAATATGCATCAGATAATGACTTTCAATATATTTATGCAAGCTTGAGTCAAGGTAACCAAGTAGAGGAATTGGATTATCATTTGCATAATAAATTGTTGTACCATCTTGGCAAGCTTTGTATTCCGCGGGGACAAAGAGTTAACATCATAAGAGAGGCACATACTTCTCTTATTGCTGGTCATTTCGGTGTAAGTAAGATGGTGGCACATCTACAAAGGTATTTTTATTGGCCTCATATGCTTGAAAGTGTGTCTCGTTTTATTAAAGGATGTTCATTATGTGAAATCAATAAGCCTAGTAATAGGAAGTTAGGATTCTACACACCACTTATGGTTCCTTCACGACCGTGGGAGAGTTTTTCTATGGATTTTGTAGGAGGTATTCCATTGTCAAAAAGATGTCATGATTATTTGTATGTAGTTGTGGATAGGTTCAACAAAATGTGTATTTTGATGCCATGTAAAAAGCAAGTTACAACTGAACAAAATGCTCAGTTATTCTTTCAGAATGTTTGGGTGCATTTTGGATTTCCCACATCCATTGTTAGTGATCGAGATTTTTGCTTTGCTGGGAATTTTTGGTCAAGCTTGTGGGGATTCATGGACACCAAATTGAAAAAGAGTACAACCTTTCATCCACAAATAGATGGTCAAACAGAAGTGGTGAACAGAACAATGATACATCTTCTTTGTGGGTATTGCAGCAAGCATCCTAAGTTGTGGGATGAACATTTGCACTATATTCAACATGCTTACAACCGAGCCAAGCACTCTTCAACTCAAACTTTGCCATTTGAGGCATGCTTGGGATACTTGATTAAATCTCCTTTGGATTTTATTTTTGGCAAAGATGTTGTTATTGAAGGTCATAGAGACATAGACAAAGCAAGAAAGTTCATTGAACAAATCCAATTAGTGCACCAAAAGGTTCAAGAACAACTTGAGAAAAGCCAAGGCAAGTACAAAGCAAGGCATGACAAGCATCGTCAAGATCACAAGTTCCAAGTTGGTGATGAAGTTTGGCTTCACATTAACAAATAGAGGCTCCAAGGAGAAGGTAAAAAGCTAAAACCAATTAGATATGGTCCATTCAGAATTTTGGAAAAGATTGGTAACAATGCCTTCAGGTTGGATTTGCCTTCATATATGAAAATTTATGCTATTGTTAATGTTGATAATTTAAGGTTGTATGAGACTCCTTTGATTGAAGATCAAGGAGAAAATATTCAAATTCCATTAATTGAAGACTTTTCTCCAAAATTCCTTGATGAGCTTCAACAAGACACTATACTTGACAGAAGAATAAGGACATCAAAAAGGGGAAGTATTGATTATCTTCAAGTGGGGCTCAAGGGTACAAATCCTTTAAAAGCCAAATGGATAGAGGTTGGAAAGGTGAGGGAACTGTACCCTCACCTGCTGAACAATTGAAAGTGATCCTTTTGGGGTCCAAAAGGCTTCTAGTGGGGAGGAGTGATTAAGTGCTCAAAATTAGGCTCAAAACTCAAAGTGTCAGAATATTGATAATATTAGCTTCAGATCAAAGAGTTCATCATTTTTATTCCAATGGTGTGAATGACACTCGAATCCGAGCTCGTATGAAGAAGTTAGAGCAAGTCAAAGTTTAGGTTTGACTTGGACAAATGGCAGAAAAAGATGATGTGGCAAGGCCCTTCAGCGAATGGTGAAGCGCCAAGTGGCAGGCTGCCATTGGCCCCTGCATTTCACAAATCATACTTCACAAAAGATAGAGGTCCTTGTATTAAAGAATCGGCCCTAAGCAAAGTCAGGGTTGTGATGCAATAAATCGTAATTGCACTTCGCAACAAGGAAGGCATTGCAAAAATCGGCGCCCAACATACCCGGGTTGTGATGCGATAATTGAAATCGCATATCACAATCACACATACAGAAGAAAGAGTACCACATTATGTTACCCACCGGTTCTCCGTCGATTTCGATTTCCGAAAGGATCCTGGATGTGATGCGACTAAGGGTTACAATTAATTGTATTGCCAGGTCCGCCATATTGCAATCACACATCACCCCGCCACATTCACAGACCATAAGACCGTCGGTTTTCTGCCAATTGCGATGGCATAGTCAGTGCCAACAAATTATGGACCGCCGCGTGGTGAAATTTTCACTCAGCTAGCACTTTTTGGAGCTAATTTGTAGGATCATATCAGATTTGGAGCAATTTGTGGAGCGAATAGTGGGAAAACTAGGAGAGGTCATAAATTCTTTAGTTTTCCACCAAATTGGATGAAAAAAGAGGCTAGATAGCCATTTTTGGACATTTTGGACTCATTGGAGTAAGTTTCAGAAGCATTTGAGCATTGTAAACACATATTTTTACATTTTTGAGCATAACAGAGAGGCCTCGGCCATTGGAAGCTGGACCAAGGAGACGTAGCCCAAGAGGGGTGAACTCCTTTATCATGTTCTTGTTGTAATGTGTTTTTGA
The DNA here is from genome assembly GCA_031772625.1 of Pinus tabuliformis. Classification (NCBI taxonomy): domain Eukaryota; kingdom Viridiplantae; phylum Streptophyta; class Pinopsida; order Pinales; family Pinaceae; genus Pinus; species Pinus tabuliformis. The sequence continues at coordinate 1,181,257,674 of CM062804.1, forward strand.
TGATGTTCTATATATGTATATGCTATTGTTCAGTCTCTTATTTATGTTTAATTTCTCATAAAATTAACATAAAAAATCATCATTTCACTTGCAAAAATTCATGAATCCTTAAGAACAATGAAAGAATTTTGTTTCTAAAATGAGGAGATCTTAGCACAACAATCTAATATTCTAAATGAGGTCATTTAACCTATACTAAGACAGTTGAACTATTTTGATTTCTTTAGTGCATACGTTGTTGAAAAAGAAATGTTTTGTATCTGTTGTTATCACTATCTCGCCCATGTGGACTACACCAGACACTCGATAGATTCATTCTTGTAAAAATTTTATAATGATCGCCGCACTCGTGTGGACTATTCTGTTAAGTGTTGTACGTTCTATCTGTTCACCTTTGTGTTTGTGACTATCACATTTGTGTGGACTATTCCGTCGAAAGTTGCACAAACCCTATTGTGTTGTGTGTCTCTAACAGAGTTGGGACTATTCCTTTTCAACTTGAGACTCACTCTCACCCTCTACCTTTGCAGTGAAAGAAATAGGACACAAGTTACACTAAGCACTCATCAAGCACACGAACCTCGTTGTTTGAAGACTAAGTGAACCACTCTCATGTGCTGACAAGAAAGAGCTAAGGCATATCTTTAAGATAATGGCAATCGGGCCATCATACCAGATGGGACTCCTACACCAAACGGTGTGAGGACTAGTTGGGACTTCATACCGGGGAGATCCCCTAAATGTTGGTGGATCTAGTAGAGTCAACAGAAAGTTATAGTGAAAACATCAAGCTATCCTGTTTGAAGCATGTTTCAGGAGAAATTAGGAATACTAACTTCCTTAGATTGTATCTCCAAAATTGTAGTGAAAAAGGTCTGAAATTTCTGCCACTGGTACCTTGAGATGTCTTATCTATCTCTTCTAGATTTCATAGTGTAAAACATCTAAGAATGGATGTTATAGAAAAAATACCAAACTAACATATTTGAGGCATATTTCAAGAGCAATCAGGATGTCTAAATTCCTTAGAGAATATATTTGAAATTATAGTGAACAAAGGTTTGAAATGTTAGCCACAAATACATGAAGATATTATATCTATATCCTCCAATTTTGATGATATGAAACATCCCAAAAAAAAAAATTATAGTGAAAATGCCAAGATGACTCGTTTACCCCATAAATTACATTTTTTATTCCACCTTTAATCTCTAATAATCACCCCAAAAATATTCCTAAGCTTCTCTTGTGAATATCACATATTTTCTTTCTTAGATACACTCCAAATGAACTTATACATCCTTTCTTTATATTGTTTCTACATTCACTTGAGGTTCCAACTTGTAAAACTAGTTGGGTTGGACTGCTTATACTTTGGTTAGGTCATTCTAAAAAAAATATTTCATATCTTTGATCGCTATGGAGTTAGAGTGAGTGCCATGTAGCATTAGAAGGGTATAAGAATAACATTTCCAACCATATATCCTAGGCTCCCATTTGATCTAGGTAACTGGAGTAAAAATATCTTCAAAGAGAGGTATTATCCCCCTATCTCTAACATCAATGACAATAATATTTTGAACAATCTCCCCTTTGTCATTAATGGAAACCCTTCTACCAAAATACTAAAGAATTCCACCTATCTGTAATTCTCCATATTCCAACAACTTCTCCTCCATTGACATCAGTGACAAAGGGATGCTCCCCCTGAATTTATGTTTGTTCTTATCTATAACTATTCATTTGGCTGCAAATTTTCTTAGTGTCTACAAGTCTTCCTTTGTTTGCAACTTCTCTTAGTGATTATAACTATTTCTCTATCTGCAACTTCTCTCAGTAACTACAACTACTCCCCCTATATACTATCTCTCCTTATGTATGCATATTCTCCCCCTTTGATGTCAATGGAAAGTGTTGTTTTTACTTGTGGCTACAATATCTTCCTTTGACATGTCAAGAATAAAACAACTACTTTTTCTTATTACTTACTTCTACTTTGTTGCAACTAGGCTCCCACTATCAAAATTGTGTCTATTTGTTCCTACATGCAATATTTCATCTTTTATAAATTTTGGCTTGAGACTGTTCTCTATGTATTTGAACTTCCTTTTACTTTTCCCCTTTGGGACTATTCCTACTAGTTTAGGCTTCCTTTTGTCTACAATTTAATTCCTTTGGCTACAACTTTCTTCTTTTCCAGTAAAGGGATGCTCCCCCTTTGCTGATATCAATGGAAAGATGCTAGTCCCCCTGAACTTATCCATTATTGTTAATTGAAATACATCATTTACTTCACTTTTTGTTCTCAATTCATATCTTGTAACCTCTCCATTTCACCATTCTTCTCAGCAACTCATTTTGAAAAGTTCTCGTCTTCTTAATGTGGCTTGAATTGTTGCAATCTCTTACTTCTCTATTGTTGATGGGATGGAAGAGATATTACTCCCAACTTTTGTCTTAGATATTTTTCGAGCTATAAAAAGGGTCTCTTTCACCTCTAATTACCTCACATTAGTTTGTCAACCCAGGAACGTTTTTTTATTTCAAAGAGTGTCTCAGTCTGAGGCTATCATTTTCCAGAGTAATGCTAGTAGTACAGTGCTAAAAAATACAAGAGTAAATGGATGCTTGTTTATAGCAAACTACTTTGAAAGACTAAACCACACATTCAGAAAACTAAGCAATTTATCAGTCAAGGGTTCAGTAGCAGTAACTCATCCCTTTGTAAACTGATGGAACTAAAGGAAATCAGAGAACAGATCGTGGATCTGGGAGCCAGACAGTAAATGTCAATGCTCACTACAGCCTTAGATCGTTCTTCACACCAAAATAACAAATGACAGGAAATGGAACGACAGATAAGAAATGGAACATCAAATCAGCGAACATGAAATGGAACAGCAAACAGGAAACTGTAACAAAAATTAAGTCTAACAAGCAGTAACACCTTAGTCTACAAGATCAAATGCAATAATCGTGACTAACAGGAATCAAATGGCAATCCTTCACTTTTAAGGACGAATTGAACAACACGCAAAAATGGAACATCACTGATTAATGATGGATTATAGAATGGCGCTTGAAAACCATTCACACATGCACACGGCACACTTTAATAGAAAGCTAACCTTGGTAATCCGATTATCAATCTCAGTTATAAAGAATATGTCAGAATGGAGCAACAATGTCTATAGATTCAACAATCGCAAAGAACATAATCCCTAAGATGAGTTCAATAATACCAATGAAATAAGTGTACACACAGATACTCTGTAATTGAACAGCGACAGTATTCTGTAAAGACCGGCGATATTATATCAGCACTTAAAAGAATAGTAATACGTTGCAAAGTTAATACAATGGTTCTGTCTTCAGAAACTTCAATAAATCAAACATAACAGAGCGTGTGATGTAAACTAACAGAACATATCAGATTACCAAATAACGCTGATAAGCAAACCACACATAAACCAAAAGTAATAATATAGGAGCAAGTGTTCCTCCAGGGTCGGGCCCTTAGCCTCCAGGGGTACACCGCTTGAAGTTATTCCAGACTCAGAGATGAAATAGCAACCAAGTTTGTATTAATGCATAAGACAGAATTACAGTAGATCAGTTCTCAACGAGACTCGATGATTAAAGTCTCAATCTTAAGAGAAATTACATAAAACATAACAGACTCCTCGGGCTAACAATGCTGCCCCTTTTATAATGGTGAAGGCAGAGATGTCTAGGTGCAAAATAGTTAAAGCAACGATCCCTCAGGATCAAAGGATCTTGAGGGATTCGCCGAACCGTTAGTTCTTTTCTTTCTTGCGCCGAGCCGATATCTCCACTTCCTTTCCAGGGCTGATATGCTTTCATTTGGTTTGCGTTGTTTGCATACGGTTCCCCGTCAAAGGGATAGCAGTTAACCCAACCTTGTCCTTTCCTTTCGAATGGAAATCCTTCATTTTTCCTTTTTCCTGCATAATAAAATGACAATTGTCAGTTTTTTTGATCTCCATATTAATCTTATAGGTTTTATTACAATTCCTTGTCATTTACCTAGTTCATGATGCAAAAGGTTTGTAAGTTCTAATGAAAAGATGCTGAAATAATTACAAAAAACATACCTTCTTTAGTACTCCACATGCCCCCCTGCTTACCCTTTTTCATGCCCTCATGAAAACATTGTTGTTGACATGTAAGGCAATGAGAGAGTAGGTTGGAGATGGAATCTCATGTGGAGGTCTACAGCCATGATGCATAACTAGGTGTTCAAAGAAATGGCCTGTCTGACCCTCAGGCATCTCATACAGGGCTTGATACCCAGGTGCAGGGTGCCAAATAATTGGACTCCGGAACCTATATCCTAGCCAGGATGGCCTTGCCCTCAAAATGACTTTGCCATAGAGGTGCATGCAGTTGGTGGCTAACTTAAAATTTTCATACTTAATTGGTTCCCTGAGTTGGTTATTCGGATTAGAGATTTGCTATCGAAATTTAGCCGCATCAATGGCAAGGTCTTTGATAGTGAAAAATTATTCTATTCCCTGTCGATTGATTGTTGTATGAATGGGTCCTAATGCTTCAATTACACCTGGAGTCTTCATGAGGTTCCTATGTTCTCTCCACAACTGTATTGGATCCCTAGGCTCAGCTCTTACCCACAAATATAATCCGTTTTCTTGCCTTTGGAAAGCATTATAGGCTTTAAGCCATTTAATTTGATTAACCCCAAATGAAATAAATGCCTGTAATTGGATATCCCCAACAAAAGGGCCAGGGTTCAGCTCGGTCTCCTGGTCTAATACAAGGTTATGAAAATAAAACTCACACAGTAATCTTTGAACTTTTACCCCGTAGTGCTTACAGCAGTTTATAAAGTCATCGATGGTATTAATTTGTATAGGAGCACCTGCTTTAACAGACTTTATTTTCAATTGAAAATATCGTTCCATTAAATACAAGGCATAATTCTTAGCAGGGGCTCCACATGCTAGGACGTCATTGTACAAAGAACATAAGGTATCCATCTACTTGATAATTATATCTAACCTACGAGTTACCTTCGCGACTTTTTCTTCTGCCACCCTTCAAAGGCCTGGCTTTCGGATAGATTGATGTTCCTTAGCTGTTGTTGTAGCTCTTCATACCTTTCTCAAGGGACCGTTTGCTCTATGAGCTTTTTTGCTGCTTGCTGAGCTTGCGTCAAACCCTCTCGTAGGGTTACTGTTCTAGGATCACTTTCCCATACGGTGGTGGAGACTGAGAGATTTACCTGAATTTTCCTATTGTGTTGTCTTGCTTTCATGGCCTGTATCACTCTTGAGGGTTGTGCCTCTGTATGAATTTCTTTATCGCAGGTCAATATATCATCCATTTGTATTTCAACATGGGTAACAGTCAACTGCTGTTCCTTTTGATTTTGAATAGTAGACTGCTCCTCAACAACATTTGGAACAAAAACTTGATTTTCGGCAGCGTTTTGAACAACAAGATGGACTCTAGTCCTTCGATCCTTTGTTTTGAGGGGTTTTGCTGGAGTGGTTGCATGTTTCCCTCCCAAAGTCCTTTTTACCCTTTTCCTTGTTTTCAAAATCCTTATCTGTTGTCGAAGTTTAACTATTACATTTAGTAGTCTTTGTTGTTCTTTCCATAATTTCTTAATTTCCTCAATTTCCTTAGAAGGAACAGTAGACTGTTCACTGCGGCCTGGACTATAACCTGGATCAATTCCCTGATTTTCTCTTTGGGGTGCTTCTTTGTTGCTCCTGGGCAAGAACCCTAGTTGGTTCTGTTATTTCTTGGGTGACTTCCTTTTCTGCCCCCCCTTCTTCCGGAATTTCTTCTGGTGTCGTCTAGCTAGGAACAGATTGTTCCTATTCTGCATCACTTCTCTCTCTTGTCATATTTTCATCATGAACATGATGGCTCTCCTCTTCTACCTCCTCGGCATGTAATTCTTCAGGTGCATTTCTATCCTTAGCAAAGTGTTCTTTTGGTTCTTCTTCATCATGGAGATCTGGTGGGCTGGAGGGTTGGCCATATTCGCCCATATTGGCCAGGATTTTGGCCAATTCATCTTCTCTCAATGGATTCTGCAATGTGTTGCCTTCTTGCTGTTCTGTTTCCTTCTCCTGCTTAGGTTGTTCGGTTTCTTCCTCCGTTTCTCCTTCCTCGTTTTCCTGCATTTCTCCTTCCTCATTTTCCTCTCCTTCTAATTGTGGGGGTTGTTCATCCCCTGTATCATCTATCTCTACTGGTTGGCTGATATCTCCTTGGGATTTTTCCTTCCTTCCCTTAAGCCGTGCTAGTCAGACCGATTTCCTTCGTTTTTCTGGACGCTCAAGTGTACTGGTGGCATGTTTATGTTTTGGGGATGGTGTGGTCAATGTTGTAGATCTAACCTAGAAATGCTATAGATCTGATATGAAATATAAGACAATGCAAATAAACCCAAGAAATAACAAGATCTGAATATAGATAGAAATGATTCTCTTTATTATCAAAACCCTTATGGTAGGGCAACACCATACATTCACTCCTTAAGGAAGGAGAACACTCCACAAGCCATATGCCTATTCATACAAGAATACTTCTCTTCATCTTCATATGTGGAGTCTCTAGCCTTTATATAGGCCTCATACATACAATACCATGCATCATTACCATGGTTTCCTCATACCATCAACTAATACCATGGGCCCATTACATTATTATTAACTACTTGTGGTCCTTTACATGACATGGGTTAACCACCTTATTTATTACTATGGCCCATCCCATTATTACATTATTACCTTGGGTACCTCCCTTGGTACCCCATATTATCCCCCCTAGGTATATAACATTCCACCCCCCTAAGCATGTTTCGTCCCCGAAACATGGGAAGAACACAAATAATAAGATCTACTCAAAAGAGTAGTCCACTGATACCATGCACGTGCATCTAGCCATCCAAGAGAAAGGTGAACCCTCGATCTCGCTGGTGCCTCGCTCGCTTGAGATGGAAATTGACCGTGGCAGCTCTTCTGTGTTGATGTGCAGTGGGTGGATCTTCTCTCCTCGCGATCCGTCATGTGACGACTTGGTTTCCATCTTGATGGTTGTCTCGCTGGGTGATGTGGGTGATGATATGTTGAAGTTTTAACCCACGATGGCTTTTGCTTGACTTCACCTTGCTGTGGTGCCTGTTGTGCTGTCTTCTTTGTCAATATGACTTCAACCACTGAGCCCTCCTCTGATGTATCATCACCTGTAACCTTTTCTTTTGCAGCCTCTGTTTGTGTTTGATTGTCGATCATCAATGGCTCATCATCTGATATGTCAGTCCCTTGAACATCTTCTGATTCAGCCTCCATGTGCTCTACCTGTTTATGGATGGAAATATCCTGTAATGTAATTTTCTTCTTTTTATACCATAGCTTCAGGAATTTCTTCTGCACATTAATATTGATAGTACCCACTGATTCCATCCAAGGATATCCCAAAACAACATCGATATTATCCATCTCTGAAGCATAAAAATCACCATGAAACACATACTTATCCATAGAAAGCTTCAAATCCTTATAGATTTGAACATCCTTATCATCAACCTGTGTATGTTCAATTTGTTTTGCTGGGACTTGCAATTTCTTTGTTAAGTTGATATTTATGAGATTTTGCTTGCAACTCGGATTTATATATACAATGATTTTCTCCTTCTGAATCAATCCATGAACCTGCAATAAGGAGACACCCGTAGCAATTAAACCCTTATGTGTCTCATTCTCCTTTTTTCTAGCCCGAGACAATTTGTCCAAAAAGAATTTTTCAAATTCTGCATCTGAAAGTTTGATCAACTGCTGGTAGTCAAGTGATGACTGCCATTTTAGAGCCTCATCTCTCAAATTAAACCGTACTACAGTTTTCCAGCATATCCCATATTCGGACTTTATTCTTTGTATGAATTCTCCAATAGTAAGACCATTATCTTTCCATGTAAAATATAGCTTCTCCATGAAGAGGGTTTGAGAAAAATTCACTTACTTGGCAAAAATTTGAAATTGTCACAGTTTCGTCAATATTGCTCAGAATCTCTATTATAACCTATTTTTGGAAATGGAACAACCATTCTGCATCTGCCCATGTGATAGAAATTTTGATCCAGGCACTAGAATTCCAGATCTGCGCTGCAACTTTCCCGCTGTCACCCAAAATTTCTGAAAAAAGAGCTGATTTTAAATCAGCGATATCTTCCTCATTCGGACTCCGATTCGCCTGATTTTTTTTTTGAAATCAGGTGTTTTGTCACAAGGATTCCAGATCTACAATTAGATCTTACAGATCTGGCACCAGGACATCCAGATCTGCGCCGCAAATTCGCTGGCCCTAAAAATTCTCTGCAACCCCACTGATTTTTAGATCAGCGATATCTCCTTCATCCGGACTCCGATTCAACCGATTTTTTTTTTGAAATCGGTTATTTTTTCACAAGGAATACAGATCTGCAATTAGATTCTGCAGATCTTAAACCAAAACGTACAGATCTGATCTGCAAATTCGCCACCCGAGAAACCCTGCAAAAATGAAAAAAATTTTCTCCATGGTTTGCCCAAGAAAGAGCTCTGATACCACTTGTTGTAGCTCTGATACCAATTGTTGTAGATCTAACCCAGAAATACTATAGATCTGATATGAAATATAAGACAATGCAAATAAACCCAAGAAATAACAAGATTTGAATATAGATAGAAATGATTCTCTTTATTATCAAAACCCTTATGGTAGGGCAACACCATACATTCACTCCTTAAGGAAGGAGAACACTCCACAATCCATATGCATGTTCATACAAGAATACTTCTCTTCATCTTCATATGTGGAGTCTCTAGCCTTTATATAGGCCTCATACATACAATACCATGCATCATTACCATGGTTTCCTCATACCATCAACTAATACCATGGGCCCATTACATTATTATTAACTACTTGTGGTCCCTTACATGACATGGGTTAACCACCTTATTTATTACTATGGCCCATCCCATTATTACATTATTACCTTGGGTACCTCCCTTGGTACCCCATATTATCCCCCCTAGGTATATAACAGTCAATCCTCCATCTATCATGGCGATTAGCTCTTCCCAGCTGCTCTGCTACTGGGTAAGGCTATGGCTAACTATTAACCGTATCACCATGATGGCTAACAACTGATTCTACATCCTGTGCCTTTTTCATGCTCCGTGCAACGTCATGAAGTAATGAATTCAAAAATGCAGGTAAATTTACAGAGCATTTTTGCTTTAATACAACTAAAAGTTTAAGGTGTCGTGGTCTTACCACGTCTTTTTTTCCTTCGCAGGTGATGTAGCTTTGAATGGTCTTTGCCAATTCCGCCCATGGTTCTCCTAATGTTGCTGGTAGAACCCCCTTTCCTCTAATTTTCAGGCTCTGGCCTTCCTCCTGGAAGGTTTTTATGATCTGTTGCAATCTCTCCTTCTTTAACGTCCATACAAGTCCAGCAGCTGGTAGTCCCGAGACTTCTGCGATTATGTCATCGATTACTGCTATGTGTCTCCCCCTCACTGTGGAGTGATCCTCTTGCAAGTTCTGCAAGAATTCAATTGCTACAATCTCGTTGGATTCTTGTAAGCGATTGAGATAAGTTAGCCACCCTGCTGTTGCCAGGATTTCCCGTGCAGCATTAGAGACTGTTAGCACCTATGGCTCTCTCTGAATCGATCTTCCCCCCATGTTTATGCTTTGATGTAAAATCTCAGAATTTGACAATGGAACAACATCTGTTAAAACACAGAGAGGCTGACAGACGCAGGACTCGCACAAAATCTAAAGGGCTTTACTACTGCCACAGAGCATACTATGGAAATGGCTTAGGAACAGCAAGCCACGCAAAAAAATAAAAAATAGTATACCGTTGAGCCGTGCTATTCCCAAGTATGCAATTTCCCGAACATCGGTTTTACACATAATCCAGGCATGATGAGGTTAACCTCCCCCCGCAATGTGATAGGCCGTCCCGGCCGTCAAATAAAGGAGCGGCGTGCCGTTCTGTTCTGAAGTAGAGTCATAAAGGAACAGCGTATGGCAATATGCCATGTTTACAAAATTAGTAGATTACTAAAATCGAGGTGTAAAGTTGGATCGCTTAATATGTAAGAGACTGCTGTGATATGATGGAGACTGGGAGGATAGGACATTTGCCGTGCATACCGAGTCTTATGCGGTCATTATCAATCGTTCTGTCATGATTGGTGATAATATATTTTCATGTGTTGTATGGTTTGGGAAATGATATACATTTATGTGATTTATTACTAAGGTATAAGAAACAGAAGGGTGTTGATACCTACCTATTGGTGTAAATAATGTGACTTCAATACCATTAACAGTGCTCTGCTGCCAACATGTGTCCATAACCTTGGCAGAGTTGTTTATTTCACCCATGGAACCATGATCCTTTGTGTATGCTTAGGAAATGTTGTGTGATGTCAAAATGTAGGCCATTATGCTGGCTTGGTGACCAGTTAGCCATAATGCCATTCACGAGGAAGGAGCGAAAAGTGGGCAGGCCGGATCGTGATGAGACCTCTTGTTCCAAGGGTTATTTTATTTGATATACCTTTTGGACCATATCCCTGGTGTGGTGGCCATAGTGGGAATGCCACTTCACTTTCTTCCTCATGATCATGGTAGGCTGGCTCTTGATGTGACCCCCTATCCTGCATTTGACAACTTATATAAACAATCAGTTTGCTCTTTTTTCTTTCTTTTCATAAAGTACTTTTTGATTTATACAGAAAGGGTGGTTCAACACTCCTTAAGAGTAGGAATGGTGGAAGAAGTCTTAACATCTCAATAGGAAGATATAAACCCTTTGCTCTTTATTCCTGAATAATCATCAAAGAGGATTAAAAAGAACCAACATGATAAAGATAACCAATCAGAGCAGAGTTAGTGAAACAATGACAACAAAAGATAATGGATAAATGTTTCCTTCCCTCTGTCCTCTTACCAATTCAAAGCAATTTCTTATAAAAATAGCGATTTTATAATTCTTCGATTTCAGCATGTTGTGATTTTGTATCCATTGCGTAAGTGCATAGCTGTATTCCAAAAGACTTGAAAGAACAGGAACAGTAAACATCCTTAATTTATAACAGCGAGGGGAGCAAGCATAAGGAAAAGGAATATGAGGATGTTGCTGTTTCAAAAAGGAAGAGCAAAAGAATACAAGTGGTGTTCCTTTTGGAAAAAGGAAGAGTAGAAAGCACAAATGTCGTTCCTTTGGAAAAGGAATAGCAAAAAAATCAAAAATGTTGTTCCTTTGGAAAAGGAACAGCAAAAACCCAAATGTTGTTCCTTTGGAAAAGGAACAACAGAACACACGAATGTCGTTCTTTTGGAAAAGGAACATCAAAACTCACAAATGTCGTTCCTTTGGAAAAGGAACAGCAAAACACACAAATGTCGTTCCTTTGAAAAAGGAACAACAAAACACACAAATGTTGTTCCTTTGGAAAAGGAACAACAAAAATCGAAAATTATGTTCCTTTGGAAAAGGAACAACAGAACACACAAATGCCATTCCTTTGGAAAATGAACAACAAAAATTGAAAATGTTGTTCCTTTGGAAAAGGAACAATAGAACACACAAATGTCGTTCCTTTGGAAAAGGAACAACAAAAATCAAAAGTGTTGTTCCTTTAGAAAAGGAACAACAAAAAGCAAAAGTGTTGTTCCTTTGGAAAAGGAATAGCAGAAAGCACAAAGTAAAGAAAAAGAACAAAATTAAAGCAAAATGAATGGCTGATCCAAAAGGTGTTGTTCCTTTGAAAAAGGAACAACAAGATGGAAATGTTGTCCCTTTGAGAAATGGAAAAAATAAAAATAAAAATTGTTGTTGTTCGGAAAAGTAACAGCAAGGTGTTAATACAAAAATAATTCAACAAAACAAAGAAATTATGTACAAAGTGTAGAAAGAAACAAATGACTTAATGAATCACAGGTGAGGAAGACTTCTCTCCCTCCCCCAAAATTTCCATATCAGAGTCTTGGCGTAGCTGCTGGCAGAAGGACTCCCGAGTGAGTGGTTTGCGATAAAGACAAACTCGGTGGCCATTTGCCTTGAAGGCATATCCAGAACCGTCAATAGTGATTAGAGTAAGAGTACCATTGTCGTGTACCTTCTGGATTTCGTATGGTCCCAACCAACGAGTCTAGAGTTTCCCGGGAAAGTCCTGAAACCTGGAATCGTACAAAAGTGCCCAGTCTCCTTCATGGAAGTCTTTATTTTTAATGAGAGCATCATGCCATTTAGCTCACTGTTGTTGGATCAGTGCAGTGTTTTGGAGTGCAGAGAGCCTGATTTCATCGAGCTCATTGATCTGCTGTAATCGATTAATCTGTGCCTCAGTTAAATCTAAGCCAACTTCCTGTGTTGTTCGCAATGTTTGGATTTTGAATTCTATGGGAAAAATGGGTTGCTTTCCAAACACTAATTGATAAGGTGAGTAACCAGTGGTACTTCTCCATGTTGTTCTGTAAGCCCACAGTGCTTTTGGTAGTCTGGCAGCCCAATCACGTCTATGTGATGCAATGGTTTTTGTTAGGATTTCTTCTATTATTTTATTGATGCTTTCTACCTGACCATTTACCTGTGGGTGGTATGGAGTAGTGATTTTATGCTGGACATGATGGTTTTTGAGTGTTGCAGCTATCTTGTTCCCAGCAAATTGTGGTCCATCATCTGTAATTATATCTCTTGGAAAGCCATAACGCACAAATATGTGGAACAAGAACTGTATGACAGAATCTTCTGTAGCTCTCGGCAATGCTTCTGCTTCAACCCATTTGGTGACATATTCTGTTGCCACCAAAATATATGTTTTCTAATTCAAGGGTGGGTTAATTGGTCCAACGAAATCAAGGGCCCATCGTTCGAATGGTTCAATGACTAGCTATGGGTTCAGGGGCATCTCAGTGGACTGACCAAGGCATCCTGCTCTCTGGCAACTGTCACAAGCTTGGACTAATTTCTTTGCATCTTTGAAAATTGTAGGCCAATAATACCCTGTTTGCAACACCTTATGTTTAGTTCTGCGATTGGCGAAATGTCTGCCACATGGTCCATCATGGCAGGCTTTTAAAATGTCAAAGATTTCATCTTCACGAACGCATCTTCTGATATGCATATTTGCCCCTATGTGGAACAGGTAGCCTCCAACCTAAGAGAATCGAGCACTTCGCTGAACAATCTGTTTCCGCTCATTAGGGGTTAGATGTTTCGGTAGTTTACCTACTGCTAGGTGATTGGAAACATCAGCATACCAGGGTGTTTTAACGGCAACAACAAACAAATGCTCCTCTGGTAATTGATCTTTAACTGCTGCTGCATCAATTGGCTTTGGCATTCTTGAGAGAAAATTAGCTATAGGATTTTCTCTTCCAGGTTGATCCTTGATTGTAATATCAAATCATTGCAATAAAATCAGCCATCTAGTTATTCTGCCATTCGTGATAGGCTTGTTTGCTAAATATTTTATGCCAGAATGATCTGTATACAAGATAACAGAATATCCAGTAATGTAATGTCTGAACTTATTGACATCGTGTATTACAGCTAGAAATTCTTTTTCAGTGACAGTGTAATTTATTTCAGCAGGGGATAAATTTTTGCTAATATAATAAATTGCATATGGTTTTTTATCCTCTTCCTGCCCAAGGACTACTCCAATGGCTGTATCTGAGGCATCAGATGATATCTGAAATGGAAAATCCCAATTTGGTCCTCGAAGGACTGGGGCTGTGGATACCAGCTTCTTCAGATCCTGAAAAGTACGTTCACATTTTTCTGTCCAATGAAAATCAACATTACCTGTTAGTGCATACAAAGGTGCAGAAATATGCGAAAAATGTTCTATAAACCTCCTATAATAACCATAAAATCCAAGAAAATTGCTTGCCTCCGTTTGAGTGGTAGGGGTAGGAATAAGAAAAATTATTTGGATTTTGGTTGGGTCTACCTGAATGCCAGCTGCTGAAATATAGCGTCCTAGAATAAGTCATTCAGTCATCATCATATAGCATTTTTCATGGCTTAAACAAAGTCTGGTAGCAGTGCAGCGTTGTAGGATTTTTTCCAGTGTATCCAATGCTCTCCGTATGGTGTAAAGTCATCCATGTATACTTCAAGTCCTTCATTTATTAAGTCTGCGAAAATGCTGAGGATAGCCCTTTGGAATGTGGCAGGAGCATTGCATAAGCCACTCTGTAGGCAAATGTTCCCCAAGGACAAGTAAAAGTGGCTTTGTCTTGGTCTTCAGGGGCAATCTGAATCTGATTGTATCCACTGAAGCCATCTAGGAAAGAAATTCTTAGAAAAGAATTTCTTTCCTGCCAAAGTGTCTAATACTTGATCGATGAATGGGAGAGGGAAGTGGTATTTTTGTGTTGCTTTATTTAGTTCTCTGTAGTCCACACAAATTCTCCATTTCCCATTCTTTTTTGGTACCACCACAAGCAGAGAGACCCATTTACTATCGGAGATAGGATAGATGAAATTGACATCTTAAAGTTTTTGAAGTTCATCTTTTACCACATCTTTTAGATGAGGGTTAAGTCTCCTTTGAGGTTGGCGAACAAGTCTCGCATCTTTTTCTATGTAAATGTGGTGTGTACATAATTGGGGGTCAATTCCTTTCATATCAGGGTAGTCCCATGAAAATTCTTGTTTATATTTCCTCAACAAATGGATGAGCTTCATTTCTTGTTCGAAGGTGAGGTTGGAATTAATGTTTAAGGTTTTTCCCGGTTCGATTTCCACAATTTTACTATTTGCAACAGAGGTAACAGGTATTGTTTGATCATGTGTATCTTTAAGAGGATCTTCTTCTAATTCGTTATCGAATGTTGTCTCTATCATGTGACATTGTGTGCGGGATCTGAGTTCAGTTTGACTAATAAAATTATTAGTGGCATCGTCTTCTGTCTGGTCTTTAAAATCAAGTGCCTCTTGTATAGTTAATGGAGATCTAATGTTATCAGTAAGGTATGATACAAGGTGCTTATTAGTTTTGATTATTGTGACACTTGGTTGTGCTGGAGGATATAAAGCTAAGTTCTTGATATTTTCTCCTCTCGTTATGGTCATATTGCCTTGTCGGCAGCCAATATAGGCATTGGCAGTTGCAAGCCAAGGTCTACCTAAAATCAATGGGTGTCCATCAAGTCGGCTTTTGGGATTTATTATCAAAAAATTGGTTGGATATTCCCAGGAGTCAACAGATACCATGACATCATGTAGTGTGCCCTCTGGCCTAACCACAGATCGGTCAGCCAGTTCTAGTAAGGTAGAGGTGGGTTCTACAGATGTAATGCCTAGATTTTGGCAAGTAGTAGTTGTTAGGATGTTAATTGCTGCTCCTAGATCAACTAAGGCAATGGGGAAGGTTTGACCATAAATTTTTATGGTGACTGTTGGATTTCCTGGATCTTCGTATTTAATGGGCGTTTCTTTTCCTAATAATAAGTTAGATAGAGTGCCAACTACTTGGACTCTTGGATTGTTTGCTATATTCCTCCTTGGTTTCTTTACACACAATTCTTTGATAGTATTTGCATATATCGGAATGTCTTGAATTGCTTGGAGGAATGGAATTTTTATGTACAAATTTTGTAGTTCTCCCAGAATGTCAAAATCAGAATATTGTGTAGGCCGGGGTATGATTAATCATTCTGGGAACGAGGGAGAGGATGTGGTTTCTTGGTTATGAGTTTGTTGTTTTTTCACATCCTCTTCTTGTGACAGTTGTTCTCTGGGTAACTGATTTTCAACATGGGTTGTCTTATCTCCCTCAATTTCAATAATACGCCCAGATCTTAGCTGAAGATCATTACACTCCCTCAGATCGGCTCCTATTTCTGATGTTTCTACTATTTGGACAGATTGGACCGGTCTGTTATTTGGATTGGGGTTGGGTTGGGCTAGGAGTTGCAGTCTCAGATTAGACTGGGGATTTTGTTGTAAGGTTGGCAGTGTAGGTTGAGGGAGCAGAATGGTTCCTACTGGCTGATGCATCGGTCTTTGCCAGTTTGTCTGCCAGGTTGGACTTTGTGAAGTAGGGGGAGTCCATTGTGCTGGGTATGCGTTACTTTGCCAATATGGTGGGGCATAGGGAAAATTCGGCCAACTAGATTGGCTTGCCTGATTCGGCCACGGGGTTGATGAAGGAAACGATTGTGGTGACCAATTTGGAAACGAAGGTTGAGGTTGATTTTGCCACATATTATATTGTTGAGCATTATACTGTGGAGACTGAAAAGAAGAAGTTGGGTCCGAAAACATACCAGACTGTTGCGGCTGCCACTGACGGCACTGGTTGAGCAGATACATCGATTCTGGCTCTTCTTCTGCTTCCTTATATACTGCTTTAAATCTGAGAAGTGAGGGACAACTTTCCGTAAGGTGATCTTTTGTGCAGATGGCGCATGTTTGGGCTGTATCTAGTGGACATTCCTTATGGCTATGTTTCTTCCTGCATCGGGACAGAATATCGCCAAATTCTGTTCTGCCTCCATTTGCTTCTGTTTGGCCTGCATAATATCAAGTTGTAGTTAGTGTCCCTAGTATATCAGTTTTAAAATTTTCCAATAAATTTCCAATTTCTACACGTGTTACTCCTTCTGTTGAAATTTTATTATCTCTTACAAACCGATCATGTTCTACTGGTTTTATTCTTGTGCTACCTCTTGAGCTCCTGATACATAAATCAATAATGTCAGCAAATTTTTCCTGATAAATATCTCCTTTTCCCATAATGTTTAATGTTTCAATCCATTGTTCCTTCATGCCCCTAATTAATGTTGTTTTCAACACATTATCAGGTAAAGGTAGTGATGCATAAGGAGATCTTTGAAGATTATACTGAAAACGTTCCACATACTCCTCTATTGTTTCATTTGGTCTACCTACCATATGGAATATTTCGTCCTTCAGTTCTCTAGACCTGCAATAGTCCTGATATTTTTTTAGAAAAGATTCTTTCATTTGATCCCAGTTATTTATAACCCCGCCACCTAATCCCATAAACCATCTTAAGGCAGCCCCTTTTAATGTAGAGGGAAATAATTTCAATTTCTGGGGGTCGGTGGTATAATCATATCCCCTACACAGCACATCAAACTCAAATAGAAATGCATCCGGATCTTCTGATATAAGACCGTGGAATGTAGGGATATGTTGAAGAGGGATTGCTTTCATAGGCACATTTGCTGCAGTATCCACTATGGGGTATTGCAATGTAGAGGTTTGGGTGTTTGGCTGGTTCTGAGCCATTTGGTCGAATATATGCCAATAACCTTCTGGGATATATAGGAGGGTATTCCTAGGTTGAGAGGGAATGGCTTTAACAGGAATGATTTTGATAGCACTTCATCTATCTGGGATAATGAGAGTGCCTAATGTTTGAGTTTCTTCAAAAAATGATTTTTGCAGTACTTCCCTTGTCTAGGCTGTTCAATGGTTGAGTTGACCCAAGAGGAGACCTCGATTCCTCGGTTTCCCCTGTCTCTCCTCCTCCTTCACAAAGATTGCTGAAATTCCCTTCTTGCAAAATAGTTCTGGAGTAGAATTTTCAATTTCTTGAAAGTCCTGCTCTTCAGTTTGACTATGCACCTCAGCAAAGGCTACAGATAGTGATCCTGTGGCCTAAAGGGAACTAGTAGGTTGTCTAGAAATAACTTTCTTGGGTCCTACTAAAGGCTGAGATTCTGCTTTCTTGAAGATTTCGTCTATGAAGGTTGATCGGCCAAGGGTCACCGGCCCCTTAGCTTTTTCTGGCTTGAGTAGAGGTTTGGGATTCTTTTCTGGCTTTTTCTGCTTAGTCATGCACACAAATCAACTGCTAGGTTCTATCCAAACAAAACAACAAAAAATCTGTAGGAAAGCGGGCAGGGGAGCAGGGCTGTTACATGCTCTACACGTAGGTTATTACCTTCCATTTTTAAAACCCGATTCTTCCCTAGCAGGTTCTTACACTACTCTGAAAAGAAACAAATGGCTACACTCTTTCCCCGGCAACGACGCCAAAATGTCGAGCTATAAAAAGGGTCTCTTTCACCTCTAATTACCTCACATTAGTTTGTCAACCCAGGAACGTTTTGTTATTTCAAAGAGTGTCTCAGTCTGAGGCTATCATTTGCCAGAGTAATGCTAGTAGTACAGTGCTCAAAAATACAGGAGTAAATGGATGCTTGTTTACAGCAAACTACTTTGAAAGACTAAACCACACATTCAGAAAACTAAGCAATTTATCAGTCAAGGGTTTAGTAGCAGTAACTCATCCCTTTGTAAACTGATGGAACTAAAGGAAATCAGAGAACAGATCGTGGATCTGGGAGCCAGACAGTAAATGTCAATGCTCACTACAACCTTAGATCATTCTTCACACCAAAATAACAAATGACAGGAAATGGAACGGCAGATAAGAAATGGAACAACAAATAAGAAATAGAACAACAAACCTGAAATGGAACAGCAAACAGGAAACTGTAACAACAATTAAGTCTAACAAGTAGTAACACCTTAGTCTACAAGATCAAATGCAATAATCGTGACCTACAGGAATCAAATGGCAATCCTTCACTTTTAAGGACGAATTGAACAACACACAAAAATGGAACAACACTGATTAATGATGGATTATAGAACAACACTTGAAAATCATTCACACATGCACATGGCACACTTTAATAGAAAGCTGACCTTGGTAATCTGGTTATCAATCTCAGTTATAAAGAATACGACTGTATTTCAGAATGGAACAACAATGTCTATAGATTCAACAATCGCAAAGAAAATAATCCCTAAGATGAGTTCAATAATACCAATGAAATAAGTGTACACACAGATACTCTGTAAGCGACAGTATTCTGTAAAGACCGACGATATTATATCAGCACTTAAAAGAACAGTAATACATTGCAAAATTAATACAATGGTTATGTCTTCATAAACTTCAATAAATCAAACATAACAGAGCGTGTGATGTAAACTAACAGAACATATCAGATTACCAAATAACGCTGATAAGCAAACCACGCATATACCAAAAGTAATAATACAGGAGCAAGTGTTCCTCCAGGGCCGGGCCCTTAGCCTCCAGGGGTACACCGCTTGAAGTTATTTCAGACTCAGAGATGAAACAGTGAACAAGTTTGTATTAATGCATAAGACGGAATTACAGTAGATTAGTTCTCAACGAGGCTCGATGATCAAAGTCTCAATCTTAAGAGAAATTACATAAAACATAACAGACTCCTCGGGTTAACAATGCTGCCCCTTTTATAGTGGTGAAGGCGGAGATATCTAGGTGCAAAAATAGTTAAAGCAGCGATCCCTCAGGATCAAAGGATTTTGAGGGATTCGCCGAACCGTTAGTTCTTTTCTTTCTTGTGTCGAGCCGATATCTCCACTTCCTTTCCAGGGCTGATATGATTTGATTTGGTTTGCTTTTTTTGCATACGGTTCCCCGTCAAAGGGACAACGGTTAAACCAACCTTGTCCTTTCCTTTGGAACAGCAGTCCTTTGTTTTTCCTTTTTCCTGCATAAGAAAATGACAATTGTCAGTGTTTTTGATCTGCATATTAATCTTACAGGTTTTATTACAATTCCTTATCATTTACCTAGTTCATGATGCAAAAGGTTTATAAGTTCTAATGAAAAGATGCTAAAATAATTACCAAAAACATACCTTCTTTAGTACTCCACAATATTCAAAAGTTTCCTTGGGAAGAGGCTTGGTACATATATCTGCAACATGTTCCTTGGTAGAAATGTATTCGATTGTAACACTTAGTTTAGTTACCCACTCTCTTAAAAAGTGATACTTGATGGGAATGTGTTTTGTGTTTGAATGCATCAAAGGGTTCTTTGAAATGTTGATAACACTTGTATTATCACAAACAATTGATATTGGTTGATCATATTCTACTATGGTATCATTAATATTTTGCTTCATCCAAAGGCATTGAGTACAACATGTTTTTGTTGAAATGTATTCAAATTTTCCCATGGATAGGAATATTGAAGTTTCTTTCTTGCTCAACCATGATACCAAAAAATTGCCCAGAAAAAGTCCTCCTCCACTTGTACTTTTCTTGTAATCTACACTTCCTTCCCAATCTGCATCCATATATGTTGTTAAAGTAAAGTCTTTGCTTATTAAATACCAGAGGCCAAAGTCCAAATTTCCTTTCAAATATCTAAATATTCTCTTAACTGCTCACACATGAGTCTCCTTTGGTATAGATTTAAACCTTGTAACAAATCCTACTCCTTGCATAATATCTTATATGGATGTTGTCAAATATAGTAATATACCAATCATTGACCTATGCATAGTTTTATTTGCACCACATAATTCATCATCTTTGCTCAACTTGCATCTCGTGCCCATAATTATGTTGTTAGGTGCACATTTTTCCATCCTAAATTTCTTCAAAACTTTCTTAATGTATTTAGTTTGGAAGATGAATATTCCTTTACTAGATTAACCTAGAAAGACTAATAATTCACTTAGCATGGATCAAGTTCCTCTATGTAAGAACTTTTTAGATTAAAAAAATATGAAGAAATGTCTGCACCTTAAAAGGGTTGGAAGCAGAAAATTTCTTATGAAATCAAATGAATTTTTTTAAACCTATGTTGAACCAGAATAAAGTAAAATAATTTTATATACCCTTATAGAAATAGAAATACATAGTATAATTGAAAAAAATTCCTATAATTAAAACATTCAATCATATATATTTATATTCACATTAATTTTAATTTTATATTTAAAAGAATTTAAATTTTAAGGTAGTGTTAACCTCTTGAACGAGATTAAAATATTCAATGATATATTATTTAGTATAAAAAATGTACAAATATTTTATATTTATGTATTTAAATTAATTTCGTATTTATATTTATTTATCGATATTAATTTTATTTTTATTTTTATATTTATTTGTATTTAAATATTAGCGTAGTGTAAAATTAGCACATACCATAAAATAAAAACCCAAACAAGTTTATACTAATATTTGAGATTAGGAAATCTAATGTGATCAACCACATCTCCCCATTAGTAAACAAGGTTGTTGAAGTTTCCCCCTCTTGGAGAACGGTAGTTTAAGGTCATCGAAGTTCCCCCCTTGGAGAATGGTAGTTTAAGGTCGTCAAACTTCTCCTCCTTGGAGAATGGTAGTTTATCTTTTTTGGAAAAGTGGTTTGCTTAGAATCAAAATCGTATAAATTGTTTGTTTGTTTGTTTGTTTTTTATATTACCTTAAAATCATATAAATGGGCACCAAAATATATTTGTTTGCTGAAACTTTTCATATGTTTCGAGAATGTTGCACTAGGGCCAAGGAAAAGAAACCACGTGCATCATAACTCGAGGTTTGAAACCACGTGGAAGCCGGATGAACCATAAAATGAGATTTGAGTCCCATGAAAACCCTTAGGTTAGTACTAACCACATAAGGACAAAATCCATGGGGCATACGTTAGTGCTGATGATACCCAACCTCTCACATTTATGTATAAATACAATGCTCCCCTCAATTGATCTTCGCCCCTCAATTAATATTTGGACTCGAATACCAATTGCTTTCCCAACAATTTGATTTGATATTGCTAGTCATGTGTCCTCCAAGCAGAAGTAGGAGGAAGCCGCCATCAGAAATAAAGTCTTGGACGAAGGAACCATGGAAGGTGAAGGAGGCCTTCAGTGTATTGGACAAAGACGACGACGATAAAATTAGTTTGTTGGATCTCCAACATTTCTTCAGTGGCAGTTACTTCTTCTTGGGGAAGGGTCTGAGAAAAGAGGAAATGGAGGCCATGATATCTGTTTCCAACACAAACAATAGCGGATCTATGGATTTTGAGGAATTTCGCTGGATTCTCCATCTGAATATGCTGTAAATTCAAGAAATTAAAGACAATAGATTGCATTCTGATGGTAATGAGATGTGGGCATTGAAGGAAGCGTTTAATGTGATGGACAAAGATGGAGACGAGATTGTGATCATAGAGGATCTCAAGACATTCCTGTGATTCTCTATCGCTACTCGCGATGACAACGACGAAAGCTGCAATGTACTAATGAATGATGAGGATTTGACGGAGATGATAGAGGCGGTAGGCCGATCTGCCAAATGTGGCATTGTAACATCCACGGTGACCTC
The DNA here is from genome assembly GCA_031772625.1 of Pinus tabuliformis. Classification (NCBI taxonomy): domain Eukaryota; kingdom Viridiplantae; phylum Streptophyta; class Pinopsida; order Pinales; family Pinaceae; genus Pinus; species Pinus tabuliformis. The sequence continues at coordinate 1,181,279,905 of CM062804.1, forward strand.
ACATGAAAATACAGGGAGTTAGAATTTTTTTACACAAATTACCCACAAGTAATTATCCAAATCACTATTTTAAATCCTCATTAACCATTAGATAGAATGTTCATCAATACATAGAGTAACTTTCAGTAGAGGAATAGTAAGTTGCATAACTATTAATAATCATTGTTGTAGTATATTAACATAAACTGTATGATGCATTTTGCATCTATTTAATGATTCCTTTAACCAGATTAATTAATTACGTACTTGACATTATGAACATCACATCAGGAAAGAAATCAACATCATCAAACTGACACAATAATCAATCACATAATTCAACACATATATACCCGGGAACCCTGTAGGGTGAAAACCAACAAACATTTAATTTTATTATTAAACGCTCATGAGGGTGTTCACCCCTCACTCAATGTCTTATAAGGGAGTCCATCCCTTATCCATTGTTATAAAATATTACAATTAAATATCATTAAAATACCACGCACCTAACTAAAAGCTATTACAATTGTCATGAAACCATTTACCCATAAATCACCACTCTGTATATCCTTGTGGCATGATTGTTCCATCAGTGGACTATCCTATAGCTTGTACTCATGAGCATGGATTGTTAGTTCTTATCTACCACAATGTTAAACATAATTTATTTTTGGCACAAATCACCATCCTTTCCTGTCATTGTTGTCGTCAACAAGATTTGGTAACATGATTAGATAGAGTATTAATCAATCAATAATTAGTCTTTAAAAGTGATCTTTTAACATCTATTCATGTGCATACATGAGATGTAAATAAAATATCACAACATGCTTCTTCTAACAACATTGTGCATGTATAAACAGATAATTATCAAGCATGTCAAAATAATTACCATGTTGCTATGATCATTCTCACACCAACACACATTCATATCCAAAGGAAACCACTGTAACCATTCATTTCATTTAAAGGATACTAGCAACTTATCTTTGCTTTTCGTGCATGTAATTAGATAAAAACTTATTCAAAGAGAGCTAGCCCCTTAGCTTCTTCTTTGTGCATGTAACTAAGTAATCTTTCCAATACAATAGATATTATTATAATACATAAAAATACATGCCCCCTTCTAAGGCAAAGCTAACATGATAGACATCATTATCATGCATGCAAATGCAAGTCCATTTTAAAAAACATCTTTCCCAAGATAGAGCTATTTACAAAATCTATTGTATGCACAAAGACATGCATTGCTCTAAACAAAACTAATGTGTTAGTCATTATTTATTGCATGCGGATATGTGTATTTTACAAAGGAAAGCTAGTGCATTTATTGCAATTCACTTTCCATAATACTTATTCTTTTCTGCACACAAATACATGTTTCTCTTTAAAATATCTAACACAATAGTTCTATTTTCATGCATGTAACCAACTATTGTTTCTATGCTTCTGCATATGTGTTCATTTCAAATAAAATGATTGTTTATTTGTGCAAATAACCCATAGTTATTTTCAAGAACCCAACATAGTTTCTCTATTGTATGTACAAGTTCTCATGCATTTGTTTTCAAGAAAGTATCATAACAAATTTCTCATGCATTTTTTCTCAAGAAAGTATCATAATCAATCTTTCTTTTGGGCATAAGAACTAAGATAATAATAATGTTAACCTTTTATGCATTAAACCAATACGAAATCCATTTTTAAGAAAAGAGCATGCATCCTATCTTTTCTTACATAAAATGCATATGCAATGTTATATAAAGACAAGCAAGATTACTTATCTTTTAATGCTGCAAATATATAATAACAATATTTATCTACATGTAGTAATATATTTTCTTTACTAAGAAAAATATATAATAACAATATTTATCTATATGTAGCAATATATTTTTTTTACTAAGAAAAATTTATAATAACAATCTTTATCTACATGTAGTAATATATTTTCTTTACTAAGAAAATATATAATAACAATCATTATCTACATGTAGCAATATATTTTCTTTACTAGGAAAACTAAGTGAGTTTTGTGTAAGCACAAATTCCAGAGCATCTTCACTTATCTTCCATTTCAAGAAATCACAAATCTACTTAGTTTTTAACACACAAGATTCACATATAATGTGTGTAATAAAAACTACACATTTTATGTGCAAGAATATTCATATTGTATCTTTTCTTTTCAAGAAACAGAATGTAAATAAAATGTATACTTATCTTTTAACCGCAATACCCATGAACTGGAAAATGGTTTGGTCTCAACGAAGGGCATTTGGATGCTTCGGCGTTTTGCAGGCCAGTATATTCACTATGTCACCAAATCCACATATGCCTCCTTCAGAGCATCTACTTATTCCTTCGAGAGAACATTCGAGCTTTCAGAAAATTAACTATGAGAGAAGCCAACAATCCTTAATGAACAACATTATTACTTTGGAGTTGTTCCCCCAAAAAGAACATTCTTCTTCTCTCGGCAATTACTTTTTCTTTGCTCTTAAATGGTGGCTCCACCAGCCATGAGCCAAAGCATAGACTGGTTATGGAATGAAGACATTGTAGTAGAACCCAAATTTAAAGAAGCTCTGGCATATGTCCTTTGCCTCGCCATAAATCCAGAAAACAATGCACAACTGGTAAGTAAAAGGAAAGAACAGGAAGCCACTTAATAAAATTCAATGAATCATTGATGGTGGAAGTCTGCAAATCCCAAAATTGCATAAATAGTATAGGCTTTCCAACATTTTCATTTGTCGCTTCTTGTGCGTTTATCTAAAATACCTTACTCTCCATGATCAATTTGTTTCTTCACATACTGTTACTAATGGCTTCCTTCCTCCATCGAGCATTATCCCTTTTTTTCCATGGCTTCTATCCCCATGTAAAAATAGTTTCCTCGAATAAAGAAAATAAAGCGGTTATCAAGAACCAATTTTAACTTCTAACTATTCTTGGTGCAAACAGTAATAACCTTTCTACTCATGTAATTATATGAGTCTTACTGGAACTTCTAAGGTAGGTGTATTACATACTCCCCCCCTTAAAGATAACATCGTCCTTAATGTTCTTCCCTCACTGAAATTTTAACTTTTACTCATGATATAACAATCTAAACCACCAAAAAGGGGATTCTTCCCATTTAAAATGAAGGATTTCATTCCAAGAAATGCCAATAAACAAAAACAGTAATGTTATAAAATAAGAAAAATCAATAGTCATAAGCATTTATAACTGCAAAAATATGCAAGTTCTACATTCTTCACTTAGCCATTTTTCTATTTCACAAAATAAAAGAAATGTCTCTATACCAACTTACCATTACTTACCAATTACTTTGGAAAGTCATGGTCACATTTATGTAAGTTCTCTAAGAATGTTTTGACAATCCATCCACACTCCATGACAAGCACCCTCTAATATATGACTAACAAATACAACATAATCATATTAGTCACAAAATTTTCAATCAAATGAAATACTTTCAACTATCAATCAATTATGCAATGTTAGGTGATATTTCAATCACAATACTTCTACAAGTACTTGGAGAGCACCAACACTCTAATCATCAAACTGATAAATCACTGCACCACATGCACATTGTCTTCGCTTATTCTAAATACATTGACACAATACTTCTAAAAGTACTCAGAGAGCACCTAGCTCTTTAATCATCGAAATGATCAATAAATGCACCAAGTGCATACTATCCTAGCCCTTGCTAAGACATTCAAAAGATTAGTAATACAATAAAAGAACTCCACTGCCAATAACTCCTTAATGAGCACAAGGCTCATTTCCTGTCAAGATGTACATAACATGTTTACACAATTATATATAAAATTCATTCTTAACACAACACATAACTAGTTAGTTAATTTGTTCTGCTATGAGAACCACAGTGGCAAAATAATGCTCCTCCCAACCCATGGGAACTAGTTTCCACAACCAAATTGAGTGATTTTCACATCTAGACAGTTCTTTGACAGAGACCATACTAGGTCCATTCTGGAATTCCACTGGCCAACCAGCTCAAGAATTCCAATGACCACACAGAGTCAAATATAAGATTCCTCTTGGCAGAGTTTTTCCTGTTCCTTTAACAATTTCTCGTCTATGAGGAATTTTAGGCCTCCTCCAATGGGCTCCAAATCAATAGCATTGCCTCAGGATTTTTCCCTCTTCACCAACTTGGCCAACTCTTTTCCCTTACTGAGATAATTTATCTCTAGGAAGAGGAAATCTAGGCGGGCAAGTACAATCAACCCCAGTACAATCAACCCCTCTGGGTAGACAATTGCCATTAACCCAAGGCCTCCTGGCCTTTCACAACTATCTAGCATGTAAAATTATCTTTTATAACTCTTTCCCTCATTGTTTTACATAATGAGCCACATGCACATTATCATTAGCAAAAGAAAAAATTATGTACACCATGCATTTATACTTAACCCTGAACATGAGTCCACAATATCTACATTGACAGGAAACATAACTAACATACATGTTGCATGTATTCTTATTTTCCTAAATAACAAAATCGTACATATCATAACATTATACTTTCTCATTTATGGTTGTAATTCACATTACAATGTTTTACTTTCATAGTTTTCTTATTGTCGTTAAGCTACCCTTGCTTAATCCCATCAACAACGTTAGTCATAAATAAGTATTCACTTTTAAAATCATTTTAGTTTCATGTGTATAATATTGTCATGCATAAAAGTATATGCAAATATTCATTAATGTGTAAATGTCAATAATAGTTAAAGTAACAATTCAAACATTTTCAATTTCCCATAGTATACTATTACCAACATACCAACACATGAATTAATTACCATAATCACTTATTCACAACTTGCAATGAGCTTAAATCGAATCCAATTCATGTATATAACTTTTATTAGTTAGTCATGCAACACTAACCAATCACTGCTACCAACGATCTTAATGCATCCATGACAAGGCTTAATAAAAAATTAGTTATTACAATAAAGTCTCACCACATGACTCATTGTTTATTTTCAATATCTAAAGGGGTTCTTCCAATGTCCTTTTAAACCACTCTATCATCCCATTCAAGGAGATTCCCCATATTTTACAATCATGCATTCACTCATTAAAATTAGTGCATTGTAACTTGTCATGTTCATTAAATGTATCATTAATATTTCCATATTTGCAAAAGTTGGTCGTTGATTGTCACTTTCCTTAGTGAGTGTTCAAGATTGTTCATAAGTGTGATAAAGGTTTTATTGTCTTTTATCCTCATCAGGGTTCAAATGCCATGAACATATTTTTGCAGCAGACTTTATTATTTACTACTCAATGCAGTGATAAACATGAATCACACATATCATGTCAAAATTATTCTACTGCATAAATCAATAAGTGGATTGTTAGACTCATACCTGAGTTGATGGTCACTAGTAGCATACCTTGATTTCCTTTATGCTTAAAAATTCTCAAAGACGCTAGTGCTACAACCTTTAGCTCTGATACCACTTGTAACATCCCCGGTGGCCTCACACGAAAATGCAGGGAGTTAGAATTTTTTTACACAAATTACCCACGGTTAATTATCCAAATCACTATTTCAGATCCTCATTAACAATTAGATAGAATGTTCATCAATACATAGAGTAAATTTTAGTAGAGGAATAGTAAGTTGCATAACCATTAACAACCATTGTTGTAGTATATTAACATAAACTGTATGATGAACCTTGCATCCATTTCATGATTACCTTAACCATATTAATTAATTACATATTTGACATTATGAACATCACATCAGAAAAGGAATCAACATCATCAAACTGACACAATAATCAATCACATCATTGAACACCGATATACCCTAGAAACCTCGTAGGGTGAAAATCAGCAAATGTTTAATTTTATTATTAAACGCTTGTGAGGGTGTACACTCACTCAATGGCTTATAAAGGAGTCCATCCCTTATCCATTATTATGAAATATTACAATGAAATATCATTAAAATACCATGTACCTAGCTAAAAACTATTACAATTGTCATGAAACCATTTACCCACAAATCACCACTCTCTATATCCTTGTGACATGATTCTTCCATCAGTGGACCATCCCGCAACTCATACTCATCGACATGGATCATTAGTTCTTATCTTCCACAATGCTAAACATAATGTGTTTTGGCACAAATCACTATCCTTTCTTGTCATTGTTGTCATCAACAAGCTTTGGTAACATGATTAGATATAGTATTAATCAATCAAAAATTAATCTTAAAAAACGATCTTTTAACATCTATTCATGTGCATACATGAGATGTAAATAAAATATCACAACATGCTTATTGTAACAACATTGTGCATGTATAAACAGATAATTATCAAGCATGTGAAAATAATTACCGCGTTACTATGATCATTCTCGCATCAGCACAAGTTCATATCCAATGGAAACTGTTATCACTCAGGTTTTCCCTTGGCTCCTTAAGGAATACGGCCGAGGTAACCACAAACCAATCTTTGGATTGCAGGTCCTAGCCTACCTGCAATCAGAGAGGGCTCTCTCTTTATAATTTAGCTTTGTTTTGATATGATTTTAGGCTAGTTATGGTGTACATGGGTTTTGTTTTGAGTTTGGGTGGGATGGATGATGTCTTCAAGCAGAGTTGGCATGAAAAGTGAGAAGTTCAGACCATTGGGCATGGAGTCAAGGATTATGAGCTGCTGGGTGTGTTTTCTTTGGCAAAGAAAGATTACAGAGCAAGATAGCTAAACAAGGAACAATTTCAAGCTGGAATAAGGGTGAAATGGAGGTCAGGGAATGAAAGGCAACTAAGTAGCTCTCATTATGCTAATAGAGGGAAGGTGAGTGAACATTATATAGGAGCAATCAAGGATTCCTAAACAACATTCATATATGAAGGAACTAGTGCAAATATGAGCAAAGAAGTATTCATATTCAGGACTAATTCAAAGGAAAAAACATAGATAAATTACAGAAATTGAGAACAGAGTAAAACTAAGTAACCTCTGAACTATTCTTTCTTCCTGCAACCTAGATCATGACACATAGATGATGTAACAAACATAGAAACTGAAAATAGGTAAGAAAGACTTATTGTTCCATGAAGTAGCACTAGAATTCTGTAATTTTCTCTTCAGCCATCAAATCCACACTAGACAGTTCAAAAGCAAAGCATTCCAGCTATCTTTGTTCATAAAAGTTCTCAAAATATACAGTGCAAGTCTAAAATGATTTATCAACAAAAACCAACCAACCAACCCTTAATACATTGCTTAGGGTTGTATTTATAGGAAAAATATCTACAAAAACAGATCTGAGGGAAGATCTGGGGAAATAACTGTGATTAACTTAACTTCTACTGAAATAAATGTAACAAATATCTACTTAAACTGCGTTGGAGGTAGCAGCATCAAAAATGAGGCTTTGAGGTGTCCTTTGAGGTCTGTGCTGTTCATTTTACAATAACTGTGCTTTGGGCTTTGATCTGTTGCTCTCAGGTGGCTTTGATGCACATTAATCTCGATCTGATGAGCTTTTAATGGCTTTAAACTCTCCACCGATACTCTTTGACTTTGCTGGAGGCTCTTTAATGTTTATCTGCTTTGGCATTGAATTTTCCACTGATTTTCTTTAATCTGATACCCTTTGCCGCTGCTCTGATATAATTTAACTAAAAAATCGCCCTTGCCTGCCACTTTATGGCGAGATTTGACTGCTGCTGCGCTTTCTGTGGGCTTTTGGAGGAGTTTCGGCACTGGCCGATCAAAATATCAACAAAAATGAAGAAATACTGCAAAAATGGCAGAGGAATGCTCAATTATGGCTTGTGCTGGGGCCGTGCTCGTTATCCAGAGCAAATTTGTGCTTGGAGCGATCAAAAATGGCTGAAGAATGATCATAATCCTTTGAACTGGAGCGTGCGCGAGCGCAGATTGAAAAACATAAGAAAAAGCCCCCTTTTCCTTTCTAAAGCAAAAATGCTTTTATAAAGGAATTTTAATGAAAAATTCAAGCGGGAGCGACACTATAGAGAGGAATAAATCCTGGCAGTTGGATCTAGCGTGGGCAGATCCAACGATTGCGATTAAATCGCAATATCGCTATCGGCGGGGACCCGGGGGCGGAGGCTTTATATATATGTAAGACTTGCGATATAGCGATCGGCGATATCACATCGATGATCGACTATCGGGGGCGGAAGCTTATATATATATGCGATGGGTGATGCGATATGATCTGGACCGTTGATCTGAGCGCAGATCGGACGGTTGTCACGCGATCGCAATATCGCGTTGGCGGAGGGCAAGGGGTGCGGGCCTTTTATATAATTGCGATGTGATAGCGAAAGCTTGCAATACATGGAAAATGCGGGTTTTTGCGATAAACCTAAGTTTTGCGGAAAACTAAGGTTTATGCGTTAAAAGGGGATTAATGATACAAATGGATATATGCGGGATAAAAGGGAATATGCGATAGGAAGGGCTCCCGCTAGCGATATCGCTTCGGATGCGATAGTGATATCGCATCGGAGGATGGATCGGAGGCATATAAAAAGGGGCCATCACTTGTGACTGCCACCTCCGACAACGATATCGCGTCGAGGGGGAATTCAATTGGAGGAGGGTTTTTATGCCTTAAAAGGGTTATAAAGCATCGGAAGGGGGTTTTATGCAATGGAAGAGGTAAAATGAAATCGGAGGAAGGTTTTTTAAATGAAAAAAGGGGTTTTTAATGATTGAAGGGAGATTCCTTTGATCGGAGATGGGTTTTAGTGCATCGGAAGGGGTCCGAAGCATGGAAAGAGGGTTTTAATGAAGTAATAAAGGGGTTTTATGCATTGGAAGGGGTCCAAAGCATTGGAAGATGGTTAAATGAGCAAAATGAGGGTTCTTACTAAGTTTCAAGTAAACTTAGTAATTCCCAAGGCATATTTATGGTTATTTTTCAACCAGAGGGAGGGGATATGTATATAAAGGGGATTTTTACTATATTTTTAGTAGGGGAAGGGGAAATAGATAGGGATTTACATAGTAAGTTAGAAGTTAATGTGAATTTTGATAAGAAAGCGCTAAGGATAGAAATCTTAGGCTACAAAGGGGAAATAGGAGTTTATAGAAGAAATATGAGTACCTAGAAGCAAAGTAGATCTTTACTTAGGCAAATGTTATGGAATATGATGAATTTTTGAGATATTAAGCAGATCTTAACATCTTTTAGGGGAAATTAGTGAATGATTTGGGGAAAAGGAAGAAGGGGAAGTTAGTCATGCCTCGCTTGAGCTGCTCCAAGGGAAAATTGCCTTGCACTTGTGATCTGAAGTAGATTAGCACTTTGAAACACAAAACTGATCACAATCCTTGATTCTGCAACCTCAAAACTGCCTACCCAGCCTACTTACCTAGCATTTTGTCTTCTTTTTGTTTGGGTGCACTTGAACTAGCAAACCCAACTTTTCATCTTTTCTTTTGGCTATCCTCCTATCTAAATCTACCCTTATATCTTCCAGGGGCTCAGATTAAGCTGTTGAGCACCCTTGCTTCTCTACCTAGCTAATAATCTGCCAAGATTAAACAGTTTGGTCAGATCTTAATTCTCTATCTCTACAACAAGCAATTTAAACCTAGGGAAGCCAAGATTAAGCTGTTTGGCCTTCCCTTAACTATGAAATCCTTCAAAAATGGAATAATTCATAAAAAATGGAACATAGTAGTGGCATTTGAGCTTGCACACTTTCCTGGCCTTTGTTTGGGGTTCATTTCATTTATTTTTCTCTTTGGCCAATTCTTCTTTTTCTTGCCCTTTGATTATTCTTTTAGGGCATACCCTCTTTACATTTTTTAAATTTTCTGAGTTTTCTTGGAAATATGGAACCTTTGCAGCATGAAAAAGATGACATATTTGGCATTTAAACAGTCAATCATGAAATATGAAAACCTATTGCAATAGGCGGCTAACAGAAACCACTGTAACCATTCATTTCATTTAAAAGATACTAGCAACTTATCTTTGCTTTTCATGCATGTAATTAGATAAAAACTTATTCAAAGAGAGCTAACCCCTTAGCTTCTTCTCTGTGCACGCAACTAAGTAATCTTTCCAATACAATAGATATTATTACAATACATAAAAATACATGCCCCTTCTAAGGCAAAGCTAATATGATAGACATCATTATCGTGCATGCAAATACAAGTCCTTTTTCAAAAAACATCTTTTTCAAGATAGAGCTATTTACAAAATCTATTGTATGCACAAAGACATGCGTTGCTCTAAATAAAACTAATGTTTTAGTCATTATTTATTGCATGCAAATATGTGTATTTTACAAAATAAAGCTAGCGCATTTATTGCAATTCATTTTCGATAATACTTATACATGTTTCTATTTCAAATATCTAATACATCTATTTTCATGCATGTGCATTCATTTTCAAGAAAGTATCATAATCATAATAATGTTAACCTTTTATGCATTAAACCAATACAAAATCCATTTTAAAAAAAAGAGCATACACATAAAATGCAAATTAATATTATATAATGACAAACAAGATTACTTATTTTTTAATGTTGCAAATATATAATAACAATCTTTATTTACATATAGTAATATATTTTCTTTACTAAGAATAACATATAATAACAATCTTTATATTTTTATCTACATTACATGTAGCAATATATTTTTTTTATTAAAAAAAATATATAATAACAATCTTTATCTAGTAATATATTTTCTTTATATATATAACCATATATTTTCTTTAATAATATAATTTTTTTACTAAGAAAACTAAGTGAATTTTTTGTAAGCGCAAATTCCAAAGCATCTTCACTTCTCTTCCATTTATCTTCCATTTCAAAAAATCACAAATCTACTTAATTTTTAACACCCAAAAGTCACATATACTCTGTATAATAAAAACTGCACATTTTATATGCAAAATATTTATATTGTATCATTTGTTTTCAAAAATAAAATGTATACTTATCTTTTAACCGCAATACCCCTGAACTGACAAAAGGCATTTCAACGTCTGCATTTCCCTGTGCGTTTATCTAAAATACCTTATTTTCCAAGATCAATTCCTTTCTTCACACACTGTTACTAATGGCTTCCTTCTTCCATCGAGCATTATCCCTTTTTGTTTTTTTCCATGGCTTCTATCCCCATGTAAAAATATTTTCCTCGAATAAAGAAAATAAAGCGGTTATCAAGAACCAATTTTAACTTTTAACGGTTTTTGGTGGAAAGGGTAATAATTTTTCTACTTATATAATTATATGAGTTTCACTGAAACTTCTAAGCTAAGTGTATTACAAGCTTTTGCTAGGAATGTTTTTTCTGAATGATTCATGGCTTCTTGTAATTTCATTGTTTGTGCAAGGGGTCTACTAAAGTTACAAATTTGCTAGGAAAGTATTTGTTCCTTAAAAATAATATTACAATAATAATATAAAAATATATAATAATATATATATATATATATATATTATTAATTTTATTTTCAATTTATATTTTATTTTTTGTTTTTTTAATATTTTAAATAGTTTTTTTTATTGATAGATACATCACGGGTGTACTTGGGAGCAATACCATACCATGTGGGTTCATATTGGGGTATATATATTGAGAAAAAAATAGCATAATAAATTGGGGGATATATAGGGGGTAAATGGTTTTTATATTGGTAGGGAGTTAAAGAATGTGATTGTTAGGTATTTTCCAATATGTAGTTAAATTAGAGGTATTGTTTAATATGCCATGAACGCACGTGATAGGTCAGAGGTTCATTGAGTGAAGCCCCTGTGAGATACACATTGCTTTCAAAATAGTTAAAGGACAATAATATAATTATATTAGAAATTTTGTGAATTTGGAATGAGTTCTAAATCTATATGATGACTTCTTCCATGGAGATATTCAAATAAAAATAATATTTCACTAATATGGGATAGAGACATTGAAATAAATATTTGAGTATCTTTGGTCCAAGGACATGCATGCTTCTTATAAATCTTCCACATTGAAATATATAAGATTATATTCATTAACATTGTGTCCACATCTAACTCCATTTGCCATATTTTATGACTTATAATAGATTATATTAAAGAATATTTTTGTCAAAATAAATGTTTTGGTCAAAATATCTTTTAAATAAAATACTACATCAAGCCAAATGTATATAATCCTCTCTAAATGCAAGATACCAAATTATGGGGCTCTGATTATGGGTAATCAAAACTTATGGGTTAGGAAACAAAGGGCAGTTGGATGATTTTCGTGATCAAGTAGTCAAAGACAGAATAGTCGTATAAGAAATTTCTAGAGAAGAGCACTAGAGAAAGGTTCTAACCTAGGACAAGATCCAATATAGAATATTAGTTTAGAGAAGATGACTCAAGTCAATTGCATAAATAACAAGATTTTAAAAGTATCTTTGTAATCTAATTCTTTGACACTGATGACGATGTTGAATGACTTTTCTTAGTTGGGGTAATTTCGCTCTCGGATATTCAAATGCAACACCTTGGTTTTGGAACTTTTGGAAGAATATTACTAGCAATTGTTTCAATAGGCACAAATAGATGCTTATATGATTGTTAAAATGTAGTAATTTCAACCACACACGCATATTTGATTCAACATTTTTAAATTTCATCATAAATTATAGTAATTTCAACAACACATGCACATTTGATCCAACATTTTTAAATTTTATCATCTCAATATTACCCCCCTTTTGAAGGGGCAATACAACACCAATTAATTAAAAAAACAATTAAATTGCTCAAACTGCAAATTGCAATCTCTGCCCACTAATTGATCAACTTTACAGTGAAATTGAAATTATTCCACTCAATATGAACGTAGCACAATCAAATTGAGAATATAGAGTAGCTTCCTCAAATAAATAAAAATCTTAACTCCTTTACCCAATTAGATTAATGGAAAACTATTATAAAGATAAATAAAAGTTAACCTAGCTTAATGAAATTGTTATTTATTCATTAATTTTAATTATGAATTGAATGATTTTAATTTATATATTTAAAAAAAAAAACAAAAACTATTGAATTTAATTAATTGTGAAATTATCTACCCACAACTAACCGTACTTGAGGGCCATCACTTACATTATTCCTTCTACCTTGGGGTCAAAGGCCACGAAAACAAATTAATTAGTGCATGTTGGAGCGTTCTGACACCAAATTATCCAATTCATTTTTCCTTGGCATCAACTCAGAAAGACTCCATGCAGTGCTAGGCTTCTTTGGTCTTTTGGTTGAACCCTTCATATTTAGCTGCTTAGACATGGAAGGGATTTGATAGCCCTGCAATTAAGAAAATCAAGAACTCTGGACTTCACAATCCATCATGAACCCGCATATTGGTTTTCCTATCACAACTGACATCTTGTATTTCATTTTTTACAGGAATTTGACTTCTTCTGAATTTAAGATTTATGTTCTTTGAGACTCAAACTAATTTAGTAAAGCACCCCATAATTCTTTCCTTACCATGAATTCAATAGTTATATACTGGAAGTTTTCCTATGATGGGTTTGACTGGGTAGATTCAGTCAATCACAGAGGCTCAATTCCATCCTCCTCCTCCAACAGTTTTTGACCACATGCACTACGTAGCCTAGTAAACATTAGACGCATTCATAATGTGTTCTTGTGCAACTGATTAGCATCCATTTTTTTTTTCAATTCCTAGATCTACGACGCGAAACCACTCTCAAATGTTTCCACCCCATATACTCTAATACTCATATAAATTCCCATTACGTCCTAAGAAAGTCAACTTAAAATGTGAGGAGCTACTTGCATTCGTGTTATTTATATTTCAAATGTGCAATACGTCGTTGTTACACTCTTTTGCCGAACATGCTTTGATTATCACAATCTGCGAGTGCTTCTTTGGTTGGAAGAAGCAATGGGTTGGTGTTGGAACTGCTTTGGATTCCTGAGAAAGAAGAAGCAGGAGGGCCCAAAACCTGACCCCCTTGCATTTTATGGCAATAATCGATCTCAGGAACATTTACTCAAGTGCACACAAGAAGAAGTTAAGATTACGAAGCAAACCCAATATGGATATAGCAACAAATTGCCTATCATTTTGGACGAAGCTAGGGAGATTTCGAAGCCATCAAGTGCGTATTTCGATGGATCTTCTTCTAGAAATATTCACGTCAAAGAGACCCACCATATTCTTAGAGCAGAGGTAGGTTTTTTCTTTCCCAGTGTCTTCAAAGTTTTTTTTCATGGCTTGCATATGAAAGAATTTCAATTTTTTTCACGAGTTTATTAGGTAGTTGGAAACTTTGTGTTTGGATGGGTTGTCCACCGCCTCAATCAGATTTTTCCCTCTTTTACCTGATTTGAAACTGGAAATCCTGGGATCTAAATGTAAGTCCTTGTCTATTAGAGACCAATGTTCCCACAATGTCTTTGGAGACCTGCACCAACCACTTTCTTACTGAGCGTTTGAGTCAAGCATTTGCAACAAGGAAAAATTGATTTAGTGTTTGCTCCTTGGTGATGTAGGATCTACTTTCGAGGTCCATATAATTATGATCCTACCTATACCAGAATTGGTGGGCTTAGTTTCTCTCCAAATCACTTCACCCAGTAAGATCCAAATCATCTCTTAATAAAATGAATTCAGTCCCTATTCTCCTATTTTTGAATTTTCACAATTTTTTTAATCATGATGTACTTATGGATTCATGGTCTGTCGAATTATGTATTCACTCATATTGGTCCTGCTAGGTCAAGCATGGTTTGAGTCACCCTTCCCAAAAGGCTTAAAATCACTTGGGAATAAAAAGAGTTTTAACCCTCCTTCCTCTTTCTTCAAAATTTCTACCCTTTCTTCCTTTTGTATTTCAAGTTTATTTTACTTGGCATATATTTTTTTAGAATAAATTTTTCTGGTTAGAGGGTTCCTCTTATTTGATGTTTTTTAGCATTATTTTTATTTTTATGGGCAAACATTTATTGTGTCATGACCAGCTGCACAACTAGGTCGTAGGCATAATATGCTCAATACAACAAAATGGTAAGAAGAGTCTTGGCCATGTTTTGAACTAGCACCTTCAGTTGTGCCTTTCTTGAAATTAAGGAATATATAATCGTCTTAAGGTTTAATTTTGAACTCTTTCCAGTCTGGTCAATGGTTGCTTTATGCTACACCTTCATAGTTAATTAATGTTTATTAGTGTGAATAACAAATACATGATCGATGGTGAACTTAATGATAAAATGATTAATGGAATTAGATTGCTTTTTCTGGAAGAGCGTCCCTCTTTCCACCTCTGGAAGAGTGTCACTCTACTCCAGTTCCACCTCCTTTGTTGTCGTTCCCATTCTTCTTGCTCTAACATTGGACTGTACCGAAGCAATTGATGATGGAATATTTTTTAATACCGAAAATGCCTTCTTCATGTTGAAAAGAGCAACAAGAAATGCAAAATATAGAAGTGCTAAATTTAGTACTGCTATAAATAGCATTTCGGGATACCTTCCTATTTTAGTTAGTCCTTGAACTAAAATAAAGAAGTAAAATTTCGAATTTGATCTTAGCAGTTGTTTGTAAAATAATTAATTAATTCACCATGAGTTAATTAGTTGTCGAAAATCAAACATGAAGTCTATGTGGGGACATGCAACAATTTCTCCATTTATTGAGGAATTTATCCATTAGTTAAAGAGATAAGGATGAGTTGTAACTAGTTGGCTCAGTTAACTAAGTCAAGTTCAGTTAGATTAATTCAAACAGTTTGTTGAATTAATTGTGAGTTCAGTTAGTTAATGCATGCATGAATGTAACTGCTGCACTTCAGATCACTGAATATTCTCTCATAAATAACTCATGCATGTTAGTTCAAACAGAGACCCAGTTGAGATCAAATGGAGGGACAGTGTACTATCAGTTGCAGGAATATTCCATTGTGAATATCTCTTGCATGCAGAAGGAATTCTTTCCTTGAGGATTGCGTAGTTACTTCTTCAGTTTAGTGAGTGTGATGAGGCCAATTCACACATGTGGCATCACTGGACCCCAAGAAAAACTACGCAAGGAAATAAGAGGCTTGGAGGGCCGAGGAAAGGCATATATTGTGTCTACTCAGTCTGTGAGTTGTATTGTTTGATTGCAAAGAGAGCAGGATAGCTTGTGAGCTGATTCTTTTTGTAACTCGAACATATTTCCACTTGTATGATAATACATAGATTAGGGTTTTAGGCTGAGGCTTTCCCCGGGTTATTTCTTTTGTGTTATGTGTGATTGATTTCTCATTCTTAGTTATATGTGTTCTCATTGATCTTGCTCAATTCGATTAAGCTTCCGCAAAGTTTGTTGTAGAAGTAGATCTTATATTTTGCTTTAGTATATTGCATAATCTGTTGACCTACAGTGGGAATTTCTACATGGTATCAGAGCAAAGGTGATCAAAGCGAAGAACAATATACAAGAAGGGAGAAGTTCAAAGTTTCAAGTTCCTGAATATAGCAATCGAGTTCTTATCACATCTCAATTTCACCAATGGCGTTCAACGGTTTAAGATTCGAGTATGCCCTTGATGGCAGCTCGAATTATATAGCATGGAAGGATCGCGTGGAAGAAGTATTAGAGGATAACGGTCTAAAGGACTTCATTGATCAAGAAGTCCCCAAGCCGGCTGATGCTACTAAATTGGCAGAATGGAAGAAATGTATGGCTAGAGCAAGGAGAATCCTTCTGGAGGGAGTTCGAGACCACAAGGTCTCGCGTCTCCATGGGAAGGAGACACCATTATCGATGTGGAAAACATTGAAAGATCTATATCAGAATAGCAGCGATCAGAGGAAGTTGGCGCTGAAAGATAAGCTTCGGAAAATCAAGTGTGAAAATGGCGACATGATCTCTACATATTTGAACAAGCTCACCACCTGCAGGGATGAGCTTGGAAGTGTAGGGATCACGATCGCTAATGATGACATGGTGAGTCTTGCACTCCTCGGTCTTCCTAAGAGCTGGCATAGCTACCAAGACTTGGTTAATGGAAGAGAAAAACTGCCAGATTGGGAACGACTTTGGTCGGATCTGATGCAGGAGGAAATAAGAAGAAGCACCAGAGATGGATCCTCATCGAAGCAAGATGATGAGGAAAATCTAGCCTTAGCGAGTAAGGCAAGGAAAGGGAAAGGGAAGGCGTCCCATCCCAAATCCGGTTCTTCCCATGGTGGGAAGAAGTTTGACAAATCGAAAGTGTGATGCTTTCATTGTCATGAAGTGGGCCATTATGCTACGAATTGTCCACATAAGAAATCCAAGAAGGGTTCCTCGAAGGGATCTGAGGGTGAGGCACTGGCCTCACAGTTTGGGTTGGATTTCTCGCTTATCGCATGCATGGTTTCATCCATGGTGGGATGCGTGTGGTACTTGGACAGTGGAGCTTCATTCCACATATCAGGTGACAAGAATCTTTTCAATACCTTGGAGGAGAAGGATCTCCAGATGCGGATCGAGATGGGCGATGATGGAAAGTACCGTGTTTCAAGTGAAGGTACGGTTGTGTTTCAAAGGGAGCATGGAGCTCCCCTCACCCTAACTGATGTAAAGTATGTACTAGGTCTGAAGAAGAATATTGTGTCTGTCGCTATGCTAAAAGATAAAGGCTATGATGTAGTCTTTAGTAAAGGAAAGGTGTTCCTGAGGCATATCGGTACTGGACAGATAAAGCGAATAGGGATTCGAGTAAAGAATCTCTACAAGCTGGAGGTAGACGACTATGCTGCATTGAGTTCCAAAGCTGAGATGGTGCAGAGCCAAGATGTTGGCGAGCTATGGCATAGAAAACTGGGCCACTTGCACCATGGAGCCCTGAAGATCATGCATCACATTTCTGCTGGGCTACCCAAGGGAAAACCGAAGTAGAGGAATACATGCAAAGGTTGTACCTCGGTTGTATGTGAAATCTTCCTTTCCGGATTGAGACAGTAGAGTTGGAGCAATCCTAGAGCGAGTTCACTCAGATGTTTGTGGACCTTTCTCTATAGCCTCCACCACTAAACAAAGGTACTATGTTATTTTTATTGATGATTTTTCTCGTAGATGCTGGATCTACTTTATGCAAAAGAAGGATCAGACCTTGTTGAGGTTTTGTGAGTTTAAAGCCTTGCCAGAGAAAGAATATGGAAAGAAAATAAAAGCCTTATGTAGTGACAATGGTGGAGAGTATGTCTCCCAACAGTTTAAATACTTCTGTGTTGCAGAAGGAATTAAACGGGAATTGACGACACCCCATAACCCACAGTAGAATGGGGTGGCTGAAAGGAAGAACATATCGATTGTGGGAGCAGCTTGAGCGATGTTGCATGACCAAAGCCTACCACTGCATTTGTGGGTTGAGGCATGCAATACAACAATATACTTGCAGAACAGAAGCCCGCACCATATACTGGGAATGAAGACACCTATGGAGGCCTTTTCCGGGAAGTGACCAGATGTGAGTCACTTCCGAATCTTTGGATCATCAGTTTACTGTCATGTGACCAAAGATGCCCGGAAGAAGCTGGATCCAACAGCTGAGTTGGGAATACTTGTGGGGTACACGGATACACCCCACAACTATCAGGTGTACCTGCCTACCAGTCAGAGGACAGTGGTATGCAGGGATCTGAAGTTCGACGAGCAGAAAGCCATGCGATTATCACTTGAGAGGGAGCTCAAGTTGCATGCAGAGGAGGAACTTTCAGTTCCTAAGGAGGAGGAGCCTCAGATTGATGCAAAGCAGTTGCATGCAGAGGATCTGGGAGTGGAGACATCCACTCATGCTGAGACTTCTAGAGATGGGCAGAAACGCTCAAGGGACGCTGACAGGTTGATGCCAGATGTGCGGGAAAATGTGGGACAACCATCTTCTTAGCGTAGACAGAGGAGGTCGCCCGAGCGGTACACTAGGTACATGGCCCTGGTTGGGGAGTGTGTAGATATCGAACCTTCTTCATTCGAGGAGGCAATGCAGCAACCAGTCTGGGTTGATGCAATGGTAGAGGAGTACGACTCTATCATTCGGAACAGTGTGTGGGATGTTGTCCCAAGACCTCAGGGCAAGTCAGTGGTGAGTTCCAGATGACTTTACAAGGTAAAGCAGGCAGCTGATGGCAGTGTTGAGAAACATAAGGCAAGCTTTGTTGCCCGTGGTTTCTCACAGGTCGAGGGGATCAACTACAATGAGACCTTTTCTCCCGTAGCAAGGTACTCATCTATCAGATCGATGTTGGCACTATTAGCTCAGATGGGTTGGAAGATCCATCAGATGGACGTGAAGACAACATTCCTCAATGGGAAGATTGAGGAGGAGGTGTACATTGAGCAGCCAGAGGGTTTTGAGACCTTCGATCGTGAGTCGCATGTGTGCCGACTCAAGAGGGCTTTGTATTGGCTAAAGTAAGCACCCCGTGCTTGGTACACCAGGATTTATAGCTATTTCACCGGGTTGGGCTTCACCAAGAGTGAAGCAGATGCGAACCTTTAACACATCATGGTAGAAGGTAAACCATTGATCATTGTTCTTTATGTCGATGATCTGATTTTGACAGGTGATGATCAGCTGATACAGCCTTGCAAGGAGTACCTTGCAAGGGAGTTCGAAATGAAAGACATGGGTCTTATACACTACTTTCTAGGCATGGAGGTGTGGCAGAAAGATGGTGAAGTATTTGTGTCTCAAGGCAAGTATGCCAATGAGATACTCAGACGCTTTCACATGGAGAAGTGCAAGCCCATGCAAACTCCTCTAGCTGGGAACTGGAGGAAGGAGGATGCTACTTCAGGTGAGGTAGTAGCTGCTACTGTTTATCGGCAATTGGTGGGTTCACTTATGTATCTGGTGAACACACGACTCGACTTATGCTTTGCGGTGAACCAGTTGAGTCAAGCTATGGTTCAGCCTACCAAGCTGTTTTGGAAGGCAGCGAAGCATGTGCTGAGATACCTCAGAGGCACATCTAAGTTCGGATTGTGGTACAGACGGACAGAGGGAGTGAAGCTTCAGGGCTTCACAGATGTGGATTGGGCAGGGAGTCCATTAGACCGGAAGAGCACTTCTAGAGGAATCTTCAACCTTGGTTCAACTGCAGTTTCCTGGTATAGCAGGAGATAGAGATCAGTTGCACTTAGCTCAGCAGAGGCTAAATACATGGCTGCTAGTCAGTCTGCATGTGAGGCCATTTGGATGCGGAAGATTATAGTGGGATTGTTTGGTCAGAGGATGGATCCAACCGTGATCTACTGCGATAATCAGAGTTGTATCAAACTCTCTGAGAATCCAATTTTTCATGACAGGTCCAAGCACATTGATATCTGGTATCACCATCTTCGAGACTGTGTGGTCAAGAGGATCATGTTGTTGCTGTATGTTTTGACTGAGGAACAGGATGCAGATATTTTGACGAAGGCATTGTCAAAATGCAAGTTCGAGTTCCACAGAGATAGGATTGGGGTTACTAATAATCCCTTTCTTGTTGAGAGGGAGTGTTGAAAATAGCAACAAGAAATGCTAAATATAGAAGTGCTAAATTTAGTACTGCTATAAATAGCATTTCGGGATACCTTCCTATTTTAGTTAGTCCCTGAACTAAAATAGAGAAGTAAAAATTCGAATTTAATCTTAGCAGCTATTTGTAAAATAATTAATTAATTCACCATGAGTTAATTAGTTGTAGAAAATCAAACATGAAGTCTATTTGGGGACATGCAACAGTTTCTCCATTGATTGAGGAATTTATCCACCAATTAAAGAAATAAGGATGAGTTGTAATTAGTTGGCTCAGTTAACTGAGTCAAGTCCAGTTAGTTTAATTCAAACAGTTTGTTGAATTAATTGTGAGTTCAGTTAGTTAATGTATGCATGCATGTAACTGCTGCACTTCAGATAACTGAATATTCTCTCATAAATAACTCATGCATGTTAGTTCAGACAGAGACCCAGTTGAGATCAAATGGAGGGACAATGTACTACCAGTTGCAGGAATATTCCATTGTGAATATCTCTTGCATGCAGAAGGAATTATTTCCTTGAGGATTGTGTAGCTACTTCTTCAGTTTAGTGAGTGTGATGAGGCCAATTCACACATGTGGCAACACTTGACCCCGAGAAAAACTGCGCAAGGAAATAGGAGGCTTGGAGGGTTAAGGAAAGGCATATATTGTGTCTACTCAATCTGTGAGTTGTATTGTTTGATTGCAGAGGGAGCAGGATAGCTTGTGAGCTGATTCTTTTTGTAACTCGAACATATTTCCACTTGTATGATAATACAGAGATTGGGGTTTTAGGTTGAGGATTTCCCCGGGTTATTTCTTCTGTGTTATATGTGATTGATTTCTCATTCTCAGTTACATGTGTTCTCATTGATCATGCTCAATTCGATTAAGCTTCTGCAAAGTTTGTTGTAGAAGTAGATCTTGTATTTTGCTTTAGTATATTGCATAATTTGTTGATCTACAACGGGAATTTCTACACTTCAATCCTAATAATAGCCTAATTCTACTCATTAGTTGTTAAAATATAATAGGTGGAGTCCTCTTCAAAGATTTGTATGCCCCATTTTAACATCTATGAGTGGTTTTACATATTTGTTATCTACATATTCTTATCGAAAATAAATTTTTCTCCACTCATAGAAATGATTAATGATGTTTGCATTTAAGTGAGTGTTGATATGATAATATATATACCAAACGGGAGGAATATTTCAAATCTGTTAAATACTTACTCACTCAATGAACTTTTTTGTGACCACCACGATGGTAAAACATCGTTACAAATAAAATGGCTTCGTGATTACAACAAAATTACAAGATACAATGGATTCAACAATTAAGAACATTTTGTAGAAAAGTATTGCTTAAGACAATTCCAATCCAAGAGAGAGCTTAGGATAATTATGGATTTAGAAACAAAGCCAACAAATCTTGGTTTGCACAACTTGCACTAAATAATTTTGTGGATTGTGCCAATTGTATCACCAATTTTGAATGTTCCCGCTTGAATTCCACCTATATTAGCAAACCTAATTATATCCTACAATACATTTTTAGCATTTAGCAAACCCAATTATATCCTGCAATACATTTTTAGCATTTAACATTAATAAGGAAAAGGGTAATTATGACTCTATTTTCTAACATCCTTCATAAAGTCCATAACACTGAAAGGGGACCTAAAAGTAAACTATAGGTGACAACCATCCCTTATATTCCCTTGTTCCATTTTACACAGTGGATCTTTGAGATTTTCTTGGCACACAATTATGAAAAACCATCCAGGAAAAAATGTTATTGAAAACTGTTTTTACCTTATTATTAGCTCGAGCATAAGCAATCAACTATTTAGTATCTCCTTCGAGGACACCCACTATTATATTTTCTACTCAGATTATTGGTTACTTGATATCACACATGGAGGAAGAAATGAACTGCAAAGATAACATACACTCTCTTATATATTAGCGAGTAACAACTATGGGAGGGGATTCAAATGAGGACTGCTAAGAATATAATTAGCAAGAATTAGCAAAAACTATAATGGTAAGTTTTGGAAGAACATGAGATAGCTACGGGAAGAGATAATATTTCTTTCTCATATCTTCAATATCTCAAGATGAAGATGGTGTAAGAATAAATTCAAGTTCACAATGAAAATTTATTAAAGGTACGATGCAAAATGTGCAGAAAAAATGTTATAAAAAACATTGAAGATTTTAAGTTCAAATGATTTGAAACAAAACACCCATAGAATACTTGCTGGAGAATAAGGGAAGAGACTGATGTTGAATGAACAAGTATGGCAATTTCTTCCTTCCCAAAGAACAGTTTCTGAAATCCTTCATAACTAGAATTGATGATTCCAAGAATAGACGGTGTCACTCTACCTGAAATGTAAACAAAACGGACCTCAGTTATCCTCCACCATTACTATAACTAAATTAATATGAAATTAAATAAAATGTTTTGTTTTCTTTCATCACCTAAAATCACAATTTAAATACTTCCATCGTCTTTTGCTTCAAAGTATACGTGCGTTAAATAGGAAGTTACTTGTAATTGTAAAATAATGCATGCGTTGAGCCAAAGAAAAGTCGCCCTATCGCCATATTTTGCAAGGGAATCGCTGACAGTTACTTTACACACACTTTGCATTTATTAATCCATTGGTGTCCAGAATGATAGGCTTTTACAATCACCCAAAATCCATGCCAAAATTTTTCACCTTGTTGAAAGTCCAAGATAAATCATGACTCTCGTTGCATTTAGAACCAAAAGGAGCATATCTTCTTGCTCGGTCTGCTCAAAGCTACCTAGTCCTTCAAATTCCAACACGACATAGATGTGTTTCTCTGTTTCTCTCATAGTCATAGACACTCCATCAGTACACCTTCCACCTGCAACATCCAAAAGAGACCTTGAGAAGTGATTTAGCAAACAAAATTTTCCACTGCTTTGTTTTCGCATGGATGATATCACCATAATTGTTTCCTCCTAGTTTCTAAGAATTGTGTTGTAAATTCCCAAAGTAATCAAATTTGCCAGTGATAATTTGTCTTTGTAACTTAGTTTTGTTGATATATGAGAGCAAGCAACCCATTATTTTATGCTCGGGCTCTTTGGATAGGAAAAAGGAAAGCAAGGGTGTGAATCCATGTTCCCATAACCTTAGTTGTCAAGCCTGTAGGATAAATCGAGCCCCCATGCAGTGCAAGGCTTCTCAGGTCTTTCAGTGGTAACCTTTAAATTTAGTTACTCATACATGCAAGGAATTTGAATGCCATGCAAGTAAGAAAACCGAGAAATATTGACTTCATAATCCTCCATGAACTTGCATACTAGTTTTGCTTGTCGAGAACCCTAGACTTCATAATCCTCCATGAACCTGCATACTGGTTTTCATGTTGGGAAAATACTGTAAATAATAATTAAAACTATGACAAAAATGCTTCTTTGAATAGTTAAGAGCCGTGGCGTAACTTTCAAGCCACATCATGACATAAACCAACAGTGCAGGAATTTCTTCTTTCAATAGTTAAGAGTAGTGGCGCAACTTTCAAGCCACATTATTGCATAAACCAATGGTGCAGGATAATTAAATCATGTAACAGATGTCAAATAAAGATAAACGAAGATGCACTGATGTAAAAGAAAGAAACGCTTATCGACCTAAAAATAATTATTTATTTTATTTTAATATTATTTTTTAATAATTTTATAATAATAAATTTAATATCTTAAAAAATTTCAAACAAACTTAATATTATTAGTGAAAACTTTATAAACAAACTCTAAAAAATATATATATTTTTATGTTGGAAATAATACTGAGAGGGGGGGTGAATCAGTATTATCTAATTCTTTTAATAAATCTTCTTTATTTGTTCTTTGAATTATTTTTGCATGTCAATACCATAAAATAATGAGCATGAACAAAAGAAAACAGATAGTCACACCAAAGAACACAAGATGTAAGGTGGAAACCCAATGTGGGTGAAAACCACCTGCTGCAATATGTCTCTATCTTCTTTCAAATTAGAAACTCCTTTTACAATGGTTTTGTACTGGTGCAGTCCTTTACCAGCACGCAGGCTGCAACCTGCAGAGAGCTACAACTCTCTCTCTCGATTTCCAGTCTCTCCTGGAAGGGAGCTACAACCCCCTACTTCTTTTCTTACAAGGACCACTTTTCATTAATTTTCAAACTGGATCCATAAGCATCAAATGATCATCAAGTATAAGAGAATCACCCAGTCAACTGTAGTAACCAGATCAACAATTATAGGACCAAACCCAGAACACAACAATGATAAACAAAGATTTTAAGAGAAGTAATCACCCTGCTCAACTGCTCGCCTGCTTACGTAAGCACCCTGCTCAACTGCTGGCCTGCTTACAGTACTCACCCTGCTCAACTGCTTGCCTGCTTACAGTACGCACCCTGCTCAACTGCTAGCCTGCGTACAGTACGCACCCTGCTCAACTGCTAGCCTGCGTACCTCGCTCTGAGTCCATTGAACTGCCTGCGTATGTACGCACCTGCAACCCTTCTGTGCCTGCGTACCGGCGCACCTGAAACCCTTCTGTGCCTGCGTACCGGCGCACCTGAAACCCTTCTGTGCCTGCGTACCGGCGCACCTGCAACCGTTCTGTGCCTGCGTACCGGCGCACCTGAACCCGTTCTGTGCCTGCGTACCGGCGCACCTGAAACCCTTCTGTGCCTGCGTACCGGCGCACCTGAAACGCTTCGTTCCTGCGTATGTACACACTTTTCTCTCACTGTACCTACGTACCTTCGGGCATAGATGATTTCAAGACTTCAGAAATAACCCAGACAGTCAGATCTACAGATCTGAACATGCGCCGAAGAGATCTCGGTCCATCAGTAGATTCGCCTTCTTTAGATCTAGACCAGATCTAGCCCTCATAAGATATTCAACCAAAAACATGCTCAAGCCAAATGATCTCCTTTGCTTTATATAGGAAAGCTCTTCCTTAAAACATGGATCAATACCACGAGCCGACACCATAATAACCCAATACCGTCGGCTAAATACCAAGAGTAAAACATAAGAAAACCCCACATGTGAATTTCTTTGCCTTGAAAAGTGTGCACTGGGGGTACGCACCACCTGAATGGCTGACCTACGGGTATGTACGCACTTTATGTAACTCCGACCTGCGTGTACGCACCTTATGCAAGGTGTACCTGCATACCCCTTATTTTCTTCAATATTTGATAGCTGATCATCAATCTCTGCTGCTGACTTGAAGTATTGTGATCTATCACCTGAATGGGTTGCCATCAAGGACAACACTTTAGCCATAATGCCAACAATCTCCCCCTTTGGACTTGATGGCAACCTCAAAACTTCAGCTTCATTCTCCCCCTTTGACCTCAAGGGCAAAGGGTTATGCTCCCCCTAAGAACATGCTCCCCCTGAATATGAACCAGATCTGCTACGAAGAACCATAATCCACCATGAAAGAGATAGAGACATATTGCAGCTACTTCCAAGATCTCCTTCTGCACATCCTCCATAATGCCAACAATGCATTATATGCTCCCCCTGAACCTGTACCATCAATCAGAAGAGGTTCAGCAATAAGATGATGCATCAACAACCCCCAGCTTTTGCCTGAGGTATTCAAAAGTGTCCCTGGGCAATGGTTTGGTGAGAATATCAGCAACTTGTTCCTTAGAAGGAACATACTCCAACTTGACCTTCTGTTCAAGCACTTGTTCCCGGAGAAAATGATACTTGATTGGTATGTGCTTGGTTTTTGAATGCATAACAGGATTCTTTGAGATGCTGATTGCACTTGTGTTATCACATAAGATGGGGATTGGTGGTGTACAAGTGATTTGAAAATCCTGCAAAGTCTGCATCATCCAAAGGAGTTGGGTGCAACAAGATGCAGCAGCAACATATTCCGCTTCAGCTGTAGACAAGGCAATCGAACTCTGTTTCTTGCTGAACCAAGATACCAGTCTGGAACCCATAAAGAACACACCACCACTTGTGCTTTTCCTGTCATCCACGATTCCGGCCTAATCTGCATCTGTATAAGCATGAAGTGTAAGATCTGTATCTCTAGGATACCATAAGCCATAATTTTGAGTCCCTTGAAGATATTTGAAAATTCTCTTCACTGCCTGAAGATGAGTCTCCTTCGGATTTGCCTGAAATCTTCCAACTATTCCAACTGCATGCATGATGTCTGGGCGGGTACCTGTCAAATAAAGTAAACTTCCAATCATAGATCTGTAGGTTGGTTGATGTACTGCTGCAGATTCATCATTTGCACTGAGGCTACATCCTGTGACCATGGGTGTACATACTGGTTTTGCATCTTCCATACATATTTCTTCAAAATCTGTTTGAGATACTTGGTTTGAGATAAAAAGATTCCTCCTTCTTTTTGTTGGATTTGCAAACCAAGGAAATATGTCAGTTCTCCTAGCAAGGACATTTCAAATTCTTTCTGCATGACCAAGGCAAAGTTTTGACTCATAGCTTCTTCATTGCTCCCAAAAATAATGTCATCTACATACACAACAAGTATTAGCAATTTGTCATTTTCAACTTTTATATAAAGATTGCTATCTGCCGATCCTTTTGAAAAGCCTTGTTGATGAAGATATTTGTCCAAACGGTAGTACCAAGCCCTTGGAGCTTGTTTGAGACCATAGAGAGCCTTTTTCAATCTGCATACAAGATTTGGATCATTTCCAAGAATGAACCCATCTGGCTATTCAATGTACACTTCTTCTTCCAAGTCTCCATTCAGAAAGGCTAATTTCACGTCCATTTGAAATACTTTGAAGTTTTTAAAACTTGAGAGAGCAAGGAACATTCGGATGGCCTCAAGTCTTGCAACAGGAGCAAAGGTTTCTTCAAAGTCTATTCCTTCTTGCTGCGCATACCCTTTACAAACAAGTCTGGCTTTGTTTCTAATTACTTCTCCATTTTCATTCAATTTGTTTTTGAAGACCCATTTTGTCCCGATAACATTCTTATCTTTTGGTCTAGGAACCAGCTCCCAAGTGTTGTTCTTTTCGATCTGCTCAAGTTCTTCATCCATTGCTTTCACCCAACATTCATCTTTGCATGCCTCTTTCACATTTTGTGGTTCAGTAGAGGAGAGTAATGCCAAATAGCTTGAAGCTTCTGCAATTGTTTTTCTTGTTTGTACACCTGCTTCTTTCTGCCCCATAATCTGAGATTCTGGATGGTTCTTCTGAACATATCTGGATGGAGTCTTTTCTTCTATTCTTGTTTGCTCCTCTGGTTCTTCTTGAGGTTCTTCTTGAGGTTCTTCTTCTTCATCATTCTGTCGTTGGGGGTAGCCCTCATCTTCTTCGATGTCTTCATGATGTACTTGCCTAGGAATGTATCCCTTCTCATCAACCACTACATCAATGCTGTCAACAATTCTGCCAAGTCTTTTATTGTAGCATTTGTATGCTTTGCTATGTGGAGAGTAACCAAGAAGAATGCCTTCATCTGCTCTAGGTTCAAGTTTGCCAAGCTGCTCATCAGTATTCTTGATATAGCATTTGCTCCCAAAGATTTTGAAGTGCTTTACTGAAGGAGTCCTACCACTCCAGAGCTCATGAGGAGTTTGAGTGCTGTTCACCCGGACATTTGTTTTGTTGAGAATAACAACTGCAGCATGTGCAGCTTCACCCCAGAAAGTTGTGGGAGTTCCTGACTCATCAAGCATAGCACGAGCCATTTGTTGGACTGTTCTGTTCATTCTTTCCACAACTCCATTTTGCTGAGGAGTTCTTGCTATAGAGAATTCTCTTCTTATCCCATGTTCTTCACAGAAATCGAAACATTCATTTGAAGTAAATTCCCCACCTCTGTCGGATCTGAGGCACTTAATTTTGTGACCTGATTCATTTTCAACCAAGGCTTTGAAGGATTTGAATTTTTCGAATGCTTCATCTTTGTGCTTCATAAGTCCTAACCAGACAAACCTGGAGAAATCGTCAATGAATAATATCAAGTATTCTTCTCCTCGAGGTGTTCTTTTCCTGAAAGGACCGCATGTATCTGTATGTACTAGCTCAAGAGGCACGCTAGCTGATCCTTCTTTCTCTGGAAAGTTAGTTCTGGTTTGTTTTCCAAACTGACATGATTTGCATATGGTGTTGTCAGGAATTTTGATATCTGGAAGATCGCGAACTGCCTGATATTTGCATGCTTTCCTTATTTGTGAAAAGCTTAGATGTCCCAACCTCCGATGCCATAACCAGTGCTCATCATCCTTGCTCAGATAGCATTTTTGTTGTCCTTCTTCAAATATGTACAGATTATTTGGAGTTCTTTTGCCTTTGATCACTGTTTTACCTGTATCAAGATCACGAACAAGACATCCATTTGATCTGAATATAACCTCGGTTCTTTGATCACACATCTGGCTGACACTTAGAAGATTATGTTTCAATCCATCAACATACAAAACATTTCCAGCCTTGACCTTTTCTTTTAACTGAGCAATGCCTTTTCCTTTTATAGTTGCAGGAGTATCATTTCCAAAAGAGACTTTCTTTCCTTTTTCTAGAGCAGAAAATGACTCAAGTTTTTCTTTATCACCTGTCATATGCTTCGAACATCCACTGTCAATGTACCATAGATTTTCCTGTCCCTCTGCATAAAATGCTATCCCACATCTTTCTGTTTGTGGTTCCTTTATTCTCCATGTTTTGGTGCTTGAGGCTTGTTCCTTTTTCTGCTGAAACCTGCTCCTGCATTCAGATTCTTCATGACCAAAGTTATTGCAAATAGAACATTCAACTTCATTTTCAAGAACCGAAAAGTTGTTATAGGTCCTTTTTGTAATCCCGGTCATACTTCTTTGTTTTTGAGATTCCCTAGTCATGATTGTTTATATGCAACACATTGAGCTGCTTTGTGACCAAAGTTATGGCAAGAAAAGCATTGTCCATTGAAGAAACTTCTGCGGTTATCGAATCTACCAGCCAATTGATTGTAATTTCTATTGTCATCTATTCTTGAACCAAATTGAGAAGATTTTACCTGTGGCTGGTTGTAGCTTTTGTTCACCCTTAGGATGGATTGCCCCTGATAGTTTCTGTTTGTAATTCGTCCCTGCTTTACCTGATGATATTCATTGTGCTTTTGCTCATTTCTTCTTGCTGCATCAAGATAACTTTTTGAGGTGGATGCTTGAGAAGTTTCTCCATTATAGCCCAGACCTGTCTTGTTTAGTGGAGACCGCTGCACATTGATAATCTCATCCAAAGTTTCAGATCCTTTGACAAACTTGAGATTAATAGCTTTTGTTTTCTCAATCTCTTTTCTAAGACCAACAATTTCACCTTCTAATTTTTCAAGATGTTTTTCCTTTTCATCAATTTGAAATTGTAGAGTATCAATGATCATGTTCTTTTCTTCTATACATCTCTTGAGTCTAGTAATTTCATCATAAAGGTTATCCACATCTATAGCATCCATATAATCATCATCTTCAAATGCCATTAACAACTTATATTCATTACCTTGTTCATCTTCATCACTGTTTGATAGACCATCACTATCTTAATGAGTGTAGTAGCTTTTCTTATTTGCATTCTGTTTCTTGTTCCATCTAGCAGGTTCCTTTCCTTTATCCTTATAAGGACATTTTGCAGCATAATGACCTACTCTTCCACAAGCAAAGCATTTAAAAGGTAACTTACCTCTGAACCTTCCATAACCCCTTTGAAGATTTCTGACAAAATTTGATTCTTCTTCCTCTTCTTCTGGGACGTGGCTTGCTTCATAATAATCTCCTTTGCCTGATGCCTTGAAAGCAGCTTCTCTTCTGTCTTATGGACCTCCCTTTCTCATTTCATAAGCAGTTAGAATTCCATGTAGCTGAGACATAGTAAGAATTCGTAGATTTTCCTTTTCTTCTATTGCAGATACTTTAGATTCAAACTTGGGGGATAATAATCTTAGAACCTTTTCAACCACAATAGCCTCTTTAATTTCTTCACCCAAATTTTTCATACAGTTAACAACCTCATCTACCCGAAGAAAATAGTTAGCCACACTTTCATCATTATACATTTTGAGAGTCTCATACTGAATTCTGAGAGTTTGAAGTTTAGCACGCTTTACCTGTTTATCTCCTTCATAGCTTGTGACAATTTTGTCCCATATCTCTTTTGCGGATTTATAGTGCATTACCTTCATGAATTCTGATTGAGATATACATCCTAATAGAGTACTGACTACTTTCGCATTTGTTTCATACTTCTTTTTCTCGGCTGCATCTGTAGGAGTAGCTGAAGGAAAAGCGTAGCCTGTTTCTACGATGTCCCAAACTTCTGTACCAAGAGATTGAAGATAGGCAGTAACTCTTACCTTCCAATAATTGAAGTTTGTCCCATCAAAAACCGGTGGCCTGATTGATGCTTCTCTCTCGTAGTTGCTCATGATGAACGATCTACCTTCAAGCGATCAAGCTTCTCTGAAGGACCGGCTCTGATACCAATTGTTGGAAATAATACTGAGAGGGGGGGTGAATCCGTATTATCTAATTCTTTTAATAAATCTTCTTTATTTGTTCTTTGAATTATTTTTGCATGTCAATACCATAAAATAATGAGCATGAACAAAAGAAAACAGATAGTCACACCAAAGAACACAAGATGTAAGGTGGAAACCCAATGTGGGTGAAAACCACCTGCTGCAATATGTCTCTATCTTCTTTCAAATTAGAAACTCCTTTTACAATGGTTTTGTACTGGTGCAGTCCTTTACCAGCACGCAGGCTGCAACCTGCAGAGAGCTACAACTCTCTCTCTCGATTTCCAGTCTCTCCTGGAAGGGAGCTACAGCCCCCTACTTCTTTTCTTACAAGGACCACTTTTCATTAATTTTCAAACTGGATCCATAAGCATCAAATGATCATCAAGTATAAGAGAATCACCCAGTCAACTGTAGTAACCAGATCAACAATAATAGGACCAAACCCAGAACACAACAATGATAAACAAAGATTTTAAGAGAAGTAAGCACCCTGCTCAACTGCTCGCCTGCTTACGTAAGCACCCTGCTCAACTGCTGGCCTGCTTACAGTACTCATCCTGCTCAACTGCTTGCCTGCTTACAGTACGCACCCTGCTCAACTGCTAGCCTGCGTACAGTACGCACCCTGCTCAACTGCTAGTCTGCGTACCTCGCTCTGAGTCCATTGAACTGCCTGCGTATGTACGCACCTGCAACCCTTCTGTGCCTGCGTACTGGCGCACCTGAAACCCTTCTGTGCCTGCGTACCGGCGCACCTGAAACCCTTCTGTGCCTGCGTACCGGCGCACCTGAAACCCTTCTGTGCCTGCGTACCGGCACACCTGAACCCGTTCTGTGCCTGCGTACCGGTGCACCTGAAACCCTTCTGTGCCTGCGTACCGGCGCACCTGAAACGCTTCGTTCCTGCGTATGTACGCACTTTTCTCTCACTGTACCTGCGTACCTTCTGGAATAGATGATTTCAAGACTTCAGAAATAACCCAGACAGTCAGATCTACAGATCTGAACATGCGCTGAAGAGATCTCGGTCCATCAGTAGATTCGCCTTCTTTAGATCTAGACCAGATCTAGCCCTCATAAGATATTCAACCAAAAGCATGCTCAAGCCAAATGATCTCCTTTGCTTTATATAGGAAAGCTCTTCCTTAAAACATGGATCAATACCACGAGCCGACACCATAATAACCCAATACCGTCGGCTAAATACCAAGAGTAAAACATAAGAAAACCCCACATGTGAATTTCTTTGCCTTGAAAAGTGTGCACTGGGGGTACGCACCACCTGAACGGCTGACCTACGGGTATGTACGCACTTTATGTAACTCCGACCTGCGTGTACGCACCTTATGTAAGGTGTACCTGCATACCCCTTATTTTCTTCAATATTTGATAGCTGATCATCAATCTCTGCTGCTGACTTGAAGTACTGTGATCTATCACCTGAATGGGTTGCCATCAAGGACAACACTTTAGCCATAATGCCAACATTTTAAATATATAAATAAATTTTAATACTTTAAAAGATTATAAAACAAATTTAAACAATTTACACTCAATTTTAAAATATTAATTAGAAATAGTAAAATGTATTTAAATTATATAAATAAATTCAATATCTTAAAAACCTTCAAATAGTAAAATGTATTTTTAATTATATAAATAAATTCAATATCTTAGAAACCTTCAAACAAATCATAGTATTATTCAATATCTCTACCAGAGTATTATTCTACGTATATTCAATATCTCCGCCAGAGTATTATTCAATATCTTAGAAAACCTTCGAAGAAACCCTTAAAACCTTCAAACAAATCCTAAAATAGGTTTTTGAGAATTATACAATTTCAAATCTTTATGTACTATTCTAAAATTTTGATCAAATTCTTAATAAATTTAATTAAAAATGCAAAAAAAACCAAAACGTTTATCAGCTCAAAAAATGCTAGAAAACCAAATGTTTATGAGCGCTATGAAATTCGAAAAGAATTTGTTTGGAGGCCACAATTTCGTGAGATGCTTATTTCTCGTTGGAATCTAGTCATTATTTTTAAATTGACTATAGGAGTGTTTGAATCATTTTTGGTTGGCGGGAATTGATTCAGCAATATCAAAAA
Organism: Pinus tabuliformis; assembly: GCA_031772625.1. NCBI lineage: Eukaryota > Viridiplantae > Streptophyta > Pinopsida > Pinales > Pinaceae > Pinus > Pinus tabuliformis. The sequence goes on from CM062804.1 coordinate 1,181,313,123, forward strand.
CTTTTGGGGTACCTAAATTTTTTAAGTTTGAGAGCTATAACTTATATTTCCAAAAATTCCCACCAAATTTCGTCAAAATCTTACTAGAAATTCCATTGTTTCTGCCTCCTTAGAATTTTTTTCAAAAAAGAAAAATCAATAAATTTTTGTATTAATAAAAAACTAGTTTACATATCTCTGATATTTGAAAAAAACCTGGCCATGACAATGACTAAATTCATAACCAAGTTCAAAATCTCCCCATTGTAGAAATCTGTCTCATTTTAATACTAAAATCAAAGTAGTCAAACAAAACTATTAACTATTCTCTATACAAAAACTGCATATAAGCTTTCAGACTTTAGATCATCTAATGACCTCAATATATAAAGAACTCAAAAAAAGATCGTGTCAAAACTTTGAAGACTGCCCAAATAAAAAGCATAGTAATGGATCTCTCCCTTCTGGAGATTGAGTCCCTTCTTTAATACAGAGAGAAAAATTGTTTTGTTCATGGGAAAAAGTTACCTGTTTGAAGAGTCCATTCGACTTTTTGATTTTTTGCATCCAGTTTCTTAATAATGGAGGCTCCAATGAAGACTTTTCTTTAATCCAATCAATAGTGACTTTGGAGTCAGTAAACATATGCCTAGACTCAATATAAAGCTACTTGCGCAATATAATAAGCCCCATAGTGCAATGATCTCTGCTCTCCAGTTTGTCCGTGTACCATTTTTCTAACAAAACTAAAAATATAGCTTCAGGAATAAGGCTATTTGAGCCCCACAATTACAAATATTTTGTTGTACGACCTATCAAAGAAACCAACAAGATAATTTTCCTAGTAATTTATAGATTGAAAACTTCTATCTTTTCCTTTCAAATCCACAAACCAAATTAGTTGAAATAAACACAAGTCTTGTTACTATTTATATCAATAACCAGTGAGGTATTATCAAATATAAAGACGTTCATGCATTGCCTAATGCCCCGAAAGATAAAGAAAAGCAATGTGCTGACTTCCTTGAATTTTGACTTCCACTCATTTAGACACTATTCAATAGACGAAAAGTACCAGCACACATTGATATTTAAGCATTATAAAACAGTAATCAAAATGGCCACATCATATGGACAAATAAGAAATAAATGTAAAATGTTTTCATTTGAACCCTAACACATATAACATCTTCTAGGTTTGTTGAAGCCCCTCCTGCATAGATTCCCCCATATGAGAATCTTGTTTTCCCCCACTAACCATCCAAACACTAAATTTTATGGGCATATGCTAGGAAAATACCTTCTCGAACGCCATTTTTCGTTTGTGTCTGTTGCGCAGAAGAAATGTGTTGATAGATCTCCATTGTTATGAGACCATGAACAATGTGCCCGACCCATTTAAAAGAATCAGATTTATTCCAAAATGTTATGCCCGTCAGGTATAGTTTTAAAATGTAAGCATCCCCTATCTTTAATAACCCTCCAGATAATCCTAATTCTTATGCTTTTCCAAGAGGGATAAAGATGATTTGGATCTGAATTAGACTGAATTTGATTTAGGAAGATAAGACCCATGCCTTGGAGATGTTGAATGATATCAATTGGCAAATTGTGATTTCCCTGCACACCTCTAATTGGGTCCAAACCAACTTCCACCATTGTTCTTGAACCGATCTCCTAGCACATATTTCCAATAAGCCACTGTTTTATTTTCATGAAACCTTGTCAAATGTATGTGATAAAGGTGCAACCATTTTACTGAGGAAACTTGTCTGAAGAGGATGAGAGCGAGAAAAAGAGAGATGTTTTGTGACATGTAGACCAACAAATTTCCCCTCCACGTTTGTCTCCATTGTCCACCTACTCAAACCACCAATGACCAACAAGACAATAGAGGGGATAAGAAGAATACCTGTCATAAACTCTGAGAAACCTGAAAGAAATTCGAGGGCACACCATAATCAGTACATCATAATTGACCACGGAGACACAAGCCATTATCCATTTGAAAACCCCAACCAATAGTCCAATTTTGTGCAGGATAATCTCAAGAAAATCCCAATCCATGCAATCATAAACTTTGTGAAGATCCAATTTTAAAATGATATCCTCCTTCCTATGTTCCTTTATGGAATGTAAGCTCTCCTAAGATATGGCCATAACATCTTGAATTGGATGATGCTTCAGAAAACTGAACTGTTCACGGGATATATAGGAAGGGATTTTTTCTTTTAGGAAAGTTTGTTATGAAACCAGCTCACAAAAAGATAGAAAAGAGAGATCCACGCCTTAGAATTCAGCCTCTTCGAGGGGGCAACCTCCTTTACATTACATAAATGAACAATTCTTGGATGATACAAATGACAAAATCTCCTTTCTATATATAGGAGTCTAAGGAGTCACAATATAATCCAACCGACCTAACAATAATAATATAAAGCCACAAAAATAACAATAGAGGGATTCTATGGGGCACAGAAATAACAATATGGGGGTAATAGGGGCACAACAACATAAATAAGGGGTATAACTACAATAGTAATGGGGTAATCACTAGTATTATAGGGACCCAACATGCCCCTCTCCTTCAAAAAAGTGTTATCCTCAACGCTTGAGTAGTTTTGGATACTTCTGCATAAAATTCTCATCCTCCCATGTGGAATCTTCAGTGGATAAGTTCTTCCACTTGATAAGATACTCTGAAATTGATCGATTTCGTAGCTGTCGAGTTCTTGTTTCTGTGACTGCTTCTGGTTCCAATATAATTTTTCCTTCCTTTTCAAGTTCTGGCAATATTGTTTGAATTGGGAGCTTGTCACCTATAACCTTCTTTAAACATGAAACATGGAAAACTGGGTGCAATCGAGAAGCTGCAGGAAGCTCCAATTTGTATGCCATATTACCAATCTTTTGCAACACCTTGTACGGACCATAATACTTTGGTGATAATTTATTATCCTTCTTAGCTTGCTTTAGGGACATTTTCTTATATGGTTGTAGCCCTAGGAATACCCAATCACCTACATCAAAACTTCTTTCACTGCGATGTTGATCTGCCTGTTGTTTCATTCTATTTTGTGCCAACACGAGGTTATCCTTTAAGAGTTTGAGGACTTGTTGTTGATGTTCGATGTGATGTTCCACTGCCTGAACCTTAGAATTTTCTCTTAAATATGATGTGATGGATGGTGGTTGATACCCATAAAGTGCCATAAATGGGGTCATTTTTGTTGCTGTATGGAAGGAAGTGTTATACCACCATTCAGCCAGAGGCAACCATTTGACCCATTGTGTCTGTTTATCAGATACAAAGCAACGAAGATATCCTTCCAAACATTTGTTTACTATCTCAGTTTGCCCATCAGATTGAGGATGATAAGATGAGCTATGAGCTAACTGAGTACCAAGACAAGAAAATAATTCTGTCCAAAAATTTCCAGTGAAAATGGGATCTCTGTCACTTACAATAATCTTTGGGTTTCCATGTAGCTTTTGAACTGTTTCCATAAATGCAGTAGAAACTGTACTGGCTTTAAATGGATGTGATAATGCACAAAAGTGTGCATACTTGGTAAGTCTGTCAACTACCACCATGATGACACTCTTCCCCTCAGACTTGGGTAAACCTGTGATAAAATCCATTGAAACCTCCTCCCAACGTTGGCTTGGAATGGATAAAGGTTGTAATAGACCTGGTGTCTTAATTGTTTCAACTTTATTTTGCTGGCAAACCAAACATTTCGCCACAAACTTTTGAATATCTGATTTAAGGCCATCCCAAAAAAATTCCTTCTTAACCCTGTGGTAAGTTTTTAAAAATCCTGAGTGCCCTCCTAAGGGAGAAGTGTGCAATTCCATAAGAATCTTTTGTTTTAGCTGGGAATTCTTACAAAGGTATAAGCGATCTTTGTACCATAACGAATCATTTTGCCAGCTAAATGTATCAGAAGTACTGGAATCTTGTTGTAGCTTTCGAATAAGTGCCCACACTTCTTCGTCATTCTTCCATTCCTCCCTTGCTTCGTTTATCCAATCTGGTTGGATAATAGAAATGGCACACAACAATGCTTCCACATCCTCATCCTTTCTTGAGAGTGCATCTGCCACCACATTTTGCTTCCCTTTTTTGTAGATGATTTCAAAGTCATAACCCAACATCTTTGTGACCCACTTTTGTTGCTCTTCAGAGGATAATCTTTGTTCTAAAAAGTATTTAAGGCTATCATGATCCGTTTTTACCTTGAAGTGTCTTCCCATTAGGTAGGGTCGCCATTTCTTAAGTGCATGGAGTATTGCCAACATTTCCTTCTCATAAATAGCTTTGCTTAAAAACTTTCCCTTGATTGGACGACTTTCAAAAGCAATGGGTCTTTCATCTTGCATTAGAACAGCACCAATTCCATTTCCTGAAGCATCACATTCCACAATAAAGGTTTTTGTGAAGTCCGGTGTAGCTAAGACCGGTGCTTGGCACATTGCCTCTTTAAGATGTTCAAAGGCCTTTGTTGCTTCCGGAGTCCATGAAAATGAATCTTTCTTCAATAATGTTGTTAGAGGTGCTGCTATTCTCCCATAATTCTTAACAAACTTGCGATAATACCCTGTCAACCCAAGAAATCCTCGCAGATGCTTTATGGATGTGGGGATTTTCCATTCCTTAATGGCTTTAATTTTGCTAGGGTCTACCTTAACTCCTTCATGAGATACAATATGACCCAAATATTCCACCTCCTGGACTCCAAAGAAACATTTGGATCTTTTTGCATATAATTGTTTCTCCTCCAATAGTTGTAGCACCCTGTCAACATGTTCAACATGATCCTTCCAAGACTTGCTGTAGATTAGTATATCATCAAAAAATACTAACACAAATTTTCTAAGGAATGGTTTGAAAATTGAATTCATCAAACCTTGAAATGTTGAAGGTGCATTGGTAAGGCCAAAAGGCATGACCAAAAATTCATAATGACCCTCATGAGTTCTAAATGCCGTTTTCAGAATGTCTTCAATCTTCATTCTGATTTGATGATATCCCGAACGAAGATCCAACTTGGTGAAGTAAATTGATCCATGCAATTCATCCAGTAATTCATCAATAACAGGAATGGGGAACTTATCTTTAATAGTGAGCTTGTTGAGCTCCCTATAATCCGGACACATGCGCCATGATCCATCCTTCTTGTGCACCAATACTACTGGAGCTGAGAAAGAACTTTGACTTGGTTGAATTATACCAGCCTCTAGCATTTCTGCAACCATACGTTCAATTTCACTTTTTTGGGCATAGGGATATCTGTACGGCCTGATGTTTGGAGGAACACTTCCTGGAATCAGATGAATAGCATGATCATGATCACGCATAGGTGGGAGACCTTTGGGAGTCTCAAATACCTTGGAATGATTGTCCAAGACTTTTTGGAGATCTGGAGAAATAGATGATTCCAATGTGGAAACATCTAGCGAACATAATTGTGCAATTACACCTCTTTGCTCCTTTTTTAGAAGCTTTGTCATGCCATTAGAGCTGATTATCTTTCCTGGTTTCCCTACAATACCCCTTAATTCAACTTCCTTTCCTTTCGTAGAAAATTTGATGAAAAGTTCTTGAAAATTAAAAGCTATTGTACCCAAGGATTGTAGCCATTGGACTCCTAGTACAACATCAGCACCTCCCATTGGAATGGAAAGCATTGGGCTAGTCAATACATATTCTCCCATGGATAGCTTGATATTATGGCACTTTCCAGAGAAATTTATTGTTCCTCCATTTGCAATCATCACTTGACACTCTGGTGCTGGATATAGGAAGCAATTCAATTCTTTTGCTACCCTACAATGAATAAAATTGTGGGTGCTTCCTGAATCAATCAACACTATTACCTTTTTCTTCTTGATTTGTCCTTCTATCTTGATGGTTTGAGGAGTGGTAATTCCCGCCAATGCATTACAAGATATGGTCGGATTTATTTTTTCTTCATCTAGGCTTTGTTCCTGGAGTATATCTTCTTCTTTTGACCTTTCTTGCTCCTTTTCTTCTTCCTCTTCACAATCTATGTAGAATAATTTCTTCTCAGCACACTTATGACCTTTAGTGTATTTGCTATCACAACTGTAACAAAGCCCTTTTGCTCTTTTTTCTTCCAATTGTTGTGGTGTCAACCTTATAGGTTGTGGAAGACTAGGGGCAACAACACTTCCGTCTTTATAGTTGTGAGTGGTATGCTTCCTGGTTGCCATAATTTTGCTTTCCATTTTTCTTGCTAACCTGAATGCCTTCTCTAATGAATCAGGTTCCCAAAGGCGAACATCATGTTGGATATTATCCTTTAAAGACCCTATGAACACATCAATCCTATGCTCCTCTGGAATATCTTTTACCCTTATGTTCAATTTTTGGAACTCCTCAATGTGCTCCATTACTGAACCCTTTTGTTTGAGACTTATCAATTGGCTAAAAAAAGTGTTGCTTTTTGTATCTTCATAATGTGCTATCAATTCTTCCGTAAAAATTTCCCAAGTGATAAATTGTTTACGAGAGCAAAGCCATTGATACCATACAAACTGATTTGGTTCCAAATATATAGTTGCCATACGTACCTTTTGTGCGTTTTGCACATTATTGAGATCAAAGAATTGCTCCATCTGTAATATCCATGTGGCGGGATCCTTGCCATCAAACTTCCTCATATCGATTTTTGGAATATGGTGATTCTTCGATCCAACATTAGCATCTATGGAATCATGATTAAAATTTCTTTTGTTCTCATCATGAGTTTCCTTTACTACCTTTTCACCATTAGTGACCCTTTCTTGTAGCAACTTCTTCAATTCTTCCATGTCTGTCTTCAAATCTATCTTCAAATCTGCCATCGAATCCTCCATCTTAGCTTCCATGCCCTTTATCTTAGATTCCACGCCATTTATCTTAGATTCCACGCCACTTATCTTAGCTTCTGTTAGCTTTTGTGAGCGTGACACTTGTTGCACTTGTTCTTGTAATTTTGATATATCATGTAGCATTTCTTCCTCTTCTTCATGAGTCATGCTAGAGCTTTCAGGTTCCTTACTAGGTGTTTGCATTTTCTTTCCTCGGGGAATCAGTTACTGCTAATAATGCTTTACTATGCCCTTTGAATTCCGTTAAACCAAGCTTACACAAAAATTTAAAAAAACAACTACACACCTTTTTTCACTTTATAGAAGCCTGATATTGAATCTGATGTATCTCTGTAATTTCGGATCATCCAGTTCTGAAATTGCTACCTGTAGTAGCCTTCTGCGTCCTCTTTCCAATGCCACAAGTCTGAGCCAAATTGGATTCTCCAAGGAAGAGTTATGTGAAATCTCTCACAGTGACTTGCTTTTAGATTGGTTCAGTAGAGCGAACTTGTACGACGTGCCACGAGTCACTGTTTCAACCTTTGAATCTAAAATACACACACAAGAAACTAAAGTCCGTCCTCTTTCTGTACCTTCTTACGAAATTTCAATCTGATGCCCAGAGAGAAAGTTATGACGATTTTCCCCAGGTCACCTGTTTTGAATGTAATTCAGGAGTCTGCAAAAAGACCAACTTCCTCATATCATATCTTCGCAAATGTTGCACAAAAAGCTCTAAAATTCAGACCGAAGGTTCAGCGCGATTTCTTCTCAAATGGGTTTTTTTCTGCGACTTCTGAAACGTCACAGAAAAAAAGTTATAGCGAAAATGCCACGATGACCAGTTTGGAGCAGCGAAACCCTAGAATCCAAAGCTCTGATACCAAATGTTATGAAACCAGCTCAACAAAAGATAGAAAAGAGAGATCCACGCCTTAGAATTCAGCCTCTTCGAGGGGGCAACCTCCTTTACATTACATAAATGAACAATTCTTGGATGATACAAATGACAAAACCTCCTTTCTATATATAGGAGTCTAAGGAGTCACAATATAATCCAGCCGACCTAACAATAATAATATAAAGCCACAAAAATAACAATAGAGGGATTCTATGGGGCACAGAATAACAATATGGGGGTAATAGGGTGTTGAGGGCCCCGAAGTCGGGTCAACAACAAGGGGGATACCCACCCGGTCCGGAACCTGGTTGGCGGCTCCTTGCCCGTTTGGAGTAGCGGGTCCGACTGGGGATAATGGGACCAGTTTCCCAATGTGAAGGGTGTGCGTGTGTGTGTAGAGTTTGATGATATTAATCTAAAGATTTCTCTGAACTAGTCTTAATTCTAACAGCTAAACTACTTCTATACTAATGTGATCTAATGAAGAGAAAACAATACATCTAATCTACGCTAACCCGGGGTGTTCTCTTTTGTTATGCGATCTAGAAAGATTTCTAACAACAGCTGGTAATAAAGATCATTCAACTGTTATCAGAATATAAATCGATAAAGATAAACCATTCTGCATAAGAAGTTAGGCAGAGTAGTTGTGAACAGCATATCGCATAATCAGTTTTCTATATGTCAAGCATAAATAAATGACTCCACCGTACAGAAGTGCCAAATGGTAATACAGACATTCATACAGTAACATATAAAGAACTCAGCTGTATATCACTTTGGGGATACTAGCAGAATTTAGTCAAGAGATAAAAGTACCATTTATGACTGATTTCACTAATAAACTTCAAGCGATAATGATTTACTTCTACTTGTTCTAATATCTGTTAAGAGTACAGAAGTGCAACATCAGTAACAGACATTAAAATGCAAACATAAATAAATCTCGATCCATCCATTCATCAAAAACATCCTCTAAGGGTGCAGAAGTGCATGTTCTGAGGATAAGTTTTTTGACAGATTTCCGGACCCTTCTCCAAATGCCATGAGAAGGGTTAAATACTACTAGCTAATTGATATTAATTACACGAATCTAGGGAATCGGCTTCAAATCACCGCCCTTCATTAAAAGCAAATTTATTTCTAAAACTTTAAATCTAATTTCTGACCGTTTCTGTATATTCTCTTTAGTGCTGTCAACAACGCAATGCTTTCCTAGGAAGAGTCGGATGACTGCCTTCTTCTTTTGCTCGGGAGATAAAAGTGGAAATAACAAGAGCTGACACCTCCTTCTGACAGACCAGAAGATATTTTCGAAAACCTTTCTCTAGCTGGGTGTATTCGCCGCGTGTATACTTATCACAACCCAGGTTCTTCTCGAACTGATTTTGCTCTTGCTGTTTTGGTTTTCGGTCGTGCGAATGACTGAGTGGGTTAGGAGTCGCGCTGTATGGACAACCCTCTGTTTCGAGAATTGTTTCCTCTCTTTGTTCCAGGCTTTTCTGGAGCGTCCCCCTTCTTTTGCGTTTCTCTTTTTGCTTTACCCAGTCTGAGCTTCAAGATCTTTTGTGAACACGCTGCTTTTGTGCGCCTTTGACTCTGAGTCCTGGATAGTCTAATTTCATCAGTGCCGGTTGTCTGATAATCTGGAATCCGTGGTCCTGCTGCATGCGGCATTCGTTTGCGGAAGCATCTTCTCTATGCTATTTAATTGGCGCTTTCCCCTTTCTCTCAGATGTTTCCTGCATATAGATTTATATCAGTTGCGTGTCTTGAAGTCTACGCAAAGAAGGGAAATGAAAAGATTGACATAAAAAGCATTAAACTCTAATGAATGCATAATCCTGACATGAATCATGACTTGACTCTTCGATAAATGCGATGCAATCATTTCTTGATACTCAAGCATGCGGTCATTAATTTCCTTTAAGGCGCGTGCTTGGTTTTGGGTTTATCGTGTGATGAGCCTTTTCGGATCGCAGATCGCAGATCGCAGTTTAGGTGATATCGCAGATCGCAGATCACAGATCGCGGATTTTATTCAATGGTTCATGGTGCCATAGCGTGACGTTTGCGATGTGCAATATCGCATATCGGCGATCGGCGCTTCTTGGAGGTCTTCCTTTTGGAGCGCGTGTGAGATGCATGCGACGCGATGAACTTCACGTCGCTTTTTCGCAGTTTTACTTTTCGTGCTCTAAGTAATGCTTCGACCTTTCTTTGCGATGCGATTTAAGCCTTAGGGAGAAAAATACAAAAATTTAACAAAATACTTTTTGGGATTTTTTGTTCAGGGTCCCCCCTTTGCTTGACGTTATTGCTAATATCAAGCAAAGAGGGGCGGTTGTTGGTGACCACAACAATGGCGATTCACTGTGAAGAACCAGTTATCTCTGCTTGTTCTATTGCATTTTCACTTCCAAAACAGAAAAATTTTCTTATGTCTAAATTTTGTTATGGACGGATAGAGTATTACCCCTTATCCTGTCAATGATGATTCGTCACAACATTTTATTTCATTCCGATTGCTTGCTTCCTCTGGGTTATTTCTTGTATTCATACCTAGACATTACTCAGTTTTTTCAAAGACAAAATAAGGTCTTCTCTGCGTACTGGCTTTGTAAAGTATGCTCATTTGTCGTAGGTAGAGCCTCTTCTGCCCGCAAGTGTCCATAGCCTCGACAAGGTTACCATATTATCCAGCAATGATCCTTTTTTCTGCTTGAGTTTATCTACAACATTCCAGAGAAAAATCCTTTTGACACTTTTCTTTCTTTTTTGATTTTTATTTTTTATATTCTCTAAAGAACAATGTCTTGGTTTGGTGGCCAAATTATGACACAGTCATTCACTTGATTTACACTTTTGCTGAACAAGCTGGCTCGCGATGAGACCCCTTGTCTTTTGATTGCAACAATCTTGAGTCGTTGCCCTGTTTTGATAGACAGTAGTGGCAAAGTCAGCAAGTTATAATATCTGTGATCATGATAAGCCGGCTCGTGATGAGACCTCTTATTCTTTGAGATATAGTGTTTTCTTGGATTGTTTCTCTGGACGCTGCGATTTTCCTTAACAGGGAGGAAGTCATTGTTTTTCCTTAAGAAAGCTCTGGACGACAATAATAGAGTTTAAGAACAGCAGTTTTGCAGAGAATATTTATTTTGCTATTGATGATACTTTTCATAGCGTTGGCATAAAACAATTTTTTTCCAAAAGTTACTTTCATCCCAGGTATCTTTGTGAAGTTGAAACTAACATCATATTTAGGCTAAAGTTAACTCTATCTGTCAATAATAAAAGTCAGATTTTTCGAAAAGTTTTACTATTTATACAAGTGAAATCAAAATATGATAGAGAAATGGCATATTCTTCATAAATACAATTTATGATCACTCACAACCAACCTTATTCATGAAAAATAAGACTAAAATAAAACTAAAATTATCCTACAAAAATTAGAAGGATAACCTTCTATGGAAAGTACATTTTGAGGATTTATCCATTTACAGGCAGAGAATCTCTTCTGCCTGTCAAGTCCTGCAACACAAAAGTCGACGGGCGTATGACCTCTACAATCTGAAAAGGACCAAGCCATAGCTTATGGAATTTCGTATGCTTGCCCTTTTCTTCATGTGCCTTATCCCACTTCAAAACTAAATCTCCCATCTGAAAGTTTTTTCTGGTCATTATGTTCGAATCAAAAGAGGATTTTATCAACGCTTGGTGGTGAGCATGGGTTTTCTTGGTCTGTTCTCGTTGTTCTTCTAGCTTGATTATTTCCATTTGCCTTAGTTGTAAGGGAGAAGTGGATACTTCATCAATGTATTGTACTAAGGACAAGGAGGGAATGACTAAGTGAGTAGGAAGAACTGCTTCTCTCCCGTAAACTAAATTAAAGGGAGAAGTGCCGATAGAGGCTTTCTTTGTAATTCTGTCTGCCCGTAGGGCGTTTACTAGCGCTTTATGCCAATTATTTTGGCTTTGGTCAACTGTCTTTTTGATAATCCTGATTAGGTTCTTGTTCGTTGATTCAGCCAACCCATTACCTTGCGGATAATAGTTGGCAGAATACTTCAGTTTGAACCCTCTTTTGAGTGCAAACTCAGTCATGGTGTTTCCAGAAAAATATGAAGCATTATCGAATATTAAGGTCGTTGGCAATCCAAACCTAGTAATGATAAACTGATCTATGAATTCGATAATATTTTCAGAGTTAGCTATCTTGAGAGGAACTGCCTCTACCCATTTAGTAAAATAGTCAGTTGCCGTGAGGATACACCTATGCTGTTTAGAGGAGTGAGGAACGATCTCACCTATTATGTCCAGGCCCCATTGGTTGAACGGTTGTTCGATGTTAACTGGCTGCAGTGGCATGGATGACTTCTTTTGTTTTCCTGCAGCAGTCTGGCAGACTTGGCATTTTCTTACGTGATTGTACGAGTCTTTGAACATCGTGGGCCAGTAGTATCTTGCACGTAAGATTTTGTGCGCGGTGGCTTCTCCAGCATAGTGTCCACCTGCTGGTCCATCGTGGAGTTCCTGCAAAACCTTTTCGACTTCAGTTTTCTCAAGACATCTAAGAAGCACAGAATCATAATTTATTTTAAACAGGACATCATTCACGAGTTGGTATTGTTTGGCTTTTAATCTCAGGGCTCTCTTCTTGATGTGATCCAGGTGAAATGGAGCATGCCCGTTCTTTAGAAAATAAATGATGTCAGCATATAATGATTCTGCGTCGTTTAGGCTTACCTCATACGCGTGTACCTCTTCAGACGATTCTTCGGGGATTTGCGATGCTCCAGCTAACATCTTGCAGAAGCCTTGGCCCCGAACGATGTGTGCCGGCTTGATCTCCAGGTCGTATTCTTGCAAGGCGGTGATCCAATTCGCTCTCTTTTCGCCCACATCCTTCTGTATCAGGAGATTTCTTACCGCTGGGAACGGTACTATGACCTTGGTATGGGCTTTTAGCAAGAATGGTCTGAAATATTTAATCGCTTTAAAAACGGCATATGCCTGTTTCTCTACGTCTGAATATTTCAGCTCAGCACCTTGTAAGTTTGAGCTAAAGAATGCGATCGGAGCCTCTACCTTTTCTTGATTCGCTTGAGTCAAGATTGCAGCATAAGAATTCTCTGAGGCAAACGTGTATAAGACAAAAGGCTCTGAAAAGTTTGGGGTTGCTAGAGATGGAGCGTTGATGATGGCTTGTTTGATTAAATTAAACGCTTCGTGCTCGTCTAGACCCCATTTAAAGTTTGAATTCTTTTTTATCATTTTTTGTAAAGGAGAAATAATACGTGAAAAATCTGGGACAAATCTTTTGACAAAATTGATCTGTCCTAGGAAAGATTGCATGGTCTTTTTGTTATGGGGCATGGATATCTCAGAAATTTCTTTGATTCTGTCCGGTTCAATGTGAATGCCAGATTTGGACACTATGAATCCTAGCAATTTTCCTTCACTCAATGCGAAAAAGGATTTCTTCGGGTTAAGCGAGATCCCATATCTTAAACATGTCTGAAAGATTTGCTTCAAATCTTTGAGGTGGTCGTTTCGGCTCTTGGAGTACACAGTTATATCATCCAGGTAAATCACTACCGATTTGTTGACTAAACCTTTAAAAGCGATGTCCATAGCCCTTTGAAAAGTAGCGCCAGCGTTGATCAGACCGAACGACATTTTCCGATACGCGTAGGTACCCCATTTAGTTCGGAAGGTGGTTTTTAACTGATCATCTGGGTGTACCAACACTTGGTTATATCCTGAAAATCCGTCCAGGAAAGACATTAACTCTGAGCCTGTGACTGCCTGTAATATTTGCTCCATAGGTGGGAGGGGGAAATTGTCTTTCTGACAGGCTTTGTTGAGGTTCCGGAAGTCGATGCAGATTCTAATATCTCCGTTTTTCTTCCTAACGGGTACCATATTAGATACCCATTTGGAATGTCTGACCGGGAAGATTATTCTGGCTCTCAACAATTTATTCAGCTCAGTTTTTATCTGACTTTCCAAGTTGGGGTGGATTTTCCTGAGCTTCTGCTGGACAGGTTTCTCGTTGTAAATCATGGGGATAGTGTGTTGAATGATAGAAGTGTTGTAGGTCTTCAGCTCATCGTAATTCCAGGCGAAGACGTTTTTGTACTGTCGTAGAAGACGGATATATGCTGATTTTTCTTCAGGAGTCAGGCCTTGGCCTAGATTAACGTTTTGCGGCTTCTCATCGGTTCCTAGGTTCACTGAATCATAGTTCAGAGTTGAACTGTAAAGTTTGGCATTAGCTGACCTTTTGAACCGACTTTTCAAGTCGTATAAATCTTCTAGTTTGACCACCGATTTGGGTATAGCATTATCAGTGCTATTTTGTTGTATCTGGTGGTCATGACAGTCTTCGTCGATTATCTGGTTTGAGTAGGATCCTTCGGAGGTGAGGAAACTTACGATGTCTCGGTCGTCGTTGAATACTCTCCAGTTAGTGATGTTGTCAGGGATGGACGGTTTAAAAATCAATTCTATCGAAAACCTATCTGGACTAAAGTCTTCGGAGGGAATGAGTCTGGAGGCTACGTTAGCTAACAGGTCTGCGCTTGCGTTGTGAAGTCTCGGGATTGACGAAATATTGAATGCTGTAAAATGTGCAGTGAGATCTTGTACTAAAGATTGATAGTGCTTTAAATGACTAGACAGGCAGTGTATGGTGTTACGTACCTGTTTGACGACGATCTCGGAATCTCCAAAGACTTGAAGATATTTGACGTTGCAGCCGATTGCTTTGTATAGGCCTTGCACCAAGGCTTTGTATTCCGCTGTGTTGTTCGTGCAATCGAACTCCAGTCTGCATGTGAGCATGGTGTTATTTCCGTTAGGGCTGATCAAAACGCATCCTGCTCCTGCTCCCTCGTTGGATTTAGAGCCATCAAAATATAATTTCCAAAATAAAGAAGTATTTACAAGGTTATCTAAGAAACTAACACATTTTGAATCATCAGTCTGGGAAAAGTTTTCTACTTGGGACAAAACTGAATTTTCTAAATATGGTGATATGTGAGCATTGAAATTTCCGAGGAAAGAGTCTACCGAATAGTTGCCTATGATGCTGCTGTTGTATGCTATGGCTTCATTCTCTCCTTCCAAATCCGTCACTATGTATTTTTGGTGCAATTCTCGTTCAACCTTTATTTGATTTGGTTTCCCGTTGAAGGGTAACCACATGTGCGACCAGTCGGTTGAAAAGTATCCGTGGAGTTTCTCGGACCAGTCCCTGCTAAGAATTAGGCCATAAAATTCAGGGATGTCAGCCACTAGGATGTCGATAACTTAGCATACCTTGGGGTTAGACGACAGTCTTATGGTCACTTGATTCAGTTCGCCTATCACTTCGACTTGTGATCGATCAAGTTGAACTATGCGCACTGCGGATTTTTGCAGTTGAACGTTGAGTTTGGCACATATTGACTTGGGTAGAATATTGGTTGAAGCACCAGAATCAACCAAGCAGTTGTGCACGTTTCTGTTAAAGATTTCATAAGTGAGGAGGAAAGGAGGAGTATGAGATCTAGATCTCCCTCCAATCAAAGCGATGCCATTTAGATCGATTTTCTTGATCGTGTTGATTGGAGGTCTTCCTATATTATAGGAAGATACGGCTGTAGGTAAAGGCGTAGTAGGTACGGCGTGTAACTCTTTCATCATGATTTTCTGTTGGTGTTTCAATTTGCTCAACTCGTACAGGGTGATATTAGCCCTAGTCTTTTTCATGTCATTGATGATGTTATACTCCATTTCATCTGACACTATTAGTGTCTTTGATGGAGGCGTTTGCTCTGATTGGACTGGGCTAAAAGAGGTCACTTTAGCAGTTGTTTTCTTTGGTGCAACCCTTTCTTTTGCTGCAGGGCTTGCGCCCTTCTGTTTTGGGATATTCTGGGGAGGATCAAGCTGATTTCTGCTTCGTGTGCTGACCGGAAGTGCTTCTTGATCTTCCTCTTGTGGGAGGATGAAATCCCACATTCCTTGCAGTTCCACTACTTCTTCATCATCGGTCTGCGTTTCGATGGTGCTCTCTTCTTCTTCTTCTTCAAATTCAACGTTTGAGACCACGTTGGGTGGCTTCGTCTCCATAGGAGGATTTCTCTTAAAACTCCTAAAAGGCTTTCTTGGTGACGATTCTGCTACTTGTTTCCTTATATCAATCATCTCATTGGACATGGATTTTAATACCTTTTGTAATCCTTCCATGTCGAAAGGATCTTTCGTTTTCTTCTTCTTGGTGTCTTCTTTGAAAGAGATTTTCTTAGATTTACGCTCTTCAATTGTAGATCTCTTTTCTAGGGCTACTACGCATCTTTCAACTGCCAAAGCCTCAGCCAAATTTTCGACTAAGGTTGTCTTGCTCGCCCTATCTACGAAGATGGCCAAGTTTGAAGGTAAGGCTGTGATGTACCATTCGCATCTTACTTCCTCGCTGGGTTGAGAAGCAGCGGGGATTTGGTTGAGGAACTTGTTGAACCGTAAGTTAAAATCTTTAATGGGTTCTCTAGCCTCAGCTTTGAGATTGGATAAATCGTTGATTAGTGTCGCTGTCGATCTATCATCGCCGAATTTGGTGAGAAATTGATTTTGAAAAATGTCCCAGCTGGTGATAGATCCGGAGGGCAGCGAAAAGTACCATGACAAGGCTGTCCCTTGCATTGTATAGGGGAAAAGTCGGACCATGACATCTTCGTTGGTAACTCCGTTGAGATTAACAGAAAGCATGAAATTATTGATATGTTCTTCAGCTAGCATTCCTGTTTCCGGATTGAATTTCGGCAGCCATTTCTCAGGATGGGCAGGTATTGGACTTAGGGGTGGAGGCATTAAAACTGCCCCAGGATTGTTCCATGGAGATTGGGCCATCGCTGAGTGACTAGTTAACAAAAGTGCAGAAGATGATCTTTGATGTTGAGAAGATGGAGATGTTATGACCTTCGACGATTGCGGAGGAAGGGTTGTAGGAGATGGATGAGTGTTTTGAGGTGACGACGTGGGTGGTAGACTTCGCGGAGAGGGAGTTGAGATGGACGAAGTGGATGAAAGAGTCTCTCTGTCAGACTCTGGAAGTGCTTTCCTTGCTCTTTTCCTAGTAGGGAGAGGGGTTTCAGTTGGCTGAATGCCAAACTTTTCACTCTTCAATCGGGTCAGGGGATGAGCAGGGTTGTATTGCGAAGTCAAGCTGCCTTTAGATTTATCAGACTTCTGGGTGAAAATAGAGAATCCCTGGAGTTTACGGATCAACGTTTGAACTTCAGGGGGATCGAAAATAGGACGGTCTGATGTATCAGGGTGTATAGCAGCGGTGGATGTCTGAGCGACTTCTAGTTCCGATTTTAGTCGTACTGGAGAAGTCGGGGAAGTTGGTGAGGGTGATTTGCTCTCAAAATGGTATTTGGATTTTGAATTATGTGCCATTCATAGCTCGTGCCCTCCTTCTAGCGCCAGAAATGTTGAGGGCCCCGAAGTCGGGTCAACAACAAGGGGGATACCCACCCGGTCCGGAACCTGGTTGGCGGCTCCTTGCCCGTTTGGAGTAGCGGGTCCGACTGGGTATAATGGGACCAGTTTCCCAATGTGAAGGGTGTGCGTGTGTGTATAGAGTTTGATGATATTAATCTAAAGGTTTCTCTGAACTAGTCTTAATTCTAACAGCTAAACTACTTCTATACTAATGTGATCTAATGAAGAGAAAACAATACATCTAATCTACGCTAACCTGGGGTGTTCTCTTTTGTTATGCGATCTAGAAAGATTTCTAACAACAGCTGGTAATAAAGATCATTCAACTGTTATCAGAATATAAATCGATAAAGATAAACCATTCTGCATAAGAAGTTAGGCAGAGTAGTTGTGAACAACATATCGCATAATCAGTTTTCTATATGTCAAGCATAAATAAATGACTCCACCGTATAGAAGTGCCAAATGGTAATACAGACATTCATACAGTAACATATAAAGAACTCAGCTGTATATCACTTTGGGGATACTAGCAGAATTTAGTCAAGAGATAAAAGTACCATTTATGACTAATTTCACTAATAAACTTCAAGCGATAATGATTTACTTCTACTTGTTCTAATATCTGTTAAGAGTACAGAAGTGCAACATCAGTAACAGACATTAAAATGCAAACATAAATAAATCTCGATCCATCCATTCATCAAAAACCTCCTCTAAGGGTGCAAAAGTGCATGTTCTGAGGATAAGTTTTTTGACAGATTTCCGGACCCTTCTCCAAATGCCATGAGAAGGGTTAAATACTACTAGCTAATTGATATTAATTACAAGAATCTAGGGAATCGGCTTCAAATCACCGCCCTTCACTAAAAGCAAATTTATTTCTAAAACTTTAAATCTAATTTCTGACCGTTTCTGTATATTCTCTTTAGTGTTGTCAACAACGCAACGCTTTCCTGGGAAGAGTCGGCTGACTGCCTTCTTCTTTTGCTCGGGAGATAAAAGTGGAAATAACAAGAGCTGACACCTCCTTCTGACAGACCAGAAGATATTTTCGAAAACCTTTCTCTAGCTGGGTGTATTCACCGCGTGTATACTTAGCACAACCCAGGTTCTTCTCGAACTGATTTTGCTGTTGCTATTTTGGTTTCTGGTCGTGCGAATGACTGAGTGGGTTAGGAGTCGCGCTGTATGGACAACCCTCTGTTTCGAGAATTGTTTCCGCTCTTTGTTCCAGGCTTTTCTGGAGCGTCCCCCTTCTTTTGCGTTTCTCTTTTTGCTTTACCCAGTCTGAGCTTCAAGATCTTTTGTGAACACGCTGCTTTTGTGCGCCTTTGACTCTGAGTCCTGGATAGTCTAATTTCATCAGTGCCGGTTGTTTGATAGTCTGGAATCCGTGGTCCTGCTGCATGCGGCATTCGTTTGCGGAAGCATCTTCCCTCTGCTATTTAATTGGCGCTTTCCCCTTTCTCTCAGATGTTTCCTGCATATAGATTTATATCAGTTGCGTGTCTTGCAGTCTACGCAAAGAAGGGAAATGAAAAGATTGACATAAAAAGCATTAAACTCTAATGAATGCGTAATCCTGACATGAATCATGACTTGACTCTTCGATAAATGCGATGCAATCATTTCTTGATACTCAAGCATGCGGTCATTAATTTCCTTTAAGGCGCGCGCTTGGTTTTGGGTTTATCGTGTGATGAGTCTTTTCGGATCGCAGATCGCAGTTTAGTGATATCGCAGATCGCAGATCGCGGATTTTATTCAATGGTTCATGGTGCCATAGCGTGACGTTTGCGATGTGCGATGTCACATATCGGCGATCGGCGCTTCTTGGAGGTCTTCCTTTTGGAGCGTGTGTGAGATGCATGCGACGCGATGAACTTCGCGTCGCTTTTTCGCAGTTTTACTTTTCGTGCTCTAATTAATGCTTCGACCTTTCTTTGCGATGCGATTTAAGCCTTAGGGAGAAAAATACAAAAATTTAACAAAATACTTTTTGGGATTTTTTGTTCAGGGTCCCCCCTTTGCTTGACGTTATTGCTAATATCAAGCAAAGAGGGGGGGTTGTTGGTGACCACAACATAGGGGCACAACAATATAAATAAGGGGTATAACTACAATAGTAATGGGGTAATCACTAGTATTATAGGGACCCAACAAAGTCACAATTGTTAAAATTTGGGTATCAGAGGACAAGTGGTTCCCTAAGGCTTTGATCTTTGGCTTAGGGAAAAGTGTCCAAATTTATTTGTACTTTTTTCCTAAAATGACTTTATAAGTGGTAAATTCAATTTAATTTAAAAGTGACTTTATAAGTGGTAAAGTTACATTCTAATTTAAAGGTGACTTTATTAAAGTCAAAGAAGAATTAGAAAGTGAAAAAATGACTATGGAAATAAAAGGCTAAGTGGGCCTTTATTTAAGTGGGTGAGTTAAAAAATAGAGAGTGAGAATTAAATGCACATTTATTCTCATCCCTAGATCTAAATGAATCTCAACCATTAGATCTTAGGGTAACCCAAAAGATCATTTAAAGAGTAACAGGAGAAGAGAAGAGAAAAATATCAATTCATTCTTTCATGAGCATTTGAGAGAAAGAGAAGAGAGAGCAAGGATAAACTTTCTGAGCAGTGAGGAAGTAAATGAGAGCAGCAAGAAGACATTTCAACAAATCTGGGCAGCAACATTTATTGGCACGCATTCCAAGGAAAAATCGTACAACAAGATAAAGGCACAAAAATCGAAGAAGAGGGATAACAAAAAGGGCACAAATTTTGAGGCAAGTTTTGGGCGCGATTTCCAAGGCAGCCGCACTGTTGAAATCTATACGGTCCTTACAGTTCGTACAACAAGTTCCAGGCATGATTTTCGAGGCAAACCATATAGAATTTAATGTTTTTATTACTAGATTTTTTTTTTGTTTTGGCAGTTTACTGATTGGCACAATTTTCGAGGCAGAGTTCAAGCATGGAAATTGAGATAAGTTGTAATTTTTGGTTACTGGAATTTTTACTGTGTATTTCAGTTTCTCTGTAAAAACATTTTCAGAAATAAAGAAGAGCTCTCACACTAGTTTTCCCCAAGAGTTGTAGGGGGTTTTTCTAGGGTCACATTGACCAAAAATCACTGTGTTATTTTTTTTGTGTCGCTGTCATAATTTTGCTGTGTTTTATTTCTGCAATTTCAACAGTTGCGAGATTTCTAAATTTGTGTTTTCACAAAATATTGTCATTTTCAGATTTTAGAATTTTTATCATTCTTGGATTTAAAACTAAATGCATGGAATGATAAAGAAAACTGATAACCGGAATGGGGGTTGAAATTCTTCAACAATAATCCTAGACCAATTTATAAGTAATGTTGTATAAAGATATAGGCCTATAGTCTTGGAAGGTGGTAGGCATCAATTTCTTAGGAATGAATGCAATGAAAGTTGATTTTACAACACGAGAGATCTTCAACTAAATTCAACAAATCGGATCCCATGATATCCATAAAATGAGTAAGGATTTCCATAGTGCATCCATCCGGCCTTAGGTATTTATCCTTGGAAAAAGTTTTTAGCACAGGATTAACCTCTTTAATAGTGATCATCCCACCAACATTCATTTCATCTTCCATAGAGAACATATGAGGATATGAATGGATGTATTCCAATTTATTATCAATGTCCAGCTCCCCCCTCACTTGATAGATTCTTCCGTTATAATGAACAACCTCCTCGTGGAGGTCCCAAAGTTTGAAAAAATTCTTGCTCGATTCATCCAAAAGATCCCATATAGTGTTTTTTCTTCTCTTCTAACAAGAAAAATTGTGGAAGAATTTTGTATTTTGTCCCTCCATCGATTGAAATAACACAGATCCTATGAAAAAACTCGTTAATAGAATCCCTGCAAACATTTTAAAAGCCACGAAATCAACCTTCTGGGATCCCACAGATCAACCAACCCTCCCAAGAGACCATCAGTGTCGATTGATACAATCCTCCACCCAAGACACATTTTCAAGAAACATGTCTGAGCTTTCTCCCCCATAATCAATTACACAAAGACCCAAGCCACATGCTTATCCATACCACTTAACCCACTTTCGTCCATAAATATAAACATTCCAATCAGGTTACCAATTGTAGTAATGGTTGGTTACGTCCATAACTCCAGAGGTAAACCTAGAAGTTTAACTCAAATCATACGACGACTTGGAGCCTCGATAAGTGGGTTGAAACCCACATACCAATGATGTAAATATAAAAAACTACGACCACAAACCCATGGACATGATCTTTTTGGTGTCACCCTGGTGTATAAAATGGAAACAAAACCATCTTCTCATGAGAATGATGATTTTAGGCTTGTATTTTAAAATCGGCCGCCATTTTGTCTCCACCCATGCTCACATCCTTTCAATATCCTTCTATGCGAATTCCAAGTGACCAATGAGCACCTGCTTTTGGAGACCTGAGATCCTATCCCAATAAATATCAGATCCAAAATATAGTTCCTTAATATCAGAGGAAGGGCTACTGCTATTAAAGTTTATCACTTTGAACGGTTTCGCGTAAGGGTTTCCAAATTGAAGATAGATCTGGATTTTCTAAAACAATCTGATGATGAACCACACTTCTTGTTTCGAAACGCGTCGGCCAAAAATTTCTCTTATGTGATTTCTACCGAAAAGCTTTGCTTAATTCATCAAAAAAAGATTTTACAACTTTTATTTTATGACTAGGGCCCTGTTATCTAAAAAAAAACCTCCTCCCGCAGACAATTTCCATTGACGATAGGTTCAAACTGAGAAAGAAACTCACTCACATTTTCAGAGGAAGGCATAAAATTCGACCTAAATAATCGATTGCCCGAAAGAACACATGAGTACAAAGTTTCAATTCCAAAGTTGCACGTGTTAGCTCCTCCAGATCTGGGGACCCTGTCCCATGCATGTCCATTCCACCTGTCTATTAGAGAAATAACCGCAACCGACACCTATCCCGTCCACCCAAAAAGAAAAAGGAATAATGGGAATACCATTAGATTATTTACCGATATTTGGCATAAAATTATAACATCCAATAAAGGGCATTGAGAAATTAAACACCAACTATCCTCTCATGAATCAGGCCAGGGATGACAGCAAGGATTGATAAAGTCGAGTCCCACAATAAAAAAAAAAAACAGGTCTAGAAGATAGATGCCATGGATCACAATTTTAATCTAATATGCTTTAAAATAATTTCATTTGATTTGATTTCATAATAAATGAGAAACGGTCAAATATTAAAATATCCACCCACCAATTTCAAGACAATTTGAAAAACAATACATTAAAAGTGTCTAGTATGTCTGATCGACATTACAGAAAAGGGGTAATCCCCGAAGAAGGCAATATGCGAAAATGAAACAATATATTAAAAAATGGGGGCGAGTACCCTTTAGAAGCTATATATGGTCTACAGTACATTATATTTTCTTTACATTATATACAGATGTGGATTAATCACATAATCATTACATATATACAGAAGGCTGCAGAGCAGCGCGACATACAATGGGATTCGATCACGGGTGGGGAGCGGGAAAGTCCTCGCCTAGACCAAGTGAGCTGTGCGCTCATGCATTAACAAATGAAACAATATATGGCAATATACAAAGTCGTAGCCTAATCAAATTGTTTTTTGCCCTGAAAATTATGGAAATTCCGACAAGATTTAAAAAAAATTCAGCAGTGATTTTTGTAAATCCATGTTACAACTGTAAAAATTTAAGGTTTTGGGTGCCCGAGAGATTTTTGATGGTGCTGAATCTATTTCCACCATTAAAAACATGATTCAAACACTGCGAAGGCAAATTTTTTTAAATATTTTTCTCCAAATTCCACCTACTTTTAATCATCTAGACAATTCCCCTACCTCCATAGACACTTCCATTTACCAATAAAGTGTTTCAAATATTTGAAAACGAGTCCAAGAGTTGAATGAATATTTCGTATTTGGGACAATCCCAAGACCTCGAGACGATCAATGACTATATTTTAATTTAAGAATGGTACGAATAATTACTGAATTATTAGAGTTTTATTACGGGACTTTAATAAGTTTGAAATTTAAATTAAATTTTTTTTTATCATAATAACTATAAAATTAATATAATAATAATATATAATAAATAAATAAATATAGTTTCAATATTTAAATATTATTAAATTTAGGTTAATTTTATATATATTATTATTATTATTGTTGACTTAATGTACTTAATATATGAAATGGGTTTTATTGGAATTTGACAATAGAATTTTGAGTAAGATGATAGTTTTTTATTGTTTAAAATTCACTTTTGAATGTATAAATGGATTAAACACCCTAAAAAACCCCATAAAGCATTAAAACTTAACATATTAAATAACTTAAATTTGTTGTTCTTAAAAATCTCTACTTTATTTGTCATGAAATTAATCAGAAAAATGCCCCAAAATGGTCATTTTGTCTATTAATTAGACTATTTATAAGACTATAATGAATCTCTATTGATAGATATTTCATTTCACAAATTGCTTTTAAAGGATGAAGTATAAGGATATATATCATATTGAAAAAATTGACTCAAAATGTCACGTGAATTTGGAATGAGCTCTAAATGTATATCATGACTCTTTTATTACAAATATTCAAATAAAGATGATATCTCATTAACATGTGATGGAGACATAGAAGTAAATATGTGGGTGCCTTTGGTTCAAAACACATGCATGCCCATTCTAAATCTTCCACATCCAATGAGGACTAGAGGACGTAAAAATATATTCATTGACATTGTGACCCAACTTCACATGCGATATTGTATGCGTATAGAAAACCATATTACAGAATGAGTTGGGCAACATATCTTCTAAACACAGAACATACCTTCTAAATACAAGATTTTATCAAGAAAGATGTATGTAATTCATAAAACATAAGATACCAAATTATGAAAAACAAAGTTCACAGTTTCTACACAACCATTATTAATGGTTCATCAACTATTCCTCATGACCATAAGGAATATCTAGCACCCAATTTCCTTACCATTTAAGGAAATAAGAACTACTTCATAGCTTTTGAGGAAATTAGGACTTGTTAGATCTATTAATCGAAAATATATCCTTGTAGGTTTCATAATAGATCATGTGTATATCTAGAAGAAGGATATATATAACATGGACACCTTTGAGTATCATTGTTGGATAGAATGATAAATTTGTTGTAAGTTTGTTAATTGAGGCATTAATTATTGCGTTGAATTTTCTGTACGATATGTATACCTACTAGCTTGGATTCGCCATGGCTATTCTTTGTGGATCGATAAGTATGCCTTTGTTGTATCTATTATTTAAAAATATAGATATTCTTATTTAGAGAAATGGCTAAACAAGCCTAGATTTGAACCAAGATCAATAGGACCAGATTGCATGCCAATATTTGGCTAGTCTTGAAGAAGATGTTTCGACGTGCTAAAATGGTCTATTGTCGCGTTATCCTAGAAGAGAGGACTAGGTGTTGTGAAAAGGATATCAAGCTGTTGCTTTTGATCCCAAAATATCATGTGTGCAATACTGAGAAAAGGAAAAAACAAAGATTGAGATTGCATTATCTGTCAAAATTTCAAGCAAGAGCTCTAACACTCCCAACAAAAGTTCATCAATGACAATGATTTTTATCTAAAGAACTAACGTTATAGGTGATTTGAATGATGTTAAGTTTAGGGAGGTATAAATTAGTGGATTGGTGTCTCCTTCATGTGGGTTCCTGTAAATCAGGGAAGTGGTGTCTACTTTAGGTGGATGCCTATAAATTAGGGGATGTGTGTCTCCTTTTGGTTGGTGCTAGTAAAGTGATGTAATAGTAGGTTGGTGGCTACATTCATATATAAAGATGAAGCTGTTCTGTGGTTTTCTCCTGTATGGGTTTCCATGTAAAAGTTTGAGTCCCCTGATATATGTGTGTGTAATTTGATTTATGATGTTTTGTGTGGTTTATTAGAAATAGCTTAAAGATTTTAAAGTTTGTTAAAAAATTGAATAATACTAATTCACCCTCCCTCTAAGTATTATTTTGGATTCAACGAGACCATGGCAAAGCACTTGAAATCCACCCATGGCATGTGAAACATCATAATGATATCCATATTACATAACAAAAATTCTCTTTACAAGGCTTATGTTGTGAACTTGGGGTCCTATGCATGGTCATGAGGACTAATAAAACCCAAAAGCATCTTTTAATCCTCAAGGTGTGGGTTTTTACTCTTGGACTATAACCAATGATGTAATAACCATTCATAGTGTCTAAAACTTCATAATAGCACCTACATGGAACTTGTAAGCCACATATTCTTTTGGGTCCTATGTGATGGATTTTGGACCTTATGGATGGTCTATTAGCTCTAAAAATCATTTTTAGGCCATGATACATTTGTTTGCAATCTTAGATTAGGATTAAAGCTTTGAGACCCATCCTACTACACACAACCTCATAATGGTTTCCATATTACATTCATGTGCTAAACATGCCCTCTATATGGTCTTTATGCTATTAGTTTAATATTAACATAGTTGACTCTATTAAGGGCGAGTTAATGATGGTTAATTGTAACTAATTTATGGGTACATAGTCATATGTTATTGATGTGATGAATCCTATTTAAAGGCTTGACAAACTCCACTATAAAGTGCCTCAAGCGGTTGGTGTTGGCATGATTGGCCACAATGTGGCCAATTAGCCAAGATATCAATTTTGTAGCTAATTTTCTTGGCAAAGGGTTTCCAAGGTAGAGTTTTGATGTCCAAATTTATGTGTTTGTTTCCTTTTCTAGATGTGCTTCAATTTTACATATACCAAAATATATAAAAAGAGTGCTCCAAGAAGTTGGGTATCTTATACTGAATTGAAAGTGACAAAGGTGTAGGTTTTCACCTTATAGAATTAATTGTTGCAAACAAATTCTTACTAAAACATAAAAGATTTTATAAAAAACACACACATTAACACAAATTTTATCCTAGAAACCCAAATTGGTAAAACCAACAATATTTTTTCAATATATATATTTTCTTGTAAACTTAAAAGCTTTGTATTAATCAAGAGATCTGGATTACATAGATAACAACATGCATACAGAGGGAGCACCAAGACCCAACCCTCAACTATGTTGCCTATACGCACCACTACGCATTACATAGACACAAAGCCATTGCATCTTGGCCTTGCAAGGCCTCGACCCCCTCCAAACAAAAAAATATTACAACCTAGACGAAAGCCATGCTAGAGAATCCGAGATAGATCCCATTAAACTAGGTCCTTACTCAGAATCAAGAGCCAACCCAAGATTCGTGGAAGAAAGGCACTAAGGGCATCACTGAAACCATTCTCCCACTTTGAAGGAGACACCAACATTAGGCCGCGAAACAAGAGACGAACATTGCAAAACACCTCCACCATATAAACATTAGTGGTATGAGCCCAAAACAAGACAAAATTCACCAGAGTCTGAAGAAAGATACACACCCAACGCAAAAACACATGGTTGTGACTATGATATCTCATCATAATCTAGAGATTGAGAGGCCATCCACAGGCCTACCAAATCCAAAAACTAGGAGCTTCGGGAGAAAGCCATAGATCTTCACCCACCACCCTAAATCATTGTTCATTGTCTGAAAACGATACAATTGCCAGAGCTCTTGCACTTGAGCCAGGGCGTTCCTTGTCGTCCCCACCATCAGATTCACAAAGAACATGGCTCTCCACATGCATGAGTCGTGCATCAATTTTATCCACACAAAACCTCATTTTTATCAACATTCTTTTTACATCCTCCAGAGAAGCGAAAATATTGTTCTTCTTTACATGTTTATCCCTTAGAACCAATCCCAACAGTGTCTTCATTTTCCAATGAAGCACAATTGAGTTTAGGTCCTACTTCTTTTTACCCCTGGTGTGCCCAGGGTCTGGCACCTAGCCTGCTAAGTCCTCAAGTAGTTCAAATTCGGACATAGACTTCCTCTCCTCCCCGGCTTTAATTTCAAGATCCCTTATCTCCTGGCATGTTTAAGGCATAATTACATTGAAGTATGTCGCCACTGTGTTGTGGGAAAAGAGCCTCTCCCCTCTTTATCCACGTTGGGTTCTATCACTCCCTCCCTTCCTACTCCTCAGTGGTTTCCTTGGAGACATTGTCAATTCACGAAAATACAACTTTGTTTCCATGTGGGGATTTCCCTTAGCTACAAAAGAGCACACAGAATGACCCAAACCCCCCTCAACAAAGCTCGAATACCAACAAACAATATCGTCACAATAACACCAAATGTAGGATTGAGATTTTGATGACAATCTACGAGAGAAGGCAAAGGGAAGCCTTACTTCATTCACAACCTTAACTCTTTGTGACCATTGGACAAAGAAAATTCCACCCCAAGGCTGGAGAACAATAATGACCAAGTGAACATAAACAAAAATCCAAACCCCACCCACCACACCAGTGGTGATACACAATTAAACTTGCCTAGATTAAAACTTGCCACCTTAACCGGTAAAAGCCACTATTAACAATGAAAAACTAATATAAACCCAACACTAAACAACCCTAGAAAATTCACTAAATTTAGCAAACTTCAAGAGACAATTGACACAAACAAATAAATTTTAAAGCCCAATTTACTTTAAAAAACAATATAAGACATTGACAAAGACTAAAAGAAAAACCATAACAAAATAAATTAACTTACAGGTTGAGCTGGCCAACGATGACTGAAAAGCTCTGACCTCCACCACCCAATGTGCCCAACCTATGAGGAACACCACCACCACAGCCCAAAATCGTATAAATTGTTTTATTTTTATATTACCTTAAAATTATATAAATGGCCACCAAAAGATATTTGTTTGCTGAAACTTTTCAGATGTTTCGGGAATGTTGCACTAGAGCCAAGGAAAAGAAACCATGTGCATCATAACACGAGGTTTGAAACCACGTGGAAGCCGGATGGACCATAAAATGAGATTTGAGTGCCGTTAAAACCCTTAGGTTAGTGCTGACGACATAGGACAAAGTCCATGGTGCCTACGTCAGCGCTGACGATACCCAACCTCTCACATTTATGTATAAATACGGCGCTTCCCTTCAATTGATGTACGCCTCTCAATTAATATCTGGACTTGAATACCGATTGCTCTCCCACCCATTCGATATTGGCACTCATGTCCCCTCCCAGCAGAAATAGGAGGAAGCTGCCATCAGAAATAGATTTAGTATCATTCAAAATTTTTTAAGCATTCAAAATTTTGAAGTTTGACAGTTGTAATCTAGATTATCTAAAATTTTTGTTGAGTTTTACAAAAATCATATCGAAATTGTCACTATTTTCTCTGTAAATTTGTAGTATTTTTAAACTCTTCTTTTTGGACTCTAAGAAATTCCAATCTCACAAAGTCGTCTACTCTTTTTTGGCTATAGAAAATTCCAATGTCACAAGAGAATACTCTTTTTTGGCTCTAGAAAATTCCAATGTCACAAGAGAATTTTGTCAAGATTTTGAAATAATGCATTAAAATATTTTATTTATTTATTTTATTTCTGATTTATTGTTATTATTATTATTTTTATGGGATTGGAAAATAAATTGTCCCGATAAATTTAATATTAAATTCATAAAATTAAAATTTTAAAAGTTATATAACTAAAACTTACTAAATTTTTAATTTTAAAAATCTTATACCGTTCAAACTTATCTTAAACATTAAAAAAAAAGCTTTATTTCAAAATATTTAGGGTCCGATCTTTTAAGCTATTTATGCGATGTTACCGTTGCAATATTGAATTTACAAATAAAGTGTTCCGAATATTTGAAAGCAGGTCAAAAATTGCAAGAAATATTCTATTTTTGGGACATTCAAACACGTCAAGAGGATTGATGTGTATATCATTTGAAGGTGTTGCATATGTAGCCTATCATTTTGTTCGGATAATTAATTTTTGATTAGAATTTGATAAAAAAAAATATTTTTATTTTTTTAATGAATTAATTGATGATTGTGGAAATAAATTTAGTATTATTAATTTTTTTCGTATTTATAATTTTAATTTTGAAGCTTATAGTTGTAATTTTTTTATTTTTTTAAATTTCAGTAAGATTTTATTAAAATCTTATCAAAATTTCTATTATTTTGGAGATGAAATTATGATTTAATTAGATATTTTTTTATTTTTTTATTTGAGAGAGAAACAAATTTTTTTAGTTATTTGAAAGCATGTCAAAAAATTGTAGCAGATTATTCTAGGTAGCGTGGTTTTCTTTAAATAAAGATGACGAGTCAACCTGCCATTACCATTCACAATTAAAGATGACTGACCTCATTGCTAATTTATAATTTTCCCACAGTAAAAAAATTACAAAATATTCTATTTTTAAAACTATTCAAACCGATCAAAACATAACGTATATATTCTTTTAATTTACCGTTTCGAATATTGAATTTACAAATAAAGGGTTTCGAATATTTGAAGGTAAAAAGATTGCAGGAATATTCTATTTTTGGGACCATTCAAACATCTCAAGGCGATTGATGTGCATATTCTTTTGAGGAATAACCACTGAATTATTAAAGTGGTTTTAAAGATTTGGTTGATATCTATAAAATAGAGCATACTGACGTTAATAAGTTTTAAAAAGGAAATTATACAGTATAATATTTAAACTAATTAATTATAATAAAAAGTAATTATAAAAATAATATATATATATATATATATATATATATTTTAATTTTTAAATATTGATGGATTTATACTTGATTTTTTAAAATATTTTATTATTTAAAATTTAGATAGATTTTTATTAATAGATACATAATACTTTCAAAATAGTTAAAGTACAATAATATAATTATATAGGAAATTTTATTGAACATATCATGTGAATTTGGAATGAGTTCTACATCTATAGGATGACTTCTTCAATGGAGATATTCAAATAAAAATAATATTTCATTAATATAAGATAGAGACATTGAAATAAATATTTATCTTTGCTCCAAAGAACATGCATGCTTTTTATAAATCTTCCACATTGAAATATATAAGATTATATTCATTAACAATGTGTTCACATCTAACTCCATTTGCCATAATTTATGACTTACTATAAATTATATTAAAAAATGTTTTTGTTAAAATATCTTTTAAATAAAAGATTTCATGTTTTGTGTTGATTTCTAAATCAGCCCATGGATTGCAAATGCACCCATATGACCTTGAGCATTTTTGCAGAGTAGTGGAGATGCAAGTCAATACTAGCAAGACCACAATAATGATTTTCTCTAATAAAAGGAAGCAAAACCAACATACTCTCTTCTTTGAAGGCAACATGCTTGAAGAAGTAAATGAGCACAAGTACCTCAGGATTTATTTCAACAACAAACTTAATTGGGAGCACTGCAGAAAGAAAATAATTTTAGGAGGGTGGAAAGCATTATATGCTCTTCAAAACAGATGTAGAGAGGCATAGTTATGGGATTGGAAAACGATTAAAGTGCTTTTTGGACTCCTAGTTTGTCCAGTGATACTAAATGGGTGTGAATTGTGGGCTACCAGCACCCTCATCTCAAAATGGAAACAAATTGAGAAAATCTGAAAACGCTTGATCATGAGCAAGTTCAAAATAAAAAGTTCGGTACCTTATGAGATAATGTTGAGTGAAACAGGAGCAACTCCCATCGAAGCAATTGCTATGGTGCGGCTCATAAGATATCTAAAAAGAATTGAGCAAATGAGAGTAGGTAGATGGCCTAATGTTATCTTCAATGAAGGCATGAGTGAAAGAAATATAACATGGATGAAACAAAATTACACATGGATGCAAAAATGGAATATCTACGTGAATGCCTATCCCACAAATAGTAAGAAGCTAAAGAGTTTTGTTATGGAGAAGTTTTGTAAAAGGGTATGGGGAAAAGAGTTGGGTAGAAAGAAGAAGTACTGCATTGAGGAATTCAACCCTACGTGTGATCTACAACAAAAATAGTTCATTGGAGCTAGCATTTCATGAAGGGCAAAAGTTCTTATTGCTCAATTAAGAACCAATTCGCATCAACTTCGATGTGAAACAGGACAATGGAAAATACCTAAAGAAGCTTGGGAAGAACGAGTGTGTACATTTTACACGTCCAAAAATAGTTCATTGGAGCTAGCATTTCGTGGAGGGCAAAAGTTCTTATTGCTCAATTAAGGACTAATTCCCATCAACTTCGATGTGAAACAGGACAATGGAAAATACCTAAAGAAGCTTGGGAAGAATGAGTGTGTACATTTTACACGTCCGGGGCAGTGGAATTGGAAACACATTTCATTTTGGAATATGATGCATTCAAAGACATCGGAGAAAATTCCAGGAATATGTTAGCATCAGTTTCTTGGCATTGTCTTTTCAGCGAGGGGATTGTTGGAAGGTTGAGCCAGCCATCATCAATTTGAATAAGAAAATGATTGAATTGCAAAAGGTGAAAAGCAAGGAACTAATAGTCTCATAGACTATTTTTAGTCTCATGGACTTTAAAATATCATTTCATTTCATTTCATATAATCCTCCCTAACCTAAAATACTAAATTATGAGGCTCTAATTATAAATAATAAAATCTTATGGATTAGGAAATACATGGTTTGGTTGATTTTTGCGATCGAGTAGTCAAGGACATAATAGCTCTAATTATAGGTAATGAAACCTTACGGGTTAGGAAATACATGGTTTCTTTGATTTTCGTGATCGAGTAGTCAAACACAGAATAGTCATACAGGAAATTGTAAAACATTTCTACAGTTTTAACAATGATTCTGCATGCGGAATAAACTCAAAGAATCATTAAATCTTAATGCCCAGGGATACGAGTTACCTCCAGCCATTGGTGATGTTTTGATGGAGGCCACAGTCCACTTGCTCCTTTTTCAGCACTCCAGCTTCAAACCAAGCAAAAGGAAAAGAACACAAAGAATTCTGAAGGCACTTCCAAGCTCTGCTATCTCAGCTAGATGGTGTAAAACTGAAGGGGATTGAGATATGAGCTCGGGGACCAAACAGATGAATTTATAGCTAAGCTTCCATCAAACTTCTGATAGCTATGTGTCAGATGTCCCACAGATCAAGGCAGAGAACTCCAGATGGGAGTAATGGACCACTTCAGTAGCTCCTAACAATAAATTTATTAGCTGCAGTTGATTTCCTTAACTTAAGGAAACTACTGCAGTTGGTTTCCATAAGTTAAGGAAAGACTGCAGTTTAAATTCCATAATTTTAGGCAGCAATTGTGTAAAACTTAATGGAGCTAACATTCTCCCACTTGGTCCATACTTCCAAACTTAATGTCTCAACTTAAAAACCATTGATAATCTGTATTAAGTAATAGATACATGAATCATGGCGATAAGTCCTCTAATGACGAGTATTATCTTCCATGTATTACTATGCATTTATTCTTATTATAATTTACGTGGCAACAATTTCTTAATGAATAAACCCTATGTTTATTCTTGGTTCTTCTTAAATGAATTTTCTCAAATCAACTTAAGGTGCACATAAATATGAGAAAAAACATCACAATAATTAAGAATTTCATTAAAATATCATTGTCCATACAATGAAAACTTCATAATGGAACCAAGTCCAATATTCAATACATGATCCTTGAATTTAAACGGTGGCATGGCCTTAGTCAAAGGATCAACGATCATTAACTCAGTGCTGACGTGCTTAATGACCACTTTATTTTCTTTAACACGTTCCCTTATAGCTAAATACTTAATGTCGATGTGTTTATTTCGACTCCCACTTTTTTAGCCATAAAACCAGCAGCTGAATTATCACAATATATTCTCAATGGCTTAGAGATAGAATCCATAATTCTAAGCCCACAAATGAAATTCTTAAGCCATACACCATGTAAAGCAGCCTCAAAACAGGATATACATAAGCATGTAGTCTTTGGTCCCTTGAAGGTACCTCATTACTTTCTTTGCAGCTCTCCAGTGGTCTAAACCTAGATCACTATGATATCGTCCCAACATTCCCACAACAAATGCAATGTCAGGTCTTGTGCATACTTGAGCATACATTAGGAATTACTGATCTCTTAGGTCTAGTAGATCTTCTTAATGTTGTACCATCATCTTCCTGAAAAGTATGTGGTTCAACTTGTTGTTCAAAAGTTCTTGGCAACTCTTGAACTCCTTGATCTACTGGAATATCATCAACAGCTTGTGGAACTTCAACAATTGGTTATTCAACACCAGTTTGTACTTGAGGGGTGCTATGAACAATAACCAATATTTCACTTGAAGTGGAAGGTTGAGATTCTGAATGATGTTTCTGGTTTGATCGCTCCCACTGATCAAGTCATTTTCAAGAAACTTTGCATTTCTTGATTCCACAATCCTAGTGCTTTGAGATGGACAATAAAATCTGTAAGTATGTATGATTTCTAATATGTCTGAACTCCTATTGGCACCTCTCTTTGATTTGTTGGTCTGCTTTCCCTTTATGCAGTCCACACAAGTCTCAAAATTAGTAAAATCTAGAGTATTAAGTACTCCTTCATTTACCAATCTTTTAATTCTATCTATGGAGATATGACCTAGTCTCCGGTGCCATAATTTAGAGGAATCTTCATTAATAACACATCTTTTAGTGCCAGTGTGAACATGCGTTGAATCATATGTGACTTTGTTTTGTAAATTAATGCAGTAAAGACCATTAGACAAAATACCATTCCCAACATAATCAGATTTATAGAATAGACTGAAAGATTTTTTTTTTTTTGAAAAGTTTAAGGAATATCCAAAAGGTACAAGCCTTGAAACTGAGATCAAGTTTCTAGAAAAACTTGGAACATAAAAGGTCTTTTCTAACTCCAAAACAAAGCCACTACTTAAAGTTAAATAACATGTTCTTATAGCTTCCACATGCGAGCCCATCTTGTTTCCTGATAAGATGCTTTGCTCACTTCCCACTGGCTTCCTTAGGTTTTGCAAACCTTGCAAGGAATTCGAAATGTGAATTGTTGATCCAGAATCAATCCACCATGTGTTAATATTAACATTAACCATATCAGATTCATAACAAACAAACGAGATTACTTCCTCAAGTTCGGGAATGTCAGAACGAATTTCAGAGAAATTTGCAGGTTGTACTACTGCATCAAAATAAAGAATCACATGCTTATGTTGAGGCTTAATAAACTTTCATGTTTTACCAATGTAAAACATGCTAAAAAGAATTGAATCAAATGACATGAAAATTGCCTGTGGGCTAAATTTTCAATTCAAACAGATTCAATAAAACTTTATGAACTTTCATGTTTTACCAATGTAAAACATGCCAAAAAAGAATTGAATCAAATGACATGAAAATTGCCTGTGGGATAAATTTTCAATTCAAACAGATTCAATAAAACTTTATGAACTTTCATGTTCTACCAATGTAAAACATGCCAAAAAAGATTTGAATCAAATGACATGAAAATTGCCTGTGGGCTAAATTTTCAATTCAAACAAATTCAATAAAACTTTATGAACTTTCATGTTCTACCAATGTAAAACATGCTAAAAAGAATTGAATCAAATGACATGAAAATTGCCTGTGGGCTAAATTTTCAATTCAAACAGATTCAATAAAACTTTATGAACTTTCATGTTTTACCAATGTAAAACATGCCAAAAAAGAATTGAATCAAATGACATGAAAATTGCATGTGGGCTAAATTTTCAATTCAAACAGATTCAATAAAACTTTATGAACTTTCATGTTCTACCAATGTAAAACATGCTAAAAAGAATTGAATCAAATGACATGAAAATTGCCTGTGGGCTAAATTTTCAATTCAAACAGATTCAATGAACTTTATGAACTTTCATGTTTTACCAATGTAAAACATGCTAAAAAGAATTGAATCAAATGACATAAAAATTGCCTGTGGGCTAAATTTTTTAAATTCAAATAGATTCAATAAACTTTATGATAAAACTTATTAATTCATAACTCCTGTGGGTAGGTTATGAAATTTTATCCTAATTAATCACATAAATATAATAAAAATTCCTATGGGATAAAATTTATTATATTCAGTGTAATTAATTACAATTTAATGTCTAAATAATCTTTATGTGATCTTGCCAATCAATATATAATTTTATTTAATTAAAGATGCTGTGGCTATTCTCTAATTAATTAAAATCATATGGATCACTAGACATTATTTTGTTGCATAAACAAAACTTAACCAGAGAGAAAAATAATGTTTACTGAAAGGAGTAAGTCAAAATGACATTTTAATAAACTCTATAAAACTGTAATAATTCTCCAGCAAAATCAAAAGCAGTCAGCATTACCGAAAATGACTACAAATTGATTGTTCAATTTATAAACTTAACCCGGAGATTGACTGAAGCAACGTTGATCTACTTTGCACTTGCATAGCAAATGCAGTTCAAAGACTAGCTAGCTTGACTTCAGGCTCCGTCCTTAAGTTTACAAAGCAACAAAAATTGACCAGCAAACAAGCTATTTTGCTCACAAAAAACTTAATTTTCAACAACGCTAAATCTGAACTTCATGCGAAATAAACATAGGATCAAAACTGAATGCCCAAATGAGAAATAAACCATTTCTTATTTCTCTTTAATTACAAATGTTCATAAATGTAAGTTCAATGTAAATTTTTACAATAAATATGTAATCAATTATAAAATTTACAGAGTGCCATTATTCGATAATGATGGGATCAGGAGACGCAGCTAACGAATTCTAGAACCATCATATAAACATATATTGAATAGCATGGCACATGCTAACACACAAATTGTGCAAGTCTTTAAGGCTGCTAACTGCACGAAGCCTTGCTACATAAAGACATGCCTTTTACTAATGAATAAAAAGTGTTCACGTTATGCTACACAAAAATTCCCAAGGAAGCATTCTGAATTATATATCATAAAATACATGAAGAATATATGATCATTATATATAATAACGATTTTCATGTATTTAATGATCATAAATACATGGTACATAATATATAATAACGATTTTACATGTATTTTATGATCATTATATATATAATATATAATAAAAATGATCATTAAAATCATAAAATAAAAATTTAATGACAACTCCAAAAATATCATAAAGAGAAAGCTCGGGGATCAAACATAATTGTCAGCTTGTTACAGAGTGCCATTATTCGATAATGATGGGATCAGGAGACGCAGCTAACGAATTCTAGAACCATCATATAAACATATATTGAATAGCATGGCACATGCTAACACACAAATTGTGCAAGTCTTTAAGGCTGCTAACTGCACGAAGCCTTGCTACATAAAGACATGCCTTTTACTAATGAATAAGAAGTGTTCACGTTATGCTACACAAAAATTCCCAAGGAAGCATTCTGAATTATATATCATAAAATACATGAAGAATATATGATCATTAAATAACGATTTTCATGTATTTAATGATCATAAATACATGGTACATAATATATAATAACGATTTTACATGTATTTTATGATCATTATATATATAATATATAATAAAAATGATCATTAAAATCATAAAATAAAAATTTAATGATAACTCCAAAAATATCATAAAGAGAAAGATCGGGGATCAAACATAATTGTCAGCTTGTTAAGTACTCAATTGTCTTTAAGTGCCCCTTACCAACCAACAGAAGAAACACCATATCTAAGAGCCAAAGAAATGAAAAAATCTTGCGAAAATTTGAATAAGCTGTATTTTGAGCAGAAGCTCCACTCATGTTACTGTAAGAAATACAGTTATCCATTTGCAAAACATATTACCAGAAATACAACGAAAAAATTAAGCTACAGATCGCACTCGAAACTCTAATAAGCATTTATTAGTATGGATGCTTTCGCAGAGAGACATTTTGTTATTGATTTTCTGGTTTATCAGTGCGTTAATTGTTTTGTCTCCGAAAAGTTTCGGCTTAACTCTGCCCTCATGCTCAGGGCAATATGAAAATTAGCAGCTACCTCAGCAAGGAACACCCAAAAAGGTCCAGACTTTGCAGAATGTCACTAGTGAGAGAAGCATTGCAATTATGGGAAACAACATATTTAGATCTACTGCATTTGCAACCATAAACCCGAGAGAAGAAGAAAAAAGATTGAAAGGACAA
The DNA here is from genome assembly GCA_031772625.1 of Pinus tabuliformis. Lineage (NCBI taxonomy): Eukaryota > Viridiplantae > Streptophyta > Pinopsida > Pinales > Pinaceae > Pinus > Pinus tabuliformis. Next base: position 1,181,350,614 of record CM062804.1, read on the forward strand.
ATATACTAAAACCCCCTTTTGTTTTGTGATAACTGCAAACTAAAACCAGCATTCTGCACTAAAGCCACAGCGTAAGCCCACATTTTTTTTTTTTTTTAGTTAAAAGAAAGTGCATTTCGTTTAACATAAAATGCCCGCCATCTAGCTTTCTTCTGCCAGAATTCTGGATCGACCAACATGAATCAAGGATGGAATCCAGCAGCACAAAAAATGCCCAGAAGAGAAAGATTTTAGTCAGAGCAACACTTACAGAAAACACAATGCTGGAACTCTTATCATGTGAACAAGTAGATTTCTTCAATGGATTCCGAAGAGAGAGGTCATTCTGATGCCTCTAATCCCTAGAATGAAATCCATCGTCTTAATTATCCTTCCTCGGGATCTTTATAACAACAGAACGCAAGAAGCGATCTGGGACAACAAACGGGTTGCCATGAACCCATACACGCAGGAACCCTTCCACATTGGCGATGTCATCCCACAGACGGAGGTCAGGCAACGGATGTGCCAATACATTCTCACGAAGAGCAGCCAAAGCATATTTCTAGGGCTTTATGTCATTTCTGACTACATTCAAGTTTTGAATGAGAAAAAGGGGTGCACAGAAAAACAAAAGGCGGCTAGAGCACACCAAGGTAGAGGTAATAGTGGCTCTGATACCAAATGTAAAACATTTCTACAGTTTTAACAATGATTCTGCATGCGGAATAAACTCAAAGAATCATTAAATCTTAATGCCCAGGGATACGAGTTACCTCCAGCCATTGGTGATGTTTTGATGGAGGCCACAGTCCACTTGCTCCTTCTTCAGCACTCAAGCTTCAAACCAAGCAAAAGGAAAAGAACACAAAGAATTCTGAAGGCACTTCCAAGCTCTGCTATCTCAGCTAGATGGTGTAAAACTGAAGGGGATTGAGATATGAGCTTGGGGACCAAACAGATGAATTTATAGCTAAGCTTCCATCAAACTTCTGATAGCTATGTGTCAGATGTCCCACAGATCAAGGCAGAGAACTCCAGATGGGAGTAATGGACCACTTCAGTAGCTCCTAACAATAAATTTATTAGCTGCAGTTGATTTCCTTAATTTAGGGAAACTACTGCAGTTGGTTTCCATAAGTTAAGGAAAGACTGCAGTTTAAATTCCATAATTTTAGGCAGCAATTGTGTAAAACTTAATGGAGCTAACAGAAATTTCTAGGGAAGAGCACTAGAGAAAGGTTCTAGCTAGGACAAGATTTAATATAGAATATTATAAGAATATTATCTTAGAGAAGATGACTTGAGTCAATTGCCTAAAGAAGAAGCTTTTGAAATCATCTTTGTAATTCTAATTTTGAAATCATCTTTGTAATTCTAATTTTTTTTTGATGATGATGACAATGTTGAATGGCTTCTCTTAGTTTGGGTATTTTTGGTTTAATGCCACACCTTGGTTTTTGAATTTTGTTAAAATTTTCTGAAAAATATTTCTAGCACTTGCCACAAAAGGTGTAAAGAGATGACCATAAGATTGTTAAATTGTAGTAATTTCAACCACACATAACAAAAAAAAATTAAATTGCTCAAACTACAAAACCACTTCCACAAGTACCTAAAAACTGCAATATGTGCCCATTAATTGATTAACTTTACAATAAAATTATTCTAGCCAACATGAACATAGCACAATCAAATTGAGAATACAGAGTAACTTCCTCAAATAAATAAAAATCTTAACTCCTTTACCCAATTTGATTATTGAAAAACTATTATAATGGATGAATAAAAAGTGAACTAGTCCAATGAAATTATTAGTTGTTTCATTTTAAAATATATATTTTTAGTTATTTATTCATTAATTTTATTTTATTTTATTATTATTTTTTTTAACAAGTGGGAAAACCTATCATAATGCAACTTTCAAACCAGCATTGAGGACATCTATCTCTAGCAGTTATCCACGAATGCAGATTAACTCATCACCCTTATTCAAGGAAAACCACGTCACTTAGAATAACCCGGTCTTGGGCCGTTAAGCTGTTTCCTTCTATTCTATCCGAGGAAGATGAGCTTTTAGCTAAGCAAAAGCAATTTTAGAGCATACTCTAGATCCAAATCATTAATTTTAGTTATGAATTGAATGATTTTAATTAAAATAATAATAATAATAATAATAATAATAATTATTATTATTATTGAATTTAATTAATTGTGAAATTATCTACTCACAACTAACCTATTTCATTCTCATCACTTGGAGTATTCCTTCTACCTCAAGGTCAAAGGACACGAAATCAAATTGATCAGTGCATGTTGGAGTGATCTGACACCAAATTATCTAAATCATTTTTCCTTGCTCATAAATACTCCATGCAGTGTTAGGCTTCTTAGGTCTTTTGAGGAAAACCTTCATATTTAGCTGTTCAGACATGCAAGGGATCTGATAGCCCTACAAGTAAGAAAATCAAGAACTCTGGACTTCAAAACCTGCCATGAACCTGCATACTGGTTTGCCTGTCACTACTGACATGACATCTCGTGTTTCATTTTTTACATGAATTTGTCTTCTTCTGAATTTGAGGTTTCCATTCTTTGAGACTCAAACTGATTTAGTAAAGCACTCCATAATTATTTCCTTACCATGAATTCAATATTTCTACGCCGGAGGTTTTCCTATGATGTGTTTGACTAGGCAGATTCAATCAATCATAGAGGCTCAATTCCATCCTCCTCCAACAGTTACTGCGTAGCCTAGTAAACATCTGACGCATTCACAATGTGTTCTTGCGCAATTGATTGGCGTCAAAAAAAATATTTGTCAATTCCTGGATCTACGACGCGGAACCACTCTTGCCCATATCCTGTAATACTCGTATAAACTCCCATAACTTCCTAAGAAAGTCAACTTAAAATGCGAGGAGCTACTTGCATTTGTGCTATTTATATTTTATGTGTGCAATATGTCGTTTTTACACTCTTTTGTCGAATATGCTATGATTATCACAATCTGCGAGTGCTTCTTTGGTTGGAAGAAGCAATGGGTTGGTGTTGCAACTGCTTTGGATTCCTGAGAAAGAAGAAGGAGGGCCCAAAACCTGACCCCCTTGCATTTTATGGCAATAATCGATCTCAGGAACATTTACTCGAGTGCACACAAGAAGAAGTTGAGATTACGAAGAAAACCCAATATGGATATGGAAACAAATCGTCTGTCATTTTGGACGAAGCCATGGAGATTTCGAAGCCATCAAGTGCGTATTTCGATGGATCTTCTTCTAGAAATATTCACGTCAAAGAGACTAACCATATTCTTAGAGCGGAGGTAGGTTTTTTTTCCAGTATTTTCACAGTTTTTAACGTCGCTTGCATATGAAAGAATTTCAATTTTGTTTAGGAGTTTATTAGGTAGTTGGAAACTGTGTTTGGATGGGTTGTCCACAACCTCACTGGTATTTTTCCCTCTTTTACCTGATTTGAAACCGAAAATCCTGGGATCTAAACGTGATTCCTTGTCTATTAGAGACCAATGTTCCTACAATGTCTTTGGAATCCTGCACTAACCACTTTTTGCTGGATGTTCGAGTCGAGCATTTGAAACAGGGGAAAATTGATTTAAGTGTTTGCTCCTTGGTGATGCAGGATCTGCTTCCGAGGTCCATCTAATTATCATCTCGCCTATACCAGCATTGGTGCGATTAGTTTCTCTCCGAATCAATTCAACCAATAAGATCCAAAACATCTGTTAATAAAATGAATTCAATCCCTATACTCCTATTTTTGAATTTTTACAAAATTCTTAATCATGATGTACTTATGGATTCATGGTTTGTCGAATTATGTACTCACTCATATTGGTCTTGCTAGGTTGGACATGGTTTGAGTCACTCTTTCCAAAAGGCTTGGGAATAAAAAGAGTTTTAACCCTCCTTCCTCTTCCTTCAAAATTTCTACCATTTCTTCCTTTTGTGTTTCAGGTTTATTTTACTTGGCACATATTTTTTTCTTAATAATTTTTTTTTGGTTAGAGGTTCCTCTTATTTGATGTTTTTTAGTATTATTTTGATTTTATGGAAAAACATTTATTGTGTCATGATCAGTTGCACTGTTAGGTCGTAGGCATAATATGCTTAATACAACAAAAAATGTCCTTAAGAATAGTAAGAAGAGTCTTTGCCATGTTTTGAACTAGCACCTCTAGTTATGCCTTTCTTGAAATTAAGGAATATATAACAGTCTTAAGGTTTGAAGTTTGAACTCTTTTTGGTCTAGTTAATGGTTTGTTTACGAAACACCTTCATAGTTAATTAATGTTTATTAGTGTGAATAAAAAATACATGATTGATGGTGAACTTAATGATTAAATGATTAATGAAATTAGATTGCTTTTTCTGGAAGAGTGTCCCTCTTTCCACCTCTAGAAGAGTGCCACTCTACTCCAGTTCCACCTCCTTTATTGCCGTTCCCCTTCTTCTTGCTCTAAAATTGGACTCTACAGAAGGAATTGATGATGACATATTTTTTAATACCGAAAATGCCTTCTTCAATCCTAATAATAGCCTAATTCTGCTCATTAATAGTTAAAATCTAACAGGTGGAGTCCTCTTCAGATATTTGTATCCCTGTTTTTAACATCTATGATTGGCTTTAGATATTTTTTATCTACATATTCTTATCGAGAATCAAATTTTCTCCACTCATAGAAATGATTAATGAGGTTTTCATTTAAGTGAGTGGTGATGTGATATATATATATATATATATATACCAAATCGGGAGGAATATTTCAAGTTTGTTAAATACTTACTCACTCAACGAAGTTTTTTGCAACCACCACGATGGTAAAACGTCATTACAAATAAAATGGCTTCGTGATTACATAAAAATTACAAGATACAATGGATTCAAGAGTTAAGAACATTTTATAGCAAAGTATTGCTTAAGATAACTCCCATCCATGAGGGAGCTTAGGATAATTATGGAATTAGAAACAAAGACAACATATCCTGGTCTGTACAAATTGCACTAAATAATGTTGTAAATTGTGCCAACCAGATCACCAATTTTGAATGTTCCCACATGAATTCCACCTACAGTAACAAACCCAATTATAATCTACAATACATTTTTAAGCATTTAGCATTAACAAGGAAAAGGGTAATTATGACTCTATTCTTTAACAACCTTCATAAAGTCCATAACACTGAAAGGGGACCTAAAAGAAAACTATAGGTGACAACCATCCCTTATATTCCCTTTTCCCATTTTACATAGTCGAGCTTTGAGATTTTCTTTGCGCACAATTATGCAAAACCATTAGGGAAAAAATGTTATTGAAAAATGTTTTTACCTTATTATTAGCTTGAGCAATCAATAATTTAGTATCTCCTTCAAGGACACCTACTATTATATATGCTACTCAGATTATTGGTTGCTTGATATCACACATGGAGGAAGCAAATGGACTGCATTTAACTGCAAATCATGACTCTTGTGCAACTATATTGCGAGTGACAAGTCTAGTAGTTGAATTTTTTTAAACTGCTTATCGCTGCATTTACAACCTTTAGGAGCATATATTCTTGCTTGGTCCGCTCAAAACTACGCAGTCCTTCAAAGTCCAGCACAACATAGATGTATTTCTCTGCTTCTCTCTTAGTCATCGACACTCCATTAGTACACCTTCCACCTGTTGCATCCAAAATAGACCTTGAGAAGTGATAGAAAAAATAAAATTTACCATTGTTTTGTTTTCCCATGGATGATATCCCTCCTAGTTTCTAAGAATTGTGTTGTAAATTCCAAAAGTAATCAAATTTTCTATAGATAACTTGCTTCGTAACTTAGCTTTGTTGGTATATGAAGCTCGTCCTTGAGATAAAGTTGTCCATTGTTTTCTGCTCGAGCTCTTTGGATAGGAACAAGACAAGCAAGGATGAGAATCCATGTTACCATAGCCTTAGTTGTCAAGCTTGTAGGATCAATCAAGCCCCCAGTCAGCTCAGAAATCCCTCATGCAGTGCAAGGCTTCTCAGGACTTTCAGTGGAAACCTTCAGATTTAGTTGCTCAGACATGCAAGGAATCTGAATGCCATGCAAGTAAGAAAAGTGAGAACTTTGGACTTCATAATCCTCCATGAACCTGCATACTAGTTTTACCTGTCGAGAACCCTGGACTTCATAATCCTCCATGAACCTGCATACGGGTTTGCTTGTAGGAAAATACTGCAAATAAAAATTAAAACGATGAAAGAATTTCTTATTTGAATAGTTAAGAGTAGTGACGCAACTTTCAAACCACATCATCACATAAACCAACGATGCAGGAATTGCTTCTTTGAATAGTTGAGAGTAGTGGCCCAACTTTCAAGCCACATCATCTCATAAACCAATGACATGGGATAATTAAATCATGTAACAAATGTCAAATCAAGGCAAAAAGGTAAACGAAGATGCATTGATGTAAAAGAAACACCTATCAACCTAAAAATATTTTTTTATTTTATTTTTTTATTATTTTTTAATAATTTTTTAATAATAAATTTAATATCTTATAAAATTTCAAACAAACCTTAGTATTATTATCGAAAAACTTCAAACAAACCTTGAAAAATAAAATGTATTTTTAAATATATAAATAAATTTCAATAATTTAAAAAAGTTATAAAAACAAATTTATAACCAATTTTAAAATATTAATTAGAAATAGTAAAATATATTTTAATTATGTGAATGAATTCAATATCTTAGAAACCTTCAAACAAACCATAGTATTATTCAATAGCTAAGAAAACCTTTGAAGAAACCCTTAAAACCTTCAAACAAATCCTAAAATACTAAAGGTTTTTTATAATTATACAATTTAAAATCTTTATGTACTATTTTAAAATCTTTGGTCAAATTCTTAATAAATTTGGCTAAAAAATGCTAAAAATGCCAAAACATTTATGAGCTAAAAAAAAATGATAAAAAACCAAACGTTTATTAGCTCGATGAAATTTGATAAGGATTGGTCTACAGAGGCTTCGTAAGGATGCTTATTTTTTGTTGGAATCTAGTCATTTTTTTTAAATTTCACTATGGGAGTGTTTGAATCATTTTTTGTTGGTGGAAACGAATTCAACACCATCAAAAACCTTTGAGGCTCCTAAATTTTTTAAGCTTGAGAGCTCTAACGCATATTTCCAAAAACTTCCACCAAGTTTTATCAAAATCCTGAGAGTGCAGGAGGGATGGTGGGGTGGAGATCAATATAATGATTTTGTTTACTTATTTAAACATTCAAACATCATAAAACATCAATCTCATAAACTGAACAAGTAACAAAAGATATCAATGGAAACTTTACGGGAGAAAACCAAAACAATTCTTTGTATAAAAGATCTTGTAGGAACCAATCTACTATTACATCAATTTGTAGGCATCAATCTATAGGAGACACCAATCCCCTTAGTTATTTTATAGGCACCAACCTCCAAGAGATACCAATCCCCTTTGCTACTTTATAGGCACCAACATATAAGAGACACCAATCCCCTTTGTTGCTTTGTAGGAACCAACCTACATGAGACACCAATCCTCTCTACTACTTTGTATGCACCAACTTATAGGAGACACCAATACCCTCTGTTGCAAGATTTGTATGAACCAACTTACAACAAACATGAATTGCCATTACTATAAATATTTTTAGGCACCAACCTACTTCATTGAGTCTCCCTACTTCTTCATAACATCTATTATCTATGTATGCTTTCACCAAGTCTTCTTGTTTCTTTTGAATTCACCAAGTATACTCGTTTCTTATGTCTTCACCACATATACTTGCTGCTTCTTCCTTCACTAGGTTTGCATCTCCTAATACTTGTTGTTTTTGGCTTCTTCTTAGAAACAAACTTGCACAACATGCCACATATCCAATTTCGCAAATCCAGCTCTGGAATTTCTACCAAATGTACGTAGAGATATCTTCTGTATCTCCTCTATATTTCACAGTGTGAAACATCTTAAAAAGAAAGTTATAACAAAAATTCCAAGTTAAATTGTTTGAAGCATATTTCAAGAGCATTCAGGAATGCTAACTTCCTTAGATCATATCTCCAAAATTATAGGGAAAAAAGGCTTGAAATTTTACCACATGTATTGTGAGATCTTTTCTCTATCACTTCCATATTTCATATTCTAAAAATCATATAAGGAAAGTTAGAATGAAAACATCAAGCTATCTTGTTTGAAGCATATTTCAGGAGCAATTAGGAACACTAACTTAGATCATATCTCCAAAATTGTAGTGAAAAAGTTCTAAAATATCTACCACTGGTACCTTGAGATGTCTTCTCCATCTCTTCTAGATTTGATAGTGTAAAACATCTAAGAATGGAAGTTATAGAAAAAATACCAAAATAACATATTTGAAGCATATTTTAGGAGCAACCAGGATGTCTAAATTCCTTAGAGAATATCTCTGAAATTATATTGAACCAAGGTTTGAAATGTTAGCCACAAATACATGAAGATATTCTATCTACATCCTCCAATTTCGACGATCTGAAACATCCAAAAAAAATAAAAATTATAGTGAAAATGCCAAGATGACTCGTTTACCCCATAAATTACATTTTTATTCCAACTTTAATCTCTAATAATCACCCCAAAAATATTCCTCAGTTTCTCTTGTGAATATCACATACTTTCTTTCTTAGATACATTCCAAATGAACTTAGATATCCTTTATTTATAGTGTTTCTATGTTCACTTATGGGGCCAACTTGTAAAATTAGTTGGGTTGGACTGCTTGTACTTTGGTTAGGTCATCCTGAAAAAATATTTCATATCTTTGATCCCTATGGAGTTCGAGGTACATGTAGCATTAGAAGGGTCTTAGAATAAGATTTCCAACCATATATACTATGCTCCCATTTGATCAAGGTAAATGGAGTAAAAAGATCTTCAAAGAGAGGTATTATCCCCCTGTCTCTGACATCAATGACAACAATATTTTGAACAATCTCCCCTTTGTCTTTAATGGAAACCCTTCTGCCAAAATACTAAAGAACTCCCCCTATCTATAATTCTACCTGTGCCAACGAATTCTCCTCCTTTGACATTAGTGGAAAAGGGCTGCTCCCCCTGAATTTTTGTTTTTCTTTATCTATAACCATTCATTTGGCTGCAACTTTTCTTAGTGTCTACAACTCTTCCTTTGTTTGCAACTTCTCTTAGTGATTACAACTATTGCTATCTGAAACTTCTCTCAGTAACTACAACTACTCCCCCTATCTACTATCTCTCCTTATGTATGCATATTCTCCCCCTTTGATGTCAATGGAAGGTGTTGTTTTTTACTTTTGGCTACAATATCTTCCTTTGACATGTCAAGAATAAAACAACTACTTTTTTTGATTACTTACTTCTACTTTGTCTACAACTAGGCTCCCCCTGTCAAAGTTGTGTCTATTTTTTCCTACATGCAACATTTCTTCTTTTATAAATTCTCTTGAGACTGTTCTCTGTGTATTTGAACTTCCTTTTACTTTCCCCCTTTGGGACTTCTCCTGCTAGTTTAGGCTTCCTTTTGTCTACAATTTAATTCCTTCGGCTACATCTTTCTTCTTTTCCTGTAAAGGGATGCGCTTGCTGATATTAATGGAAATATCCTACTTCCCCTAAACTTATCCATTATTGTTAGTTGAAATACATCATTTACTTCACTTTTTGTTCTCAATTCATATCTTGTAACCTCTCCATTTCACCATTCTTCTCCAGCAAGTCACTTTGAAAAGTTCTCATCTTCTTAATGTGGTTCAAAGTGTTGGAATCTCTTACTTCTCTGTTGTTGATTGGATGGAAGAGATATTACTCCCAAATTTTGTCTTAGATATTCAAAAGTTTCCTTGGGAGGAGGCTTGGTAAATATATCTGCAACATGTTCCTTGGTAGCAATGTATTTCATTGTAACACTTTGTTTAGTTACCTACTCTCTTAAAAAGTGATACTTGATGGGAATGCGTTTTGTCTTTGAATGCATGAGGAGGTTCTTTGAAATGTTGATAACACATGTATTATCACAAACAATTGATATTAGTTGATCATATTCTACTATTGTATCCTTAAGATTTTGCTTCATCCAAAGACATTGAGTACAACATGTTGTTGTTGCAATGTATTCAAATTTGCCTATGGATAGGAAGATTGAAGTTTCTTTCTTGCTCAACCATGATACCAAACAATTGCCTAGAAAGAATGCTCCTCTACTTGTACTTTTCCTATCATCTACACTTTCTTCCCAATCTACATCCATATATGTTGTCAAAGTAAAGTCTTTGCTTCTTAAATACCATAGGCCAAAGTCCAAATTACCCTTCAAATATCTAAATCTTCTCTTAAGTGCTCACACAAGAGTCTCCTTTGGTGTACATTGAAATCTTGCAACAAACCTTACTACTTACATAATATCTAGTCTCAATGTTATCAAATATAGTAATCTACCAATCACTACTTGTGCATAGTTTGATTTGCACCACATAATTCATCATCTTTGCTCAACTTGCATCCAGTGACCATAGGTGTGTTATATGCACATTTTTCCATCCTAGATTTCTTCAAAACTTCCTTAATGTATTTAGTTTGGGAGATGGATATTTTTTTACTAGATTAACCTAGAAAGAATGATAAATCACCTAGCATGGATCAAGTCCCTCTATGTGAGAAGTTTTTTAGATTAAAAAAATTGAGAAAATGTTTACACCTTAAAAGGGTTGGAAGTAGAAAATTTCTTATGAAATCAAATAACAGGTTTTAAAGCCATGTTGAAAGCAAAAAGAATAAAATAAAATAATTTTATATACCCTTGTAGAAATAGAAATATATAGTATAATTAAAAAAAATCCTATAATTAAAATATGAAATAAATATATATATTTATATTAATTTTATATTTAGAAGGATTTAAATTTTAGATAGTGTTAACCTCCTGAACCAGATTAAAGTAATTAATGATATATTATTTAGTATGAAAAATATGTATAATTCTTTTATATTTATGTATTTTAATTAATTTTGATTTTATATTTATTTGTCTATATTATTTTTATTTTTATATTTATTTGTATTTAAATTTTAGCGCGGTGTTAAAGTATCACATACCATGAAATAAAAACTCAAACAAGTTTATGCTAATCTTTGAGATTAGGAAATTTGATGTGATCAACTACATCTCCCCATTAGCAAACAAGGTCGTTGAAGTTTCTCCCTCTTGGAGAATGGTAGTTTAAGGTCCTCAAAGTTTCCCCCTCTTGGAGAATGGTAGTTATCTTTTCTGGAAAAGTGGTTTGCTTAGAATCAAAATTGTATAAATTGTTTTATCTTTATATTACCTTAAAATTATATAAATGGGTACCAAAAGATAGCGGAGGGACACCATTAGGCGAACACCTCCACGTCGACCATCCCTCTTGCTACGTTGGCATACTTAACTGTCGTATGACACGTAACCCATGCATGCAATGATGTGTTGGCCATATATTAATACCAGTTCAGTAGGTTATGGTGAGGTTAAGGGTTTGTTTACCATGATTACCCTGCACATTGTTCATTTATGCGTTCATTTCTGTTTGGGACCTGTTCTTGTCCGTTCGTGCTGTGGGGTAGTTGAGTGTCGCTACTCCAATAGCGGTCACTGCCATTACTGTTGTTGGTGATGTGGGTAGTGGCTTAAATGACGCAGGTGGTGGTTTATGGACCAGCAGAGATGGTCGTTCTTCAGCTTGTTCGGTTGTTTTCGTGCGTTTCGTCTTGTTTTTTCACCTGGTTTTTCTTCCCCGTCTGGTGGTATGGGCTCATTATTCGTCTGCCTTTATCCCTGTGGCGAATTTAGCTCGACTCGATGTTGGAGATGGCCGTTTCACGCTCTGAACGGATTTTTTAGGTTTGTAGTTCAATTTATGAGCTGCAATTTCACATTTTAACTGATTTTTGGTCCCTATCTAACCATTTTGATGTTGTTTTGCAGGTTGTTGCAGTCTGAGCTACTGTTTGAGCATCTGGGGTTCCTGTGGCTTTCTGGCATGGAGAAAAAAGGTGGCATGGAGAAAAAAGGTAGGACATTGTCCTACCAACCAGAAATACTATGTTTTTTAACACATTTAGCCTCCATTGGAATATTGTGCCTTTGTTTTATGCTTGTGTATGTGTTTACCTGTGTGGGTTTTGGCTAATTTTTGGGTTTTGGGTTGTGGGTTTTACAGTCAGTGGGTTAGTGGGTTTTACAGTGGGTTTGTGTTTGTGGTCTTCAATCAGTGGGTTAGTGGGTTTTACAGTGGGTCAGTGGGTTAGAACCTTGTGAGTTTGCTTGCCAAGAAAGTGAGTATATAGGTGTGATTGTTGCACGATTTAAGGATAGGTATTTGTTTTCATGTCTACATGAAGTTTCTGGGTTGAGCTTCTAGTAGTGTTGCATGAATGGCTAGAAAGTTTGGTAGAGAACACGAGGTGTTCGTTACCCTGGGAAAATATTTCATGGACTGCGAAGAATCTGGTAAACATTCAATGTATGAGATAAACTAACATGCGCCATGGAGGTTTGGTAAGGTGTGGTAGAGGGTTATGTGTTTGAATTTGAAATAGAATGCCATCATCCTTTGACCAAAGTTCTAGGCGAGAAAGGATTTTATTTACTGTTTTTTATCCTCGGCTCAAAGGCCTCTAGGCGAGAAAGGATTTTATTTACTGGGTTTGTGTTTGTGGTCTTCAATCAGTGGGTTAGTGGGTTCTAGGCGAGAAAGGCTTTTATTTATTGTTTTTTATCCTCAGCTCAAAGGTTTATTTACTATTTTTTATCCTCGGCTCAAAGGCCTCTAGGGAGAAAGGAAGGCTTTTATTTACCGTCTATGGTTCTCAGAATTGATAGTGGTTTTGGCAATGCCGTTATTGTTTTAATTTATTCAAATAATTTTTAAAAGTTGGTGTGTCAGGATGTTGTATTAATAAGCTTGGATGAGGTTTTGTCAATGTCGTCTATGGTTCTCAAAATTGATAGTGGTTTTGGCAATGCCGTTATTGTTTTAATTTATTCAAATAATTTTTAAAAGTTGGTGTGTCAGGATGTTGTATTAATAAGCTTGGATGAGGTTTTGTCAATGCCGTCTATGGTTCTCATAATTGATAGTGGTTTTGGCAATGCTGTTATTGTTTTAATTTATTCAAATAATTTTTAAAAGTTGGTGTGTCAGGATGTTGTATTAATAAGTTTGGATGAGGTTTTGTCAATGCCGTCTATGGTTCTTAGAATTGATAGTGGTTTCGGCAATGCCATTATTATTTTAATTTATTCAAATAATTTTAAAAAGTTGGTGTGTCAGGATGTTGTATTAATAAGATTGGATGAGGTTTTGTCAATGTCGTCTATGGTTCTCAGAATTGATAGTGGTTTTGGCAATGTCGTTATTGTTTTAATTTATTCAAATAATTTTTAAAAGTTGGTGTGTCAGGATGTTGTATTAATAAGCTTGGATAAGGTTTTGTCAATGCCGTCTATGGTTCTCAGAATTGATAATGGTTTTGGCAATGCCGTTATTAAGGAGTTTAGACTTCTGTGATCCATAACATTGTTTAGATAATCTTCGGCAAAATCACATAACCAATCTTTTGTCGACGCGTTTCGAACCAACCAGTGTGGTTCATCGTCAGGACAAGTTGAAGAATCAATCAGGCTTAGCTTGATTAAATAGAGTGTGCAGAGACTCCAACAGCTATAATTCTAACGGCTAATTATGACCTAATGATCCTGGTCAAACCACTAAAATAGTTAATTAATATTTCTCGAAATCGGTAAATAAAGGCATTCATTTGTTAATTAAAAAATAGATATATTATTATTATTATCTCAAATATTAAGAGAATTCATAGTATAATATTAATATTTTAATTATAATGGTCATTAATAAATTATATATATTAAATAATTTATATTTAATATTATTCCAATATAATACAAGTAAAAGGTAATCAATTATTTTTAGAATATAGTTACCTAGATAATTGTGTAATAATTATTTAAGGTCCTTGGTAAGTTAGATCTTCATTATTTTGTTTTTTAGATTATATCATATTTATTATTTAAATATAATGGTCCATTAAGATAATAATAATATATGTTTATTAATAATCTATACCTAATTTATAATTCCAAACAAATTGTTAAATCAATATTATTCCTAGAATTTAGTCACCTTAGGTAAATACCATAGTATAGGGTTGTTAAAGCCAAGTCTATTAATAATAGAATAACTAATATTATTGGTATATCCTAATTTATTCTATAAACCTAATGGTCAAATAATCAATATTAGTTCAATATTTATTAATCCCTTAGGTAAATATATATTTACTTACAAGATAAATATCATAATTTTGGGTTGATAAAGCCCATGTTTATTACTATAACTAATATTATTGGTATATCATAATTTATCAATATTAATTCAATATCAAAGTTAACTATGTCATTAAGGTTTAAAAAGGGTTTAATTCATAACATATTAATGACTCAAACACTCCATAGTAATAGGACAAATCTGCCAAAAGAAAAATTAAAGGAGGGGGAAGACAGAAACCCTAAGACCTAACAAAAAGGGAAGAGGAGGCTAGGAAGACAAGGCTGGGACCCAGCAACTGCTAATCCTCCAGCCATCATCCCTATTAAGATTGTTCGGCCTCTTCTCAATCTCCAGGGCCTCTCTAAATTTGCGATGGTGAAACTGCGCAATTTTGGCAATGACTTTAGCCTCCTCTATACATACATGATGCATAGTCTTTCCCGCATGCTCAGCCAGGGCCGAGGACTTAGTCCTCCCATGTCTTAAGTCAGCCGAATGCTCGCTAATCCGCTGATTGATAGAGCGACCAGTCTCACCAATATAAGGGGTCCCACAGGAACAGGGAATGACATAGACGCCCTTCATGTCCTTAGGGTCAATTGGGTCTTTCACAGACCTGAGGGAACCACGGATAATATTGAGAGGTCTAAAAGTAGCGGGCACATCATACTTCTTCAAAATCCTCGCAATCCTGTCCGTGGTTCCTTGGATGTAAGGAAGGTTCACACCCATGCTATGATCATTAGGAACCCTTCGGATTGAAGGCTCCTTCTTGGCCCTGAGGAAGGTTTTTTGACCGAGGTGCCTATTGTAATCATTCTTCTCAAAGACTTCTAGGAGGTGAGCCTTCTCCGTTTACATGCTCTCCTCATCCGAAATTCTAACTGCGCGGGTGGCAAGCGTGCTAAGAACCCCTAACTTCTGAGCGGGGAAATGATGCGAAGAAGCATGCAAGTATTGCTCAGTATGCGTCTTCTTTCTATACACCTGATGCGAAAAGGAACCATCCACCTTCTTAGAGATGAGAACATCCAAGAACGGAAGACAACCATTATCTTCTTTTTCCATTGTGAATTTAATGGCGGCGGATTGGTTATTGAGGTGACTAAAGAAACGATCCAGCTCGTCAGGACCATGAGACCAGACAACATTTAATTTATTCAAATAATTTTTAAAAGTTGGTGTGTAAGGATGTTGTATTAATAAGCTTGGATGAGATTGACCTACAATGTACTGTATGTAAAACAATGAAATTCAATTGGATTTTTGGAAGGATAGTTTCCAAGCAACTAGGGGAGGGACTATGGTTGTCTCTTCTTATTCGGAACTAGGGATTGTTTTTGGGTTGCTATTAACTTAGCTGGACCCAAGGATTAACCCAAATTCATCTGAGATGGTTCCAGTCCTGTTTATTATTCACACATGTCTACTAATATTACTATTATTGCCTTAGATTTCTTTACATGGTATTTTACCATTCTGTTTCAGTACTTTTGCAATGCTTCTGCCTACTTGATGAAATCAATACAAGTCTTCTTCTACTTAGAAGGATGCTTTTGGAGTTGGCCAGGCATGAGATGGGTATTTTTTTGGTTTTCTCAACAACTGTAGATCCATGGTATGGTAGTATTTATGCTTGAGTCATAACTCTGGGGCCTTGCAGAGATTGTCTTGAAGCATTATTTGCAAAGATTGTCTTGAAGCATTATTTGTGTATCTTCTATTATTATTGGTTATTAGTATCTTCTATTGGTAACTACTTGTCATTTATGTTCACTTCTTCTCCTTCTTTATGTTGTTGCCTTTCATCAAGTAATTACCAAGACTGTCATTCAGTTGAGTCAAGAATATATTCTAAATGGTTCTTAATGAGCATTTGTGTTATTCAACTGAGTCAATAATTTGTTCTAAATGGTTGTTAATGAACATTTGCTTTTTGTTGTTGTGGTAATTGCTTTCTCTGGTGGCCTGTTCTATAAAGCTCCAGAGTTGAGGAGTGGTAATTGCAGAGATTGTCTTGAAGCATTATTTATCTTGGCTCTTTAACTTCGTTACTTACATCGTTCATTTACAAACTCTTAACATAGTTAAAATTTCATTATTATTTACAATTTATTGATATTCATATTGTCTGATTTCACTCCAAACAGAATACTTATAAATCTTGGCTCTTTAACTTCGTTACTTACATCGTTCATTTACAAACTCTTAACATAGTTAAAATATTTTTTGGTTTTGGAAAATAATACTTATTTAATATAAACCTCTAATTTATCAGAATCCCTACACATACAAGTTTCTATAATTTTTTTCTTTTAGCTTAAACCTTGAAAAATGAACTCAAGTGATCTTTCTCACTTTCACTACCCTGTTGGCATGTGTCTATGAATTCCTTGGGTGTATCAACTTGATATGGAATTTGGTTGACTAATCATACACCTGTCACATTTCCTTCAGTAAGGAGCCTAATCATAATCCTCATGTTAAAGCTCAAGGGTTATTTGACTGAACTCAAGATCCTAATCTTTTTAGCATGATCAGAGTATTGGAATACTCTTCATCAGGTAGTAAGACTATAGGTTGTAAGACTGTAATAAGATGATTAGACTGCTCAAAAGGTTAGCTCCCAGGTTCTATGTTTGTTCTAAGGTTTTATAAAAATTAAAAGTCAAAATAAACATTAACTAATTAGTGATTATTTGCAATTTCTTCACATTCATATTGTGAGATTTCACTCCTAACAGAATACTTAAGAATCTTTGCCCATTAATTTCTTTGCTTACATTGTTCAATTACAAACTCTTAAGAGATTGTCTTGAAGCATTATTTGTGTATCTTCTATTATTATTGGTTATTAGTATCTTCTATTGGTAACTACTTGTGATTTATGTTCACTTCTTTTCCTTCTTTATGTTCTTGCCTTTCATCAAGTAATTACCAAGACTGTCATTCAGTTGAGTCAAGAATATGTTCTAAATGGTTCTTAATGAGCATTGGTGTTATTCAACTGAGTCAATAATATGTTATAAATGGTTGTT
This sequence comes from Pinus tabuliformis, assembly GCA_031772625.1. Classification (NCBI taxonomy): domain Eukaryota; kingdom Viridiplantae; phylum Streptophyta; class Pinopsida; order Pinales; family Pinaceae; genus Pinus; species Pinus tabuliformis. The sequence goes on from CM062804.1 coordinate 1,181,368,006, forward strand.
AATGAACATTTTCTTTTTGCTGTTGTGGTAATTGCTTTCTCTGGTGGCCTGTTCTATAAAGCTCCGAAGTTGAGCTCATTTATGTTCACTTCTTCTCCTTCTTTATGTTGTTGCCTTTCATCAAGTAATTACCAAATTAAGTAATTACTACTTCTTTTCCTTTGCAATGTTGTTTCAAATTGGATTCATTTGATCTTTACTTTCTATTATTTTCTTTTGAATTTCCTTTAGTGAGAACAAAGGGATTCTTTTGTTTACTGCCTCTGTGAGCAGGCAGAGCATTAGTTTCTATTGCACTTATCAAGCACATGCTCTTGGGCAGATCTTTCCTTTGATTGGTAACTAGTTTTGATTCATGTTCACTTCTTTTCCTTCTTTATTATGTTTCCTTTCATCATAATTCCAATTCAAATTCAATTTAGTTTATAGTTTAGCTTCTACTATGAAACCAATCAACATATTGCATCCTTACAAAATTCACATTGCGATTATTATGTTGACTTTCATCATAATTCCAGATCATAATTCCAATTCCAATTCAATATTGTTTATAGTTTAGCTTCTACTATGAAACCAATCAACATATTGCATCCTTACAAAATTCACATTGCGATTATTATGTTGACTTTCATCATAATTCCAATTCAAATTCAACTACCTAGTAGAGCAAATGGACAAGAACAGGTCCCAAATAGAAATGAACGTAGCAATGAACAAGGCACACGGTACTCACGGTAAACAAACCCTAAACCCCACCATAACCTGCTGAACTGGTACTCATATATGCCCAACACGTCACTACATGCAGGGGTTACGTGTCCTTACAAAATTCACATTGCGATAGCGGTTACAAAAATTAATTCATGCCACCCCTATGCTTGATGGCCTCCATTTCTTGCATTTCCCAGAATTGTTGAGTCTCCTACCTGACCCAAGTATGGTGGACTACCCAAGATTGGTTGATTAGGATGTGCCTGAATGTTACCATATCCTTGACTCCAATTTTCTCCTTGTAGCCATGGAGGGACTGAGTAACCCAAGTGTCCACTTGTGTTACTAACTCCAGCACTGGGTGCAGGTGTCATATAAACACAGTTAGGATTTAAACCTACACTGGTAGGGGTATATGAGGTGGGCAGAACCCCTGGCTGATAGCAGGGGACTTGGATGTTAATCAGCTCTTGGTATGATGGTGTGTGCTCTGCAATGTGGTCCAACGTATTGGACATCATCCTATTTGCCTCAAACTGGCTTGGACCATAGACTTCCCTGCTTGTCACCCCTCCTCCTCTTTCCAACACTTCTTGAACCTTTCTTGCCTCCCTCTCTTGCCTTGCCAATTGTTTTTGATGTTCCTTATCTTCCCTTTCTTTTTTTCTTTCCATCCTTTCCTTTGTTTGAGCTTCTGCTGCTGTAATCCTTGTAGCTCTCTTGTCCTTGGCCAACTCCTTCTTTCTCTTTTTAGTTTCTTGAATTTCATTTTTTTTATGTTCAGACTCAAACAATAAATTCATATAATCTTTAGATGTGAGCAATTGTGAACTCCTCCCCAAACGAAGACAATCTGCAGTTGAGTGCCTTGATGAGGCCTTCACTCTCTCTACTGGTAGCTTTAGGAATGCACCAAGTAATCTGCACTGAGTTTCTTCAACCCAACTAACTTTTTGTGTCCTCAAATCATCAAATCATTGTTTTTGGCACTCATTGTGTTCTTGCCATTTTTTTTATTCCTACTAAGGGTTACCATGTTTTATGTAAGGGTTCTTAGTTGTAGTATATTTATGTAGTTATTTTGATAAGAAATTATCCTTGTTGTTGACTGCTTAGGGGAAACAACTCACACTGAGCTTTCTGTGTGCCAATCAACTTTGATTCTTTACAGATTTATGGGTTTGTTGGCAGCATACAACACCTAGGGGACCCCCTTGAGACTAGAAAAGAGAATTTCTAAACCAGTGGGTCTGTTATTCATTTAGAAATGCTTCTCTAACCAGACAATGAATCTACCTGACATCAGAATTTGTTCTTTGTAGGCATGGTATGTTATGCAATGAGCAGTCATTCTGGGAACCTAGGAATGACAATGAATCTACCTAACATCAGAATTTGCTCTTTGTAGGCATGGTATGTTATGCAATGAGCAGTCATTCTGGGAATTGGCATGTCTTTCTTCAATGAAACCAAGAACAAGTTTAAGAATGTCTGTTGTTTAACATGATCGAAAAGGTGTTGTTTTAGGTTGTCCCTAGTGAACTTGCTAGTGAAGACACTAAAGTGAAATTATTTTGTATTTAACAACTCCGCCAACTCCCTGTTTACTTCGTCACTTGGCATGGCTTCTCCTCAGGACCCAATTGATGGAAGCCTATTCATCTTGATGATCCTTTCAACTATGGAGCAATGTTGTTGATATTGTGTCACTGACTTTGCTCTTTGTAGGCATGGTATGTTATGCAATGAGTAGTCATTCTGGGAACTGGCATGTCTTTCTTCAATGAAACCAAGAACAAGTTTAAGAATGTTTGTTGATTAACATGATCAAAAAGGTTTTGTTTTAGGTTGTCCCTAGTGAACTTGCTAGTGAAGACACTAAAGTGAAATTATTTTGTATTTAACAACTCCTCCAACTCCTTGTTTACTTCGTCACTTGGCATGGCTTCTCCTCAGGACCCAATTGATGGAAGTCTATTCATCTTGATGATCCTTTCAACTATGGAGTAATGTTGTTGATATTGTGTCACTGACTTTGCTCTTTGTAGGCATGGTATGTTATGCAATGAGCAGTCATTCTGGGAACCTAGGAATGACAATGAATCTACCTGACATCATAATTTTCTCTTTTTAGGCATGGTATGTTATGCAATGAGTAGTCATTCTAGGAACTTGATTCCTAAGGTAACATTTTCATTGATTAGATAGATGCATAAGCACTCATATCAAAATGATTTAGGGTAGAGATTATAGGCACATATATATGAGGATCTATGCCTATGTGGAGGGCAGAGGGAAGTTTTGTCCTTCCGATCAAAAAACTCATTAGTTGGGTTCCCCCGCAGTGCTTGGGTGCTCCTTTGGCCGAATGACTAGCCAGTCAGGGAATGAAAATGGATGCTTGATAGTATTGGATAATTACGTATATAACACAAGAACATAATTGTTAGTGTAGGTGCTTGCATGGGCCCTTATAGGGATAGGTGCTTCTATGGGCTTCGGCTAGGTAACCATCCCTTTAGTTGTACCGGAGGCTGCAGACAAAAAGTTCGCTTGAAACAAATTCTTGAAAAACTTTGCATTCACTATTTTCATTCACATCTTCAATTTGGGATTAGACATGAATATCTTACCCAATAAGTCCTGGAATTTCATGGGATAACCTAACCGAATTTCGTGGGGGCAAGGCCATATTTGATTTCTAGCGGCAATGAAATTGGTTTCTAAATCAGTAAATCAGTAATGAAATTGGTTGTAATGGATTTAGTACCTGAGGCTATCTGTCTTTGCTCTTTGAAAGGATATTCTTTGCTATTATAGTAGTTTGATATTAAGTTGCAGGGTCAGATTTGAGGTTATAGTGGCAATGAAATTGGTTTCTAAATCAGTAAATCAGTAATGAAATTGGTTGTAATGGCTTTAATTTACCTTTGTTTCTCAACAGAAATAACATTATTCATTATTCAACAAAAATGGTAACATTATTCAACAAAAACATACCTGTATGTCTCCAACAATTGATGAATAGAATGAATGTAACACTATGCACACTCAGTTTGTATGTTTCCAACAACTTCATAATAGAATGAATGTAACAGTGTCTGAACACTTTGATTGCATATCTCCAATAGCTAATGAGTAGAATGAATATCTGAAATGAAAATGAGTAAGAGTTGATGTTTTATAGTTTTTTCATATAGAATTTAATTGGTAGGGAAGTTTGGCATAGATTTCCATCTCCCAAATTCAAATGTGTGCCCTGGATTGATTTGTACATGATCAAATGGTTGATAATCTTTGAAGGTTGATCCATGTGCTTTCCTGTTTTTAATTCCTGAATTGAAAAGTCTAGTGTGTTTAATACTTGAATTCAAAGGGTTGGTGACATTTATTGCATCCTCTGAACTAATTCCTGAATTGAATGTTGTCATTTATTGTCTTTAATCCTGAATGAAATGTTGTCATTCATTGCCTTCAATAGATTGAATTGTTAAATACACATGTACATATCGCTGACACACATTTCACCTATTCTTGTGCAGGTATCACTGAGCAATGAGATGTGTTTCTCCAATGGAAATCTGTAAGTGGTTGTTTGATGGGACAGGTGTACTCCTGAATAGAATTCAATGGAATTTTTTGTAGTGCATTTTGACTTATTTGGTAATTTAGAGCTGGAGATATTTGGGACATTATGTCTTGTCAATATATGATGTTCAAATTTGGTATTTGACACTTGTTGGTCCAATCAATATGTCGGCCATTTTGAACTATAACTTAATATAAACTATTTATATGCAAATTTTTAATAATTTATAAATATTTTTTTTATGGATGTGTTGGACCAGTGCTATAACTAACACTACTCTGTGTACCACAATAAAAAGCTCTTCCCAATTTATTTGTTGAAACTTCTAAAATATTTTGAAATATTACACTAGAATCACGAAAAAAAACCACATTCATCATAACACGAAGTTTGAAACCACGTGAAAGTCAGATGTAGCATAAAATGAGATTCAACTCCCATGAAAACCCTTACGTTAACTGACCACATAAGGACAAAATCCATGGTGCATACGCAGCACTGACAATACCCAACCTCTCACGTTTATCTATAAATATATCGCTACAGGCGGCGGTGGCGGCAGCGGTGAAAGCTGCATTGTAATAATGAGCGACGAGGATTTGACGAAGATGATAGAGGTGGCAGGCGAGTTCGCCAAATGTGGCGCTTGCTACGAAGAGATTGTCCGAATGATGATGACGATGATTGAGTTTTCTTAAATTACAAATGGTATTTTTGGATGATTTTTTGGACTTTTTGGTGTAGAATTTTATGGAAAAATTTGAGATGAAATTTTGATTTGTGTTATTTTTTTTTTATTGTACATATAGATTCAGCGCCCTCAAAAATCTCTAAGGCACTTCGATTGTGCAGAGGTTACCCATCAAATTTGTGATTTCAATAAATTCTTGCTGAATTTTAGAGAAATTAGACCAGAAATAAATTCCTGTGAAATTTTAGAGAAATTAGACCAAAGAAACCACTGGAAAAGCTTCCAAAAAGTCGGATTTCCCTAAGAAGTAATTATTCTAATCTAATTATTTTTGGAATTTAATGATTTATTTTGTGTTTGAATAGTTTTTTTTTTTATGGTGAAAGTACATTACTTTTTGGGTATCTAAAATCTTGAAGTTTGACAGTTGTAATTTAGATTACTAGAATTTCTACTGAATTTTTGCAAAAACTCATATCGAAATTTCCATTATTTTCTGAACAAATTTGTGACATCCTTAAACTAATTTTTTTTGGTATGAGAAATTCCAATATCACAAAAAAATTTGTCAAAATATTCTGAATAGTACATTGAAATACTTTTTTTACTCCATTTCTTCTTTATTATTCATATTATTATTATTTAATTTTTTTATCACATTGAAAGAAAGGTTGTCCCAATAAATTTAATATTAAATTAAAAAATTAAAATTTTAAAAATTATATAAGTCAGCTATAATTTGTAATTTTTAAAATCTTATAAAAAATTATACCGGTCAAACCTACCTCAAACATTTTTAAAAAGTTTTATTTCAAAATGTTTAGGGTCCAACTTTTAAAGCGATTTATGCGATGTTACAGTTGCAATATTGAATTTACAAATAAAGTGTTCCGAATATTTGAAGGCAGGTCAAAAAATTGCAGGAAATATACTATTTTTGGGGCATTCAAACACGTCAAGACGATTAATGTGTATATTTTTCTAAGGTGTTTTATATCGTGGTTATCATTTTGTTAGGATGATTAATTTCTTTTTGGAATTTTATAAGAAAATTCCCAAAATTTTTGACAGTTGAAGTGTTTGAATGATTTTTATGTGTATAGGACAATAAATTAAATATTATTAAAAAAAATTTTGGGATCTTTAATTTTAATTGATCGCTGTAATTTAGATTTCCAAAAATTTCAATAAAATTTATCAAAATTTTAAAATTGGAACATGTTAAAAGTGTTTTTTATTTACCGTATTGACAATTGAATTTCCAAATTTTCCCGTTTCGAATATTTGAATTTACAAATAAAGCGTTTCGAATATGTGAAAGTAAAAAATATGCAGGAATATTCTATTTTTGGGACCATTCAAACATCTCAAGACGATTATGTGTATATTTTTTTGAGGAATAACCACTCAATTATTAAAGTTTTTGTTAATATCTATAGCATAAAGCATACTAACGTTAATAAAATTATATAGTAGAATATTTAAAATAACTAATCATAATAAAAATAAAATGTATATATATATATATAATAATATAGTTTTGTATTAATTTTAATTTCAATTTTTAAGGGGTAAGGAATTTATATTTTATTTTTTTAATATTTTTGGATAAATACACACCGCTGCTTTTAAAATAGGTAAAGTACAATAATATAATTATATAGGAAATTTCACTCACCATATTATGTGAAGTTGGAATGAGTTTTAAATTTGATGACTTTTTCAATGAAGTTAGAATGAGTTTTAAATTTGATGACTTTTTCAATGAAGATATTGAAATAAAAATAATATTCTACTAATATAAGATAGAGACGTTCAAATAAATATTTGAGTATTTTTAGTCCAAAATACATGCATACATGTGTTTTAGAAATCTTCCATATTAAAAATTATGTTCATTAACATTGTGTCCACACCTAACTCCATTTGCCATATTTTATGATTTATAATAAATTACATAAAAATATTTTTAACTGCATTTGCCATATTTTATGACTTGTAATATCTTTTAAATAAAAGCTACATCAAGCCAAATGTATATAAGCCTCCCTAAACACAAGATACCAAATTATGGGGCTCTAATTATGGGTAATGAAACCTTATGGGTTAGGAAATACATGGGAGTTGGATGATTTTCGCGATCGAGTAGTCAAAGACAGAATAGTTGTACATGAATTTTTTAGAGAAAGTGTTAGAGAAAGGTTCCAGCTAGGACAAGATCTAATATAGAATATTATAAGAATATTATTTTAGAGAAGATGACTTGAGTCAATTGCTTATAAAAGCATTTTTGTAATTTTTTTATGATGATGACGATAATGAATGACTTTTCTTAGTTGGGGGTATTTTCGTTCTTGGAGATTCGAATGTTACACTTTCGGTTTGGAATTTTGTTAAAATTTTCAAAAAAATATTATTAGTAATTGTTTCAAAAGCTGATCCAAATAAGATTGTTAAATTGTAGTAATTTCTTCTTTTTTTTTTGTAAGCTAGTGCGGTACTCTATTTTCCATTACTAAAAACCATAAGAAGATTACAAAAATGGACAGGTCTCCACCCGCCCTTAAGGGAAACCGGGCTTCGTTACCATCTAAACTGTTTCAAAGCCATCCAAAAACAGTATGTCACCAGCCTATCTATCCATGCTAAATATACGTCTATCCTTACTAACAGTTTAAAGTTCTGAGACATAATCATCAAAATATGTATAAACAAAACAACAGAAAATCAGCTACATAGAGAAAAACCTCGACATCTCAGCTGCAGACATTTACTGCTTCGGTACATCCTTTGGTTCTGTCTCCACCTTGAGGCCTAAACCCCCCGCTTGGAGTAGCTGCACAATATCATCCATCTTCTTGTCTTGCATCATTAGAGTCACTTGTATGTTTTTCAGCTCCTTTTTCATGGTTGGAATACCTTGAATCAATTCTGCCATCTCTAAAGCAACTTGTTCCATAGCCTTAGCTAATAGACGCTTCATACCCCAATATACATGCAGAGACTGCTTATATAATGACATTCTACCTCGGGTATGTCCAGGGTCAGGGAGATACTGTTGCCAATCCTCCATCTCTGGCTCTGAGTACCCTTGCAAGGCTTCTTCCTCCATCTGCGCTATCATCTTGCGGATATTAGGATTAGTATCCAATACATAAGCAGCCTCTGCCTCTTGCAAACGCCTCCTCACGTCCTTCTTCCCTCGCTTCCTTCCACGTGCCTCACTGGCTGCCCCTGCCTCCATCTCCGAGCTCAGATTTGAGTTTCGACCTCGTCCCACAGGTCGCCCTCGTCCACACTGCTTCGCTCTTCCCCGCGCTCCTCTGCCCCGGCCGCGTTCCTCCACCTCTTCTTCGTCATTAAAGTCTTCACTCTCCTCCTCACTGTCTCCTGTTCTGCGCGGTTGGGCCTTCCCTATGCCTACTTTGCCTCTCCCTCCCCGGTGGGGCTCCTCTTCTGCAAGGAACTTTCTAATGTCGAATTCCTCTTCCGAATCCTCCGGGATATCAAGATAAACTCTCTGCATGGCTTCCTGAACAGTGCTCTTACCTTTTTCCCCTGGGGCCATCGTCTTACTCCTCGTCACCCTGCCTACCCCCCGCTCCTGGTCCTCCGCCATCTTACAATCAGTCTGCTGCTGTAATTCTGCTTTGCTTTTCCTCGCTCTATTCCACTGCATTTGGAGGTTCGGGCTGTTACATGCAATACTTAAAACATTGTGAGGCTGCCACCTTGCCATCTTGAACCTTCGCTGCCTGGCTCGATCATTAATGTTCATTCGGATTGCATCTCCATGATGGGAAGGTAGTAGTACTTCACCGCCCCAACTACCACGTCGTCTCGGTACCTTGGCCGAATTTCTTCTTGGTTTGCTAAACCTTCCCATGGACCGAATGCTGCCAGCCTTCAGACCATTAATCACATAATAATACCGGACTAGTGGATGGAATAAACGCATCTTAAGTGCTCTGTCCTTCCGCCTCCTTATTGTAATCGCAGGTTGTTTATTGATTCCTCTGCTGAGCGGTCGTATAATCATAACCATGATGTAAGATATTGTTAAATCATTCCAGCAAGTTCCTCTGCTGAGCCGTCGCATCATCATAATCTTGATGTAAAATAGTATGTAAATCAGTCCAGCTTGGATTGTCTTGTAATGACATCCAGCTACAATCTATCCTCCTATTCGGCCCTCCACAACCCCAATTAGCCAGTAGATCGGCCGCCCGGTTGCCATTGCGTAGGACATGAGTTATCATAATGTATTCGATCCTACGCAAGAGCTGCTCAATGTCCTGTAGGATCGCTGCCGTCCGCCAGCTCTTGGACACATATATCCAACTCTTCCCGTCCCTTAACTTCTTCAGCATGTCCACGGTAATTAGTGAATCGCCCTCTATTTCTAAACTCATATAACCGTTCCTAACTGCAATCCTGAGTCCATGATAAACTGCCCATAACTCCGCTTCATTGTTTGTCATCTCTCCTCCATCTTCAGCAAAAATCCACCTCGTATGACCTCTACTATCCCTGAAAAGACCCCCGAAACCTGCTTGTCCCGGGTTGCCCTTTGAGGCCCCATCGAAATTAAGTTTAACTCGTCGCTCTCCAGGCAACCTATAATGGTTAGGGCTCGGTACTTCATTCCTAAGCTTCCGCTCTGGATTGGGATAAATCATTTGAAAATCCATATTTAACTTAGAAATAATCCTCTGTTCCTCCGGATTCAATCGCCAGTCCTCTTCATCCCAGGCTGCTGCTAAAATCGTTTCTTTCAAAGATCGACATATTTCCTCCCAAAGTTGCGACCCGTGCCAATAAGTATCCCTAAAGATTCGTCGATTCCTTTCTTTCCAGATTGCCCAAATGACAAAACCAGGTGCAAGATTCCAAAGTCTCCTTACGACTTTACTTTGGAAGTTGCCTCTGCCCCAGTGAAACAGAGTGTTTCTGATGCTACCAGGATCCCTCCTCGTCATACCAAAGAGCACTCTTATTTCCTCCCAAATGCTTAGTGTATACCTACACTGATTCAGCAGATGCTCCTGGGTTTCAAAAGCCTTAGTACATAGGTGACATCGTGAGGGGCCAATCGTTCCTCGCTTCTGCATATTATCCCAAGTGAGGATCCGTCCTCTGCATACCAGCCAAGCGAAACAAGTAACTTTAGGCCACCATTTACCTTCCCAGATATTTTTCCACCCAACTGGTTCTTCCGCTCTATCCTCCTTCGTGGCCCAGTAATAGGCTTCTTTTACTGTAAACATTCCAATCATGGCCTTACCCCACCTCAAGATATCATTACCTTCTCTAAACTTGATTTTCCGTGATTCTATTGTTCTGTCAAAAGATTGCCGAGCCTCTTGTCCGAGGTTATCCACCCATTCATCCGGTCTTCGCCATGCTCTCCATACATCATTGTATTCAGCTCTTTTCCAATAATCTTTTACGTAGTTCAAGCCTCTGATTTGCGCTATTTCTTTGATTTGTTGCAGGCTTTGTATTCTATTCAAAATACCCCACTGTTGCCAACTATCCTCCCAAAAACGGGCAGAATTTCCATCCCGAATTTCCCAAAAGGCATAGTCCTGAACTAGAGCCTTATTTCTGGTTGCAAAATCCCAAATCTGTGAACCTCTGGGGGTTTCCTCTAACCTTAATCTTGCCATAGTTGACTGAGGCATTCCATATTTGTATTGCCATATTCTTTTCCATACATCATCGCCACCCTGGACCCATCTCCACCATAGTTTTGCCCCTAAGATGTTATTGACAATCTCAGGGTCCCTCACACCCAGGCCTCCTTCCTCTTTCCGCATAATTACATGCTTCCATGAAACCAAAATCCATTTCCGCTGTTGCTTAGGACCACCCCATAAAAATTTTCCAAAGATTTCTCGCAATTTACCACATACGCCTTTTGGGGCAGCCATAATTGACAAATGGTATATTGGAATAGACAATAAGACAGATTTCAACAAAACAATTCTACTTGGTAAGTTCAGCAATCTGAATGCCCAACTATCTAATCTTTTCCGAACTCGTTCCAGCAAACTTTGCCAGTTCTTAATCCTATTGGGATTTGCATCCAATTGAACGCCCAAATACCGCGTGGGTAACTCCCCCCTCTTAAAACCTAGAACTCTGGTTAAATGAGATTTGATAGATTCATGCGTATTAAAGATAAAAGTGCAGGATTTATCATTGTTAATCTCCATACCTGATGCGTTTTTGAAGACTTCTAGGATCCTCTTGAAGTTCCTCACCTCCTTCAGCGATGCTTCACCAAATAGCATCAAGTCATCAACGAACTGTTGATGTGTGATAGTCAAATTATTCCCCCACAGTCGTATACCTCTGATTCTCCTGTCAATAACTTCCTTTTTGATTTTCCTACTTAGTCCTTCCATAGCCAGGATGAACAAAAACGGAGAAATTGGGTCCCCTTGCCGAATGCCCCTGCTAGCAATGAACTGGGCTGTAGGTGTACCATTAAGCAGGATTGAAAAACTTGGAGTCGAGATCATACTAGTAATCCATGCTATCCACCGTCTTGCAAAACCATAGGCTTCCAAAACTGCTCGAAGATAATCCCAATTTAATCTGTCATAAGCCTTGGATAGATCCAACTTCATGAGCATCCCTTTTTGTTTATTTATCTTCAGAGAATGGATAACCTCCTGAGATACCACTATTCCATCCAGAATCTGCCGACCCTCCACAAACCCCGTCTGTTCAGGCGCTATCAAATTAGGTAAAAGAGGTTTTAGTATTTTCACTATCAAGGTGGAAATGATCTTATAAATAACGTTACACAGGGCGATGGGTCTAAAACCCTGTGGTTCCTCCGAACTATTACTTTTTGGAATTAGGGTCAGGAAAGTCGAATTTATTCCTGGCCATATTCTCTGCCTCCGTCGAGATTCCTCTACAGCCTCTAATATATCCTTGCCCATAAAATTCCAACTAGCCTGAAAGAATTCCACCGTATACCCATCTGGGCCAGGAGCCTTATTCTTGCTCATACTCATAACCACTTCTCCTAATTCTTCCATTGTCACAGCCCGCATTAATGCCATATTTTGCTCCTCAGTTACTAACCTGGGGATCTCTCTGCAAATAGTATTGATAGCTTCTCCTCTACCTCGTTGAGTTTCTGTCATGATTCCTTTGAAGTAATCAATTAGAGTTTTTTCAATGTCCTTCTGCTCAATTACTCTGTTTCCCTCAGCGTTTTTGATTGAATATATTCTATTCCTCTGTCTATGTTGAATCATCGCTTGATGAAAGAAGCGGGTATTACTCTCCCCTTCTCTCAACCATTTAATCCTTGACTTTTGTCGCCACAAAATTTCCTCTTGCTTCCGGCGCTCTTCCAGCTGACTTATTATTCGGCCTTCCTCCCTACTCGAAACATCATCTCGTCCTTCCAGAATAATCTTTTGTTGGATATCCTCCATTTCTCTTTCTAACTTCTGCTTTGCTTCAAAAATGTTCCCAAATTCTTTCCTATTCCAGTCTTTTATTCGCCTTTTAATTTCTTTTAATTTCATTTGTAGAGTCTGCATTTTCCCAGGCGCATTGATAGTAATCTGACTCCACCACTCCTCCACTTTCTGAATGAATTTCGGGTCTCTCAGCCAAAACGATTCAAAACGGAAAGGCCTTTTCCCCTTAACCTTGTTGATATCAATATCTAAGCGTATGGGCCAATGATCTGAGCCCAGACTAGGAAGAATATTCGCCTCAATAAACACATCTCGATTCAAAATTTCCTCTGACAACAAAAATCGATCCAGTCGGGAAGCAATTTGGTTCTGTCCGCCTCTGCGGTTGTTCCAGGTATGAACTCCATTATTCGTAGGAATATCAACTAACCTCAAATCCCTAATCATGTCGTTAAACGCTTCCATATTCTGGTCCTCTCTTCTGATACCCCCTCTCTTCTCTCGTAGATTTCTAATCATATTGTAGTCCCCTCCAATTATCCATGGGACATTTGGAATTAAGCTTCGCAAATTATAGATATTCTTTAAAAAATCGGGCCTTTCTCGATGGTTATGGGGGCCATAGACACCGGTGATAAGCACCCTATCACCCATTCCCACTATTCGAAACAGTCCTGAAAGGATTCTAGGAAGACTATACCAGTGCTCAAAAATTACCTCTTCCGGGTTCCACAAAATAGCCAGACCTCCTGCTGTTGCTACCGCATCCAAAGCCATAACCTCATATCCAATTTTTAATTGTTGAATAGTACCTGCCAACTGTTGGCTTTCCATCTTCGTTTCCTGAAGGATCATTATACTTGGCTTATCTTTCTTCACTCTGTCTTTTAGATAACGTTGTTTTCCTTTACTATTTAAACCCCTAATGTTCCAACTAGTAATAATCATTAAAACTTTTTAGGAGTTTGTTGAAATACCTCTGATAAAGGTATCACCCGGCCTGAATTAACTAAGGTCTCACCCACTGCTTGGATTGACTCAGTTAAAGTCCTTCTCCCTTTTTTCCTACCTCCTTTACCTTGACCTTCCCCTTCTAAAGGCTGGGTCACCTGGTACCCCACGTGATCACTACTATTCCCTATCACTGCTTCTTTCTTCTGCTGATATCGTTGAAAGGTTTCTTTATACAATTGTTTCTCTTTCTCCGGGATAAATCTTTCATCTAATTTTGTCCAATCATTAAGTAATTGTTTCAATATCCTTTCTTCATCTGCGCCCACTTCCGTAACATTCTCCGTAACGAGCATTGATTGTTCTTCTGTAGTCTCCTTCCTCGCACTCATTTCTCCCTCCATTTCTCTACTTGGACTCCTACTTTTCCGTTTACCATCCTTAATGATTTCCATTGGAATTCTTTCTGTACCCATCGTTTCCTGTTTTTCCCCTTCCTGCTCTTCTCCTGTCTCTTGAAGGGGAATAAACTTATTTCTATTCTCAGTTGATGAAGTAGTTGCCTTAAATTGGGGTTTTGAGGTTCCCGGAGCTTGTTTCCTTTTCCGCTGCACCTCTGTAAATTCATTTCCCGGCCCTTCCATTCCCTCTGCTCTCCTCTGTAAATTGTAGTAATTTCAACCACATGCATACTTGATTCAATATTTTTAAATTTCATTATGAATAGTTAAATTGTAGTAATTTCAACAACACATGCACATTTGATCTAATTTTTTAAAATTTTATCATATCATCTCAATATTATCTATCTTTTGAAGGGGTAATACAACACCAATTAATAAAAAAAACGATCAAATTTCTCAGAGTAAGAAACTACTTCCACATGTTCAATCAAACTAAGAAACCACTTCCACATGTTCAATCTTTGCCCATTAAGTGATTAACTTTATAGTAATTATTCCAGAAAATATGAGCATAACACAATCAAATTGAAAATATAGAGTGGCTTCCTCAAATAAATAAAAATCTTAACTCCTTTACCCAATTAAATTAATAAAAAGCTATTATAATGGATGAATAAAAAGTGAACCTAGCCCAATGAAATTGTTAGTTGTTTCATTCTAAAATATATTTTTAGTTATTTATTCATTAATTTTAGTTATGAATTGAATAATTTTAATTTATATAATTAATATATATATATATATATATATATATATATATATATAATTTAATTTATTGTGAAATTATCTACCACATTTGACCATCATTGAGGGTCATCACTTAAGAGTATTCCTTCTAGGGCACGATCACGATCAGTGCATGTTGGAGTGACCCGGTACCAAATTATCCAAATCATTTTTCCTTGGTATTAGCTAAAAAATCATCCATGCAACGTTAGGCTTCTTAAGTCTTTTGGTTGAAACCTCCAGATTTAGCTACTCAGAATTGCAAGGGATCTGATAGCCCTACAAATAAGAAAACTGAGAACTTTGTACTTCACAAACTGCCATGAACTTGCAGATTGGTTTGCCTGTCATGACTGGCATCTCGCGTTTCATTTTTTATTTTTTTTGAGGAATTTGACTTCTTCTGAATTTGCGGTTTCTGTTCTTTGAGACCGAAACTAATTTAGTAAAGCACTCTATAATTCTTTCCTTACCATGGATTTAATATTTTTAAACCGAAGGTTTTTCTATGATGAGTTTGACTGGGCAGATTCAACCCATCACAGAGGCTCAATTCTATGCTCCTCCTCCAAAATTTTTTGACCACATGTACTGCGTAGCCTAGTAAACATCTAACACATTCACAATATGCTCTTGCACAACCGAATGGCATCCAAAAATATATTCGTCAATCCCTGGATCTACACGCGGAACCACTCTCTAATGTTTTCGCCCCATATCCTTTAATACTCGTATAAATTCCCATTACCTCCTAAGAAAGTCAACTTAAGATGTAAGGAGCTACTTGCATTCATGCTATTCATATTTCAAGTGTGCAATCTCTCGCTGTTACACTATTTTTCCGAACATGCTTTGATTACCCAGTGCTTCTTTGGTTGGAAGAAGCAATGGGTTGGTGTTGCAGCTGCTTTGGATTCATGAGAAAGAAGAAGTAGGAGGACCCAAAACCTAACCCCCTTGCATTTTATGCCAATAATCGATCTCAGGAACATTTACTCAGGTGCACACAAGAAGAAGTCAAGACTACAAAGCAAACCCAATATGGATATGGCCACAAATTGCTTGTCATTTTGAATGAAGCCAGGGAGACTTCGAAGCCATCAGGTGCAGATTTCGATGGATCTTCTTCCATAAATATTCTGTCAAAGAGACCCACCATATTCTTAGATTAAAGGTAGGTTTTTTTTCTCCCAGTGATTTCACAATTTTTTTTCATGGCTTGTATATAAAAGAATTTCAATTTTGTTCACTAGTTTATTGGAGATTTGGAAACTTTATGTTTGGATGGGTCATCATCACCTCACTGGGATTTTTCCCTCTTTTCCCTGATTTGAAACTGGAAAGCTTGGTATTTAAACGTAAGTCCTTGCATATTAGAGACCAATGTACCCACAATGGAATTGGAGACCTGCACCGACCACTTTCTTACTGGACGTTTGAGTGGAGCATTTGAAACAGGGGAAAACTGATTTAAGTTTTTGCTCCTTAGTGATGCAGGATCTACTTCCAAGGTCCATCTAATTATGATCTCGCCTATACCAGCATTGGTGGGCTTAGTTTCTCTCCAAATCACTTCAATCAATAAGATCCAAATCATCTGTTAATAAAAATAATTCAATCCCTATTCTCCTATTTTTGATTTTTCACAGATTTTTTAATCACGATTTAAATATAGATTCATGGTCTGTCGATTTATGTCATATTGGTACTACTAGGTCAGGCATGGTCTAAGTCACCCTTCCCAAAACGTTCAAAATCACTTAGGAATAAAAAGAGTTTTAACGCTATTTCCTCTTTTTCAACATTTCTACCCTTTCTTCCTTTTGTGTTTCAAGTTTATTTTACTGGGCACTTATTGTTTTAGAATAATTTTTTTGGTTAGAGGGTTCTTCTTATTTGATGTTTTTTAGTATTATTTTAATTTTTATGGGGAAATATTTGTTGTGTAGTGATCAATTGCACAGTTAGGTCATAGGCATAATATGCTCAATACAACAAAAAAATGTCCTTGGGAATTGTAAGAGGAGTCTTCGTTATGTCTTGAACTAGCACCTTCAATTGTGCCTTTCTTGAAATTAAGGAATATATGACCCTCTTAAGGTTTGAAGTTTGAACTCTTGTCAGCATGGTCAATAGTTTCTTTATGCTACACCTTCATAGTTAATTAATGTTATTAGTGTGAATAACAAATACATGATTGATGGTGAACTTAATGAGAAAATGATTAATGAAATTAGAGTGCTTTGTTGTCATTCCCATTCTTCTTTCTCTGACACTGGACTGTACCGAAGGAATTGATGATAACATCTTTTTGAATATCGAAAATGCCTTCTTCAATCCTAATAGCAGCCTAATTCTTCTCATCAGTAGTTAAAATCTAACAGGTGGAGTCCTCTTTACATATTTGTATGCCCCTTTCTAACATCTCTGAGTGGCTTTAGATATTTGTTATGTACATATTATTATCAATAATCAATTTTTATCCACTCATAGAAATGATTAATGATGTTTGCATTTATCAATAATCAATTTCGCTCCACTCATAGAAATGATTAATGATGTTTGCATTTAAGTGAGTGGTGATATATATATATATAGATATATATATCTATATATATATATATATATATATATATATATATATATATATATATATATATATATATATATATATATATATACATACCAAATTGGGAGGAATATTTCAAATATGTTAAACACTTACTCAACGAATTTTTTGCGACCACCACGATGCTAAAACCTCATTACAAATAAAATGGCTTTGTGATTACAAAAAAATTACAAGATACAAGTGGATTCAAGAGTTAAGAACATTTTATAGCAAAGTATTGGTTAAGACAACTCTAATCCAAGAGGGTGTTTAGGATAATTATGGATTTAGAAATAAAGCCAATAGATCCTAGTTTGTACAACTTGCACTAAATAATGTTGCCAATTGTGCGAGTCTTGTATCACCAATTTTGAATGCTCCTGCCTGAATTCCAACTACAGTAGCAAACCCAATTATAACCAACAATACATTTTTAAGCATTTAGCATTAACAAGGAAAAGGGTAATTATGACTCTATTCTTTAGCAACCTTCATAAAGTCCATAACACTGAAAGGGGACCTAAAAGTAAACTATAAGGGACAACCATCCCTTCTATTCCCTTTTCCCATTTTACATAGCCGATCTTTGAGATTTTCTTGGCACACAATTATGAAAAACCATCTGGGAAAAATGTTAATTAAAATTGATTTTACCTTATTATTAGCTCGAGCATAAGAAATCAACTATTTAGTATATCCTTCGAGGACACCTACTATTATAGCTGCTACTCAGATTATTGGTTGCTTGAGAGAAGACATGGAGGAAGAAAATGAACTACACAGATATCATGCCCTCTCTTTACATATTAGCGAGTAGAAGATATGGGAGAGGATTCAAATGAACATTGTTGAGAATATAATTAGTAGAAATTAGCAAAAACTATAATGGTAAGTTTTGGAAGAACATAAGATAGCTATGGGAAGAGATAATATTCCTTTCTCATATCTTCAATATCTCAAGATGAAGACAGTGTAAGAATAAATTCAAACCCACAACGAAAATTTATTAAAGGTACGATGCAAAATATGCAGAAAAGTGTTATAAACAACATTCAAGATTTTAAATTCAAACTTGATTTGAAACAAAACACCCATAGAATACTTGCTGGAAATTAATGGAAGAGACTGATGTTGAATGAACAGGTATGGCAATTTCTTCCTTCCCAAAGAACAATTCTTGAAATCCTTCGGAACGAGAATTGATGATTCCAGCTACAGACAATGATATCTTAATGTGTGAAGCAATAGGATAATTTTTAGGTAAAGAATGGGACTCAAAAAAAAAAATTATTTACTAACAGAATTCACTTTAAAAGAACCAATAAGATCCAAATAGTAATGTCATCTCTAGGAGAAAATGTTTTGGAGGGAAAATAAGAAAACTATTTTTTTATTGTATTTTTGACTTATCTTGTTGTATTTTCAATTAAATTTCAAGAGTAGACACCTAGTACCCACTTTGTATACTTCTAAGTAGATCCACTTCAACAAAAATGAAAATACATGAAAAAATCGTGTTTTTCCATGTGGATCTACTCAAAAGTATGCAGAGTAGGTACTTGCTGAAGGTGGACTTATATTCACGTCCAATAGGTGTCTACTTTTGAAATTTGAGTGAAACTACAAGGAGATAAGTGAAAATACAATAAATAAAAAGTAGTTTCCTTTCTTTTTCTTTAAAAATTAACGTGTTTTATTTTATTATTTTCCTTAGAAGGCCCATTTTAGACCTTAAATTCCCCTAACGAGCTCTGAAGCTCCATTGGTTTTTCAATCTAGATAACTTTGTGTTTTACTATTTTTTTCACTCTTCCTTTTAAATTCCGACATGGTATCAGAGCCATAGCTTTTAAATTTGTGATGTAGATTTTTTTTTCATACTGGAGTTTTTATTTTTGTATGGAGTAAATTTGTAGATCTGCCTAGCCCACAGTATAAGTGAAATAGCTTCCATTCATTCCTTTTGTAGGGGCTGACATTTATGTTGTAATTGTTGAAAAAATGATATCAAGAGAGGAGTAACGATCAAGTTTTGTAAAGGAGAATCTTGAGAGGGGTCACCAAATCCATAAACCATGCTCATTGAGTTTCATAGGGAAGAACCCTCGTGTTTGTATTTCTAACTCACGTTGTGTCAAGAGACCCACAAGAGAGTTGCAACTCAATTTCACTATCAAAAGAGAGCCATATGTTATACCAATTGTCAAGAGAAGGAGAAATTGTAGTATAAGACAAAAAAAAAAAAAAAATCCCTATACGCCAAACCCATAAAGTTGCCATCAATTTTCTTTCTAGAGGAGTTGCCATCAAGAGAGGTTCCCTATATGCCAAAGCAAAGCTGAGGTTTCTTTGTGGAGATGCCACTAGATCTACTCACAGTGAGATTTTTCTGTTGATTTTCCACCAAAATTCCTATTTGAAGTCTTATAGGGAGAAACCTTATTTGTGCGAAAGTTTCTTTGTCGTTCCTAGAGCCACCATTATAAGCTAGATCCTCTCATGCTAAGATTTTAAGACCTTCCCTAGGGTGTCAGTGAGATGAAAACAGGGGAAAATCTCCCAATCCACAACAAGGGGGAGTGGTTATAGAAGTTAGACATGTCTTCCATTGGCAATCAAAACACACAGGGTCCCATACTGAATGGTATAAATTATGCAATGTGGGAAATTAAGATGAAGAACTTTCTGAAGAATTTTGATTGTTAGCCCCAAGGGATAGCTTAGTTGGCCGAGTTCCCATTGTTAAGTACCTCATCAATTGAGAGGTCACGGGGTCAAATCTCTGTGATACCATTGTTGTTAGGCCCTTCTAATTTGGCCAATGGGTAGATCCCTTCAGGTTGAGCTGCCTAGATTTTCCCGTGGATGAAGAATTTGGATTCTTAGGAAGCAGTAGTCACAAAATATGAAGAAATTGCAACTGTAGACTTAGTAGAAATGAAAAATGCCTAAAAAATGCTTTAAAAAAGAGAAAAATATAGGATTCAAAAGATTTATGGAATATACACAATGTAATTGAAGACTCCATATTCCCTAACATTATAACACTAGCCAGTGCTCATCAAACTTGGAAAATTTTGGAAAAAACATACCAAGGCATAAACAATGTCAAGAATGCAAAGCTTTAGATCCTTGGGAAGAAGTCTGAAACTTCACAGATGAGAGATACTAAAACAATAGACTAGTTCATGACTCGGGCCATGGATGCAGTAAATCAACTTAAAACTCGTGGAGAGAATTTCACTAATCAAAAGGTGGTTGAGAAAATTCTAAGAATTCTCCCACCTTCATTTGACATATTCATGATAGCCATATAAGAAAGTAAAAATTTATCCCATTTTTCAATTGAAGAAAAGGCAAGATCAATGTAGTCAAGAATTAAAAGTGGAAATGTCTCATTAAAAAATGCATTTCAAACTCAAGCCATAATTAGTAGAGGAAGATGAAGAGGTAATATAAATATAGGAAGAAGATATTATAGCAACAAAAACAATGCATCAAGTCAACCTGAACAACCACAAGAGCAAACTTAGAATAAAAGAGCGAGAGACAAAAAAATAGAGGAAAAGGAAGGATGGACAAGTCAAATATACAATGCTATTACTACAAGAAGTATGGCCATTTTGAAAGTGAATGCAATAATAAAAAAATGTATTTGAATGAAGGCAACATAAATGTTTCAAGCATTGATGAAGGTACAACATTTTCCATGATTCTTTCTTATTTAGTAACACAAGAAAATAACAATGAATATCTCTGGTTACCAGACAATGGCTGCAGCTGCAATAACCATATGATAGGTAACAAAGATGTTTTTTCAAGTTTTGATGAAATAGTTAAATCTTATATTAAATTGGGTGATGATCATCTTGTTAATTCCCTAGGCAAAGGTATTGTTACAATTATAAACAAGCAAAATGAAAAGAAGGACATTCATGATGTCTATTATGTACAAAGTCTGAAATACAATCTATTAAGTGTAGGAAAAATGAGTGAAAATGGTTTTGAAGTCAAGTTTAAAGGTCCAACCTATATAATTCTTAACAAGCCATTTCGTCAAAGAGTCATAACAATGATCCAAATGACAAAAAATAGGATGTCTCCTCTAGTCATGAGAAACGTCAAGTAGTCATTATCATATGCTCAGTTTGTAACAATTTCTGATGAAACCAGGTTATAAAATTTTAGATATGGCCATTTAGCTTTTAATATTATTGATGTTTTACAAAATAAGTCTATGGTCCTAGGTATAGCTATAATAGATGTCCATCATAGTCCATGTGAAAGTTTCATTCCTACCAAACGCTAAAGAAACAATTTTCCAAATGCTACCAACTATAGATCCCAAAGTCCACTTGAGATAGTACACACAAACCTTTGTGGTCTAATGCAAACCTAGTCAATAGGAGGAAGCTTTTACTTTCTAGCCTTTATTAATGATTTCAATAGAATGACATTGGTCTCCGTCATAAAAAAAATATGATACATTTGAAAAATTAAAGCAATTCAAAGCCACTGCAAAGAAGCAAAGTGGCAAACAAATTAAAGTATTATGAGCAAGTGGAGGAGGTGAACACGATTCTAGAGAATTTGCAGCATATTGTAGGGATTGAGGTATCAAAAGGAAATTACAAAAAAGTACGCTCCATAACAAAATGGAGTAGCATAAAGAAAAAATTAGACCATTATGAATATGGCAAGAAGCGTGTTGAAGGAAAATAAATTTCCAAATGAGTATTAGGTAGAAGCAATAGCTTGCTCAATTTATATTTTGAATAGATATCCAACCAAAAACATCAAAGGTAGAGTTCCCTTAGAAGCTTGGAGTGGTATGAAGACAAGTGTATCACACTTGAGAATCTTTGGTTATGTAGCCTATGCACATGTTCCAAAATAAATGAGAAGGAAATTGGATGACTAAAGTGAAAAATGTATATTTGTTGGTTATAGTGAAGAATCCAAGGCTTATAAATTATACAATCCTGTCACCAAGAAAGAATTTATTTCAAAAGATGTTAAATTCTTTGAATATCAAGCATGGAATGATCAAGATAATAGAACAAATAGAAATCAAGTTTATCCACATGCATTCGAACCAAGTGAAGCAACACAAGTGGAAAAAAAGAGACAAGGACCGCTATGGATACAAGTTCCAGTTGAAGGTGCAAATCAAGGAGGATAGGATGTACATAGTCCATCCTCATGCAGTGAATCTAATCTCACCATTCCACAAAAAAAAATAAGTTTGAGAGAAATTTATGAACAACTAGATAATGAATAAGTATATTTTTTCTTGTCGTCTTTCCATCCAACACATTTTGAAGAAGAAGTAAAAAAGAAAGAACGGGTTAGAGCTACAAATGAAGAAAATGCAGCAATATAGAAGAATGACACATGGAATCTTATAGATATACCAACATGAAGAAAAATCAATGGAGTCAAATGGGTTTATAAGACCAAGTTTAATGAAAAAGGGAAAATTGAAAACATAACACCACATTGGTAGAAAAAAGATTTACACAACAACCTGGAGTAGATTATGAAGAAACCATTGCCCTGGTAGCAGGTTTGGATATTGTCAAAATAATATTAGCAATATTAGAAAAATTTCATTGACCAATTTACCAAATGGATGTCAAATCAACATTTTTAAATGGGATCTCGAAGGAAGAATTTTATGTAAATTAACCTCTAGGATATGAAGTCAAGGGCCAAGAGTTGAAAGTTTACAAGTTAAGAAAGGCTTCTTTGTATGGTTTAAAGGAAGCCCACATAGCATGGTACAATATAACTGATTCTTATCTTTTTAACAAAGGATTCAAAATGGCATTAATGAACCCACTCTCTATACAAAAATAGATCTTTTTGGACTAACCACTACACCTCTAGGAATTGATCACATGGACTAACCACCACGAGAAGAAAATGGGACTAACCAACCACTTAAGGTAATGGTAAAGGTTTGGAAGTGTACTAATGTGTGTGGGACCAGTTTTGGTGTAATGGAAAAGAAGTGTACTAATGTGTGTGGGACCAGTTTTGGTGTAATGGAAAATCTCAACATGGTAATATAGCCTTGTCCTAGGAGTGATTCCTCCAAGTTTCGTCGAAGGTGGGGGGCGGTGTTGGAATAATTGTTGCGCCTCAGTGAGTTGATCATGTGGGCTATCAACCACCATGGGAAAATGGGACTAACCACCCACTCAAGGTAATGCTAAGGGATTGGAAGTTTACTAATGTCTCTGGGTTCTGGTGTAATGGAAAACCTCAATAGATCTTTGTGATGATATGATTTACATGAGAAATTTGCAGCTTGAATATTTTCAAACATCTATGGAGAAGGAATTTGAGATGACCAATCTTGGTCACATGAAATATTTTCTTGAAATAGAAGTTGAATAATCTGAAAAGGAAATTTTATTTTTTCAAAGAAAGTATGCAAGAGACATTTTGACAAGGTTTAATATGTTTGAATTAAAGCAAACAAACATACCAATTGTCCTAGGAATGAAGATAAGCAATGATGACAATAGTCTAGTAGTCAATTCCACTTTATACAAGAAACTAGTGTGTAGCCTGATGTATCTTACAAAAAAAGGTTTGGCATAATGTATTAAGTTAGTCTTATATCCTGATTTATGGAGTCACCAAAAGAAACACATTGTAAATAGGAAAAATGATTTTAAGAAATATTGTAGGAACAATACAATATGGAATTTTGTACATTAATTTCAAAGATAACCATCTTATTTATGACATAGATGGTGATTTTGCAAGAAGTAACGATGAAAAAAATATGTACCTCAAGATATAGATTTCACCTAGGTATAGGACTGATTCTATATGCATCCAAGAAGCAACACATTGTCTCCATTTCATTAGTAGAAGCAACATATGTAGCAACAACATGAGAAACATGCCAAAAAGTTTGGTTAAGAATTTTGATAGGTGATCTTGAGTTTGAAGAGAAGAAGGAGCCAATTCCTATTTTCTATGATAATAATTTAGCTATTGCATTTTCCAGAAATAATGTATTTCATCACAAAACTAAACACATTGACACTTGTTTTCACTTCATCCAAGAGTTAATCAATGATGGTGAAGTAAATTTTCAGTTTTTCAATTCCATAAATCAATTGGAAAATATCTTTACAAATCCACTGACAAAAGAAACGTTTGAATTTGAAAGACAACACTTAGAAATTGTTTGTGCTGAAAAATGTAATGAAGATGAAGTCAAAATTAAGGGGGATATATAATTGCTGACTACATCTTCCAGCTGTTTGGTAGTTTACTTAGTTAATATTTTTGGTAGTGTAGTGCATCCAATGCACAAGTAGTCATTTGCAATAATGAGTTAGACTGTATCAAACAAGGTGTTAGATTGATTCAAACAAGTATTTTTATATATTATTTATGTAACTAATTTTTGATGTGGTGTAGCAAAGTGGTATCTTAATGTGAGAAGAGCTCTGAAGTACTATTGATTTTTCAATCTCGGTAACTTTTTGTTTTACTATGTTTTTTCACTCTTCCTCTTAAATTCTGACATCTTTTGAATGGGCACTAGTGAGACTATCATTTTTACAATAGGAACATCATAAAACAAAAAAAATATAAATGTTATTGTCTCATGAGTATAAAAACTTTTCTTGCTAGTAAAACCTCTTTTAACATTATTCTTTGAAAATTCTTTTCATTATTTTCTTTATAAGGACATTTAGCAGCAAAGTCAACTACTATTTCTTCAACTGAAATGTAACATGTTTGCTTAGGCTCTTCCTTTTATTTCCATTTTTTATGGCTTTGAATGTTGCTTCTCTAATACTTGATGTAACCCCTTTTCTCATCTCAAAATATGTCAATATCCCATGGAGTTGTTCAATAGTGAGATTCTTCAAATCCTCCATTTATTCAATGATAGAGACTTTGGAATTGAGCTTTGGGGTTAGTGATCTCAAAATATTGTCAAAAATAGTAGTATCCTTTATTTCATCACCAATATTTTTCATTGAGTTAACAATCTGATCTACTTTAAGGAAAAATCTTGTAACACCTTCATCATCATGCATTATAAGAGTCTCATATTGAATTCTATATGTTTGAAATTTCACACTTTTTACCTTAGTGTCATCATCATAGCTTTGGACAAGCTTATCCCATATTGCCTTTGTGGTGTTCAACTGTATGACTTTCACAAACTCAGATTCTTCCAAACTTCCCAAGATAGGATTTACATCCTTGGCATTGATCTCATACTATTTTTTCCCTGCATCATTTTTGGGAATGGAGGTTGGGTATTGATATCCACCTTCAACAATTGCTCGCACATCAACTCCTAGTGCCTCCAAATGTGCTCTCATTCTAATTTTCGAAAATACAAAGTTAGCTCCATTAAACAAAGGTGGCCTAATTGAATATACTCCCTCTTGACTTCTCATATTGATGGATCTCCCTTTAAGGGATCAAGCTTCTTCTGAGGGACCTAATGTGATACCAATTGTTAGTAAAAATACTGAGGGGGTGGGGGGTGAATCATTATTTTAATTCACTTTAAACTTTCAATTCTTATTCAGAATTGTGTACGCTATTTTTCTTCATGCAACCAACATATGTACATGACTTCAGTGAGTGTAAACAAGGTATATCCAATTTACATGATTTGTCATAACATTCATCAATAAGTTAACTTAATCATTACAATATTAATTTATTAACCATCCAGTATGCAGTAAAGAAAAAATAAGCCACAACAAATGAGAAACACACATAGAACACTAGGATTTTAGGTGGAAACCCAATGTGGGAGAAAACCACTGCTGATGTTGTCTCTATATTATTTCTTATTATAAAATATTCATTACATTTAGTACTAGTGTAGACTCTTACCAGTATGCAGACACCCACTTGTAGGAGGCTACAACCACCACTCGTTCTCCATCACCCACTCAAAGGGAGCCACAACCCCCTATATCGTTTAATGGCTCCTACCGGAAGGAAGCCCCTACCCCCTTTGAAGGTTGCAACCCTCAGCACCTTGTGGACTTTGTTTTAGAATGTTTCACACTAGATCCACCTGTTAACCAATCATCAAAACCTGTAGGCCACCTTTCATCAAATTTTCACACTGGACCCACACCAACAATAAAATTAAATATTCCAAACTGAAACACTGAGTCACAAAAACTAAGCCATTGAATCACTGTAAACCAACTGAATCTCTAAGAATATAGAAGCCAATCAGAAAAAATGAACTTCAGAATATATACGTGACTTCTCTTAAGAGAACCTTCGTATGTACACACTTACTTTCCATAAAACCCACAAACCACAAAATTATTTAACTGAATCACTGTAACAATGAAGCACCCATTGAATCAAATACTAAACCATTCACAGATCATTGAACCATACCTAGTCATACTTTCACAGCATTATAACTGATCAACATTTCAATCCACAACTAAATTAACCCAAACAACATTGTCATATACAAATTAAGCCATCATTGATAGACAACAACAAATAAAACAAACATCATCAATTATAAGCAGCACTGTGAACCTTGACCAGATCTAACTTAGAATATATACGCAATAGTTATTAAGTAGAACAACGTATATACGAACTTAGCATGTGTAACACACACATACAAATATCAACATACTAAAAAACATATCTCAGAATATGTACACGAATCAACCGAAATATATCTACGTATGTACGCGACTATTTTGAAGAATATGTAACCACAACTTACATGCCGCAACCTTCACTGTCACATATTTAGAGCATAACATCATTACAACTACATATCTATCATTGTTAGCTACAAACATAAATAGATCAAGCAAGTGTATTCATTAGTATTTACTACACTTTCATATCTATCAGATTTGAACTATCTCCTTGCTCCCTGGTGCACACCTATTTCAGTTAAAATCGCATATGAATAAATCATTCATTTGCACATCCAACATCATGATCTCCATATCCTTATATAGTTTTTTCCTTAGGCAATATTTCAGTTAAATCCTTTGGTAAAGTTGATGGTATTTGTTGAGGGGATCAAATAGACATTGTCACCCCAATTATTGTAGGAAAATACCATGGTAATGACCCATGGTATCCATGTTTCCATGGTTCAGATATGTACGTGGCTTTTGCTCACAGTACCTGCATATGTACGCGACCCTTATTTACAGGTATCACACATACTTTCTCAAACTTCACTTTTGTCATTCATTTGTAACTGAACTGCCATTTCTTTGTCCATATCATCTGTAACATGTGCACATGTTTTAGCTCCACAATCTTATTATCATATTGTTAACATCAAGTACATCTTTATCAAGAAAGTTTTCATCAAGGACAACACATTAGCCATAATTCCAACATCCTTTTCTTGCTTGCTTGTCCAAGTGATTTCTCTCTATTCTCTTAGAGATCTGTTTCTGAAAGTGATCAAAGATATAACTAGCAAAATTGTTTCTCTAATGCCTTTTTATTATTGAAGTTTAGTCTCTTCCTTTTTTCTTCATTTTCCCTCATTTTCTTCGTAATTTCCCTTTCATGGATATTTGTGTCTCTTCATCTTCCTTTTATCCTATTTTTCTTTGTTTCTCATATTAAATTACTATTTATTTCCTTTTGCCTTTACCAATGCCTTTTCCAATTTTCATAACCAATATTATGTTTGATGGTTTTGTCATTGATGTCAACCCATGGAGTTTAATGGGTTTGATTTTGACTAAAAACACTAGTCAATGATTTCAAATGGTTAATGAACACTTCCTAGTAATTCTCAGATTACATCAAGATCGCAACTATATTGTTGTATGGTTGAAAACCCAAGTCTTGGTGCTTGGGTTCCTTGGACTAAGGATGTACCCTGACCTTGTCGAGGGTTTTTGAAGGGTCAAATCATTGAGTTTGTGTTGGATATCTTAGTCATTAGAATCTCCTAGAAGATATGTTTATATTGATATGTGGTACACCCTATGGTTCCTCCTGGTTTGAGCAAAAATTGAGTATGAAATTGAAGGCCCAGTTTTGTGGGCTAAAAACCTAGGGGGAAGTGACATGACACATCCTCCTACGATTTTCAATATATGAAATTTTTTATCACCATAATATTACCACGTATAATTTACATAACTCGAAGAACCAAAGACAATAAACCACTCATTGACTTCAACACCTTGGTGGGACCGTAATGCGCTAAGTCAATCATTAATTTCAAATTATAATAGAATTAAAAATATTTCTTGGCATAATATTATTAGTTTTAGACATCAAATATCAAGTAGATGAGTTCCTTGTCATATTTTAAGGAGAGGTAATGATTAGAAAAGTATCCAATCAATGAGCATCGAAAAACTCCTTAATTAAGGTCAACTTTTCATTATATGGGCTTTGCTTTGCTTAAGGTCCAACTTGTTATATAATGAAAACCAACTAAAGTTATAACAAATTAATAATATTTACATTCCTAAAAGGTGCTTAACCTTCCTAAGTTTCCTCAATGACTCTCTCAAGCAACCCTCCCCTTAACACTATAAAATACATTCACATTACTCACTAAATCACATCAACTTATGGCCTTTGTTTTGAAATTATTCGACCTTATTTCTAAGGAAGAAATTTTTTTCTAAGGAAAACAATTCAATTTTTTTTTTTGGGAAACAGTTTAGATCTTGCTTTTGAGGCAAATGGGACAGTGAATCAGAGATAAGGTTTAGGTTATTTGGATTGATGTTTTTGACAAAGGTTTGAGGCTAGCTTTGAAACACAACTGCAGACCCTTGATTCCCTTAAACCCTGTAGCTAGGGGATGATTGTTTTTGGAACAACAAGTAAATTTAGATTGCAGAGGGTTGGGTTTTTGGTGATTTTTTTTGGATGTTTCGGTTGGGCAGAGACTCTAGTCTGTCTTACTCTTATCCATCTGAAGCACAACCTTTATCACAACTCAAACAGAATAGCAAAGCTGCCAAAGATGGAATTTCTTGTCCTTGAATTTTTCATCTATTGCAGGAAATTACTTATACCCCTCTTTAGGGCATCGATCCTAATCTATTTGGTATATTCTTTGTGTATTTAAGGAGGCTTCAAAGGATTGAAGGTTCTTCCTTGGTGCTGGTAGAAGGCAAACTTCTAGGGCACATGTTTGTCACCTGGGGCTTCATAACAATAGCCTTGTTGTAGTAAAATAAAAAATGTAACAGTGACTGAACAACTAGGTTTTTGATTTGTGACAATTGACTATTAGATATAAGACCTTGACATAACTTATGTGACCTTGATTTGAAAACTTGGAAGCATCCTTTGTATACTTCTTTGAGGTGACTATTATGGTGATGTTGCAAGATAATAAGATTATGATGAGCGTTGATGAAAAGACTCTTGTTATGAGCCTTTATTGTATGACATTCATCCTTGAAAATCACCTACAGGACTATCCTATTGTTACAACAAAACCGTGACATGACCTTAACTTGAAACAATGACATGATCATAAAAAAATGACCTTATAATGAATGTATATTGAATTGATAACAACAGTGTTCATGTGATGATAATTGTAGTACTTAGTGTAATAATTGACACAGATATACCTGAGCAATGACCTAACATACATTCTTGACAATGAATTAAATAAACATGACATTATATTGACATTATATCACAATGTTGTATTTGAGTTGATTTTTGGAGTAACCATATCACAGTCCTATAATGAAATTCATATTTGATGCAATATCTCACTTTGAATTGAGAATGTCATAAACACTCCATGATGCTTTGACCTGGAGAAGTGGACTTGACTAGATTAGGAGTAGACTTGTTTGACACCAATAGTAATTGTACACTTAAGTGACCTTACAAATGCTTTGCAATATATTGACTATACCATGTTACATAACTATTTATAAGACATCCAACTAAGTTGACTTATACCCTATTAAGACATCATAATGATATCTAGATTTGATATTGAGATTGTCTTGGTTTGACAAGGTTGTAGTCCTATTATTGTTTTGACACCCTATCTTGACCATGCTTGATAACTTAACATAACAATGTTAAAAGTAAGCATTTGATGATTCCTTGACTTTGACCTTATTAATGAACATCAACATTCATTTTGATTCCTAAGTATTGATAGACAAAATATTATTTCACACCTATATAACCTAGGGTTTCTAGGGATTTGTGTACAGTGACATATTTGTGATCTTGTAAGGTAGCAAGTAGTGAAGCGAACATCCTCTAGTTATACAACCTATTGGAGAAGGATGGATAACAGAGCTTGACCAATTAAACAACATGCTTACATATATGCTTGTAGCTCTCTCATGCGAGAACTTGAGAGCACTGATTGCGGGGAATCAGGATCAACTGAGACACATTGGGTTATGCCATAATTTGATAGTAGTGTCAAGTGGTTGCAATATCATGTGAAGCCTGATGATGACAATGTTTGAGCATTGATGACTATTCATTCATCAAGTGACATTCAGTGGTAGCCAACAATTATGCAATGATTTGCAGTGATAGTGATTTGTAGTAACAATAATGATAGTTGTGCAGTGACAATGATATGCAATGTTTAGTGACAATGATGTGCAGTTGTACAGTGATAGCTTGATGTGTAGCATCATGAAGTGACCAGTTTGTGGGGAAAGTGATCAGTGACTATCAGGATTCAACATTTATTCTACATCTTTCTTACAACTATTCTACATTGATCCAAAGTACATGGGATCCAATATGAAAATTCTGAAATGTGATCTACCATTTCTTCTGTTAGAATCACCTTCAAGTTGTGGCCTGAGAACAATTTAGGGTGGCAGGGTGGTGCTAGGGAAAGTTATGACTTTCACAGGGCATTGTGGCATCCATTCAGTTGTGGCTGATAAACTAACAGGGCATCAAAACATCCTTTCTAACAGTAGCTGGTAAACAGAGTGTTGGGGCACTCATTAAGTTGTGGCTTGATCTACAAGGGTGTCCTTTTGGTTACAGTAGAACATTAGGGTTTAGTAGCGTCCTACAAGTTGTGGCCTATGAATTAGGGGGTTAACACATCCCTTAGTTGTAGCTGAAATCTTGATGTAATCAATTTCATTTTAACAAGGAGAAGAGAATTATTGAATAAACGTTCGATGGTTTTTGATCCAGAGGGGGTTTTCCACCTAAAAATCTTTGTGTCTACTATTTTATATTTCTACATTGTCATATGGTGTTGTCTATGGATTATTATTGTTTATAATTGTTAAAGAAGAAGATTAATAATAAATAAAGAATATAACTAATGCCCTGAAAAGGATTAAAAATTGCTAATTGCTAGGAAATATTAATTCAACCCCCTCTCGGTATTTCCAACATAATAAACCACACGTGATTCCCATTATAATGTTTACCCCTCCATTCATCTTGGAATATGTGTCCCATGACCTCGATTTAATTTACTTACATAGAAAATCAACCCGGGGCTATTACAAAGTGGAATTGAATGCATCATACATCCTTCCTGATTGTCTGCAATCTTCAATCACTTTTATAAGATCATCCCCTAAAATGTAAAAAAAATCAGAGAAAAATTCAATCGGCCACCCATTAGGACCCAAAATTTTGTCCCAATGAAAACTGTGCAAGGCTTTTTGAAGCTTTTCCTCAGATACCAACACCATGAGAGTATGTTGACAACATCATTAGTGAATCTCGGAAAATGACGAGCCAAGTCTATTACCTTGGCTAAATATGGTTCCTAGGGAAACTTAAAAATTTTGTTGAAATGATTAGTACCTAACCTAGAAATGGCTTCAAAATTTTAGGCTTGGCCTACATTCAATTTAGATCATATAAATCCCATATGGTGTTAGTAGCTTGGCACCACTTCGCAAAATGTTGGAAAAAATTCATGTTTTCATTTTTTCTCTTTAGCCAAATTGCTCTACTTTTTAACCTCCATGTCTCCTCCTTTTCATCCAAAATTCTCTTTCTAATAGCTTCTAACTGTATGATTCTTTTCTTGGAGTCCACCAACAAATAAGACCCCCCCCCCCCTTCCGAATCTTCTAGCTTCTCCAGTTCTTGCTCTACCTTTTTTAAGGCCTCTTTTTCCATTTGTTTTTTTTCTTTTTACCATTCGATTGTGGCCCTTTTGATTCTTTTGATATTATCATTGAATTGAGCTGGAATGGATCCTTCCTTATCAGGACTAAAGGGGATCTAGTGCTCCACCATAATATTATGAAATTTTTTATCCTTAATCCAGACCGAGTTTAATTCGAATGGGGGCCCTAGCTTTCTGATTCCTCCTTTTAATTCAAGGAAGATAGGGTGGTGATCAGAGAAACCCCCCACTCTAACCCACTTTTGAAAGAGAGAAATCCTTTCCAACAGAGATTCAACTAATAAAAAATTATCGATCATTTGAGTAATCATCGCTTCCCTAGTTCTTCAGTTTTATCGGTTAGGTTTACACTTGATCAAATAAATATTACAAAGCGTTTGTGACTCCAAGAAATGGGTAAAGTAATAAAAAAGAGGGTTAGAGTGAGCATGCTGGCCCCAAATTTCTAAGACACCCAAGGAAACGTTCAAGTCAACCCAACCACCAAGTTATCAACATTCATAAAATAATGGACCTTGAGGATTTCCTAGAAATAATTTATGTCTTGATAGGGCTCATATATATTTACCAAATTTGTATCCATCGTAATTTCAACCACAAATATATCAACACCCAGAACCCCTTTAGAGCCCCAAGAACTCAATTTTTTTATGGATCTTTGGTTAAAATGCATTGTTAAACCTCATGACCTCCCTCTAGCATCTACTACTATAAAGATCCATCCAGGAGACAAATATTCCAACAACTTCACCACCAAATCTCCATTTCCAAGAGTGTTTTGAAGAAATATGACATCAAAATTCTAAGATTGCATCAGGAATTTCAGGGCTATTCTTTTGGAAGGGCTAGCCAACTCTCAACAATTAAGAGAAAGGGATAGGGGCTTGCACTACTCTAAGAGCCCCAATGATGGAGTTTTTCTAACCTACATCTACAACTTGGTTGACTTTCAATTTAGCCCGAGAGATATTAGATTGTCTACCTCGAGGGTTCCTAATAACCTTAGAAGGGGAAGAGGGACCCAAACAACCCATGGCTTCCAAAGAAACATTTGATTTAACCTTCAACCTAATATTGTATCTATAACATGTGTTATAGGATGTCATCATGTCTCTAGAAGGGGAAGGAATATGGGATTGGAAGCTAACATATGTGTTGGAGATGGGGCAAGGGACATAACCCAAACATAGACCAGTAGATACAATACATAAGGACATACTAAATTACATGATGAGAGAAAGTCCATAACCAAAGAACAGAAAGATATAAGGATACTAAAAACAAGGAGAGAAGACAAGATAATACCTGGCAAAGGAGCACAAGATGAGGGTGGGCTAGCCTCCTTGGGTACCAACCCAAGAGCTTGAATCTCATTTCTTTATGGCCTGAGTCTTCATCCATAAAGCA
Organism: Pinus tabuliformis; assembly: GCA_031772625.1. NCBI lineage: Eukaryota > Viridiplantae > Streptophyta > Pinopsida > Pinales > Pinaceae > Pinus > Pinus tabuliformis. Next base: position 1,181,401,746 of record CM062804.1, read on the forward strand.
TGGATTTGGTTCTTTCGATTTATTTTCTAGAAAAAGTCACCATCGCCTCCTAACTAACATGAGATTTCACCTTATTCCTCCCTAAATTCCACTCGATGTGAATATTCCACGCTTTCTTCCCAGAGTAGGTTAGAGGATAGTCCTTCAGAATGTGACCCACCTTGTGGCATCTACGACATCTAAATGGGATTCCCTCTCAGTATAGTATCTATCTATGGGATATCCCTCTATAATTGATATTAATTGTTGCAATCAAACCCTCGAGTGTATCCAGATTGACCATACTTCTAGTTATTTCCATTCTTTTGCTTTCTTCATAGGATCTGTATGCTTCCACAGAAGATCCCAATTTATCCCATATAATTCAGAAGATATCCTAAGATCAAAACTACATGGGAAAGCTTGGGAGCCTTACCCATACTAGGCTTAACACCAACTTTTCTCTGCTCGCATAAAAAAGAGGACTCCATTTCTTCAACAAGATTGGTGTTGAATAATGCACCATTTTTGTCTAAAATCCACTTTATAGTTTCCGAGATTTTATTTTTTATGCAAACTTTCCCCTCGTGAGTGTTTTGACCATTGACAAATATGTAAGTTCCTTCTCCCACACCAAATTTACCCATTGATGTGTTTTTTATACAATGAATTCCATTCCACAAACACAACCTACCAATACCCACTCAGAAGTTTCCATAGCAACCCCAAATTGTACAACTTCTCTGAGAGCCAAATTATCCAATTTATATTTAAATCTAGTGTATTTAGTTTTCTTGCACTTTTTTTCATTCCTCTACATGGCCTCCATGCATGGTCGAGCTATAGGATTTTCCCTTAATGGATTATGTACTCCACTCCTTACTTTTGCGTTGTCATAGATTTCCACAACAACATTTCCATAACTTTCATAGTTTGAGAGTCCTTCAAAATTGAACCCTACCTTCTTGATTTGGAAACACCCACTAGAAGCCTATTCTTCCCTATGAGAGTTGCCATTCCCTAGCACACCTTTTTCAAATACAACCGAAATATGCCTAGAAAACTAAGGCTCAATACTTCGGATTTCCACCTCTGCCCCTACCAACTCAACAAGGTAACCCACACTAAAAGCCTCTCTCTCCCTCTATGAGCTTCCAAACGCTAGCCATCTCCAACTCGATAACCCCCAAAAAAATATGGCACAAATAATATTCCTCCCAATGTTGTCCCAACCTGCTCTATTTCAATGAAATACCCTTGGAAGGAACTTCTGACTAGAGTGTCCATGGAGAAATAAGGGGTTAGATCAAAACTCACCTATGAACCATGGGAGTGAAACCTTAGCGAGGAAAAATCCTCCAAAACCAAAAAATGTTTATAATTGTCCTAAGTTAATACCATCATTGAAGAGGGACAATTTTTTTATGAAACTTCCGATATCATTTGCAAAGTTGGAAGGGAGAAAGAGATCCCCAGGTCTGGTGTGTTAGGTGTCACCCTAGGCTCCCGGTCAAGGGTCTAAGGTGGAATCTCAAACAAAATGGAGACATTATCATATAGGTCAGTGGAATAATCCACCTCATCCTCCATTCCATCATTTCTTTGCATCTTTTGCAACCTTAGACCGTTACCTTTATTAAAGGAGTATCTTCTACCGCAGACTGTATTTGTTAGTTTCCATTAAACACCACTGCCTTTTGAATAAGATTACCATAGAGCGACACCACCCTCGGCTCTTTTATCAACCTTTGACTGATACTGCACTTTTCCAAATGTCACAGTCACCATCTTAAAAAATGTAGACCTTGAAGTCGTAGGCCCATTAACAGAATCTCATTTTCTACTAGTGATACTAGTGTTATGTTCACAAAATTGAAAGAAAGGATTTGATAAGGCATGTGTTTTCAATATTATTCATATGATACACATAAATACAAATTTTAGTGACCCGTGGTTTCATATTCCATGGGGTGTCTTGGACTTCTTATGATTGTTTGCATTCACTTTAGTGTTTTATCCTTCCTCTCAAGTGAATGTGAAAAAATTACATAACCCTTAATGATTATATTTTCAACAGTCTGATGCTAAGGAAAGGTTGGGGAAAGGATTAAGAGATGCATCCATGGAATTCACTATTACAATTATGTAATAGAAAATTAGGTTTGTTAACCTACAAGAAAGAATTGATGGTTATCCTTCATGCTACATAGATGTGGTACTAATACCTCATTTGGAGGTGATTCTAAATCAAGAAATACCATAGATTGAAATGATTTTTGGATTAGTGTTTGTAGTAGATTAAGCACTAAAGTGGGTCACTAATATTTAAGGCTATGACTACAAATATCATATAGAAGAGAAATGAGAATTTTTTCTTGATGCCTTGCTTAGGAAATATGAGAAGGAAGGGCCCTATTTCCTTTTCCTTACCAACACGAAATTGGATTCAGTGAAGTACATAAAACATTGTTGGCTAAGGAAAGTTTTTTCAAAACATCCAATAGTTAAATGAGGAACACAATCCCCATCTCAGCTACACATGGAAACATGATACCTTGAGGTATAAAAAGTATATATTTATGGCGTTGAACTCTGCTTTTAAAATCATAAGTGTTATCAAAATTAGACTACTCTCCCATAAATGGTGATTCTAGCTTTCAAAAAGCTTATGAAAGGACTAAGTGCTCATTCTCTTGGAATGTTATGAAGGAGGAAATACATTCATTAGTAACTGAGAGTGATGAATGTCAAAGGAACATGGGTGAAACGAAAAATTCTCTAGGGAATTTTAGCCTCTGCCCATCCATGCAACTATTTGGGTTGACATCTCCATAGATTTTATTGTTGGCCTTACTGAAGCTAGAAACACATCTTTCATCACGGTGGTCACTAACCACCTTTTCTAATATGCTTACATTTATGCACTACAACTTCCATTCGAGCCTTTTAAAGTAGTACCATTCTTTATGCATCATATTTTTAAGTTACATATTATGCCTAATTCCATTGGGATGTATCATGATCCCACCTTCACTAACAAATTATAATAAGAATTGTGTAAACTATAAGGCACCTAATTTAGTATGTTTACAAATTATCACCCCTTAATAGATAGTCAAACAAGGGTGGTCAACAAGTTCTTGGAAACATATTTGTGATATTTACTACTAGGGCCAATGGGTTCAATGGCTACCATCTTGAAAAATGGTGGTACAACTCCTAGTGTGGTACCAAAATATCACTTTATGATGTTTTCTATGGATAAAAATATCCATTAGTTTTTTTTACTTACTATGGAAATCTAAAGTTCAAGATGTGGATATGACTATAGAATGAGCTACCATTCTTTGTACATTAAAGGATAATTTGGTTTTCACTCACAATATAATCAAACAACAAGTAGATTAACATCATTTTACACAATATTTAAAGAAATGGATTTGATGTTCCTTTGTATCTAACCTTATAAGTGATATCTCTCAAATAAAACAACCACTAGAAGCTCACCCCCAAGTTCCATGGTCCATATAAGTTCCTGTATGGAATTGGACGAGTTTTCTTTATCTGTCTTAAATGAAGAAAATGGGTGTACCAAATTGTCGCATTCAAACCAATCTTCCAAAACTTAAAGAAGAAAGTTCCATTTGGTTGTAGTTGGAATCAATACTATATATACAAGAGCATCAATTCCATCATGACATTATTCTATAAGTATTGAAACATTTGAAGGATATGAAACCAAATCATGCTACCTTGGAACCATCAATGGTTTTGCAATAGTTTCCACTTCAACCTTAATGAAAACATTGTATTTGAAGGGGGTGGGGATGTCATAGTCCTATCATATCCTCCCTACTTAAGGATATGGATTTAATTAATATCCAATGACATCTTCTTTGAATAAATCTGAATAGGTAGATGTGTGCAATTACTCAATGTAAAAGGGTAATCTTTATTACATAAGGCCCACTACGTAGTCAATACTCATTTATGATGGTAACACAAGTGGAATAGGATTTGGGTAGTGAAAAACCATTTATTTATGTAGGAGGTGATGTAGTGTTGTGTTATATATTATCATTTTATTTGAGTTCTACTCATTTGAGGGTTCCCCCCTCAAATAGGCCTAGGAATATTACTTTTTTATTGGATTTGTCAATATGAGGGTTACAATTTTGTGGCTTCAATATTTGTATTCTTACTATTTTACATTCTGGATTTTATATTTATTTTGATTTTGATTTTAATTATTGTGTTCCCTATATTATTGCATTGCATTCCATTGTCATTATATATATTTTTGTATCTGAATTTATTAGGATTCTTTCCAAAAGTTTGGAAATAAATATTTCAAGCGTTGTTTCCATAAATGTTAAGCTATGAAGACACATGTTTTATCTACAAATATATTTTCTTTTTCTAATAAAAAATAGAAAAGGGTTTTATCTACTAACCAACAATATTGTGACAATGTTGAGCATGATCATGAATTTGATGATGAGTGTCATGAACTCTACTTTGATGGTGACTTGGGGGGGACAATAAATAATAGAACAAGAGACAAAATTCCACAGTCAAGGAAATTGGCAAAGCTCACTTTATAGATGATAGGATTTATCATTTTCACAAATCCACCCTTGCAAAGGTCATACATTTAATAGCTAGATCATAACTACACATTGGTATGCATCTAACATCTCCTTCTAACTTCTCCTTCAATTAATGGTTGGTATATTCAAGGTCTCATAAAATTTGATAATCTCTCTCTATACCATGTTCCCTAGTAGCTTCTAGTTGTTCTATGAATGTACCATAAAGCAATAGTATCCCTAATTCCTATTGGATGAAACTTCACTAACCTCACACTAATGATTGCATATAAAATCAAGCCACTATATATGAATATTACACCCCTTTTTTCCCTATGCTTTATTTTCCCACAACTATTACACCAACTTCTATCAATATCCTAACATAAATGCAGTGATTTCCTAGGATATTATTTCCTCTCTTACTTGATTAAATTTTTTGTCACACCTAGACACCTTACCTTATAAATAGTCAAAATAAATATCTCACTCATCCTACCTGTTTCCCAAAATTCTTTGTTAACCTAAAGAGAACAACATTTACTCTTATCATTATTCCATCCATTGACATTTTCGCTCCATGTAAAAACATAAAATCGATAGGGCCATTACTTAAAATTTTACATGATATAACTCTTCACCTAATAATAAAATCCTTTTATTCACCCTTGAAAATCCTGTATTTTCCACACTGTATAAAAATTGCTATCAGGTAAACCTTGAACAAATTTAGCCCAAATCATTGTAAGAAGGTGAAATTCATAGGTGGGCTAATTTTCCATGCTTTTTACAAAAGAAAAATTGCCAATGTCAACGTTTTCTAAAAATGATTCGCCCAAATTTTATAGTATAAAATTATTTTATCTGAAAAATTGTCAAAATTTTATAGATACTATATAAAATCATTATAAATTTGAAATTTTTTACAAAAATATTGCTAAATTTTTTATAGCTTGCATATTAGGGACTAGTAATATTTGCCAAGGTTTCTAAACTTTAAGATACATTTCCATTCTTAAAATTTTCCCTGATTGTAAGGATACTGGATTGACACCCTTGCCAATAGCTATGCCTATTAATCATTTCTTCACCCATCATAAAGATTGAGTGAATAACAAAACTGAAATAGCTAATATATTATCCACAGAGTTAATAAAACCTACCATTTCCCCATATCCTTGCCCTGCCTCCTCGGTCAAGAAACATTTAGATAAAAAAGAAAACATCGTTGAACTTGCTTTGTAGTTGTATATTCTCCAATAAACAAGATTAATATCTTATTCATTTATCCCATTCCCCATAAAAATAGCCCATACAATGCATTACACACAATAAGTTCTTCTCTTAATTTTGATTGTAAAATAGTTTTATGTAAATTCCACACTTCCTCAACCACATCCAAAATTCAGCCTTCGTAATTTTTGAAGGTCAATTTTGTTGGCTTGTCATGCCTTTTGGCCTTCACAATACTACCAAGTACTCTCAACAATATACGGTCTCCATTTTATGTCCATTCCATGTCTTTATTATATTTTATATAGATGACAACTTAGTTTTCAATCTTTCAAACCAAGAACATAGTATTCACTTGCATATTTTCCATGATATAGTATAAAACCATGGTATTGTTTTCTCTAGAGATGAAATTGGTGCTTATACAAAAGAAATATAATTCTTAGGTAAGGGATAAAAAATGGATCTATCAAGCCTACGTCACACTTACTTATTCATGTACATCAATTTTAATATGCGATGCTTGATGTTAATCAACTCCATCAATTTCTTGGTTGTGTCAATTATTTGGCTTCTTTCATAGATGATTTAAGTAACTATAGGCGTATCCTTATAGCTTGACTTAAGAAAAAATTGTAGCCTTAGGAATAATGCCACACAAGTATCATAAGAGAAAGTAATGATCTTCATCAATATGGCCCCTTCCTTGATAATCCCTTCCAATGGAAGATTTCTTATCTTCAAATATGCCTTAAAGTCCAATCATAGAGCACTCAAGATTGAATAACATATTGATGACACGAATGCAATAGTTCATTGATGTAGTTCCCCACTCTAGTTGACTGAATTTGATATTACATTAGCCTTGATATAGCCTTAAGGATCATATATTGTTCTTTGAGGACCTTAGGTCAAGGAACAAATTATTTTACTTTTATTACTAGTGGACGTGATAATAATTGCGATGTACCCATTTGATGTTATGATGATTATGGAGGTGACAGAGTTGTTTGATGAATATGTGTAATCATGTTAATGAATTCATTATGTTGCCTTATTGACATATTCTAAGGACTAGCTTCTTTCTTATAGTTAGCGATTATGTTGATGATTATGTCATGATGATACTTAGCATGTGCAATTATATCAATGACCAACATTATAAACAATGATTATTGAGTGCGGCAAGAGACCACTCGAATCAAAATTCATGTGATGAGTCAATGACCTTTGGTTTATTGATTGCATACTATTTACACTAAAAATTGAAGTTCAAAGTAATATTTTTCTATGATTACTAATGGCACGATAGTGGCTGCAGACACAGGTTAGTTGCTTGGCCGAATGACTAACACATGGGTGATAGGGTTGTACAGTATAAATGAAACTTCATGAGAGGGGTAAGACAACATCATTGATTCCTCCTGCTAGCACTCCCACCGTGACTTAGGCTACTAAGACTTAATAGCAAGTGGTAACTCTTATCCTTTTCAAATAACTTGGACTACTACTTCAAATCCCTCATTTATCTGAAATTTATGAAAAAATATTATGAAATATTAAACCACACCATATTTCTATGCAAAAGAAAAATTCTATGAAAATCACTATGCTCACAAAAATGATATTAACCCACATATATGTGAACTTAGAATATCAAAATATGATATCACCTTCATTAAATATTGCTGCATCAATTAGTTTTACTTCCAATAAAATAATAAAAATTCAATTATGGTTTGAAAATGACATCAATCCTTCTCGTTAAAACTATTTCCTCCTCCATTAAATAACATAATCATAACTACTCATTTTCCTCCATTAAATAACATAATCATAACTACTCATTTTCCATTAAATAACATAATCATAACTACTCATTTTCCATACATAAGTGTCTTATACAACTATCCAGTGAATTACAAAAGACTTTACAACTACATAAAGTGCTTATAGCACATAATTGCATCCATTATACATAAGACTTTACAAATACATAAAGTGCTTCTAGCCCATAATTGCATCCATTATACATGCTCACATTAAATCATTGCAACATCTTCCGTAATCCGGCCATTTACATTACATATATTGATTTTGACATATTTTCTCATCTCCACACATATGTTTATTAAGTTTAAAATCATTAAACTTAAAAACATATTTAATGATATTTCGTTTTTAAAACATCATTACCTATAACTAATTTGATCAAGGTTACACAAAAAATTGTCATTCACTTGTCATGTTTTGTACGTGCTGAGGGTCGTTTGACATTGAGTTGTGATTAGATTAGATTATATTAATTTATTAATTTATTTGTTTTTATATTATATTTTTGATTTTTAAATGAATAATGTATTATGTATTGAATTAAAAAAATAAATATAATATATATATTTAATATTTAGAGAAATTAACAATTAGGTTAGTTTGCCCATGGGGCTTTGGATAGACGGTGAATGGGTGCACTGTTAAGGCACTCCTTGCGATAGGTCACCGGTTCAAATCCCCGTGGGTGCGTAGGTTAGTCTTAACAAAGAAAAAAAACAATTAGGTTAGTTTTGTACTCATATAATATGGGGTTAATTCTAATTGCTATTATTATAAAATCTAAGCATGTATGCTTCATTAGCATAAATAAGTAAATAAGGGGATTTGAATAGTGGACCTCCTCACATGTAATCACTCATTTACACTATCATCACCAGTTGAGTTTCCTCCATAAGTTGTATATTTACATTAAATACAAATAAATTATATATTAAATTTGATAAATTGTATTTGTAATTATGAAATAAATTTATATTAAATTTTATAGTTAAATATTAGAGAGATTATAAAATTTGTCTTTATATCTTGGTCTAATATAATCAACTAGGTTTATTTTAAGTGATTGGGATAAAATATTGTTATCCTCCCCTCATTGATTTGATTATGGAAAATAACATAATGAGATTATAATATTTATTTTTTTAATCAGAAAGGTTTGCAAACATGTCGCCTGTACCCTTGGGATCCCAGGGTAGAGTCTTTCTATACTCTTGAACCCCGCAAAAAACACCCAAGCAAGCTAGCTCAATGGACTCACATGATGCAGTCATATCGATATCGATAATTTTGTTATAATGGCTTGTAGAGTTGGGTCTTTGTTTTTGAATCATGTTGAGCCTTAAAGAATATACTACCTTTACCCATGGACCAAAGATGAAGTATTGTTCGTTTCATGTGAAAAAAAATATTAACTCAATATTATAATATTTTAGAAAATTAAAAATAAATTCACGAATATATATATATATATATATATATATTCGTGAATTTATTTTTAATTTTCTAAAATAATATATTGAGTTAACATTTTTTTTTCACATGAAATAAACTGTACTTCATCTATGGTCCATGGGTAAAGGTAGTATATTCTTTAAGGCTCAACATCATTCATTAATTAATTACATTAATTTTAAATTTATCAAATTATATATATATATATATATATATATATATATATATATATATATATATATATTAAATAAAATTTTGTTTTTGTTTTTTTTTTACATTTTTAATTAATAATTAAAATATATGTTATCTAAAATATAATATTTATTTATTTATATAAAAAAACAATTTCACATTTTAATATTAAAAATCCACTTTAAAACTTCCTATGATCATAAACTCATTATATAGTTGCCAAAAACAATAAAATATATGATAGTTTTTTTAAGTTTCTAAGTTTTATTGATCTTTCAAAATAAGTCACCAGTTATAACTATGAACAATTGTTTTTGTCTGCGGTTTGCCACTTGGAAAACCATACCAGTGATGGAAAAAAAGGATTTTGATCACAAAATAACAAGGTTTTTAAACTATTTCATCCCTATCATAAGCCTACTATAGTTAGCATGATAACTAAAACAAAGTAAATGCCTATTAATACTATAGAAGCAATGGTGTTGCATATAGAAGATAATGAAAAAAACCATGGAAATAAACTATTGAAGGACATCCCATAGTATTTTTGAATCTAATAGAAAAGTCATGTTTATGTGGACACATCAATGGAGTTGTAGGTGTTCCTCATGAACCAAGTCCTTTTCCTTTAAGGAGGATGGCTTTGAGACATCCCAATTGCATGGTCATATCACAATGCTCCATAGCCATACCTTGATTCTATGTTATAATGTCATTGAGCTACATATATATCTCCTTGTGAGCTTCATAGCTATTTGCTAGCACTTGGCCCAGGAGGGATCTCATGTTCTAGTAAAGATCTATTCTGCAAAGGTATTTTACTAGTCGTACATGTGTCCTGGGTTAGGGAGACATTCAACAACTGAGGCAAGAATCTCAATATCTATGAAATCATTGTGGTATGTCATCGCAGCATTAGTGTCATGATCTAAGTCCCTTTGGATAAGTCCAGGGGTGTTGGCATGAAAACTCCTTACTGTAGTGAAGGCTCTATATTAGGCCTTGACATTGCTTAGGCCTTGGTTTGTAGAGCCTCTGCGGGTTTGCATGTGCTTTCGGGGAATGCTGGGATGGTGGAACGAAGCAAGAAAGGATATGGAATTGTGAAGTAGGAGCGATGGCATAAAAGAGAAGGGCATAAGAATTCGGTTGAGAGGAAAAGGGAAACGAAGAAGGGAGGGGTCTTAGGCACCATAAAGACATGGAGGGTACCAACCAACATTAAATGAATAAAGAGGTAGCCATGGGGAGAAGAAGAATAGGGAAAAGGTCACCATGCAAGCTTGAATAAAGTATAGGTGAGGGAGAGGAGACTGGTGAACAAGAGCCTTGAGGCAACTTCAAAAACTTACATGCATATACCTAGAAAAAACTAATGTCCCTGAAGTGAATGTTGAGCTGAGCTAATTCTTCATAATTAAGAGAGTTGATGCTCGAAAAACCATAACAGGTGGTTACCTGGAGTTGGGTCTTGTATAGCCAACTTGTTCCAGACATGTTAAGGCCAACATAGTGAAATTCCCAATGAGGAGGTTGATTACTGGAGCCACACTAGATAGAGGGCACTGAGATAAATCATTAATTGAGGAACCATTTCCATCATCCACAAATTGTACCACTTGAGTCTGGGAGTGTGCTCTACCAAGGATGAAGGGGAAGCCCAACTATCGACCAAACAAATGAACAATGATTGGTGTTGCAAATGTTGTGATAAGGAGAAGGGAAGGGGTGTCCAAGTTGTTAGGATTTAGACAAATCCCCAAACAAAAATGAAAAGACCAAGTGCCCCAAAAAAACTCACAGAGATGAGTGAGAAAGACCAATGCAATGAGATATCTAGGTCGAAGGATGAGAACCATAACAAAATACAAATCTAAATACCCAATTCGAATTGGGGTGAGTGCAACATTAAGTGTTGCATGCATTGAATGTAGTGACGCATCCACATAATTGTTGACGGGATAAAGTGGTGGTGATGTCATCCCATTACCTCCAGATAAGTATGTGAGCACCGTGAGTGGGGATATGATATCAATATTATAAAGGTTTTTCTAAATATTTTTTAATATCCAATTTAAAGTAAAAACAATTACCAGTATATTTAATATCCAATTTAAAGTAAAAACAATTAAAAACCCATGTGATAATAATAAGGATACAAAAACATGTTCACGTGAACAAGTTCCATGTACTAATTTTTTTTTTTTTTTTTTTGAAAAAAAGTGTGAACATAAAGTGGTATTACCATAGCATTTTCAAATGAGCTTCTTAGGATAAATAGCAGATATTTTATAATAAATTACATTTTAAGATATTTATTTATTATTCAAAATAATTTTTTTTCGGAGAATTGATAATTTTAAAATATCTATTGGTATTATTACATTAAATTTAACTACTTTATAAATATTACAAATTTATTAATTACAATATATTTCAAAAAAGTTAGACCTATTAGTTGGCGAAACAAAATTTTCATCAAACTACTGAAGCCAAGATCTTTTCACACATTTAAAAAAATTAATTTTAATGAATAAATAATTTATTATTGAAGTTTATATATTTTATTTTCATTGCTCCCAGAGGTACTTTAGGGCCGAGTATGAGAAAGATATTGTCGAGTAACATTATATTTAAAAATAATAAATTAATATTTACATTAACAAATTAAAAAATAGTAATAATAAGAAAAATTAATGTTGACCATAAATAAAATATTTTAATTTTTATTCTAATTTTACATCAACTTTATATAGAGATATAAAGTAATTAAGAAAGAAAATACTATTTAGTACGAGGGATAGATGTAATTTCTTCACTGTTTAATATGGAGTCGTCCGATCACATGTAAAAATAATATTATTAATATTATATGATGTATAATTTATTCATTCTTAATATGGAGTTGACATATAACATTTAAAAAATATTAACAAAAAAAAAAGTTTAAACTGGGTTATAAAATAAATACTATTTTAACATCAAATATATAGAAAGAGAAAGATCAAAGAGATCTTATTTCATTAATATGTGCTTTCTAATTCAAAGTATAAGGGTGGCTTGTAATTCCTTCAAAATTTAATTTAGAATTGATGTGTGACATTTTGAAAAATATTAACAATAAAAATAATTATATATATAGGCATACAAACAAATAAATAGAGAACATGTAACATTAAAAAAGTATTAATAACAAAAATAATACAATATATATTAGAGAGGGGGATATATGAATCATAAATAAAATGTTTCAATGTCAACTAATTATATATTATATAAAAGCAGTGAAAATAAAAAGTTTCTTATATTTAAAATATTTTATTAGTGTGTTGTTCAAAATCGGCATATATCGATCTTAAATATTGATCTACCAAGAGTCTAGATGAATCAAATCTCTCAAGGTGCAAACATTTCCTCAAGTTTTCATTCAAAAAAAAGTTTGCATTTTGAGAAATTTGATACCTCCCCACATTTGGTAAATTGGAAATTAAAATAGATCTATTCTAGTTTTATATATATATATATATATATATATATATATATAATTATAATTTAAACACATATAAATATCTGTTAAATCCATATAAATTATATATCTATATATATATATATATATATATATATATATATATATATATATATCAATATAAAATTAGATAAATATCTAATAAAAATTAATAAGATCCCATTAAAATAGTTTCTTAAACCACTCTTTTCCGAACACGTTTTCTAAGATATTCTGTACAAAGTCCAGTATAGTTTTTTTTTTTTTTTTAAGGGAAAGATTACTCATTTATATCAAGAAAAAATTAGGTTTTGGGCCTCCATGCAATAGATTTTAGAGTCTAAAATTGACAAATGAATTTTGATGTGATTTTTGCCAAAAATTCTCTTCAGTAAACTTGAAAACTCTCTTCCATAAACTTGATATAGATCACAGAAACCTAAATTCAATAATATTCTTCCTTTATCACTATATCTATCCATTCTGCTAAAAACATGTCGGCTACAGTCACGACAGAAAGTACCTTCCTGAAATTGTTCCATGAGAGCTTGTTGAATCAATGGTTTGGAGTTTACCAATAATTGATTGGTGGTTTGCTTGTGCTACTCCGTAGACGCTCACCTCTTCCAGGTAGCCAGAAAGCCTTCAAAGGACTCAGTCAAATTTTCCAACAACCAAACAATATTTAGTTGTCAATGGATCTCCCATACTCACAGTTGAGCCCGAAGTATGATGGCACTTTAAATCACAGAAACGAGAGCTCAACGACAACAGGAAGTTGATCTTCTCGATGCTAAATACTAATATATAACCATACCTTCATTCCTACTTCTCTATAACTTTGAAACGATGCTAAATACTAATATATAACCATACCTTCATTCCTACTTCTCTGTAACTTTGAAACATGGGGATTCAAAATCCATGCCGAGATCTCGTACTAAACCACGAAATGTCAGGTAATAACTGTGAAGTTGAGGGAATTTACCCAGAGTTGAGTGTAGGGAGAGATTCAAGCCAATTCCAACATTTAAACATATCTCATCTCATACTAAATGGCAACTATGATCCTTGCTCATCTCTGTGTCACGTCAGATGTTAATGTCAACGAGATGCTTGAGGAGGAATGTAAATGAAGTTAATGTTATGACCATAGTGGGCTCCCTTCCTAAAATATGAGGGTTATGGGGATTTAATGGTGCTAGTGCTTCACTGGAGCCCACTTGTTCATTAAAATGCCTCTCTCGTTTGTCCTCTTTTTTTGGTTTTAAGTTAAAAACCTCACATTATATATTCATGGAATTTGGGAGAAGATAGGTATTCCATGATCCAATTTCAATTTCCCCTTCTCGAGTAGAGGTCCTTTATTTTCCATTGAGTTTGTCATTGCATTATGAGATCGAAGTAAGTGGAAGAAATCTATTTTTTCAAAGTTTGTCATTTGGAGAGTAATCCTATGGGGGAATAGTCTTTTTGTTACCATCCTTTCTTTTTCCTCATTTGATGAATTACTAAAAGGTGGTCTTTGTATACTAAAAGTTTAGATATATTTTCAATTGCAATTTCTAGTCCTCGTAATAGTGCAAGGTACTCTCTTTGGCTATTTGATGCGTTACCCAATCTCCAAGCATATTTAGACTCTATTTGTTCCTTAGGGTCAAAGATGACCCCCCTTTCTCTTGCCACCCCCGAATTTCTTTTGGAGGCACCATAAAAAAATAATGAATTTTTCTTCTTGTTTAATCTCCATTGTAGAAATTCCTCTAGATCTTGCCTTAAGTAGAAATGTCCCAAGGAAGAGGGTTTGAGTTTGAAGTTGCTAGCATGATATGGCAGTTTCCCCACCTTAATCTAATCTCATTCTTGATGGGAGAGTTCATTCACCTATGAAATTTTATATACTTGAGTTGTGACATATTCAAAAATAAGGTTGATGGTCTTATTTTCTATTGTGAGGGGCTCTAGTGTCTCATCATTGAATATCACCTTATTCCTAGCAATCCAGATTGACCAACATAGAAATCTAGGAAGGTCAACCCAACAAAGTACAAAGGGAGAATAAGTATTTCTTGCCCATGGGAAATGAGTTCTACAGTTGTCAAACGTGGCCTCCCATGTATCAGGGATTACCTCTATATATACCAAGGGGTAAAATGTTTTTTTCCACACTACCAAGGAGAATGAACAATATCTAAAAAGGTTAGGAGTGGACTCCTCTGCTTCCTGACACAACACGTACCTTGAGGGACCTTGTATATTCATTTTCCTTAAAAAAATTGTTGTGAGAATTTTTTGATGAAATAATGTCCAACAAAAAGTATTAACCTTAAGAATTCCATCCTTATCCCATATTTTCTTCCATAAATGCCAGGGATTTGGATGAGGGATATTTGTAATGAGAAGAGTATATCCTTCCTTAACAAAGTACCACTGCTAAGGACTAATTTTCTAAGCTAATTGACCGTGGAGGTTCAAGGAGATTGGAGCCAACCCTTTTAGATTTAGTATGATTAACTGCCATTGTTGTTGGAGGTGGATCAAAAGGTGTTGGCATGACCATCCTTTTCAACTTCCCACTTGATCCCATATAGATATGTATTTAAGTTTTACAAGGCATGCTTGTTACATCCATTTGGTTAATTTAATGAATTTCTCTTTACCCCCCAGAGGACCTTTTGAAGATAAATTGTCTTTCTAAATGTCTAAGCGTGCTCCATTGCCTAGATGCTAGCTTAGATGGTTACATATAATTGATGTTGCCTCTTTGCAAATTTTCCAAACTTTGGGGCCAAATCCTTTCCAATTTACCTCTACCATTCTAAGCATATGAGATTTGTGAAAATACTTCCTCAAAAAGGTTGATTTCCACAACTCTTTTGAATCAGATAGTAGTCACCATACAATCTTCACTCCAAGAGTCAGATTCATATACTTGGATATTTAATTTTGAGTCCTCCAAACTTTTTCCTGAGGCAGACGATATTCCAATAAATCAAATGGAACTTACTCTCATTATGCTTCCCTCCTTACCAGAGGAACTTTCATTTCTTAACATTGATTTGATTAATTACCCCCTTTGGAGCCAAGAGACCATAACACAAGTAGATTAGGAGGGCAGACATAATTGATTTGACTAATACCATTCGACCTGCTGAAGTCAACCATTGAGATCCCCAAGACTAAAGTTTTCTTTTGTAATTTTGTAGGATTTCATTCCAATCTTCTGAATTTGTAACCTAAATTGAAATGGGATTACCTAGATACTTAAAAGAATCCCATCATATCTTAGCAGGGAATTTGAGGGCATTAGATATATCTTGCAGTATTGATTCCGAACAATTCCATCCATATAAATGAATCTTCTATTTTTTTTATCAAACCTCTCGATAAGTACAGATAGGTATCTAGCAATAGTTTAAAGTGAAGGGAAATGGTCATTGAATCACCTCCCAATAAGAGCATATCATTGGAAAACTGAGAATGGTTCAATTCCTTTGTGTTTTTTGCAATACTAAGACCCAAAAGAGTACCCTCCATCCTTGATTTCTTTGGATTTTGACTCAGACCCTCAACCATCAAAATATACAGTAGAGGGGAGAGCAGATAGCCTTTCCCGAGACCCCTTGAAGCAACAAAAAAGGTGGTTGGATAATCATTAATTAAAGGGGCTATCCAAAGGGCACCAATATAGGTCTTGATCCACCTTATAAATTAAATAGTAAAACCAAATTTCCCCATAATATTAAACAAGAATGAATGGCTTACCCTATCCAAAATGTTATCCATGTCCAACTTAATGCCCATTCCAATATTTCCCCTTTCTTTTCTTGAATGGATGGCCTCCTGAACTGGGATAATATTATCAAGAATTTAACGATGTTGCATGAAGCCTCCCTGATTTTCTGAAATAATTGAAGGAAAAACTTTCCTGAACCTATTTTCTATGACCTTAGTGAGAATTTTGTAAGCTTAACTACACAAAGAGATTAGTTTGAAGTGAGAGAAGTTAACTAGATTAGATTCCTTGGAGATCAAGGCCAATAAATAAGACTTAGTACTCCCACCCAATTTATGTTGAATCTGCTTAGAGGAGTTTAGAATTTTCATTAAGTCTTTTTTGATGAGTAGCCAAAAGGATCTAAAAAATTAGATGGGAAATTCATCTTAGATAGGGGCTTTATATGGATCCAAAGACCATATAGCTTCTATAACTTCATCTTCCTAATGGGCTAAATAAGATGTTGATTATCTGAGTTAAAAATTAGTGAAGGAAGGAAGGATGTAAAGCACCTGATTTTGTAAACGCAACCCTCTTGATCTTTAGTGTAAAGAGCTTGGAAGTAAGAGAAGGTTTCCTGCTTTATTCCCTGGAAGGTTGATATTTTAGGTGAATGCATGAAGATGGGTTACACTATTGGGCCAAATGTGACGATGAAATTTCACAATTTTCCTCTTTTATCGAATTGCAGCCCTCAAAATTCATATAAGCATTGTGAATTTTGATTCAGAGTAAAAGACCATATGTGAAGAATTATGTTGCTTTCCTAATGGTAATTTTGGAAAAAAAAAATTAGTGTCTTATAATCTCACAATTTTCCACTGAATGCAATACTTGTCCTTGCGAATTTTCGCAAAACTTAAGAGGTATGCGTGTGTTCACGTAGCATAACTTAGTCTAAAATATGTAATTTTTAGTATATATGTGTGTGTGTGTGTGTGGGGTAATTTAATTGATCTTAAATTACCTACATAAATTATCGACGAGGGCTAGTAAGATTATGAAGTGTAAGTGTACTCTATGTACTAGAAGTCTTTAGTTATTCACACAAATTCTAAATTAAATTGAGTTATCGAAATATAAATTCAAAATTAAATTATTTTATTGAAATGCACATGAGAAAAGTAGTTATTCCTAGAAAATGAATTAATCACACTCTTTTACTGAAAACTACTTATGGAAAATCTCACACTATACTTTGAAAGAAAATTTCACAACTCTTCATATAAGTAAATCAATCCCACACTTGTAAATAAAAATTAATTACACTCACTCTTTGCACCAATTATATACACACTCAATTTCAAAAGGAAAGGCTACTATTAATATTATCACACATCTGTAAAAATAGCATTCACGATTGTTTGAAATCGAAATGAAATAAACCTCTGCTTAAGTACATCCACACTTGCCTGAATTATAAATCACACATGCTTGAAATGTAACATCTAATTTTGCAAATAAATCCTCTGTTCTTTAAGGAAACTAAAGTTTTGTCTAAGTATAAAATCATATCGTTACTCTCATTGCTGCTAAGCTTAATCCATGTGCATCCAGAATCTATAAACATAAGAAATGATTAGTAAAATAATCCTAATTCAAATATGAAATAAATTAAAAATGAAACTACTCAATCGAACTGGAAGAAAGCTTAAGAAATTATATGAAATTCTATCTACTGAAAAACAAACAAGAATCCTTACTGCTTGAGAGGGGCCTCCACGAGAAGAAGGTAATCATGCTATCAATCAAACAATAAACCACACATGGAAATGAAAAGTATCTTTCATAAAATAGATATTAAAAACAGATTTTGAATCTTCATTGTCATGTACTTCTTAACAACATTTCATTTATACTGAGAGATTTATTTATAAATCTCATTTCATTAATTGTTTAGACCTCTACGCCTAATCCTTGTCAACATAATACTAATTTTAACTTGAAAAGATAATGTAGCATAATTCACTCATGATTTTCTATTATCAAAGCAAATCATGAGGTGTATATCTCGTTCTTGCTCGCCTATTGTCGATTATTGTGGTTGACTTTATCTTTGACTAAATCATCGAGACTTGCTTCCATCGGTGTAGTTCACGAGAGTAGGAGGAAATTGTTGAGTGCATCACTTTCCATCTACCCATATATTTCGCTTCCTAGCTGGCACCCTGGAACCTGTAAAACCACAGACTTCACTGCATAATCATGTGTTAGCTATAGAATCATTGCAATTCAGTAGCTGAAGAAAACATTAGAATAAATAATAAATAACATTATCAATTTATGAAATACAAGACAATTATATACCTTCCATGTCATAATCTTGCATTTTGATGCTCACTGTGTGATTATGGAGGTCAAAAAGAGTGTCAAAAAGAAGAAATTGTGCGGCTCAACATTCCCCCACACGGAAGTCATTGCATGTCCTCATGCAAAAAATTCAAAACTGATGACCTTGCTTGTTACTGAACCCCTTCATAAACTTAAGCTAAAACATCCATATTTGTCTTCTTTTCCTTTTTCTTATACACTACCATCCTTGGTTTCTTCATCTGAATCTTATACTTCAGAATTATGACCTTTCTCTTAAGGGAATTTTTCTTTTCCTTTAGCTTTTTATTCTTATCATACCATAGAGGAAGATGTAAGATAATGTTGTCAATTTGAGTCGTTTGTATTTCATTCTGCACTTTCAACGTTTCATGTTCTTGTTTTAAGTGTCTGTTTAGTGTCTCCAATTCAAAAATTTCTTGTTTGAGAGTATGTACAATTGGAGGTTCTTGTGGACTATTAGACTGAATTTATTTTTTTTGATTTGAGGAGGATGTGGTAGCCTTTTCTGTAGCTTTCTTTTCCAAAGACTATATAATCATATATCTCTTGTTGAACTGGGTCAATTTCAGGTGTTCTTCTTACTGTATTAGCAATTGGTGATGGAACTATAGGCGATGGAATCTTCAGTTCTTCATCTTCCTCCAGGTTAACAAACTCTACAGATTGTCGAGATGATTCCTTTGTTGATTTTTTGAGTCTTTCACTTCTCTTGACAGTAGATGAGGCTTTAGTAAGAGGAGTTTGCTTTTGAACTTTTGTTTGTTCAGTCTTTGCCTATTCTATTTCCTCTGATTTCTTTCTAGACATACTTTCTTCCTTATCACTGGTTTTTCTTCTTTTACTATTCTTCTTTTTAAGATTTTCTAATACATCACCAAAAGGAGTTTCATCTTCTGAGAGTTGCTCTGGTTGTAGAGGTAGGTCATCTGTAGGGTTTAGAGATAGATTTCTTCTACTTATTTTTATTTTTCTACTGGGTTCTTCTTGTTCTATCTCTTTAAAATGATTCATGGCTAAAAAACTTTCCCAATCATCTCCTATGCTCTCGAGGTGGGCTTTAATTAACATTTTTATCAGACCGTGATGATACATATTATTCTCAATAGACTGTATTTTCCTCTGAGTATTACCAGTTATTTTCTTTAAACTATTGAGTAAGAAATAAGGCAAATTAATTTCATTACCCTCAATAAAATGCATCATCAAATGTATATGATAGAAAAACATACAGCCGAACCTACCTTCACAAGTAATGAATTTTTGGATAACCAATAGTAAATTTCTCCATTTTCTTTTAAGAATTGTACTTGGGATGCCTTTCTTAAAAATTGAAGTATCCATACCTAGGTTTTTAAGAAATGTCTTCCATTCATTTCTTTCAATTCCTCTGTTTTTGAACCATCTCTCACCAACCCTAGGTAATCCAGTTACTTCTGCCATGAAAGATTCTGTCACCACTATTTTAATATCCCCAATTTCCACTTCCACTCCATCAAATGCTTGGGCAAAAGACTTGGTCACCTCTCTATCATAGTCATCGAATCTTTTTATAAATTCCAACGATTGTGCCTGTTGCAACATCTGTTTGACTTGCGGATATCTTTCCATGAATTTCTTCCCATTCGGCTCTGTCCTCACAATAACCCCCATGTTAGCGAAGTTTTAACTTGTGATTGCTTCTTTTGACAAGGTTATGGAGTGTAAATGGTGTCGGAGGTCTGAGTATGGATGAAAGTGAAATCATTTAATGAAAATGAGGGAAAAGGCCTTCAGGAAAATGAATGAGAGAGGAATTATCAATAAAACAGGGTTTATGGAGTGAGTATATATGTAATGATGAATGATGAATGGGCTTACGACCAACTTCATTGATAGGACATAGTATTTATAACTCAGTTCGAAGTTGGAATAATAATGATTATTTTGAATGGCAGTAGCAACGTCTATCTTATTTCATAATCTAATGTTTTTTACCTTTATTATTTAATCTAATATTTACATACCTTTGGGCTTATAATTCTAATGCTTTGATTGACCTTTGTAGATTGTCCTTGGATGCCTTCAATTACAAGCTTGATCATTCTTTTCTGCCAAAATCTTCAATTATCCCAGTTGATGATCCCTATCAATATCAGCTGCAAAATTTTGTTAAAGCTGCAAATTCTCAACAATTCTGTAGCTGCTTATTTTGAAAAAGAAAAAGAGGGTTTCAAAGAAAATGGGATTAGAATAAGGTTGATGAAAATCTAAGGTGTCAAGAATACTTGGTTTTCATCCTAAATTTTCTGTATAAACATGCCAACAGTGTTGGTTTTCATGTATCTATATATATATATATATATATATAGAGAGAGAGAGAGAGAGAGAGAGAGAGAGAGAACAAAAAAACTTCACAAATCAAGTTGAAGAGGAAGGGGAATCCTTCCTAACCCTCTTCAAATCAATATTGTCTTGTAGATTTTTAACAAATTCATCCTTTTTCAATGACTTGTGATAAATTCTCAATCGATGACCATTTACAGGGAAGTTCACTCTTTCTTCATTAATGGTTTTGATCTTGACTGCACCATTATCAAAGATAGTTTCAATCTCATAAGGTCCAAGCCAATGAGTTTGAAATTTTCCTTGAAAATCTTTAAACTTTGAGTCAAAAAGTAATGCCCAATATCCTAGCTGAAATTTCCTTTCTTTTATGTACTTATCATGCCACTTTGATCTTTGTTGTTGAACTATGTTGGTTCTTTGAATAACATCCTGTCTTATCTCATCTAGTAGATTCAACTAATCTACTCTTTGTTTCTGTGCTTCAGATAGATCAAGACTTAATTTAACGGTTGTCTTGAAGGTCTTTACTTGGAACTCAATAGGAAATAAGACTTGCTTCCCATAAAAAAGTTCATAGAGAGTATGTCTTGTAGTGTTTCTCCATGTGGTATGATATGCCCATAAAGCTACTGGAAGATTTTCTGCCCAGTCTCTTCTATGCAAATGCATAGTCTTGGTAAGACTTGGTTCAATTACTTTATTGGTGGATTCCACCTGTCCATTTTCCTGTGGATGATATGGAGTGGACTTTCAATGTTTGATTTTGTATTCTTCCATTATCGTTTGTATCGACTTGGATGTAAATTGAGTACCTTGATCTATCACAATTTCCCTTGGGACACCAAAATGAGTAAAAATATCCTCAGAAAGAAATGAAACTAAAACATTTTTAGTAGCAAAAGAAAGCACTTTAGCTTCTACCCATTTTGTAACATAATCAATGCAAACAATAATGTACCTTTTTTATTTTGATGGTTAATTAATTGATCCAAAAAAATCCAGAGCCCATTTCTCAAAAGGTTCAATGAGTACTTGAGGTTGTAGAGGCATTTCATCTGAAGGAACAAGTTTCCCCATTCTTTGACAAATTTCACATCTCTTTACATATTCTTTGGAATCCTTGAATAGGGAAGGCCAATAATATCCTAAGAGAAGGACTTTGTAAGCATTTCTTTTATCAATGAAGTGTCCTCCACATGGTTCATCATGACAAGCCTTTAGTATATTTGGTAATCCATCTTCTTTGACACATATTTGAATGATTAGATCTGGCCCTGCTTTGTACAATTCTCCATTTATCCATTAGTAAAATGCACTAATTTGAATTACCTTTCTTTTCTCTTGAGGAGACAAATATAATGGTAACTTCCTTGTAGCCAAATAATTAGCAATATCTACAAACTAAGGAGATTTAATAGACATTGCAAAAGGATATTCATCAGGAAAATTATCTTCCACAGGTACATCATTATTATCAGTTTGAATCCTAAATAGAAAGTCAACAATTGTATTTTGTTTTCCAGGTTGAACCAAAATAGTAATATTGAATTTTTGTAACAATAATAACCATCTTGTAATTATGCCATTAGTGATTGGTTTATTCATTAAGTACCTAATTGCATAATGATATGTATGTACAAAGGTTTCGTAACCAGTGATGTAATGTCTGAATTTATTAATGTCATGCGCAACAACTAAAAACTCATTTTTTGTTACAGTATAATTTAACTTTGCAGAAGTCAAATTTTTACTGGTATAATTGTTGGGCCGCTAGTTTTTCATTATTATTATCACTCTTTAATGCCTATTTCATCCATTTCTACTATTCTTTATCACGTCATTTATCATGGTTTATCATATAATTCCATTTTATAATTATTTATGCTCTTATGGATAAATATTATTTCTTCTCCTTTATTTTTAATAAATTGATGATTATTATGCATGATTTTACCAATGATGGTTTATTAATAAATTTGTTGTAACATCACTCACCATTTTATCCTCCAAGATATTTTCCAGATTGCAGATTTGATCTCCAACTCATCATTAAATATTCCAATTCAGAAATTCGCTGGAATAAGAAGTGACAGTTTTGCATTGGACGTTTCAGGCAAATGGAGAAGAATATGGAAAATTCGAAACATGGGTTTTGTTCAAAACGGGCCGAATTAGTTTTTTAATGAGAATTTTCCCCAAGTTCAGTCCATATTAAGAGAAACGAAAGGTTATCTGAAGACATTTTTCTCAGATTCGCTGTTGCGACTAGTTTCCAAATTATCTCAGTTGCAATACCAAATTCGACTTGTTCCTATTGAATGTTGATGGAAAGATATTTCAGATATGATCTTGCTGATCAATTTGTTGTGAACAATCCAATTTTTTATGGGAATCATTTTGTAATCATATATGTTGTAACTTCTCCCTTCTCTTTGTGTATTTAAATGAAAACAAAGATCAAAGAAGGGGAATAATTGGATGGATTATTAGAGGTTAGAGATTAGATTAGAGATATATAGGATAGGATAGGAGGAGATATAATGGAGGGATTTAACTTTTTGTTGGGGACTTCAATTGTAATATACAAAATTTTATTCTGAAGGACACATCATGCTATAATGAGGATTGAATTCAATGGTTAATACATAATCTACATTGTTGTTCATTCGTATTCTTTGAAGTAGCTCAACAGTATTCGCTAGTGGCTAGGGCCCGGCCCTTGGTGGATCAAACTGCGGTTCTCTGTGTTATATCTTTCTAATTCATGCGAGGTTAATTGGTTTGATGTTTTTCCGTTCTCTCCTAGTTTATCTTGTTTGCTATTTTCCGATTTCATGTATTGCAGTTAGTTCACCTTTCTTTAATTTTGACCTTATGTGCTTCGAAGCTTTGACGTTTGATTATATTTATGCTTCCTGTAGATTAAATTATTGAGTTGTTAAGACAATGAATCCTATTGATTTAATCAACTGTAAGAGTTTGGTTATCGCTATTAAACTCTCGGTTGACATCATTTCTATTTGGATTGCTTAGTTGAGATTGAGTGTGATTTAGATTGAATCAACTAAGAAGAGATTGGTTATTGCTACTATGCTCTCGGTTGATACTATTTTCAATTGAATTGCTTGCTTCAAATTTGATTATGGTTTTGCTTGAGATTAAGTCCTGATGCTTAGATGTATTATTTCCTTTAAAAGTTACAGCTTGAGATTTATGATTGCATCTAGTTACTCTTGTATCAAGTTTAATAGTTCAACTTAAAAAGCATTACTATCTAGATTTATAGCTTGCACATATTGTGTACACTCTTGAAACAAAAAGACTTACCCAGGTTGATAATTAATGTGAGGCAATTAGGAGTTTTAAAAGACACCTTTTAGCACCCAACATTTTGGCGTCGTTGCCGGGGAGAGTGTTGCCATTTCACAGAGAGTGATGTATGTTTGATATTTGCTGTTGGGAAAGAATTGGGTATTAAAAATGGAAGGTAAGAACCTATGTAACGAGAAAGTAAAGTGCTTGCTCCTCCGCCCGCTTTTCAACACAATTACATAGAAGTTGAAGTAGGTGTTTGATGTTTGTCTACTATGAAAGAATTGGGTATTAAAAATGGAAGGTAAGAACTTGTGTAATGAGCAAGTAAAGTGCTTGCTCCTCTGCCCACTTTTCAGCAGAATTTCTTAGGAATTGAAGTAGGAAATTTAAAGATAAATTTTTTGAAAAAATCTCATAATTCCACTCAAGTGGTGATGTAGGCACCACCAATTTCACTAACCAATTGACAGGAACATTTGAAGGAGGAACCTCGAAGAAACACATGAAAACATCTTCTATTATGGTAAGAAATGACTCACATTTCTACTTTTGAATTCCCTATCAAAGACCTAGGAGGAGTGACACAAATGCACATAATTCCCCCATCTTCTCTACCAAATTTTCATGGTTTGACAAATGAAGATTCAGATACATTCTTATTTGAGTTTGAAATACTTTGTAGAGGATATGATTATTATACTAAAGATCAAAGGTTGAAAGTGTTTCCTCTTACTCTAAAAGGAGCAACTCTCCGATGGTTCATGAGCCTAGGTGGTAACTGCATCCAAACATGGGAGGACATGAAGAACATATTCTTGAAGAAGTACCGGGACTATTGCAAGGACAATAAAAATATTTTCGATATGATACAAGGGGAAGATGAAAGCTTGGAGGACTATGTGGAGCGATTTCAATATAACTTTCAAAAATCAAAGCATAAGTATTTGGAAAAAGAGATCTTAAAAACACTCCTACTCAAAGGAATCAAAGATGAATTTTTAGAACTCTTAAATCTAATAGGAAAAGGTGATGTTTTTCTGTTATCATATGATGATGTTTGTGAATTGTGCATAAGGGATTCAAGAGGAATCTCCAAGGCTGGTAAGAATTCTAGAGAATTTTTGTTCTTTCTTTTCCAAATTTGCTACAAGAACAGGAGACATAAGAGCTGAAATCAATGCTTTATTTGAAAATTTTAAAGTTGATTTTATTAGCTCTCTAAACTCAAAATTGGATGTTTTGCAGGTTGAGAAAAATCAAGAAATTGAAGAAGTGTTTTTCCCTCATTACCGAAAGGAGCATCCCATAGATAGTTTTTCTTCCTTATCTAGGATGGAAGTAGCATATCAAAGAGATGAGGAAGCTGCAACAAGGTCAAAACCATGGAGATCATGGCTTACAGGTATAGTTCAAAACACTTCCTCTCCATTCTCTTACTTGCATAATCCATTATGGAATACTCATGTGTTAGGGCAACCATGTCCATCTTAATATAACCCCCACAAATCTTGTCTACAAGTTTGGCATGGTTCATCATATGATTGGATGACTACTTTCCCTCATATTGTAGCACAAACACATCCTCCATATTCTTCACCAGCTCTTCCACAACATCTTGCTTGCCTATCAAAATCATCCACTCAACCCAATCAACTACATCATCAAAATGCTCCATTCCATACACAATTTCCTGCTCAACTCATTCCACACCCTCACCACAATAAACCAGTACAACATGCTTACAGTGTTGAACTGCAAAATTTACCTACCCTTCCTACCCATTCTATCTCACATGCACCAATGGAGAAAACTTATATTGAGATTCAGAAAGTTTCAAATCCAAAAATTGTAGAAGTTATGGAAGAAAATGAGGTTTCTTCTAGTCTGCATCAACAAGTCGTTTTAAAATCCCAAGAACTTTATGATATGATGGCTATGGGAAATCAAGAAAGTAAATGATATATTGAATATTGGTTTCACTCCATCATTTGCTTGCAGCAGCACTCCATACTTCAACAATTTTTGACACTATCTTTTCAAGGGAAGTTGGCTTCTCATACCCTAATATTTATTAACATGCATTTTTCAAATTTGGGTATGTACATACTTGAAGCCTTATTTCGAAAATGGTTCCACTAGAAGTACTCTTATACGTAATCATATTCATTTTTTAAATTAGAGTAGGTTAGTGTAAAAAATAAAATTTTCTTTTTATGTAAAATTAGTTGTTTTTGTTGCACCATGCTGTGGAAATCAATATCGGTGATAAATGTTTTAATTAATTTGTGTATGTAGATGAATTATAATGAAAATAACAGTTATACAAACACTCATATTCATTTTTATCACCAATTTGAAAAAAATTATTGAATATCATATTTTTTTAGCTTGTGGGCTTGATGAAATTTCTGAAAACACAGTCGGGACAGTCATGTTTTGAAGGACCAAAAGGGAATATTTTTAAAACCTGTTTCTATTATAAGTAGCCTTTGATATCTACTTTCCAACCCAATTTGAATCACTCAATTTGGATTTGAAACGAAAAAAGTTATAACTAAAAAATTGACTGGGTGTCTAGTAGGAAGCTCAAGAGTAGAGTTGGGACAGTTAGTTTTTGGAGGCCTAAATGACTATATTTTGAAAACCTGTTTATACAGTGTATTCCCCTATGAATTTGGTTTACAAGGCAATTTGAATCACTGATTTTCGATATCGTATGAGAAAGTTATGACCAAAACACTGACTGTCTATCATAAATCAACACTCTTAAAATTATGTTTTTCTAGTTGTTCACTTGTGGATTTGATCTATCAATTCTTTTTGTTTTCAAAACCTGTTTCTATTAGAGATAAATAAATGAATCTACTTTCATTTCCAATTTGAATCATTCGAATCTGTCATCAAACGAAAAATACATGCTTAAAATATCCACTGTTGGTCTAAGATAGGTAAACGAAAATGACTCCGTTATGCAGGTTGTTCTAAGTAAAATTGACATATCATATCATTGAAATTTTAAAACCTGTTTCTATTGGTGATATATCTTTGAAGCAGCTCTAATTTGGCTTTGGAATCACTCAAATTGGATGAAAAAAAAGGAGTTGTGATTAAAACACTGCTGGTCAGTATGGTCGACCACTGCTCTCCCACAGGTGACAAATAAATTTTACTTTGTTATTTTTTCCATGGATTTGTTTTACAGAGTAACTACTTGTTAATTTTTTGCATAATTCTTAGATTAGGGTAGCCCGATCACCTCTCTTTTTCCATGATTTAATGTTTTTATTGTAGGTAGACACTCATTTTTTGCAGGTCTTAGGAGAATAAGGAAGGTCAATTTATGGACGAGCGATTTTTGAAAGAAATTTTAATGAAACAAGGGAATTTCATTAAAATTCATTACCTAACAGATTCATACAGAAGAAATGAATAATTGATTTCCATTCAAATATTCATGTCACTGCTGCCAAAACATTTTTCCAAGAGATCATTTTTTTCCATTGACAGATTGATACTCCCTTAGGAAATAACATCATAGCTGTTGTAACTTAATTTATTTCTTTATATACTGTTTCTAAATAAAGTGTTGTTTCTTTTTTTTATTTATCTTATGATTTTGTGTTTTAGGTGTTGCTTCCTTCAAATTGAAGTTTCCGCTCCATTGGCGATTGAACAATGAGGACCCCACCATGCAAGTTTCAGTTGTAGAAGGCAACTTTTCGGCAACCCCAATTCTATAAAAAGTTATTTTTGAGACTTGTGATTGTTTTTTATGTTTTTCTCTATTCCTTTTCTTTCTTTTGTATGATTGTTCTTCTGTTGTTTAGAGCAGTAGGGATGACTGCTTGTCTGTGTTATTTTTCTCTCCCTGTGTTATTTTATTTACTGTTCCCTATAGGGAAAAACACTTTTTCTTGTGCATTTTTTGATGTTCCCTATAGGGAACAACATTTTTTCGTGTGAATTCTCTGTTGTTCCTTACAAGGAACAACACTTTTCGTGTGCATTTTCTTTGTTGTTTCCTACATGGAATAGCTGTTGTTCCCTATAGGGAACAACACTTTTTCGTGTGCATTTTTTGTTGTTCCCTATAGGGAACAACACTTTTTTCGCGTGCATTTTTTGTTGTTACCTACAGGGAACAACTGCTGTTACTTGTAGGGAACAACACTTTTTCATGTGCATTTTTTTGCTGTTTCCTATAGGGAACAATATTTTTTTTGTGTGCATTTTCCCTAAGGGAACAACACTTTTTCGTGTGCATTTTTGTTGTTTCCTATAGGGAACAACACTTTTTCACATGCATTTTTTATTTTTCTTTATAGGGAACAACTATTGTTCCCTATAGGGAACAACAATTTTTGGCGTGCATTTTCTTTGTTGTTGCCTATAGGGAACAACACTTGGCATGCATTTTTTTTCTTTGTTGTTCCCTACAGGGAACAACTGCTGTTCCCTATAGGGAACATCACTTTTTCGAGTGTTTTTGCTGTTCCTTCAAGGGAACAACACTTTTGGAGTATTTTCGAGAACAACCCTTCCTTCCTCTTGTGGGATTATTCCTAGTTCATATCAACCACATTTTACTAATTCCCTTTCATGACATGAAGTACACTATTTTTATGAGGACAGGAATTATGGATTCTATTGAAGCAAGTTAATATCATTGACGTTATGATCTTTAACAGGACAACTTCTAGATGAAAGATTCTTTTTAAGAAAATGGATACAGTTATTTATATACTGCTTTACTACATCATTTTCTACTATACATGATAATGATTGATCATCTTAATACCATGCTGGTTCCACCCTTTCTGGTTATAATCTTCTCTATATGTAATAAATGAGATTATGGGTATATTTTTTTTCTATTGATATCTTCAACTTCTTCCACCATCCCTGCTCTTAAGGAGTACTGAGCCTCCCTTTATTTATCATAAAAATATGTAATAATAGCAAAATTTTGTTTTCAGATGGAGGATAGGGGGTCTCATTAAGAGCCAGCCTATCATGTTCATAAGGATGTAGTGAAGTGACATTCCCATTATGGCCACCACACCAGGGTTATGATCCATTAGATAGCCAAAATATCCTTGGAATAGGAGGTCTCACCACGAGCCAGCCTGATCACTTTTGGTACATCCCAGTGAATGGCAGTGTGGTTCTCTGGTTACCATACCAGCGCACTGATCTCTTCTGTAGAACAACACTGGAACTCTCCATTTATAAATTGAGGATCCTGGTTCATATGGGTTAAAAAGAAACCCTACCGAGGCTATGGATGTCTGCTGGTAGCAAAGGCTCTGCTTATGGTATTTAAGTTATATCTTATTGTCAATTATTACTATAATACTCTTTTCTTATTCTATATTTTTATCAGAAAAGTTATTTCCTTAATTTTTCCATGTTTTGAACCTTTACGCATGAGAAATTGTTTTCCGATCAATCACATCATTTTCGGCTAGAATACCATCAACAAAGCATCTTTCTTGCATATTGCTATCCTTTTTGCTTACCGCATAACTTATCATCAATCCAAAGCATCATATCTCTTATTCATAACTATCTTTACACACTCTGCTCTCATTATAACCATACCTCTTGTCATCCTATCATTGATATGTGTACTTTGCTTCATTTACTGCCGTACTATTCATTCCCTTGCCTTGCCATTAGAACAACACTTTTCCTATGCTTTATGGTCATGAACGCCCTTTTCCAATTGGAGGGGGAAGGTATGCATTATGGGATAACATGTGATATAATTACTGCACTCTGCCATAACTTGTTGATTTGACAAAATATTAGTATTGCATTTATACAAAAGTTTTTATGATTGAAATTTTTGCATGCGGCTTATCTTTTGCTATTCAAAACTAAAATTGTGGATTCAAGAAATTTGCATGCAAAATAATAATTTGTTTACAGGAGAACAACAAGTATGGGGGGAACTCTATTCATAGCAAGGCCATACTATTGCAACTAACAGAAGAGGCTCGAGAAACTCGCAAACGCGAACAAAATTTCAGACATGATGTGCTTGCTTGGATTCCACCTTTTGCATCACTTTCAACATCAACTCAGCCTACATCAGCTTCAACAAATGCTAGTGTATACATGTCATTCCACATTTTTTTTGGGGGTAAAACTTGAAGTAAAATAACATAAGTTTCTGATTTATTGAAAATTTAGGAGAATTTCATGAAAATCCATTGAGCATTATTTATCATCATTCATTCCACATCTTTACCACTTCCCATTTTTTAGAAACATAGATTCTTTCAGTTTGGAGGAGTGTTTCTTTCATCTATTTATTTATTATGACCATGCCATTAATATTCTTTATCATCCATTGATCTTCTTATTTATTCTCAACACCTCCCTTATTCCATGTTGTTTTACACCAAGCGTAGATTTCAACAAATTGTAGAAACCACCTCAATTTGTTTTCTAGCATTGCATGAGGGCATGCTAATTCTCCAGTTTGGGGGAGGAGTTGCTACACATGATGGATGTTTTCTACTTTCTTTCTCATTTAAGACATAATTTCATTTTTTTACAGTGCAGAAATTGATTTGCATATATCTTTAAAACTATGAACTAAATTCTTGTGATTTCTGGAAAACAATGATGTATCATTAAAATACACAAACCTAGAAAATTTCAAGTTAAATTAGTTTGTCAAATTTCAGAAATCATGCACTGTCACCTATAGCCATTTTTCTTATATCTCATGATCCCTGCATTAAAATGATCTGATTTTTGGATTAGAGAAGTATTAATATAATAGAAATCTACTTGTAAGATTTCAGTAAAATCTAGTTTGTAGTTTTTTAGGAAATGGTTAATGAAGTTTGTTGTTACTTATATCATATTTTGCTGTAACTTCATATACATATAGTTGAACGTCAATGTAAAAATTGTTACGCCTTCATCAACATTGCTAAAATTGAATATTCATTATTTGAAGAAGAAGTTATTTGTTCCATCCATTTCATGAGTTGGGATGAACAATTTTTGTATTATTGCTTGGTTAATACAGAGTCTTTGGGTTGCATGAGGACATGCAATATATTCAGTTTGGGGGTATGTTGGGCTGCTAGTTTGTCATTATTATTATCACTCTTTAATGCCTATTTCATCCATTTCTACCATTATTTATCACGTCATTTATCATGGTTTATCATATAATTCCATTTTATAATTATTTATTCTCTTATGGATAAATATTATTTATTCTCCTTTATTTTTAATAAATTGATGATTATTATGCATGATTTTACCAATGATGGTTTATTAATAAATTTGTTGTAACATCACTCACCATTTTAGCCTCCAAGATATTTTCTAGATTGTAGATTTGATCTCCAGCTCATCATTAAATATTTCAACTCAGAAATTCGCTGGAATAAGAAGTGACAGTTTTGCATTGGATGTTTCAGGCAAATGGAGAAGAATCTGGAAAATCCAAAACATGGGTTTTGTTCAGAACGGATCGAATTAGTTTTGTAATGTGAAGTTTTCCCAAATTCGGTTTGTATTAAGAGAAACATAAGTTTCTCTGAAGACGTTTTTCTCAAATTCGTTGTTGCAGTCGGTTTCCAAATTATCCCAGTTGCAATACCAAATTCGACCTGTTCCTGTTGGATGCTGATGGAAAGATATTTCAGATATGATCTTGCTAATCAATTTGTTGTGAACAATCCAATTTTGTTATGGGAATAATTTTGTAATAATCTCTGTTGTAACTTTTCCCTGCTCATTGTGTATTTAAATGAAAATAGAGATCAAAGAAGGGCAATGATTGGATGGATTATTAGAGGTTAGAGATTAGATAAAGGATAGATAGGATAGGATAGCAGGAGATATAATGGAGGGATTTAACTTTTCACTGGGGACCTCAATTGTAATATACAGAATATTATTCTGAAGGACACATCGTGTTGTAATGAGGATTGAATTCAATGGTTAATACATAATCTATGTTGTTTTTCATTCGTATTCTTTGAAGTAGCTCAACAGTGTTTGTTGGTGGCTAGGGCCCGGCCCCTGGCGGATCAAACTGCGGTTCTCTGTGTTATATATTTCTAATTCACGTGAGGTTAATTGGTTTGATGTTTTTCCATTCTCTGCTAGTTTATCTTGTTTGCTATTTTCCAATTTCATGTATTGCAGTCAGTTCACCTTTCTTTGATTATGACCTTATGTGCTTCACAACATTGAAATTTGATTCTATTTATGCTTCTTGTAGATTAAATTATTTAGCCATTAAGAGATTGAATCCTATTGATTTAATCAGTTGTAAGAGTTTGGTTATCGCTATTGAACTCTTGGTTGACATAATTTCTATTTGGATTGCTTAGTTGAGATTGAGTGTAATTTAGATTGAATCAGCTAAGAAGAGATTGGTTATTGCTATTATGCTCTTAGTTGATGCTATTTTCAATTGCATTGCTTGCTTCAGATTTGATTATGGTTTTGCTTGAGATTAAGTCTTGATGCTTAGATGTATTATTTCCTTCAAAAGTTACAGCTTGATATTTATGATTGCATCCAGTTACTTTTGTATCAAGTTTTATAGTTCAACTTAAAAAGCATTACTCTCCGGATTTATAGCTTGCACATATTGTGTACACTCTTGAAACAAAAAGACTTACCCAGGTTGATAATTAATGTGAGGCAATTAGGAGTTTTAAAAGACACGTTTTAGCACCCAACAACAGTAAATGGCATAAGGATTTAAATCATTTTGTCCTAATATAGCTCCTAATGTTGTATTTGAAGCATTGGTTGAAATATGAAAAGGTAATTTCCAGTTTGGTCATCTTAGAATAGGTGCTTCAAAAATATTTTTTTTCAATGTTTCAAAAGATTTTTTGCAATTAGAATTCCAAATGAATTCATAATCTTTTGTGAGAAATTTGAAAAGTGGAGAAGCAATTTTTGTGAATTTTTCTATGAATCTTCTATAGTAACCAGTAAAACCAAGAAAACTTCTAACATCTCTTTGACATGATGGAATTGATAATTTAGAAATAAATTCTACTTTAGATGTATCCACTCTAATTCCATTCCTTGAAATATGGTGTCCTAAAACAATCCCCTCAGTAAATATAATAAAACATTTTTCATGGCTTAACGAGAGATTTGCTTCCTTACATCTAATGAGAACTTCTTCCAAATTTTTAATAGCTTCTTCAAAATAATTTCCATAGCCGGTAAAATCATCCATATAAACTTCCACTCAATCATGAATTAGATTAGAGAAAATTCTAAAACTTCCCTTTGGAATGTTGCAAGTGCATTACATAACCCAAAAAGAAGTACTTGGTAGGCATAGGTTCCCCATGGATAGGTAAAAGTGGTTTTATCTTGATCTTCTGGAGCTACTTGGATCTAGTTATATCCACTCAAACCATCCAAGAATGAGAAATATTTCTTTCTTGCCAATGTATCTAAGACTTGTTCTATGAAATGAAATGGAAAATGATCTTTTAAAGTGGCTTTATTCAATTCCCTATAAACAGTGCATACTCTCCATTTTCCATTCTTTTTAGGAACAATTACCAATGGTGAAACCCACTGGCTATCTAATATTGGATAAACGAAATTCACATTTAACATTTTTTGTAGTTCCTCTTTAACAATTTCTCTCAAATTGGATTCATTCTTCTCTGAGGCTGCCAGATTGGTTTAGCATTTTCTTCAATGTAAATATGATGTATACAAGTATTACGTCAATTCATTTCATGTCAGTGTATTCCCATGAATAAGAAGAGGAATGTTATTATAACATCTTTATTAAGTCTTTCTTTTGAAATTCTTCTAGATTATTATTGATATTCAAGGTTTCTCCTGGAAAAAAATCTATTGCAGAATTGCCAAATTTTTCCATAGAATGTAAAGATAATTGATAAGATGACAAATATTCAATATTAAATTGTCCTTGAAAACATTATTTAGATTCACAATATGAGAAAGAATCATTATTTTACGTTAAATTCAAAATATGATCTTCATCTATTTGTGAAGTAACAAAGATTGATCGTATATCAATATCATCATCTATCCATTCTTCACTTTCTACTTCTATTGTTGTTTTTACGGGAGGATATATTGTGAATTTCTTTGTTGAAATTCCATAATAAATAAACATATCACCAGATCTACAACTTATAAAAGCATCATTTGTAGCTAACCATGGTCTTCCTAGAATCAATGGATGTCCTCCTAAATTACTTTTGGGTGTTAGAATCATAAAATCAACAGGATACAAATATGTCTCCCAATACACCATGAGCTTCAATAACAGAGATGTCTGCTAATTTCAACATTGTGGGTGTATATTGAAGATTAAGAAGTTTCAATTGATTCATAGTTTGTTTACTCATGATGTTTATAGATGATCCTCAATCAACCAATGTGTTTGGAATTTCGATACCATTGATATGTCTTTTCACAATGGGTCTTCCTGGATCAATATATTTCTGAATTGTTGTTTTTCCCATCATGATATTTGAAATTTTTCCAACTAATTGAATTATTTTTACTTGTTTTATTTTTCTTCCTATCCTTTTAACACTTAACTCCTTGATTGTCTTTGAAAATATTGGTATTTCTGTGATAGCTTGTAACAAATGCATTTTTATATAAACATTATTTAGCTCATTTATCATATCATAATCATGCAATACAATTTGTTTTTATACCCCTTTATAAAATTTCAATGTTTCAGGAAAAGGTGGTGTCTGAATAGATACTGAAGATTATTCTATGATGGGAGTTAAGTTTATTGGAATATCATCAAAATGTATAGGGGTGGTTTGTTTTTGATCTTTTTCTTCTTAATGAAGAGATTTCTCTTTTTTAGATTCTTGAATAACAACTGACGTGGACTTATTTTCCAATACTCTACCAGATCTAAGTTTGACATTGTTTAGATCTAATGTAGTGATCATGTAGGTTTGGAAATGTTGTCCTTCCATATTATAAACAGGTGGTGAATTTTTATTATTATTTGTATTTGGAAGTGGTTGAGCAAGGAATTGATTTAGTCTTTGAGGAAATGGTAATGAAAGTTGTGGATTTGGACTCTAAGGTTTTGTTGGTTGAACATGTTGAGGAAAATATTGTGGTGGAAAAATAGGGTAAGGTTGTTGATATTGAGGGTATTGAGGATATTTGGCATAAGGATTTTGTGTTATGCTCTTGACCTGTGAGAAATTCTAGAATACCAAATATGCGAAGAAATGTGACCCATAACACATAACAAAAAGAGAAAAACAACAAGTATATTATTATTCAGAGACGAAAGAAATGTTCATTTACCTCTTTGAGGGGGCAACCTCTAGCAGAGCAGAGCTCGATTACAAAATACGACACGATATTCCTCAATGGGGAATCACTATATTTTATATAGGATTCATACATACAATACCATGGGTCATTACCATGGTTCTCTCAATACCATCTATCTAATACCATGGCCCATTTGCAACTAACTGTGGTCCCTTTCTTAAATGCGGGTCAACCACTTACAATTATTAATATGGTCTTTATTGACTCTTTAACTAACTATAACTATGACTCGGCCCTATTACATAAATAAAGGGGTTAGGGTTGGACCCTAACATTTTTCCATCCTTGTGCCCAAGGTTGAGGCCAAGATTACCAAGGCATGGGTGCAGTCCAATTTTTTTGTGATGGTTGTGTAAGTGCTCAAGTGTTAAAACCCTGAGTCATATTTGGTTGTGAATTTTGCCATGGTATCTTAGCAATAAAACAAAGGGGTTCTACTTGATTTGGTATTATTTCCTCTTGATAAACATCTTTAAGACCAGGTATTGAAGGACATTCTTTTGTATCATGATTTTCGGCACATATAACATAGGTTTCTACACTTTTTAAGTTAAGAGGGAATTCTCTTAGAGCATGTTTTTTCCTACATTTGGGACAAAATATTGGCAATGCAATATTTTCAACATTTTTCCTGTTTTTCACTTTAAGGGTATCTAGTTGTTCACTAAGACTTCCCAAATGTCTATTTTAAAATTGTCAAGAAAATTTCCTAATTCAACCCTACTTATTGTCCCAGTTGCATATTTATTAATCCTAGATATGAGAGGATCTCTTGGATTTTTCCCAGTTCTTGCCTTACTTCTTGAAATGTGTATCCATAACTCACAGATTTCTCCAAATAATAACTGAAGAATATCTCCCTTACCCATCAAACTGTGAATATTAATCCACTCATCTCTAATGGATTTTAATAAGAGAGCTTTCAAAGTTTCTTCATCTACTTCATGCAGTTTATCCCTTTTAACATTCTAAGCAAATCTTTCAATTAAATCTTCAATATTTTCATCTTCTTTTTGGATTATTTAAAAGACTTCATCCTTAATATTATGGGGCATACATTAATCCTTATATTTTTCTAAGAATGTAGTTTTCATTTCTTCCCACATCCTTATAGAATGTACTCCTAAGCCCATGAACCATTTTAATGTTGAATCCTTAACAATTGTTGGAAACAATTTCAACTTTTGAGTGTCAAGCAAGTAATCATAAGATCTACACAAAACTTCAAACTCAAAGAGAAATGTTTCAGGATCCTCACTTCTTAATCCATGAAAATTTGGAAGGATGGAGGGTGAGATTATTTTCATTGTGGTTGTTGTATATTCATCAAGGATAGGAAAACAAAAGGGTTCTGAAGCTCCTCTTCCTCCTCCTCTCCCTCTTCCTCCACCTATTCCACCTCTTCCTCCCCTATTTCCTCCTCTTCCTCCTCCAACGTATGTTGTTCACCATTGATATTATGTACTTCTCCTTCCCCTTCTCCAACCATTGTAGATTCTTCAGAACTAATATAGGGTTCCAAATTTGGGTTTTCTAATTCCTCTTCTAGCTCTTCTGGTTCTAGTTCTTTTATCAATGGTAAGTTAAAACAAGTTTCTTCCTCATCTTCTTCACTAGGGATTTCTATTTCTTGTCCTAGAAGTATGATCTTCTTCTTCTATTACTGCTTCCATTGACAATGTAGGTGAATATCTAGGTTGGATTTCAGATCTGAGTACCTCAGGAAGTTTATGTTTGCCTGCAAATGATGGAATATGATTTTGAGTGGGTGGTGTGGCACTACTAGGTCATGGTGGGGTGAGTGATGATGATGGAATTAAGCTTTTTCCTCTACCTACAAATCTACCTCTAGAATCTCTTTCCCTATGAATATAATTTTATCTTTTTTTAAGTAAAAATAAAAGGCTCCTATATACACTTCCCCGGCAACGACACCAAAAATGTTTGGTAATTTAATTGATCTTAAATTACTTGCATAAATTATTGACTAGGGCTAGTAAACTGATGAAGTGTAAGTGTATTGTATGTACTAGAAGTATTTGGTTATTCACACAAATTATAAATTAAATTGAGTTATCGAAATATAAATTCTAAATTAAATCAAGTTATTGAAATGCACATGAGAAAAGTAGTTATTCCTATAAAATTAAATGATCACACTCTTTTACTGAAAACTACTTATGGAAAATCTCACACTCTGCTTTGAAAGAAAATCTCACAACTCTTCATATAAGTAAATCAATCCCACACTTGTTTTAAATGAAAATGGATTACACTCACTCTTTGCACCAATTATATACACACTCAATTTCAAAAGGAAAGGCTACTATTAATCTTATCACACATTTGTAAAAATAACATTCACAATTGTTTGAAATCGAAATGAAATAAACCTCTTCTTAAATACATCCACACTTGCTTGAATTATAATTCACACATGCTTGGAATGTAACATCTCATTCTACAAATAAATCCTTTCTTCTATAAGGAAAATATAGTTATGTCTAAGTATAAAGTCACATCGTTGTTGTCACTGTTGTTAAGCTTAATTCATGTGCATCCAAAATCTATAAATAGAAGAAATGATTAGTAAAACAATCCTAATTCAAATCTGAAAGAAATAAAAAATGAGACTACTCAATCGAACAGGAAGAAAACTTAAGAAATTATATGGAAATTTTATCTACTGAAAAACAAACAAGAATACTTACTACTCGAGGGGGCCCTCCACGTGAAGCAGGTAATCACGCTATTAATCAAACATCAACCACACATTGAAATGAAAAGGTTCTTTCATAAACTAAATATTAAAATAGAGTTTAAGTCTTCACTGCCATGTATTTCTTAACAACATTACATTTCTGCTGAGAGGTTTATTTATAAAGCTCATTGAATTAACTGTTTAGAGCTCTATGCCTAAAAAATGTTGCTAAGAAGAAGTAAATTTCAAAAATGTCTTGAAATGCTTCACTTGGTAATGTGACTTGTTGTGAAATCAAACAAATCTTCAAGCCTAGATTTACTAGTAAAAATTTGGGTTTATATCTAACAATAGATCACCTGTATTTCACACCCTTCAATCTTATGCCCAAATGGTTTTAAGTTTTTTCATTTCATAAACATGTGTTGGGGGCAGAGTGAAGAGAGATTATTTCTTGTGGGACTAGATTACCTGGGAAATAGGTATATATTGACAATTTACTCTCGAGTTCATCTAATTTTATTCTTAACATCTATTCTTTTTAAATCATTTTTCTCTTTCCTTTTGTTCTCACAATATTTTTTAGTTGGCATTGGATTTTAATTCAAATGTTTAGTGAATGAGATGTATGAACAAAAATATAACTTTATCTTTGTTATAGAAATCACTTTTAGTTTAGGATTTATATAAGCTCTCGAAGAAACGAAAATTTGTTGTTAAGAATAACTAATTTAAAAAAAAGGTCAAATGCTTAACTTAGTAAATGGAGAAAATATTCTTATGATCTATCAAATTATTTAAAAAAAAAATCACAATATTGCATTTTATTAACCATTTATAGAAATATATTTAACCACACATTATAACTATATAATACATATTTCACAAATACACGTATTGCACACACCATCACTACTAACCAATTTTCTTTACTAACTATTACAAGTAGAGTAATTGAGCCTTATATTTTACTTTCAAATTTTGCACACAAACATATACTCACATATTATGATTAGGAAAGAAATAAGTGGTCCATCATCCACACATCATTTCTTTTCTTGTAAGGAACAAACATCACATAGTGTAATTAGGGGAATTGTATTAAAGGATCATGCACCACATATCCACATACTTGCAATTCAAACACTTTGTATGTGCACTAGATTCACCTTGCACACACCATCGCTACTAACCAATTTGCTTTACTAACCATTAACAGTAGAGTAATTTCTTATATTTTAGTTTGAAATTTTGCATACAACATATTCTCACATAGTATAATTAGGAAAGAAGTAAGTAGCCCATCATCCACACATCATTTTTTTCTTGCAAGGAATAAATGTCACATAGTTTAATTAAGGTAATTGTAAGAGATCACTACATATCCACATCAATTCACAGTTTGTATACTCACAATTTCACTTACACACACATTCACCTCACACTAAGCTCACTTAAACTTTTTATAAAGGGTATACTCTTTTCGAAATATATGTACCTAATTTATCTGAGCTTATATTTTATTTCACACCCTAAGTGAAGCAAATAATTTCTAAAAACAATCTTAACCTGAACACACTAAATTCTCCACAAGAGACACAAGATAATTTATAGTTCAGGCTAGGACCATGGCAATAGGCAACACATAAACCATCATGGTTTCTTTTCATATTGAAACATACAAAGTTGTATTTTAGGGAGATTAAAATCCTCCATCATCTAGTGACATATCTGGTACATGGAGAGAAACCCGTGAAGTGGGTAAGGCTTAGGTGGTGGATTATGACAGACCTTCATGTTGTATTTCGACATGTGGTAGGGGTTCTGGGTCCAAAACAGATAACCAAAAGCTGAGATTCATCCATTCCCACTGAACGCAGGTAACTTAGTGGCCAAATATTAGGACATATTTCCCTATAGGTTGAGGTGAGGGATCACTTAGACCTGAGGTGATCTTGGTCATGCTACTGGAAGCGTTTCCATCTATTTCGGGATGTAATCCTAGTAGGTTTGGCCACTATAACCCTCTCCATACCTTGGTTAGTTTTTTGGTTACTGGAAGCGTCACTAGTGACATTTAAGACGTGGCACCAATACCCTATTCTAAAATCTTCAAAAGTCCCAATTACTACTTGAGTGGAAGGATGTTAGGTCATTTTAGGAATTTTTCTCATATGCAAAACCTTAGATAAATCTTTTTTGTTTATTGTTTCACATATTAAAATTAAATGGAAAATTAACCATTTATTTTTTGCTTTGTGTTATGTATGCGATTCATTTGGTTTTCCTAAAGAAAATGTATGTGTTCAGGTGTTCTTACAAATGCAACAGTCTTAGGTGTTGTTGATTTCTTTCCTTTCTTACCAACTAATTTATTTCTAAAAATAGAATGTTTGTCATTAGTTACATGTTTCATAGGGATTATATCATCTTCACATGCCTCCTACATACATTTCACATCATCATGAATTTTTTTTTACCTTTCATACATGTTGAATTATTTTACCTTTCATCATATTCTGAATCACCCTTTTTGTTGACACATGGACCAATACTTTTATTGACCTGCACTCTTCTTCGACCCATCTTTTCCTGAGCTCAAAAACCTTTTATTTTCACGTTTCATCCTAGAACCCTTGGTCCATGTGACAAGAACCCTAGAGTTTCCAAATTGATTTTTATTGATTGAGGATGAATGATTTTACCTTTCATCACATTCTGAATCACCCTTATTGTTGACACAAGGACCGATACCTTTACTGGTGCGCTCTTCTTTAGCCCATATTTCCATGAGCTTGAAACCCTTTTATTTTCATGTTTCAACTTATAACCCTTGGTCCATGTCAACTTCTTCTACCTAATTACCAAATGTCAAATTGTTTTTCATATAAATTTTCCCTAGGGTTTGTGACTAGAACCCTGTTGAGAAATGGAAACAAGAAATTTCAGTTTAATTTGTCCTTGAATTAAACTGTGAATTAAATTCGAATTCTATTCTCATAGCAACTTAAAATTAGTTAATTAAGTTTATTAAACTTACTTAACTTAGGAAATTCGAGTTGGAAGTATTTCTATCATCATGTGTATGTTCTCCCTACTTTGTAGGAGTCCAATGTGAGTTAATTGTGCGTTGTAAAATAGAAGACTCAATTTCATGAGTCAGTTCAATTAAATTAGTTCTCAAATTGATTGAGAGAACTAATTGTTATTTAACAGTTAGTGGCTTCACTAATTAACTCCACCAGTGATATTATAGTTAACTAAATATTTACTCATTAGAAACACATGCATTTTAATTCTGAGAAAGGCCCAGTTGAGACTAGAGTGTAGGGATAGTGTACTATTTGTTTTAGATTTTTCTGAGTTGCACTGATAGTGCATGCATTCAGGAACTGACCCTTGAAGGATTGTGCAGTTTTTAGAGGCTTTATTTCCCTTTAAATACAAGCTATCCTCCATAGGAATTATTCATTGGAATAGAGACTTGGAGAACTTGTGAAGAGGCTAGGCTTTGGCCTTGAGCTTTCTTATGAGTTGGAGATTGAATTTGTTGAGTGTTGGGATTGTTCTAGAGAGAACTAGCATTGTAATTTCATCTTGATTTTCTGGATTAATACAAAACAGGTAGTGGGGTTTTGAGCTATGGCTTTCCCTAGATATTTATTGTGTTATGTGCCTTTGATTCTCTTCCTCTATTGATTATTGTTTGCTCGATGTTTATGGGCTTCTGTTGTAAAGAATAGAAGTAGATTATTATCTCTTGCTTTAGAAAATTGCACTAGCTTGTGAATCTACAGGATTTTCTACATGGTATCGAAGCTAAGAATGGTATACTATTTGAGATTTCGAAGTTTTGAGTTTCTGGGTTATAGGTCAAAGTCAAATTTGCAATACATACTTCAAGATCAAAAGATGACATTCCATGGGTTGAGGCTTGAGTATGCCCTAGAAAGCATCTTGAATTTCATAGTCTGGAGGGACAAGATGGAGGTTGTGGTAGAGGACAATGATTTGAAGGAATTTGTTAAACAAGTAATTCCTAAGCCAACAACTATTGATGCATAGAAATTGGCTGAGTGGAAGAAGTGTGTGGCAAAGGCAAGGCGAATAATCCTTGAGGGAGTTCGAGATCATATTGTCTTGAGTCTCCATGGAAAGGAAACCCCACATGCTATGTGAAAAACATTCACGGACTTGTATAAGAATAGCAGTGATCAAAGGAAGTTGGTGCTGAAGGATTAACTTTGTAAAATCAATATGGAGAAAGGTGAGATGATTCCAAAGTACTTGACCAAGTTCACTCAATGTCGTGATGAACTTGGATGTGTTGGAATCATGGCTGTCGAGGAGGATATTCTCAGCCTTTCTCTTCTTGGACTCCCAAAGAGTTGGCATAGTTATCAGGACTCTGGCAATGGTTCGGAGAATCTGCCAGATTGGGAACGACTATGGTTGGATTTGATGCAGCATGAGATCAGGAGGAACACCAGGGATGGCTCTTCATCAAAGACTAATGATGAAGAGAATTGTGCCTTAGCGATTAAGGTGAGGAAGGGGAAGGGTAAAAATTCCCATTCCAAATTAGATTCTTATCATGGAGGTAAGAAGAAGGACATGACGAAAGTTAAATTCTTTCATTGTCACAATATGGGACACTTTGCTACAAATTGTCCATTGAAGAAGTCCAAGGAGAAGTTGTCAGGGGGAGTGGTGGGTGAGGCTTTGGCCTCCCAATTTGAATTGGATGTTTCCATCATTGCATGCATGGTGTCTTCAATTATGGGAAGTTTCTGGTACTTAGACAATGGAGCTTCATTCCACATGATTGACAACAAAGAGTTATTAAGTGAACTGGAGGAGAAAGATCTTAAGATGCATATCGAGATGGGTGATGACGGTAAGTATAGTGTTACTGGTGTGGGAACTATTACTTTTCAAAGGGAGCATGCAGCTCCACTCACCTTGAAGAATGTTATGCATGTACCTGAATTGACGAAGAACTTTGTATTTGTTTCCATGCTTGAGGATAGAGGCTATGATGTGATCTTTTCGAAAGGAAAGGCGTTCCTTCGACACATAGCCACGGGTCAAGTAAAGAAGATAGGGATTCGAGTTTAGAATCTCTATAAGATAGAGGCATAGGATTATGTTGCTTTGAGTTCAAAAGTGGAAAAGATGTTGAGTTGAGATGTCGGCAAGTTGTGGCACAGGTGATTGGGCCACTTACATCATGGGGCTTTGAAGATATTGCAATAAATCTCTACCAGTCTTCCCAAAGGTACGCCTGAGCAAGTTGATACATACAAGGGTTTTACTTTGGGAAAATACATCAAGTCTTCCTTTGGAGACAGAGATAGTCGAGCAAAGTATATTTTGGAGGGATTCCATTCAGATGTGTGTGGACCATTCTCAATAGGATCCACGACCAAACATAGGTATTATGTTATATTTTTTGATGACTATTCTCGTAAATGTTGGGTATTTTTCATGCAGAAAAAGATCAAACTTTCACAAATTTTTGTGAGTTCAAAGCATTGGTAGAGAAAGAGTCTGGCAAGAAGGTTAAATCTCTACAAAGTGATAATAGTGGTGAGTATGTATCCAATGAGTTTAAGAACTTCTATACAACAGAAGGGATTAAACGAGAGTTGACAGCACCCCATAACCCTCAATAGAATGGGGTTGCCGAGAGGAAGAACAGG
This sequence comes from Pinus tabuliformis, assembly GCA_031772625.1. Taxonomy (NCBI): domain Eukaryota; kingdom Viridiplantae; phylum Streptophyta; class Pinopsida; order Pinales; family Pinaceae; genus Pinus; species Pinus tabuliformis. The sequence goes on from CM062804.1 coordinate 1,181,446,045, forward strand.
AGCATAGTAGGGGCATCAAGGGTGATGTTGCATGATCAAGGCCTACCACTACACTTGTGGGCTGAGGCATGAAACACAATGGTTTATGTTCAAAACCGTAGCCCACATCAGATATTTGAGATGAAGACACCAAAGGAGGCGTATTCGTGTAAGAGGCCAGATGTTGGTCACTTCAGGATTTTTGGGTCATCGGTTTATTTCCATGTGACCAAATATGAATGAAAGAAGCTTGAGCCAACAACAGAGTTGGGGATCTTTGTGGGGTACACTAATACACCCCACAACTATCGGGTGTACATGCCGACCAGTCAGATGATAGTGGTTCACAGGGATATCAGGTTTGATGAGGAGAAGGTCATGTGAGTATCCCTTAAGAGGGAGTTTGAGCTACATGCAAATGAGAAGATTTTAGCTCCTAAGGTTGAGGGGCATCAAATTGATGTGGAGCAGCCACATGTAGAGGTTCAGAGAGTGGAGACATCCACTCAGGTAGAGTTTTCGAGATAGGGAAGAAAGTGCACTAGAGAGGTTGACAGATTGTTGGATGATGCACGGAAGAATGTGGGAGAACCCTCTTCTCATCGCAAATGGAGGAGGTCACCAGAGAGGTACACTAGATACATGGCACTTATGGGTGCATGTGTTGTGATAGAGCCATCTTCCTTTCAGGAATCAGTGCAACAGCCGATTTGGGTTGATACGATGGTAGAGGAGTATGACTCCATAGTTCAAAAAAATGTTTGGGATGTGGTCCTGAGACTGGAGGACAAGTCAGTTGTGACCTCTCATTGGCTTTACAAGGTAAAGCAAGCTACAGATTGTAGTGTGGAGAAGCATAAGGCTAGATTTGTGGGCCGTGGCTTTTCAAAGGTAGAGGGGATTGACTATGATGAGAACTTTTCTCTTCTTGCAAGATACTCGTCAATCAAATCTATTTTGGCACTATCAGGACAGATGGGTTGGAAGATCCATCAGATGGATATGAATATTGCATTCCTCAATGGAATGATTGAGGAAGAGGTGTACATAGAGTAACTCGAAGGTTTTGAAGCCTTGGACCATGAGTCGCATGTGTGCCAACTCAAGAGAGCGTTGTATAGGCTAAAGAAAGCACCTCATTCTTGGTACACTAGGATAGATAACTACTTCACTGGGTTGGGCTTCACGAAGAGTGAAGCGGATGCGAACCTGTATCACATAGTGGTGGAAGGTAAGATGTTGATCATTGTACTTTATGTATATGATCTCATATTGACAAGTGATGAGAAGATCATCAAATCTTTGCAAGGAGAAACTTTTAAGATGTTAGAAAATTATATATTACGGAGCAATGGAACACACAAAATATTGCAGAAATATAAACACAGAAAATGCATAAAACAAGAGAGACACAGATATACGTGGTTCACCCAGTTTGGGCTATGTCCAACCCGAACAGCCAGTCCTTCCTTTCTATTATCCAGCAAAATGAAGAGACACAACCTACATCAGATCCGCTGTAATATCCTCTGTTTTCTCTCACAGTCTCACCTCTCTGTTTCTTGCTCACAGAATACAGATCTGTTACACAGCCTCAAATACAATGCCCTCATACAAAGAGAGGGGTTGCCTTTTAGGGAAAAAAACCCTAAACTAAACATAAGTTCTACTATTAGATCATCTGCCTAATGAACGACCCAGATTGACTAGAAATTACTATACTTTTACAAGGAAATTTTACAGTTGTTTTTAGCTTCGGGGGCGTTGCCCTTGAAACCCCCCGCCAGGGGGGGTTCCCAAAGGTCGCAGCTGCCCCCCCTGGACCCCCCCTGCAGCGAATATTTTACGGGCGGCGTTGCCGCCCCCATTTCGAACTGGGGTCCAATGTGGCGATACCTTTGAATATAGAAGATAATCAGGCTCCACACCCAACACAAGAGAGTTTGAGATGAAGGACATGGGGCTCATGCAATATTTTGTTGGCATGGAGGTATGAAAAGGAGATGGGGAGTTGTTTGTATCTCAGGGAAAGTATGCCAATGAGATACTCAGGAGATTCCGCATGGAGAGTAGTAAACTCGTGGAGACTCATTTAGCTGGTAACTGGAGGAAGGAGGATGATACTTCAAGGGAATTAGTGGAAGCTACAGTTTACATGCATCTTGTGGGTTCACTCATGTACTTGGTGAACACACGACTGGATATGTGCTATGCAGTTAACCAGCTTAGTCAAGTGATGGTTAAGCCTACCAAGCTGTATTGGAAGGCGACAAAGCATGTATTGAGATACCTCAGAGGCACTACTCAGTTTGGGTTATGGTATAGACGGACAAAGGGAGTGAAGCTTCAAGGCTTCACCAATGTAGATTGGGTAGGGAGTCCATCCGATAGGAAGAGAACATCAGGAGGGATCTTTAGTATTGGGTCAGCGATAATTTCTTGGTACAACAAGAAACAGAGATCGGTTGCACTTAGTTCAGTAGAGGAAGAGTTGTATCAACAGATGGATCCGATAGTGATTTATTGTGATAATTAGAGTTGCATCAAACTCTCTGAAAATCTAGTCTTTCATGATCGGTCCAAGCATATTGATATCCGGTATCATCATCTCAGAGATTGTGTATTGAGAGGATCATGTTGTTAGATTACATTCTCACGAAGGAGCAAGATGCTGACATCTTGACAAAGAAATTGTCAAGATGTAAGTTCGAGTTTCACAGAGACAGGATCAAGGTAGTTGATAATACCTTTCTTGTTGAGAAGGAGTGTTGAGAAATGGCAACAAGAAATTCAAGTTTAATTTGTCCTTGAATTAAACTGTGAATTAAAATATAATTCTATTCTCATAGCAACTTAAAATTAGTTAATTAATTTTATTAACTTACTTAACTTAGGAAATTCGAGTTGGAAGTCTTTTTGTCATCATGTGCATGTTTTCCCTACTTTGTAGGAGTATAGTGTCAGTTAATTGTGAGTTGTAAAATAGAAGACTCAGTTTCATGAGTCAATTTAATTAAATTAGTTCTCAAATTGATTGAGAGAACTAATAGTGAGTTAATAGTCAGTGGTGTCACTAATGAACTCCACCAGTGCTACTCTAGTTAACTGAATATTTACTCATCAGAAACTCATGCATGTCGATTATGAGAAAGACCCAGTTGAGACTAGAGTGCAGGAAAATGTACTATTTGTTTTATATTTTTCTGAGTTTCACTGATAGTGCACGCATTTAGGAACTGACCCTTGAGGGATTGCATACTTTTTAGAGGCTTTATTTCCCTTTAAATACAAGTTATTCTCCGTAGCAATTATGCATTGGAATAGAGATTTGGAGAGCTTGTGAAGAGGATAATATTTGGCCTTGAGCTTGATTATAAGTTGGAGATTGAATTTGTTGAGTGCGGGGATTGTTCTATATAGAACAAGCATTGTAATTTCATCTTGATTTTCTGGATTAATACAAAATAGATAGTGGGTTTTTGAGTTGTGGCTTTCCCCGGATATTTATTGTGTTATGTGCCTTTGATTCTCTTCCTCTATTGATTATTTTTTGCTTGATGTTTATGGGCTTCTGTTGTAAAGAGTAGAAGTAGATTCTTGTATCTTACTTTAGCAAATTGGATTAGCTTGTGAATCTACAGGATTTTTTACAAACCCTAGGTTTTTCAAATTGATTTTTATTGATTGAGGATGAATTATTTTACCTTTCATCATATTCTGAATCACCCTTTTTGTTGACACAGGGACCAATACCTTTATTGGTGTGCTCTCGTTCAACCCATCTTTCCTTGAGCTTGAAACCCTTTTCTTTTCATGTTTCAACTTATAACCCTTAGTCCATGTCAACTTTTGTTACCTAGTTTCCAAATGTCAACTTGTTTTTCATTTAACTTTTCCCTAGGGTTTGTGACTAGAACCCTAGGGTTTCCAAATTGATTTTATTGATTGAGGATGAATTGTTTTACATTTCATCATATTCTAAATCACCCTTTTCTTCTTCGACCCATCTTTCCCTAAGATCAAAACCCTTTTCTTTTCATGTTTCAACTTAGAACCCTTGGTCCATGTTAACTTCTTCTATGTAGTTTCCAAATGTCAACTTGTTTTTCATTTAACTTTTCCCTAGGGTTTGTGACTAGAACCCTAATGTTTCGAAATTGAATTTTATTGATTGAGGATGAATGGTTTTACCTTTCATCATATTTTGAATCACCCTTTTTGTTGACATAGGCTGATACTTTTATTTGTGCGCTCTTCTTTGACCCATCTCTCCATAAGCTCGAAACCCTTTTCTTTTCATGTTTCAACTTATAACCCTTGGTCCATGTTAACTTCTGCTACCTAGCTGACTACTGTAAAATCATATCAAGACCTTTCACCTATAGTAATTTCTTAAATAAACATGTGTATCTAGGTCTACTATTCACTTATCTTATGTTGATGATTCACTTCACTTGCAAGTATATTTTGTATTCCACTATGTAGGGATGGAAATTGAGAATCCACGTGAGGGAGAAGATGTGTCCCATCAATATGATCAACCAGATGATGATCAAGATGTGCCCTATGAACCTAATCAACCACCAAACTAACATGTGCCCTATCAAGTTGATCAATCGTCAGTAGGGGAACAATATGTGCCACATCAAGCTAATCAACCACTCGAGGAAGAATATTTTCCTTATGAAGTTGATTAACCACTGGAAGAAGAATTGTTTCCTCACAAGTTGACAGGATAACAGAGAGTTGCAGTGGTTTGGAAAGGGGTGGGTTATTTGTAGCAATTTTGGATGCAAGCACAACAAAGTACCTTAGGGATCCTATCCCTACTCACACTATTATAGACCATGTCAATAACATCATTCAACAATATTTTGAGAATCATTCAATTGTTGGAAAAGTTCAAATACTAAATGGGTTGCTAAAACATAAGACACTAAAACGTTCCATAAAGATTTTGGGTGTCCAAGATGCTAAAAGTAATAAGGCGCATATGAATGTCACTGAAAATATATCAAAGGCATTCACTATGTTTGGAAAATCAAGAAAACTCAATTTTCAAGCTGCACGGAGGGAAATTACAACTGCTATTGTTGCACCAAGTACATCAAGGCAACAAAATTTGGAAAGAATGTCAAAATTGCTTCATGTCAAATTTGGAAAGAAAGACATTGCAGAAGCATACCAAATTCATGGTTTGAGTGAATGAAAATGATGAATCTTCTTGTTGGGATCTTATCACTAGGAAACCCTACCAAGACAAGAGGGAATCAAAGCATTTGTGGTAGAGTTTCGGGAGAGCCATTCCCATGTTATTCAAGATATAAATCATGTCATATGACATAACATAGATAAATTTGAGTATGTGGAACACACTAAGCACATTGTAGAAATCACAAAAATTACAATGTTTGAGGAATTTCAAGAAAGCAATCACCATGTGAAAATATCCATAAGGATGTTTAGGCCTAATACAATCCATGAAATGTGTTGTTGTCGATATCATGTTGAATTTCAGCTTCATTATGACACTTTCTAGGAATTTTACAAGAAGAACATTCACGATGACCCTCCTCCTCCTCTAGTGCATGATTTTGTTTCATCAATATTGTGCAGAAGGGTGCCAGAAGAGCTTTTTTACAAGAAAATATGTATAGGTGGGAGAATATGCATTGAATGTGGTGATTTTTCATTGTTCCAAATGAACTTTCTTATTGATCCCAACCAGACTAGGAGTCACATGGAAGCATTATGAGTATGTCGTGGGAAATCAACCATCTTCTTTAACTTTGGTGCCTAAGAGGATAAACTATGTTAAGGATGAGATTCCTATTTCACAATTCATGGGGGTGTTTCAAAAAAAGATCTATAAATATACAAAAGACTCACAAATGTCCAAGTGGCAAGTGTCTAAATTTAAGCATTCTTGTGAAGTATTTCAGCCAAGCACAATCTTATCAGTGGTAGACTTTGTTGAGAATTACAAATTTTCTCCTCAAATAGAGATAAAAAGTGAGTATTATCACTCAGACTGAGTGTCCATATACGTACATGTTCCATACAAACATTCACAATTGAATCTTTATGGTAGGGATAACACTAACAATTCATGTGATGTGATTAAGGAGTATCACTTTTACATCGGTGATGATCATGAGCCTGACACATTGTTCGTGCAACATTGCTTTAACCTAATTTATGAATCATTAAAAAAAATGACATATCATTCAGGAAGAATTGGATATGGTCAGATGGTTGTGCAGGGAAGTTCAAGTCAACACATACCATTTATTGGTTGATCCAACTACACAAGAAGACAAAAATTCAGCATACATATAGATACTTTTGAAACATGACATGGAAAGGTTAAGCATGATGGTGTAGGTGCTTGTGTGAAGCGAGCACTTAGGAGGTACCAAATGAGTCATGAAGTAGATCAAATCAAATCATGACTAGAGGTTGTGAACTGGCGTAGATCCCATTTAGGACAAAAAGGTCACGAATCTATTAGGCTTGTGCATAGGTTCTTCTGGAATGATGAACTTGGCGATGTGAATAAATTCATTCCTTGGTATTGTAATAATGTATAAGGAATAAGGGAATTACACTAAGTGTGGAGAAAAGACATGCAGGAAATATTTTCCATCGAGACTGTTAGTGTCTATGAGTCACCAGTGATCAAATGTACTCTTTCAAACTTCTTGATTACGGTCCTAGGTCAAATTTCTATAGTGTCAATAGGTTTTCAAATAAAAGTTTGGTCATTGGTTAGTGATTCTAGGTCACTGCTACTCCCTCCAGCTACTCATAGTCTTCATCACTCATCATGTTCATGTCTTCATTTAGGTGTCTTAGGTCATGAAATGGTTAATATGTCATCATTTAGGTCATGGTCTAGGTTTCCACTTCATTTGTCATCATAATGCCATTCATTTAAAGAAAAAGGAGTCATGTTCATCATTTGAGTCATCATTAAATGGATTTAGCAGCTTAGGAACAAAAAGAATAAAGGTAAAGGTAACATTTCATTTCAAATAAGATCATGTTGTAGTCACATCACATCATTTCTCAAAAATATCAATGATGTCACCTCCATGACTTAAGCAAAAATTGACCTCCAACTTATAAAAGAGCATTCAAAGAATTCAAATTGTTCATTTCACTTTCATAAGATCTCTCTCCACCATCAAATTGCATTCCAGCCCTCAGAGCAACCAAATTCTTCCTTGAAATCCTATATTTCCCACCTACACTACACTTTTCCTCCTACGCTACACTTCTAGTATCCATTGTTGCATTTTCAAATTGGAGGCAAAGAAACTATCCACAAGGTTTCATCTCAACAATTCAGGGATTTCAATACCTCTTGGACAAGTAAGTATCAGTTGGCACTCTTCTCTTGCATCTATCTTCTCAAAAAAATTCAATGAAATTCCCTCTCCTAGGGTTTCATTGCACTTTTCATTTCCATGTGAATTTGTGTCAAATCAGTGGTAAAACCCTAAGTTTCCTGCTCCCCTACACTCATCTACACCTTTCATACTTCCCTAAAACACTTCCCTCACCTATTCCCCTTCATCTCCCTACATTTCCCTATAAACCCTAGCCTAGGCTGCCACTTTGATAGTTTCCTAGGCTAGGACTGTGTTTTCACGCCTTCCCCCACTATTTTTAAGAATTCTCACTTGCCTAAACTCCCTAGCATCTATCGTATCCCCTAAAATTTTCCAATATATTTACACACTCGCTAATCCCTCCATTTCATTCCTTCAACACCATAGTCCCTTATCACCTGTTTTGCAGTGATACCCTATCCCTTTCCTTCCCACTTAGCTAAGGTTTTAACCATGGAAATTGGAAACAATGACACTGAGAAGAAAAATTTTAACAAAGGGTGGGAAAGTGTCTAGGTATGGGTCATCACAGGTCCAAGAAATCATGCCCTCACCTTTCATTAAGAAATCTTTCCCAGATGTTGGTTGCCTAGGATTCTATGAGAAGATCCAAGAAGCAGGTTCCAATGTCAAATTGACAAGCCTCTTTTCCAACAACTTTAGTAGGAATAAGGCCAACATTGTTGGAGTATACTTCATCATTTCATCAGATGCCATTTCCATAGCTACAGGTATTCCAAATCATGGAGAAATCTGGTTTAAAGGGATGGATTTAGGCATTGAGAACTACAAATATTTCCTAAAGCCACATTATAAGGATGATCCAAAACACAATTTTCCCTTTAGACAATTGCTTGAAAGGTATGCTCCATTAATGAAGATGATAATGAGGTGCTTTACCTATGAAGGAAGGTTTTCTAGACTTTATCAGTACCACATAAGGCTCCTAATTCACTTCACAGCAATCAAACCTCTAAAATTGCTTCATTATTTGTATAGAAGCTGTGTCAATATGACAGAGAAGGTACAGAGTAAAGGGAAGGATCATCAATCTAACTTGTTTTACCATGGCTTGGTCAAAGTAATTGTCCTCCATCAACTTTCAGAGATCAACTACCTTAGGAGGCATTCATCCAATCAACTTCACTTTTTCCTTTTATTAGTCAACCTATCATTCAAGGTACACCATCACCAAAGCCACAAGAGGTTGGCTCTTCAAGAAAACTAGTTTCACAGCCACCCAGGGCATCAGTGGAAAATATACCTAGGGAAAAGGTGACCAAAACCTACAACATATGGAAAAGGGTTGTGTTTTCTCCTTCAAAACACCAACATAATTCACCCTTGCATGAGGATGAGTAGGCACATTTTGAGGATGACATGGTCGAGAATGGGGGGCACAAGTCACCTGAGGAGATTATAAAGGAAATGGGAGCAGAAATCAGAGAGCTTAAGGATGACTTGGAAAAGGCCAATTTTATGATTGCATTCCTACAACAAGAGAACAAACAACTAAAGGTAAAACAACTTTTTCTCTCTAAACCCAGGATTGATGTGGTGATAGAGGATGACAAGGGAAAGGCAGTGATAGATGTAGAGCATATTGAGGATCAAGAGCTTCAGATCAAGCCAAGGAGGCCAAAGACCAAAGGACTGAAAAGAAAAGAATCACTAGGTAGTGAGCCATCTCCTCCACTAGGTCAGTAAGACTTTAAAGACACCATTGCAAATGAGATTGATAAAGACAAGGAGTTGTGGCTTGGTAGGGTTAATGAACACTTTGAGATGCTTTTGAAGAAGGTTAATAGGGAAACCAAGCTTCAAAGGCACATGGCAAGGTACTACTGCACAAAAAACATGGTTTCTCAAATTAGGATAAAAAAAATGAAAATGAGATTAAGGAAGAGAGACAACTTGGATCTACTTGTTGATGTATCCTTGATTGTCTAACCCATCACCTAAGGAGTCAAAGAAACAAATTTCAAGCAATTTTGAAGAATTTTTGTAAATTTTGAAATATTGGATATTTTGGAAATTTTGTGATGTATAGAAGCACAACAAGCTCACACTGTGCTTCTTCTCAAGACCTCCAAATGATGAATTTATTACATGGTTGGATAGATTTTGGTGAGTAAAAGTTAGGTATGTACCTGGGTTGCAATGTTAGTGCACAGGTTGGAAGTAAAAGTCAAAAAATATGCTCAAAAATAGGTTTTTGCCACTATTTTAGATCCCACACTGCGCTTCTAGAACAATCTTGGGAAAAGTGATTTTTGGAGGCCTAGTAAAGGGATTTTTGCAGGTTTAACACTTTGGGAGGCAAGTAGATACACTAAGCTACCATCACCAGTTTCTAGATTAGAAAATGGACCAAGAAAACCCCCTCAAATTTTCCTACAAAATCCACGCCATGCTTCTATCAGACACGGTGTGCTTCTGTTAGTATGTCATTTTTTTGTTTTTATTAGTCAAACTTGACTTTCCATGATGTAATTAGTCAATTTGGGTTTCTACATGATGTAACTAAGTGTAATAGGGCTTTCAAATGTAAATTGGATGCAATTATGATGGTCATTAATGCTAGTAAAGTTAGTTAATGCTAAATGGAGAGTTTGTTTCTTAACCTCCTTAGTTCTAGGCTTGGTTAGAGAAAATGATGTAAATTGTTCCTATCTAGATGGATTTGACACCTAAGAGGGGAAAAGTGGTTTTTGATCTATATGTGGCCTGATCTAAGTCATAGAGAGGGTTTGATGTTTGAGAATCATTGCTGGAGCTAGTGTACATTTTCTTGCAGTAATACAACAAACAATTGCAGCTATTATCTTGGGATTCTTGTGGTATGCTTATGTGACAACATTTTTCTCTATTTATAATTAAATTGAATATATATTTCTCTTTCCTACCATCTCTATGCTTTCTTGTGATCATCTCATAGGTGTTTAAACATAATTCATAAGTTATATGCTCTATTTTGATGAGATTGTCATGCTAGTTTTCTTTCTTCTGACGAGTGAATTCATGGTTACATGCTCATTCTGATCCTATACCTTTTCATCTCTGTACCAACATGAAAAACCTACTTCTTTCATTGAGCATACCTACCTTGCCCCATTATATTTCTACAATTGATCATTAGAAACCTTAACTTAGTTCCTAGATCTATGATTTTCATCTAGCAAACCCTAAAAATCAAACACCATTGAGCTTAATATGTAGCCTAACATCTGATTCCCTCTCCAGTCACTTCATTGGCTATGAGAGACTTGAGAGATTCCTCTCTGATTTGGTAGGGCTAGCTACCAGATCTAAAGATTGGTTTGAGGTTACCTCCGTCGGTCTCCTTTCTCAGCCTTGGGACACTAAGGAGTGCTAACAGAGATAAGAAAACTTGCATGTTTTTGTGAGGTTTTCATTGGTATTGATGGATGTAGACTTGATCGTTGTGAAACAAATGGGTACATGAAATGATGGAAATATTTCCTTCTTAATCCAAAGGGACCTCATCCAATTCTGATGTGGCAAGAGATGCACGATGAAGAGGCCATCATTTCACTTGATCATGATCGAGTCTCTGATCTTGTAAGGGAAGGTATGTGGCCCATCTATCATTAACAATTTCATCTATAAATTGAAATCTTGAATGTATTTAACTAATACATATTTTGTATTTTGGTTGTAGGTGACATTTTTGATGTCACTTCCCCTGCAATAAATGAAGAGAATGTGGCCTACTATTTGATGCGATGCACACATGTGAAAAGTAGGTTGGTGAGACCATATGAAGATGGAAAATTCACATACCAAATTGGTGACATGGCTGTGATGGGCCATTTTTTGAAAAGGTTAAAAATATACTGATCACATCATTTATAGAGATTTTATGCTTGAATATTTATCTTTTCAGTACAGTCATCTAGTCATAGCAACTCAGATCAATCTCATAGAAATAAAAACAAAGAAAGGTGAACTAGAGAGATGGAAGATTATAGAATCATGCCATGAACATATTATGGAGACCTGCATTCCTATGATCCATTGGCTAGATCAGTCGAAAATGCATATGACAAGTCGTGAAGCCAAGTCTATAGCAGTCAAGTGTAATCTAATCTAGTATAAGAGATCTCAAATGTATGATTTTTGTAATCTATAAATGTAATAGTTTAATACTCTTGTAATTTTGAATACATAAATGTTTCCCTCTTATCTAGGATGGATTTATAATGGTGTACATATATGCTATATAAGCTTTAATTTCCTTGAGGTGCTTAAGTTTCTAAAGTACACCAAATTTCAAGGAGGTTTTATTTTTAGGTATAAGATCCTTATGTGAACCTCATAGATCTAAAATTTAATTAAAATTTAGAATCAATAGGGATTTAGATTTAGATTTAATTAAATTTTTTGATCTTAAATTTTTTAAATGTCATGTGTATAATATTCATGTTGAGCATGTAAGAAATTTTATAGATCTATATACATCTCATACATTTGGTTTATAGAAAATCCATTTCAGTATGTAACAACCAAGTTGATATATTATTTTACTTGAAATAGAAATTTAGCTATCTAGATTATGAACAACATTGAAATATTTTTATGTTATTAATAAATATGTCATGTGTCAGTTTGATATAAAACATGGAAAGAGTTACACACATGCTTCATATTGGAATGTAAAAAGTGCAACAAGTATATATATATATATATATATATATATATCTATTTCTTTTAGATAACCTCAAAAGTAATAAAATCGAATAAAACTTGTTTGTAGATAACATCTTGACATCTTTTAAAGTCATTGTAATTTAACATACATTGATTGTTCACTAAAAAGGAACTTTCTACAAGCCAATATGATAAGTAAAATTGTTATTTTGTAAAATTTTACTTCTTGAATGTTCTTAATTGAAGGTCTTAAGATAATAAATTGATTGAAATACTTGGCAAGTAAATTTAGGAAAGTGCATAAAATTATAGAAACACATCATTAATTGTTTATAGTAACATACATTGACTACACTAAAAGACACTTTCTACAAATTAAATATTAAATTGATGTACATGATATATTTTAGTTCATTTTAAGACTCAAAGTGACTTGCATAATAGTAAGATTGTACTTATTTCCTTAGTCTATGAAACTAGAATTCAAAGTTGTTATTTAAAAAAAAAATTACTTCTTGAATGTTCTTAATTGAATGTCTTAAGTTAAGGAATTGATTGAAATATTTGGATAGCCAACTAAATTTAGGAAAGTTGATAAATTTATCTAAAATGATCTAAAAAAATATCATTAATTGTTTTTTGGTATATTAAATTCCAATACATATGATTTATATCATGTGTTATGACTAAGCTATTGTAGATGACCTCAAAAGAAATAAAATTTATTAAAATTTATTAGTTGAACATTACTAGTTGAAGACATCTCCTAAATTGAATTTAAAATGTGTTTCAATCCTATTTGTGTTTTTTAATTGAACCATGAACATATATTTTAGTACATTTTAAGTATCAAAGTGACTTGCATCATAGTCTAAGATTGTATTTATTTTCTTAGTTTATTTCTTGAGAAGTCAAAATTGTTATCTTATTAGTTATGTATGATAATAAACTATCCTTATGAAAATATATACAAATTGCATTATACATGAATATCCACAAACTGAAATAATAAGAATCCATAAAATGAAATAATGTTCATGTATCCATAAACTGTCCATGTATGTAAATATAAAAAGTTTGTACATCACATGTGAATGTGCCCTATGAAATGTGCTTGAAAATATACAAACTATCTATGATCCACTCTAGAAAGTATCACTTCTAGAACTCTTATGTGTGTTCCGCTACACAGAGTGAGCATCCATAATCCGGTACTGCAATATAAAAAATTCAAATTAAAATTGATTAGAACATTATTTGTACAAAATAAACAATCTAGAAGTAAATAATTTTGAACTATGTATTTAAATAGTCCCCTATCTATGACTCAGTCGATTGCAAATGGTAGTCAGGTGGGATTGGGGTATGATCAATCTAGGTTTGGTGCTCCCCTGCCTATGGCTCAATGCCTCCATACCCAACATCCCACTTATGTTTCCACATAACTATAGCATCAACACAACTCTGCACCTGGGCATGTGTACACAATGGCAAAGACAAACTATAATTAGTTTACAAATTAATTAGCATGCATACATGTAACTTAAAAAAAAAAAGAAAATGTTGAAATCTTAGTGATATTTTTTTTTACCTCAACTACTAGTCCATGAGTCTTATGAGGTGGAGGTGGAGGTGGAGGAGATTGAGCCATGGAAACATGCACTAGAGGAGGTTTCTTTATCCAGTCAATTACCCCCTCGAATGACCTTAGAAGCTCATTTATGTAGTGTGGTTGTGCATGCATGTTATCATGAGATTATTGATATAAATGAAATCTAATACAAACTTATTAATATAAATAATGTATAATTTGACGATAAGAGTGAAAATTTTGTTGGCATTATGATTCAGGTGTTGTCCTTGATGGCAAACTCTTTCAGGTGGTAAATCAAGAAGGACGCAGGCAATTTGTTCAGCAAGTGCGTCCCCGCAGGTATACCATACAGAACCCGCGTCCAGGGACGCTGGCCAGCCGTTCAGAAGGTGCGTCCGCCCAGTGCACACATTTCAAGGTAGAGAAAAGCTCGTGGGGGTTTCTTGTGTGGTATCTAGCCGACGGTTGTGTGTTTCTATGGTGTCGGCTCGTGGTATTGTTCCACGCTTTGGGGAGAAGCTTGCCTATATAAAGCAAAGGAGTTCATTTGGATTATGCATCATCTTGGTTGATCATCTCTTGGTGAGATCTAGTCCATATCTTTAAGGGTAAATCTTCTAATGGACTACGACCTATATGGCGCATGATCAGATCTGTGGATCTGAGTGTTTGGGTTGGTTCTGAAGTCCTCTTATCTTCTATATCTAAAGGGACGCAGATTCAGTGAAGGGAAAGTGCGCCGGGACGCAGTATAGTAAAGGATCAGGTGCGTCTCTGAAGCGAAGGACGCGGCGCGACTGTGGTATTGGGTGCGTCTCTGAAGCGAAAGACGCGGCGCGATAGTGTTGATATGTGCGTCGGTCGCAGACAAGCAAAAAGGAACAGTGCGTCTGCACGCAGAACAGCATAAGGTATACTGCGTCCAGTCGCAGGCCACAGAAAGAAAATATGCGTCCCTGTCTTAAGATGATCTGTTAACTGTATATTTCTGTTCATAAGGTGTTCTGGGTTGTTTCTGTAATAACTGATCTGATATCTGTAGTAGACTGTATCTGTTGTATACTTGTTGATCATTTGATTCTTCATGAAAAGAAGTAGGGGGTTGTAGCTCCCTTCCAGGAGAAGTCTGGAAAACGAGAAAGAGTTGTAGCTCTTTGCAGGTTGCAGCCTGCGTGCTGGTAAAGGACTGCACCAGTACAAAATCATTGTAAAAAGAATTTCTTGAAAGAAGATAGAGACATTATTGCAGCAGGTGGTTTTTCTCCCGCATTGGGTTTCCACCTTACATCTTGTGTTCTTCGGTGTGACTGTCTATTTTCTTTATTCATGCTCATTGTTTTATGGTACTGATATGCAAGAATATTTCAAAAGATCAAATAAGGAAGATTTGGTAAATTGCTAGATAATACTGATTCACCCCCCCTCTCAGTATTATTTCCAACAATTGGTATCAGAGCCGGTCCTTCAGAACAGCTTGATCGCTTGAAGGTAGATCGATCATCATGAGCAACTACGAGAGAGAAGCATCAATCAGGCCACCCGTCTTCGATGGAACAAACTTCAATTATTGGAAGGTAAGAGTTACTGCATATCTTCAATCTCTTGGTACAGAAGTTTGGAACATTGTAGAATCAGGCTATGCCTTTCCTTCAGTTACTCCTACAGATCCAGCTGAGAAAAAGCAGTATGAAACAAATGCAAAAGCAGTCAGTACTCTATTAGGAAGTATATCTCAAACAGAGTTCATGAAGGTCATGCACTTCAAATCAGCAAAAGAGATATGGGACAAAATGATCACCAGCTATGAAGGAGATGAACAGGTAAAAGAAGCTAAACTTCAAACTCTCAGGATTCAATATGAGACTCTCAAGATGTATAATGATGAAAGTGTGGCTAATTATTTTCTTCGGGTAGATGAGATTGTTAATTGTATGAAAAATTTGGGTGAAGAAATAAAAGAGACTATAGTAGTTCAAAAGATTCTAAGATCTTTATCTCCCAAGTTTGAATCTAAAGTATCTGCAGTAGAAGAAAAGGAAAATCTCCGTGTTCTCACTATGTCTCAGCTGCATGGAATTCTAACTGCTTATGAAATGAGAAAGGGAGGGCCATCAGACAGAAGGGAAGCTGCTTTTAAAGCATCAGGCAAAGAAGATCACTATGAAGCAAGTCATGTTCCAGAAGAAGAAGAAGAAGAATCAAACTTTGTCAGAAATCTTCAAAGGGGTTCTGGAAGGTTCAGAGGTAAGCTACCTTTCAAATGTTTTGCTTGTGGAAGAGTAGGTCATTATGCTGCAAAATGCTCTTATAAGGATAAAGGAAAGGAACCAGTTAGATGGAACAAGAAACAGGGTACAAATAAGAAAAGCTACTACACCCATGAAGATAGCGATGGCTTATCAAACAGTGATGAAGATGAACAAGGTAACAAATATAGATTGTTAATGGCATTTGAAGATGATAATTATGAGGATGCTATAGATGTGGATAACCTTTATGATGAAATTACTAGACTCAAGAGATGTATAGAAGAAAAGAACATGATTATTGATACTCTACAATTTCAGATTGATGAAAAGGAAAAACATCTTGAAAAATTAGAAGGTGAAATTGTTGGTCTTAGAAAAGAAATTGAGAAAACAAAAACTATTAATCTCAAGTTTGTCAAAGGATCTGAAACGTTGAATGAGATTATCAGTGTGCAGCGGTCTCCACTAAATAAGACAGGTCTGGGCTACAATGGAGAAACTTCTCAAGCTTCCACTTCAAAAAGTTATCTTGATGCTGCAAGAAGAAATGAGCAAGAACACAAGGAAGATCATCAGGTAAAGCAGGGACAAACTTCAAACTATCAGGGGCAATCCAGCTTAAGGGTGAACAAAAGCCAGCCACAGGTAAAATCTTCTCAATTTGGTTCAAGAATAGATGAAAATAGAAATTACAATCAGTCGGCTGGTAGATTCAATAATCGCAGAAACTTCTTCAATGGACAATGCTTTTCTTGCCATAACTTTGGTCACAAAGCAGCCCAATGTGTTGCGTATAAAACAATCATGACTAGGGAAGCTCAAAAACAAAGAAGCATGACAGGGATTACAAAAAGGACCTATAACAATTTTTCAGCTCTTGAAAATGAAGTTGAATGCTCTATTTGCAATAATTTTGGACATGAAGATGTTGAATGCAGAAGCAGGTTTCCAAAAAAAAAGGTACAAGAACAAAAAAGGGAACAAACCTCAGGCACAAAAACATGGAAAATAAAGGAACCTCAAACAGAAAGATGTGGGATAGCATTCTATGCAGAAGGACAAGAAAATCTATGGTACATTGACAGTGGATGTTCAAAGCACATGACAGGTGATAAAGAAAAACTTGAATCTTATTCTAATTTAGAAAAGGGAAAGAAAGTCTCTTTTGGAAATGATACTCCTGCAACTATAAAAGGAAAAGGTATTGCTCCTTTAAAAGAAGATGTTAAGGCTGGAAATGTTTTGTTTGTTGATGGACTAAAGCATAATCTTCTAAGTGTAAGCCAGATGTGTGATCAAAGAACCGAGGTTATATTCAGATCAAATGGATGTCTTGTTCGTGATCTTGATACAGGTAAAACAGTTCTCAAAGGAAAAAGAACTTCAAATAATCTATACATTTTTGATGAAGAACAACAACAATGCTATCTAAGCAAGGATGAAGAGCACTGGTTATGGCATCGAAGGTTGGGACATCTAAGCTTCTCACAAATAAGGAAAGCTTGCAAATATCAGGCAGTTCGCGATCTTCCAGATATCAAAATTCCTGACAACACCATGTGCAGATCATGTCAGTTTGGAAAACAGACTAGAACTAACTTTCCAGAAAAAGAAGGATCAGCCAGCATGCCTCTTGAGCTAGTACATACAGATGTATGTGGACCATTCAGAAAAAGAACACCTAGAGGAGAGGAATACTTGATATTATTTATTGACGATTTCTCCAGGTTTGTTTGGTTAGGACTTATGAAGCACAAAGATGAAGCTTTCGAAAAATTCAAATCCTTCAAAGCCTTGGCTGAAAATGAATCAGGTCACAAGATTAAGTGCCTCAGATCCGACAGAGGTGGAGAATTTACTTCAAATGAATTTTTCGATTTCTGTGATGAACATGGAATAAGGAGAGAATTTTCTACAGCTAGAACTCCTCAGCAAAATGGAGTAGTGGAAAGAATGAACAGAACAATCCAGCAAATGGCTCGTGCTATGCTTGATGAATCAGGAACTCCTGCAACCTTCTGGGGTGAAGCTGCACATGCGGCAGTTATTATTCTCAACAAGACAAATGTCCGAGTGAACAGCACTCAAACTCCTCATGAGCTCTGGAGTGGTAAAACTCCTTCGGTAAAGCACTTCAAAATCTTTGGGAGCAAATGCTATATCAAAAATACTGAGGAGCAGCTTGGCAAACTTGATCCTAGAGCAGATGAAGGAATTCTTCTTGGCTACTCTCCACATAGCAAAGCATACAAATGCTACAATAAAAGACTTGGCAGAATTGTTGAAAGCATTGATGTAGTGGTTGATGAGAAAGGATACATTCCTAGGCAAATACATCGTGAAGACATTGAAGAAGATGAAAGCTACCCTCAAAGACAGAATGATGAAGAAGAAGAACCGCAAGAACAATTTCAAGACGGACCTCACGAAGAAGCAGAAGAAAGAACAAGAATAGAAGAAAAGACTCCATCCAGATATGTTCAAAAGAACCATCCAGAATCTCAGATCATGGGACAAAAAGAAGCAGGTATACAAACTAGAAGAACTGTTGCAGAAGCTTCAAGTTATTTTGCATTACTCTCCTCTATTGAACCACAAAATGTGAAAGAAGCATGCAAAGATGAATGTTGGGTGAAAGCAATGGATGAAGAACTTGAGCAAATCGAAAAGAACAACACTTGGGAGCTGGTTCCTAGACCAAAGGATAAGAATGTTATCGGAACAAAATGGGTTTTCAAAAATAAATTGAATGAAAATGGAGAAGTAATTAGAAACAAAGCCAGACTTGTTTGTAAAGGGTATGCACAGCAAGAAGGAATAGACTTTGAAGAAACTTTTGCTCCTGTTGCAAGACTTGAGGCCATCCGAATGTTTCTTGCTCTCTCAAGTTGTCAGAACTTCAAAGTATTTCAAATGGATGTGAAATCAGCTTTTCTGAATGGAGATTTGGATGAAGAAGTGTACATTGAACAGCCAGATGGTTTCATTCTTGGAAACGATCCAAATCTTGTATGCCGATTAAAAAAGGCTCTCTATGGTCTCAAACAAGCTCCAAGGGCTTGGTACTACCGGTTGGACAAATATCTTCATCAACAAGGTTTTTCAAAAGGTTCAGCAGATAGCAATCTTTATATAAAAGTTGAAAATGACAAATTACTAATACTTGTTGTGTATGTAGATGACATTATTTTTGGCAGTAATGAAGAAGCTATGAGTCAAAGCTTTGCCTCAGTCATGCAGAAAGAATTTGAGATGTCCTTGCTAGGAGAACTGACATACTTCCTTGGTTTGCAAATCCAACAAAAGAAAGGAGGAATCCTTTTATCTCAAACCAAGTATCTCAAGCAGATTTTGAAGAAATATGGCATGGAAGATGCAAAACCAGTATGTACACCCATGGTTACAGGATGTAGTCTCAGTGCAAATGACGAATCTGCAGCAGTTCATCAACCAACCTACAGATCTATGATTGGAAGTCTTCTATATTTGACAGGTACCCGACCAGACATCATGCATGCAGTTGGAATAGTTGGAAGGTTTCAGGCAAATCCAAAGGAGACTCATCTTCAAGCAGTAAAGAGAATCTTCAAATATCTTCAAGGGACTCAAAATTATGGCCTATGGTATCCTAGAGATACAGATCTCACTCTTCATGCTTATACAGATGCAGATTGGGCCGGAAGCGTGGATGACAGGAAAAGCACAAGTGGTGGTGCATTCTTTATGGGTCCCAGACTGGTATCTTGGTTCAGCAAGAAACAGAGTTCAATTGCCTTGTCTACAGCTGAAGCGGAATATGTTGCGGCTGCTCTTGTTGCACCCAACTTCTTTGGATGATGCAGACTTTGCAGGATTATCAAATCACTTGTACACCTCCTATTCCTATCTTATGTGACAACACAAGTGCAATCAGCATCTCAAAGAATCCGGTTATGCATTCAAAAACCAAGCACATACCAATCAAGTACCATTTTCTCCGGGAACAAGTACTTGAACAGAAGGTCAAGTTGGAGTATGTTCCTTCTAAGGAACAAGTTGCTGATATTTTCACCAAACCATTGCCCAGGGACACTTTTGAATACCTCAGGCAAAAGCTGGGGGTTGTTGATGCATCATCTCACTATTGATCATCTTCCTATTGATGGTATTGGCTCAGGGGGAGCACATAATGCATTGTTGGCATTATGGAGTAGGAGATCTTTGAAATAAGCTGCAATATGTCTCTGTCTCCTTCATGATGGATTTCTGGTTACAGATCTGGAGAAGCATGAGCATAGGGGGAGCATACCCTTTGCCCTTGATGTCAAAGGGGGAGAATGATGAAGCTGAAGATTATGTGGAATGATGAAGCTGAAGATTATGTGATTGCCATCAAGTCCAAAGGGGGAGTTTGTTGGCATTATGATTCAGGTGTTGTCCTTGATGGCAAACTCTTTCAGGTGGTAAATCAAGAAGGACGCAGGCAATTTGTTCAGCAAGTGCGTCCCCGCAGGTATACCATACAGAACCCGCGTCCAGGGACGCTGGCCAGCCGTTCAGAAGGTGCGTCCGCCCAGTGCACACATTTCAAGGTAGAGAAAAGCTCGTGGGGGTTTCTTGTGTGGTATCTAGCCGACGATTGTGTGTTTCTATGGTGTCGGCTCGTGGTATTGTTCCACGCTTTGGGGAGAAGCTTGCCTATATAAAGCAAAGGAGTTCATTTGGATTATGCATCATCTTGGTTGATCATCTCTTGGTGAGATCTAGTCCATATCTTTAAGGGTAAATCTTCTAATGGACTACGATCTATATGGCGCATGATCAGATCTGTGGATCTGAGTGTTTGGGTTGGTTCTGAAGTCCTCTTATCTTCTATATCTAAAGGGACGCAGATTCAGTGAAGGGAAAGTGCGCCGGGACGCAGTACAGTAAAGGATCAGGTGCGTCTCTGAAGCGAAGGACGCGGCGCGACTGTGGTATTGGGTGCGTCTCTGAAGCGAAAGACGCGGCGCGATAGTGTTGATATGTGCGTCGGTCGCAGACAAGCAAAAAGGAACAGTGCGTCTGCACGCAGAACAGCATAAGGTATACTGCGTCCAGTCGCAGGCCACAGAAAGAAAATATGCGTCCCTGTCTTAAGATGATCTGTTAACTGTATATTTCTGTTCATAAGGTGTTCTGGGTTGTTTCTGTAATAACTGATCTGATATCTGTAGTAGACTGTATCTGTTGTATACTTGTTGATCATTTGATTCTTCATGAAAAGAAGTAGGGGGTTGTAGCTCCCTTCCAGGAGAAGTCTGGAAAACGAGAAAGAGTTGTAGCTCTTTGCAGGTTGCAGCCTGCGTGCTGGTAAAGGACTGCACCAGTACAAAATCATTGTAAAAAGAATTTCTTGAAAGAAGATAGAGACATTATTGCAGCAGGTGGTTTTTCTCCCGCATTGGGTTTCCACCTTACATCTTGTGTTCTTCGGTGTGACTGTCTATTTTCTTTATTCATGCTCATTGTTTTATGGTACTGATATGCAAGAATATTTCAAAAGATCAAATAAGGAAGATTTGGTAAATTGCTAGATAATACTGATTCACCCCCCCTCTCAGTATTATTTCCAACAAATTTATGTATATATGTACATGGTCCATGTCACATGGGTTGTGCACCCTCCAAGTGTCATGAATGGTATCACAACACGCACACGCATATGACAAAAGTTGGTCATGCCCTAGACTCTCGATATATGAATCATCATATAATGCAACTAGTGGGCCACAAGACAACAAAGGTGGTCTTCTCATCTCTCCATGTAATGTGACATGTGCAATGGCCAATGTCATTTGCATGCTATTTGCAATGGTATGCCTAGTCTCAGCACCAAGTTGCAATGACTACTCTAGCTTCGTCGGCAATACCATGCTCCAAGATGGTCGTGGAAACAATCTCAGAGGTGGTCATTAGATAAATTTTGAGGTCTAAAATGGGCCTCCTAAGGAAAATTATAAAATAATAGTGGAAATAATAAAATAAGATTAAATCACCTCATCAAATTTTGGAGTGAAAAAAAGAAAAAAACCACTTTTTAAACTTGTATTTTCAACTTATCTCCCTATGATTTTACTGAAATTTTGAGCGGGAGCACTCATTTGATGCAGAATTTTATTTCACATCCAAGGAGTGCCCATGTTGAATACTTTTGATGGATCCCGCTACACAAAAAATAAAAAATACATGAAAAGCATGATTGCAATCACGTCTTTCGTGTATTTGTCATTTTTTGTGTAGTGGGCTCCATCGAATGTATTCAACAAGGGTACTCCTTGGATGAAAAATTAAATTCTACATCCAAAAAGTGCTCTCGCTCGAAATTTAAGTAAAAGAATATGGAGATAAGTTGAAAATACAAGTTGAAAAAGTAGTTTTATCATTTTTTTTCTCATCATTCTACATTTTTACTCCAAAAATGGTGAATCATCCCTGATGGTTGACATCGTCATCCTCACTTATATTGGTCCTTATAAAGTTGATTTTGGTTGTACATTTTTTTAGGCCCATTTTTTACCTCATAATTTCTCTAATGGCTACATGCGAAGGGTCCCTATGATCCTTGACATGTTCATAACTACTGTTGGCATTATGATATAGGTGTTGTCCTTGATGGCAACTCACTTAGATGAAAGTTCATAGTGCAGTAGGTCAACAACAAAGGATTACAGATCAGACTCCAAAGAATGAAGAAAGAGAGGTATATGCTGGTTCACTTTGTCCAAGTAGCGTATACACGCGGGTTAACAGAACAAAAGAAGCGTATAATGTATACACACACTTTCACAAGAAAAAAAGCATGTACATGTTGGAAAACCAAGTTTTTGGTCCACGGTATTTTTGATCCAAGGTATTAATCTAAGGCATTTGGTCTGAGGTATTTGGTCCAAGGTATTGACCATAGGTATTTGGTCCAAGGGATTGGTCCTAAGTGGTTTTGGTCCAAGGTATTGAGGAAGGCCTAAGAGTATATAAGTAGGAGAAGATCATTAGGCTAGGTGTGCAAGCAGTAAGATTCTAAGGAATACTTCTATCTGAAGTATATTTTATGTTGCAAGGTTATGTTTAGGACCTTAAGTCCAATATTGGATCAGGAATCATGAGATTTGAAATTACTTATTCTTGAATGATCTGATATTGGGTGAGACTAGATCTGATGTTTTTCTCCTGTTCTATTCCTTACCTATCATGATCTGGGTTTGTCTGAAGTCTGGAATTGTAGCAAAATTCTAAGCCAGATCTGTACGCAGGTTTGTCTCAACCAAAGTGTGTATACACGCAGGTTCGGTTCTTTCAAGTAGCGTATACTAAAGAAAAGATTATTTTCAGATCTGATTGATCTATCTGATAAAATTATGTTATTTTACTGATGTCTATTAATGAAGTCTTCTTAGATTTGAATGTAAAACTGAATGTATAAGGAGGCTCGCATTTGATTGATTGGTTGTATAAGTGATAAGAAGTGATCTCTGCCCCCGCCTGTGTAAAGCTCTGAAAGTTGACAATAAATATTCAGAATAATGATAGTTGGTACATACTTGATTCAAAAGTTTATGTTTTCAGTAGTTTTAAAGGTATACGCAGGTTCAATTAGCGGAAGTAGCATACACACGCAGTTTGGGTGCAACCAAGTAGCGTATACATTCTAATGCATGATTTTTGAGGTTACAGCTAGTTCTGAATGATGAAGTAGGGTTCTGGTTTCAGTACAATGTTTTGGTGTCAGTGATTTGATTGTTTAGATTAACTGAATATTGGGTGATGCAGTTTAAGTTTAAAAGCTTTGATGGGTCCAGTATGAAAATTTGATGAAACATGGCCTTCAGTTTGTGGAGTTGTGATCTAGGAGTACCTAGTCTGAAAATTCATGAAACGTGGTCCTTGATGGAAGAGTGGAGTTTTTTGTGGGCTGGCACCTACGTACTAGTAAACATATTGGCTAGTACAAGAGCTAGGGGTTGTAGCTCCCTTCCAGTAGAAGCTGGAGAATGAGAGAAGGTTGTAACCTTCTGCAAGTAGAAGCCTGCATACTGGTATGAGTCTGCACTAGTACAAGATTGTAAATATATTTTCTTATTATTAAAAGAAGATAGAGATGACAGCAACAGGTGGTTTTTACCCACATTGGGTTTCCACCTTAAATCCCGGTGTTCGTGTGTGTTGCTTATGAGTGATTCTTTATTCTACTTTTACTGCATTGTCTAATAAATCTTTGATATATTGGTTTAAGCTCAACACATGATACATTGTCTAAATCACAAGTTCTCTGCATATACGTTGGTTTCTTTAAGCATAGTCACGTATACACACTAGTTCACTTCACTAAGGTAGCGTATATAAATATGTTTGGGAAATTAAATTATTGATATGATAATATTGATTCACCTCCCTCTCAGTATTATTTCCAACAATTGGTATCAGAGGAGGTCCTTCAGAAAAAGCTTGATCGCCTAAAGGGAGATCCATCAACATGAATAATCAAGAAAGCATGGGATCCATCAGATGGCCAATCTTCGATGGGAGCAACTTTTTTTTATTGGAAAATAAGAACCAAAACCTATCTATAATCGCTTGGAATGGATGTCCGAGAAATTGTGGAAGGAGGATATACATTTCCAACAACAATTCCTTTAGATGCGACAGGTAAAAAGCAATATGAAACCAATGCCAAAGTTGTCAATACTTTATTGGGAAGTCTATCACAATCAGAGTTTGTCAAAGTCATGTAGCTCAAATCAGCCAAAGAAATATGGGACAAAATCATTCTGAGCTATGAAGGAGACTCTCAGGTAAAACATGCTAAGCTTCAAACTCTCAGAATTCAGTATGAAACTCTTAAGATGCATAGTGATGAAAGTATAGCTAGTTACTTCTTACGTATATATGAGGTTGTTAATTGTATGAAGAATCTGGGTGAAGAAATAAAGGAAGTTACCTTAGTTGAGAAAGTTTTGAGATCCTTGTCTGCTAAATTTGAATCCAAAGTGTCTGCCATAGAAGAAAAACAGGATCTGTAGAATATCACTATGACATAGCTTCACGGAATCTTAACTGCCTTCGAGATGAGAAAAGGAGGACCATCAGATATGAGAGAAGCCACATTTAAAGCTTCAACAAAAGGAAAGGAAGAACACAATGAATTGGACATATTTCAGAAGAAGAAGATGAGGTAAACTTTGTCAAGAAGCTTCAACGGGGTTCTAGAAGGTTTAGAGGTAAGTTACCTTTCAAATTCTTTGCTTGTGGCAGAGTTGGTCATTATGCTGCCAAATGTCCTCATAAAGATAAATATGAAAAAGGAAAGGAATATGCAAAAGGGAATAGAAAACAAGTTGTGAATAAAAGGAGTTACTATACTCATGAAGATAGTGATGGTTTATCTAATAGTGATGAGGATGAAATTGGACAAGATTATAGACTTCTGATGGTTTATGACAATGATAATTTTGGGATGCTTTAGAAGAGGAAGACCTTCATGAAGAAATATCTGAACTCAAAATTTGCTCGAAAGAAAAGAATATGATTATAGATACCTTGACATACCAACTTGCTGAAAAGGAAAAACATAATGAAAAACTAGAATGTGAAATTGTGGGTCTAAGAAAGGATCTTGAGAAAACGAAACCTCTCAATCTTAGATTTTCTGAAGGATTAGAAACTATAAATGAAATTATCAAAGTTCAACATTCTCCTCTGATAAAGACAGGTCTTGGATATACTGAAGAAGCATCTCAATCACAGAAGCCGTAACCTCCACCAAAATCTATCTTGATGCGGCAAAGACCAGTGAACAGTGTGATAATCGTCAGCAAAGGCATAAAATAGATCACCGGGTAAATCATACTCAATTTACTCCAAGGATGAATAGAAGCCACAACCAACCTCAGGAAAATCATACTCAATTTGCTCCAAAGATGAATATCAATAGAAACTTCAATCACCAGGTTAATAGATTTGATAGTTGTAGGAACATCTTTAATGGGCAATGTTTTTCATGTCATAATTTTGGGCAAAAGGCTGCTCAATGCGTTGCTTACAAAACCATCATGACTAGAGAAGCACGAAATCAAAGGAATGTAACAGGGATCAAGAGAAGTTCATATAATAACTTTTCTGCTCTTGAAAATGAAATAGAATGCTCAATCTATAACAACTTTGGTCATGAAGAATCTGAATGCAGGAGAAAATTTCGGAAAATATATCAAAAGGAGAAAATGCCATTAAATCCCAAGGTATGGAGAAGGAAAGAATCTCAAATAGAAATATGTGGTATAGCCTTGTATGCAGAAGGACAAGAAAATTAGCGGTACATCGACAATGGATGCTCAAAACACATGACAGGTGACAAAGAAAAACTTCACTCATATAATTCCTTCGAAAAGGAAAAGAATGTCTCATTTGGAAATGACACTCCTACTGTCATAAAAGATAAAGGCTCTGTTTTCTTGAAAGAAAAGGTTAAAGCTGGAAATGTTATGTATGTAGATGGTTTAAAGCATAACCTGTTGAGTGTCAGTCAAATGTGTGATCAAGGAAATGAAGTTGTGTTTCAATCAAATGGATGTGTTGTTCGTGAGCTTGATATAGGAGATACCATGATCAACGGTACAAGAACTCCAAACAACTTATACATACTCAAGCGAGGACAACAACAATGCTATATAAGCAAAAATGATGAAAACTGGCTGTGGCATAGAAGATTGGGACATCTAAGCTTTTCTCAAATAAGGAAAGTATGTAGACTCAAGGTTGTTTGTGATCTTCTAGATATTAGCATCCCAGAAAATACAATATGCAAACCATGTCAAATTGGTAAGCAAACAAGAGTCCACTTCATGGAAAAAGAAGAGTCAGCTAGTAAGCCTCTTGAACTTGTCCATACTGATTTATGTGGACCATCAAGGAAAAAGTCACCTCGTGGAGAAGAATACTTTATTTTGTTCATTGATGATTTTTCCAAAATGTGTTGGATAGGTCTTCTAAAGCATAAAGAAGAAGCATTTGAAAAGTTCCAAGCCTTTAAAGCTTTGGTTGAAAATGAATCAGATCGAAAAATCAAATGCCTCAGATCTGATCGAGGATAGGAATTAACATCGGATGAATTCTTTGAATTTTGTGAACAACATGGAATAAAAATGCAATTCTCCACCACAAGGACTCCTCAGCAAAATGGTGTGGTAGAAAGAATGAACAGAACAATTCAACAAATGGCTCGATCTATGCTAGATGAATGTGGAACTCCTGCAACCTTCTGGGGTGAAGCTGCATTCGCTGCCGTAACTATTCTCAACAAAGAAAATGTTCGGGTAAATAGAACTCAAACTCCACATGAACTTTGGTATGGCAAGACTCCTACTTTAAAATACTTTAAATATTTTGGAAGCAAATGTTTTATCAAAAGGACTGATGAAAAATTGGTAAGTTTGAACCCCGAGTAGATGAAGGTATTCTTCTTGGTTATTCTTCCAGAAGTAAAGGATATAAATTTTATAATAAATACTTCAAAAAATTGTTGAAAGAATTGATGTTGTAGTTGATGAAGCATGCAGAAATCCAAAACAGATAAAATCAATAGAAGATTATGACAATGAATAAGATGAGGATTATTTTCCCACATCAAATCAAAATGATATTGAAGAAGAAACCAATGAAACACCAGAAGAAGAGATAATGGTAGAAGAAAAGACTCCGTCCAGGTAAGTTCAGAAAAATCATTCAGAAACTCAAATTTTAGGGGAAAAAGAGGCAGGTGTACAGACAAGAAGAAGTATTACAGGGACCTCAAGCTATCTAGCATTACTATCCTCCACCGAACCTCAAAATGTAAATGAAGCATGAAAAGATGAATTTTGGGTCAAGGCCATGGATGAAGAACTTGAGCAAATCGAAAGGAATGATACTTGGGAATTAGTTCCCAGACCTCATGATAAAAATATTATAGGAACTAAATGGGTATTAAAAAACAACATGAATGAAAATGGAGAAGTCATTAGAAACAAGGCTAGACTTGTTTGTAAAGGGTATGCTCAACAAGAAGGTATAGACTTTGAAGAAACCTTTGCACCTGTTGCCAGACTTGAAGCCATAAGGATGTTTCTTGCTCTTTCTAGCTTTCAAAAATTCAAAGTATACCAAATGGATGTAAAATTAGCCTTCCTTAATGGAGATTTAGAAGAAGTGTATATTGAACAGCCAGAAGGATTCATTCTTGGAAATGATGCAAAACTTGTATGTAGACTCAAAAAGACTTTCTATGGTCTGAAACAGGCTCCAAGGGCCTGGAATTACCGCCTTGAAAAATATCTACACCAAAAAGTTTTTACAAAAGGTTCTGCAGATAGCAATCTATATACAAAGATTGAAACTGATAAATTGCTAATTATTATTGTTTATGTTGATGATATCATTTTTGGTAGCAATGAAGAATCCCTGAGTCAGAATTTTGCTTCAGTAATGAAACAAGAATTTGAAATGTCCTTGCTTGGTGAACTTACCTATTTTCTTGGTCTACAAGTTCAACAAACTAAAGATGGTATTTTTCTGTCACAAACCAAATATCTCAAATAGATCTTGAAAAGGTATGGAATGGAAGATTCTAAACCTCTATGTACCCTAATGGTAAGAGGATGTAGTCTTAGCTCAAATGATCAATCAGTAGCAGTACATCAACCTGTTATACTCCTATAGTTATAGGTGTCATATTTCATGATTGACTGGTTGAGCTCTGTAATATGTTCATACCTTTCCTTGCTGTAAAGGTTTCCATATTATCAAAAAAATAAAAAAATGTAAAATATGTAAAGAGGGTATATCCTAAAAGAAAAATCAAAGGGTGAAAAAAATAAATGGTCAAAAGAAAAAATGAGAAGAAATGAACCCCAAATAAAAATAGACCAGGAAAGTGTGCAAGTCCAAATGCCACTACTATTTTATTTTCTATAAATAAAGCATCATGTACAACTTGTCAAAATTTTGCCACAATTGATGAATGGCCAAATAGCTTAATCTTGGCTAGTTCATGTTTGAATTTCATGTTTTAGATATAGAGAATAAAAATCTATCCAAACTGTTTAATCTTGGTAGATAAGTAGATAGGTAGAGAAGCAAAGGAGCTCAACAGTTTAATCTGAGCCCTTGGAAGAAATAAGTGCAGACTTAGGTAGGCTTATTAGGCAAAGAAAAGAAAATTGATGAGGGTTTGCTAGTCTAAATGCACCCAAGTAAAAGAACAAAAAATGTTAGGAAAAGTAGACTGGGTAGGTAGATTGCTATTGCAGAATGAGACTTGTGATAGGTTTCATCTCTAAAATGTGCGTTAACATACACTTCTATCACAAGTGCCATGACATATATTTTTGGAGCAGCTCAAGCGAGGCATGACTAATCTCCTGTTCATATTTTTCCCTAAATCATTTACTAACTCCCCCAGAGATATTAAGATCTGCTTAATATCCCCAAAATCCACTCCTTTCATTTCATCCATTGCCTAAGTAAAACTCCATGTTTACTTAGGAAAGTGTACAAATATCACATATCCCTCAAAACCTCTTTTCCCCTTTAAGCCTAAGTTTCCTAACATTATACTTAGTGCATTCATTTACATTTCTTTCATATTAACAAACTAACTCTTTATTATTTAAATCCCATATAATTCTTTCCCAAATCCCGTAAATATGTATATATGTACAAAACAACAAAATGTTAATATTCCCGACCCCCAGTCGAAATACGACTATAGTATTATTTTTAACAGGGATTAATGAATTTATTCAAAATTCATTAAGAACCCTTCCCACCATGCTCAAGGATTAATTAACCTCTGGTTAATTAATAACTTAACCAAACCCCCGAACCAATAACATTGCACCCGATGCCATTATAAAACATTGTTTAAATGCATCCCCCGCGCGTTAACCGTCTGCCATCTCCGCAAAGCGCCATCCGTCCGATTTGGACCTCACCATATGACGGCTGAGATCTATTTCAAGATCCCCCCGACTGCTGACTTTTACCTCCCAGGGAACCAGCAGTATTGCACCCATACCAGGGACACGTGTCGCTCTCCCGCAGTGTTCGTTGCCCCTCCGCCCAAAACCACCCAAGCCCGAAAGTAGTGTGGGCAAAACAACTTACCGCCCTCCCGCTGATCCTTCCCTGATGTCACCTACCACATCATCCTTACCGTGCCCCCGTTGACGTCATGCTGATGTCATCCATCCTTCGAACCAAAATTTCCCGCCAAAAATTCTTTTTGTCGAAATAAAGAGAAAAAATGTTATTTTGCTATGTTTTTGTTTACGAAAAGCGCTCAGGGTATGATGTCTGCCGAGGTCGCATTTCTAATGTTTCAACCGCCTTCGACCAACATAGCTACAAAAGAAAACTCCGCAAGACTACCATTCAACTCGCCATTTTGCAGTAACACAGTTGAACCAGCAAACGCAGGACTTCCAAGCCCGCAGAAAAGAAAATCAGAGATTTACAGGATGTTCTGCTACCCGAGCCAGTGGAAACTGGCAGAGACATCAATCACAGAGGAAAGGTGGTGAGCAAGGTCAAATCAGCGATAAAGAGTATCAGCGAAACCAAACCCCCGAACCAATAACATTGCACCCGATGCCATTATAAAACATTGTTTAAATGCATCCCCCGCGCGTTAACCGTCTGCCATCTCCGCAAAGCGCTATCCGTCCGATCTGGACCTCACCATATGACGGCTGAGATCTATTTCACGACCCCCCCGACTGCCGACTTTTACCTCCCAGGGAACCAGCAGTATTGCACCCATACCAGGGACACGTGTCGCTCTCCCGCGGTGTTCGTTGCCCCTCCGCCCAAAACCACCCAAGCCCGAAAGTAGTGTGGGCAAAACAACTTACCGCCCTCCCGCTGATCCTTCCCTGATGTCACCTACCACATCATCCTTACCGTACCCCCGTTGACGTCATGATGACGTCATCCATCCTTCGAACCAAAATTTCCCGCCAAAAATTCTTTTTGTCGAAATAAAGAGAAAAAATGTTATTTTGCTATGTTTTTGTTTACGAAAAGCGCTCAGGGTATGATGTCTGCCGAGGTCGCATTTCTAATGTTTCAAACGCCTCCGACCAACATAGCTACAAAAGAAAACTCCGCAAGACTACCATTCAACTCGCCATTTTGCAGTAACACAGTTGAACCAGCAAACGCGGGACTTCCAAGCCCGCAGAAAAGAAAATCAGAGATTTACAGGATGTTCTGCTACCCGAGCCAGTGGAAACTGGCAGAGACATCAATCACAGAGGAAAGGTGGTGAGCAAGGTCAAATCAGCGATAAAGAGTATCAGCAGAAGTCAAAGAGTATCAGAGGAGCGTTAAAGAGTATCAGTGGAGAATTAAAGGCAAATCAAATTAGAATTAAAGAGTTATCAGAGCCGACAAAGAAAAGCAGATCATAAGTTAAGGAAGAGTTAATACAAATAGTCGGCACGGAGCTACAAAGGACACTTGCAAGCCGAACCCTAAAAGCCTGCCTCCAGCACAACATAAGTTAGTTGTTTCTACTTTTCTTGTAAATTACTTTAGGTTAAACTTAGATATTATCTCACAGCTTTGATGAGATACCCGTTGTACATATTCTGTTGTATAAATACCCTCTTCATTAGAGTTTTGAAGAGGTTGGGTATGTGTAGATTTCTTAGACTTTGTTGTAAATACTGAAACTTTGGAATAAAGAGCTGTTGGAAACAAACTGTTGTCTGACCCACTGGATGAAGAATTGATGCAGAGGACTTGTCATAGAATTCTTGAAATCAAACTCTGGATCAATAAGTCCCCTATATCTTATGTTTTACAGTTTTCTTGTTTACTATATCATCTTTGTTTCATGATCTGAATGGTAAAGAAAAAGGATAATTCAGAATTTGCTTAACTGCACTCTGTTTTCAATCTTTATTATTCTCTGTGATTTCTTCAGAATTAGAATAGACAGTGAATTCTTAATTTCTCATGTTCCTCATTCTCTCATATTGATTATTTGATAAAGAATTATTCACTGCTCTTTGTCGGTATGCATCCAGTTTCCCTCTTTCAATATGATGAAGGATTCTTAACTGCCCTTCATCCATTTGAGTCCATTCCATTTGTATTAAGCTCTTTAATTGTTCGATGTTTGACTACCTTGCTCTATGATGCCATCCTCTGTTAAGAAACCAAATCTAGAAAGCTTGCTTCTTTGACTCCATCATGCCCAATGGACTGAACTGTTATGTTTTACCTCACTGTTCTATTGAATCTCACCACCCAAAATCAAAAAAAAACCCTTGAACTTCATAACTAGCTTAACACTTTAAAAAAAAAACAAAGATAAATTATAAAGAGAGAGCCCTCTCTGGATACAGATTGGCTAGATTCTGTATCTAAAAGATTGGTCTGTGGTTAACTCGACCATATTTCCTTTCTTACAACTCTTGGGAACAAACTGAGTGATAACATCATTGGCGACTCCACTGGGGATCTGAACAATTTTTTGTTCCTACTGTTTTCTGTATAAGCTACAGATGGAGCTTGAAGTTAGCCAGGTAGCCTTTGAAACTGCTTTTGCTTTGCAATTGCAGAAGTAAATAAATGCTTCTTCATTTTATCTCCGGTCTCGCTTACAGATTAAACAGTTGGTTTCAAATACTTGATCAGTTCTTCTTGTCAAATAAAATCTTTAAGAAAGTTTAAATCTCATATCTAAAGCCTCTTAAAGAAATAATAAAAGTTGTTTTGAAAAAAAAAATTCGAAATAATCATAAATACTCAAAAATTTGGTCTCCTGAAGAACTGAACCTTTTTCTTCAGAACTGTTTTACAGGTTTAGATCTGATCTGTGATCTTGGACAGGGATTAGACACACAAAGGTTAAAATCATCCACCTGGAGACTCCATATCAATTTCACAATCAAGACTCCACTGGAGAAATGAACTTGAAAGAACTGTATGAAAAGATCAGGCTTTTGGCTTGGATTGTTATCCAAGACATTATGTTCTTTCTCATTGATAAGATTTTTCAATGCATATTGTATTTTAGAGATGACTTTAAATTAAATTTTTATTATTTTTCTTTGAAAAATGTAGATGCAAGGTCTCCTTACACATTTGAAAAACAGTGTTCTAATTCTTATGAAGATCATTTTCCAATTAAGGAGAACCAAAAAATTATGACTAATCATACAAACCCTGAACATATTCCAGTACCTTATAAAGTTCCTGATAGATATAAACCACTCATTTTGCCTCCTGCACTCCATGCTTTCCCTAACGATTATCCCAAGTATCTCCCTAGGTTCGATGTAGAGAATGGTGTCACTGCCCAAAAACATATCCAAGTTTTTGAATATTATCTTAACTTATTTGAAGTGGATGAAGAGGATGTTAGTATTAGGCTTGTTGCTCTTTCTTTGCAAGGAAAAGTCAGGAGTTGGTTCAAAACCCTGCCTGAGGCAAGCATCTCAAATCTTGAGCAGTTTCTCAAACTCTTCCTTGATAGATGGATAATCAAAGTCAATCTCCTCATGATCATAGAAGAATATAATCAGTTAAAAAGACATCTAGATGAAACAATACAACAATTTTCAGACAGATTTAATCAAATCTATCATTCAATACCATTGAATATCAAACCTCCCCCTGATTCAGCTCTACTGCATTACCCAAGAGCATTTGATTCAGAGATAGAATTTCATCTGAGAGAAAGAAACCCCTCAACTATGGAACAAATGCAGAACATGGTTGGCAGTGGATGTAGAGGTTAATCTGAAAATTAGAAAAGAAAAGTTGAAAACGGAGAAGGAGGAAAATCTCGACATTTTGATAAAGAAAACAGAGGAAATGATGCAGAAGATCACAGTGAAAGTTGAATGTTTTGTTCAAAAGCACCATGACACATTTGCTTCACAAAAGGAAAAGGTTGATATTCATGAACAAATTCCTACCAACTCGATCCACCATAGATCAGAAGATAGATTCATAGAGAAATATGTGGAGGAGAAATCCCCTGATCTAGTGTATGCATTTGATGACATTGCTTCTTTTAATGATTCACCCATATATGATCAATATGATGATGATGATGTCTCTCAAAACCAGATTAACCTTGCAGAGGAATCAGAAGCTAAATTGGGGAATAAGTAGATTCAGGTTCAACAGCTTGAAAGAAGTGACCAGCTTGTTCATTTCAGCAATGAGAAGGAGGAGGAAAGTGCAGAAAATTTTGAAATCAGTGAAGGAACTTTACCATTTTGTTTTGATTCATTTCAGTTTATTAGAAATAACTATCATGCAATTAGAAGTCAAATGTCAACAATTCTTGATATTACAATCAAATCTTTGTTCAAGAATTATCATATCTTGATTTGCAGCCCCACAGTCCCATTGAATGTCAGGTTGTAGAAGAACACTTGGAAGCAGGAACATATGATCAAATGATCAAAGTTGCTTCCCTGCATCTCTGTTTTGAATCATGTGAAATTTTTAAAGAAAGGGAGGAGCAGCTTGAAGAAACCCATGAAGTCCCATCTGAACTTGTGTGCAATAAGTTGCAGCAATCCTTCCAAATTATTTATGAACCAAAAGCTGACAGGTTGCATGATGAAAGTAATCATAATTTTTCTCCATTCGCATACCATGAGGGTCAAAATCAAGATGATAATGGTTTCACCAAGCAGACATCACAAACAATAGGAGTATCATCACAATGCTCCTCTGTAAGTCTGTAGGGTGATACAGGTAAAAATGACATTTTGGTTTTTTGGCAGGTAGGCTATCCAGAACATTTGTATAGTTGTTTGAATCAGCTCAACAATAGTGTATATATTTTACAAGATCCTTTTGTACAGTTTCTAAATTCAACAAAAGAGATCAGGAATTTCCTTAGCTTCTCCGAGGTTAACAAAGCTATATTTGATTGCAAGATCTCAATTTTAAACACCAACAAGCACAAGCAACAAAAATCACTATTGTATATAATGCTTGAGTGGTTGCATTGGTTGTTTCATTTTACCTAACCAGCTGTCAGAAATCTGATTAGAGTAAGTAGGTAGGATTTCAGTTTGATTTAATTCAGTTTTAGTAGATTGTGAAATAATTCCTTAAATATTTGAATCTGATCAAAAGGCCTCAAAATTTTGATGATTTACTAATTTGGTTTGAAAGTTGCAGCACCTTTTAGTTTCAGGTCAGATCTCAAGTTGTGTAGGAGAAGGTTGAGAAAATTTTGATAAAAGGACCAAGGCTAAAATTTCCTACCCAAGTGACCAGGTGCTCAAGCAGGATTCAAAAAGGAAGAATAAATGTTTAAGTGTTAATTGCATAGTAACATGCTGCAGTTGAGGCCTGAAGAGAAGGCCCTAAGCTTCACAAGTGTGCTGTCATATATGCAATAAAGCAACCAGTAAAAGGAAAATTTCAGAGCAGAGCAAAAGTTATGCAAGAGGCCAACTGACCTGTTGTTCTTGACTTTCCACGAGGGAAAGCCATCCCCAAGTGGAGCTAGTGTTATACTCCTATAGTTATAGGTGTCATATTTCATGATTGATTGGTTGAGCTCTGTAATATGTTCATACCTTTCCTTGTTGTAAAGGTTTCCATATTATAAAAAAAATCAAAAGATGTAAAAAATGTAAAGAGGGTATACCCTAAAAGAAAAATCAAAGGGTGAAAAAAATAAATGGTCAAAAGAAAAAATGAGAAGAAATGAACCCCAAATAAAAATAGACCAGGAAAGTGTGCAAGTCCAAATGCCACTACTATTTTATTTTCTGTAAATAAAGCATCATGTACAGCTTGTCAAAATTTTGCCACAATTGATGAATGGCCAAACAGTTTAATCTTGGCAAGTTCATGTTTGAATTTCATGTTTTATAGATAGAGAATAAAAATCTGTCCAAAATGTTTAATCTTGGTAGATAAGTAGATAGGTAGAGAAGCAAAGGAGCTCAAAAATTTAATTTGAGCCCTTGGAAGAAATAAGTGCAGACTTAGGTAGGCTTATTAGGCAAAGAAAAGAAAATTGATGAGGGTTTGCTAGTCTAAATGCACCCAAGTAAAAGAACAAAAAATGTTAGGCAAAGTAGACTGGGTAGGTAGATTGCTCTTGTAGAATGAGACTTGTGATAGGTTTCGTCTCTAAAATGTGCGTTAACATACACTTCTATAACAAGTGCCATGACATATATTTTTGGAGCAGCTCAAGTGAGGCATGACTAATCTCCTATTCATATTTTTCCCTAAATCATTTACTAACTCCCCTAGAGATATTAAGATTTGCTTAATATCCCCAAAAGCCACTCCTTTCATTTCATCCATTGCCTAAGTAAAACTCCATGTTTACTTAGGAAAGTGTACAAATATCACATATCCATCAAAACCTCTTTTCCCCTTTAAGCCTAAGTTTCCTAACATTATACTTAGTGCATTCATTTACATTTCTTTCATATTAACAAAATAACTTTATTATTTAAATCCCATATAATTCTTTCCCAAATCCCGTAATATGTATATATGTACAAAACCCCAAAATGTTAATATTCCCGCCCCCTAGTTGAAATACGACTATAGTATTATTTTTAACAGCGATTGATGAATTTATTCGAAATTCATTAAGAACCCTTCCCACCGCGCTCAAGGATTAATTAACCTCTGGTTAATTAATAACTTAACCAAACCCCCGAACCAATAACATTGCGCCCGATGCCATTATAAAACACTGTTTAAATGCATCCCCCACGCGTTAACCATCCGCCATCTCCGCAAAGCGTCATCCGTCCGATCTGGACCTCACCGTGCGATGGCTGAGATCTATTTCACGACCCCCCCAACTGCCGACTTTTACCTCCCAGGGAACCGGCGGTATTACGTGCATACCAGGGACATGTGTCGCTCTCCCGCGGTTTTCGTTGCCCCTCCACCCAAAACCACCCAAGCTCGAAAGCGGTGCGGGCAAAACAGCTTACCGCCCTCCCGCTGACCCTTCCCTGATGTCACTTGCCACATCATCCTTACTGTACCCCCACTGACGTCATCCATCCTTTGAACCAAAATTTCCCGCCAAAAATTCTTTTTGTCGAAATAAAGAGAAAAAAGGGTTATTTTGCTATGTTTTTGTTTACGAAAAGTGCTCAGGGTATGATGTCTGCCGAGGTCGCATTTCTAATGTTTCAATCGCCTCCGACCAACATAGCTACAAAAGCGAACTCCGCAAGACTACCATTCAACCCGCCATTTTGCAGTAACACAGTTGAACCAGCAAACGCGCGACTTCCAAGCCCGCAGAAGAGAAAATCAAAGATTTATAGGATGCTCTGCTACCCCAGCCATTGGAAACTGGCAGAGACATCAATCAAAGAGGAAAGGCGGTGAGCAAGGTCAAATCAGCGATAAAGCGTATTAGCAGAAGTCAAAGAGTATCAGAGGAGCGTTAAAGAGTATCAATGGAGAATTAAAGTCAATTCAAATCAGAATTAAAGAGTTATCAGAGCTGACAAAGAAAAGCAGATCAGAAGTTAAGGAAGAGTTAATACAAACAGTCAGCACAGAGCTACAAAGGACACCTGCAAGCCGAACCCTAAAATCTTGCCTCCAGCACAGCATAAGTTAGTTGTTTCTACTTTGCTTGTAAATTACTTTAGGTTAAACTTAGATATTATCTCACAGCTTTGATGAGATACTTGTTGTACATATTCTGTTGTATAAATACCCTCTTCATTAGAGTTTTGAAGAGGTTGGGTATGTGTAGATTTCTTAGACTTTGCTGTAAATACTGAAACTTTGGAATAAAGAGCTGTTGGAAACAAACTATTGTCTGGCCCACTGGATGAAGAATTGATGCAGAGGACTTGTCACAGAATTCTTGAAATCAAACTCCGGATCAATAAGTCCCCTATATCTTATGTTTTACAGTTTTCTTGTTTACTATATCATCTGTGTTTCATGATCTGAATGGTAAAGAAAAAGGATAATTCAGAATTTGCTTAACTGCACTCTGTTTTTAATCTTTATTATTCTCCATGTTTTCTTCAAAATTAGAATAGACAGTGAATTCTTAATTGCTCCTGTTTCTTCATTCTCTCATATTGATTATTTGATAAAGAATTCTTAACTGCTCTTTGTCGGTAAGCATCTAGTTTCCCTCTTTCAATATGATGAAGGATTCTTAACTGCCCTTCATCCATTTGAGTCCATTCCATTTGTATTAAGCTCTTTAATTGTTCCATGTTTGACTACCTTGCTCTGTGATGCCATCCTCTGTTAAGAAACCAAATCCAGAAAGCCTGCTTCTTTGACTCCATCATGCCCAATGGACTGAACTATTCTGTTTTACCTCACTGTTCTATTGAATCTCACCACCCAAACTCAAAACAAAACTCTTGAACTTCATAACTAGCCTAACACTTAAAAAAAAACAAAGCTAAATTATAAAGAGAGAGCCCTCTCTGGATACAGATTGGCTAGATTCTGTATCTAAAAGATTGGTCTGTGGTTACCTCAGCCGTATTCCCTTTCTTACAACTTTTGGGAACAACCTGAGTGATAACACAACCAACTTGCAGATCCATGATTGGCAGTCTGATTTATCTAACAAGTACCCAACCTAACATCATGCATACAGTAGGAATAGTTGGAAGAATCCAAGAAAATCCAAAGGAATCACATGTTCAAGTAGTCAAAAGAAGTTTCAAATATCTTCAAGGAACTCAGGACTTTGGTTTATGGTATCCTAGAGATACAGATCTTACTCTTCATGCATATATAGATGCAGATTGGGTAGGAAGTTTTGATGATAGAAAAAGCACTAGTGGTGGTGCATTCTATATGGGTTCTAGGTTAGTTTCTTGGTTCAGAAAAAAACAAAGTTCAATTGCTTTATCGACAGCTGAAGTAGAATATGTGGCTGCTACATCTAGATCACATGCACTCCACCTATCTCCATTCTATATGATAATATAAGTGCCATCAGTACTTCAAAGAATCTAGTCATGCACTCCAAGACCAAGCACATATCCATCAAGTACCATTTTCTACATGAACAAGTGCTTGAACAAAAGGTCAAATTGGAGTATGTTCCCTCCAAAGAACATGTTGCTGATATATTCACTAAACCACTGCCTAGAGAAACATTTGAATATCTCAGAGAAAAGCTGGGAGTGGTTGTTGCAACATATTGTTGTTAAATCCAATTTTTTAGAGAAAGGTTATTATACGCGTGTTTCATGAAGTATAGTCGCGTACACATGTGGGTTTCTGTGGGTCAAGGAGTGTATATGTTTTTTAGATAGGAAAAACAGTGGTGCAGGCTCTGATATGGGTGCTCTGTCTGATGTTGATGATTACTGTCTATCAATATGCTTTGTTCATTAATTTTTATCTGACTGACAAAGATGCCTTGATCATTGACTTGTTAACAATGCACAGGTAGCACAGGTTCAGGGGGAGCATTAGCCTTCATGTACATTCAACATTGTTGGCATTATGGTTGCTGACTCCAGCCATGGCTTCAGATATTTATACCATTTGTTGCTTAAGTCATGTAAAAGTCTAGGGTGTGATATGTCTTCTCATACATTTGAATGAGTCCTCTTGGACAAATGATGTAATTTGTATCCCCACTTTGCATGGGATGGATGATGTAATATTTATTATTTTTGTCATGTATAAACAATTGGTATATCCCCACTTGGTTGGGTGGATGAGTCAAATTTGGTTTATCCCCACTTGGTTGGGAGATGGATATATGTATGAGTCATTGGTGATAGGAAGGTCATACTCACATAGTTGAGTTATAGAGTCATGTTATTATTTTGGAGAATATTTTTGCAGACTTTGCATGTGCTCAAGGGGAGCATGGACAGTTTCAGTGCATCTCAGCATGAACAAAGGGGAGCTCAATCAGAGAATTCAGCATGTACTCAGGGGGAGCATGGACAGCATAATGTATGTCAAAAGGAGAGAATTTATTAGTCCACCCTTTTCCCTTGATGCCAAAGGGGGAGAGTGTCTTGGTGTTGTTGTTGCCATCAAGTCCAAAGGGGGAGATTGTTGGCATTATGATACAGGTGTTGTCCTTGATGGCAACTCACTCAGATGACAGTTCACAGTGCAGCAAGTCAACAACAAAGGATTACAGATTAGACTCCAAAGAATGAAGAAAGGGAGGTATACGTTGGTTCACTTTGTCCAAGTAGCATATACACGTGGGTTAACAGAACAAAAGAAGCATATAACGTATACACGCATTTTCACAAGAAGAAAAGCGTGTACATGTTGGAAAACCAAGTTTTTGGTCCAAGGTATTTTTGATCCAAGGTATTGATCCAAGGCATTTGGTCCGAGGTATTTGGTCCAAGGTATTGACCCTAGGTATTTGGTCCAAGGTATTGGTCCTAAGCGGTTTTAGTCCAAGGTATTGAGGAAGGCCTAAGAGTATATAAGGAGGAGAAGATCATTAGGCCAGGTGTGCAAGTAATAAGATTCTAAGGAATACTTCTATCTGATGTATATTTTATATTGCAGGGTTATGTTTGGGACTAGATATGAAAATATTCATGTTCACCTTGAGTCCAATATTGGATTAGGAATCATGAGACTTGAAATGAATTATTCTTGAATGATATGATATTGGGTGAGACTAGATCTGATTTTTTGCGCCTGTTCTATTTGTTACCTATCATGATTTGGGTTTGTCTGAAGTTTGGAATTGTAGCAAAATTCGAAGTCAATATTTGCAAATTTGTACGCAGGTTCGTCTCAGCCAAAGTGCGTATACATGCATGTTTAGTTCCTTCAAGTAGCGTATACTAAAGAAACGCTTCTTTTCAGATCTGATCGATCTATCTGATAAAACTCTGTTATTTTATTATTGCTTGTCAATGAAGTCTTCTTAGATCTGAATGTAAAACTGAATGCATAAGGAGGCTGGCATTTGATTGATTGATTGTATAAGTGAGAAGAAGTGATCTCTGTCCCCGCCTTTGTAAAGCTCTGAAAGTTGAGAGTAGATATTCAAAATAATGATAGTTGGTATAGACTTGATTCAAAAGTTTATGTTTGCAGTACTTTTAAAGGTATACACAGGTTCAATGAACAGAAGTAGCGTACACACGCAGTTTGGGTGCAGCCAAGTAGCGTATACATTCTAATGCATGATTTTTGAGGTTATGGCTAGTTCTGAATGATGAAGCAGGGTTCTGGGTTCAGTACAGTGTTCTAGTGTCAGTGATCTGATTGTTCAGATTAACTGTATATTGGTTGATGCAGTTCAAGGTTAAAAGCTTTGACGGGTCCAGTATGAAAATTTGATGAAACATGGCCTTCATTTTGTGGTGTTGTGATCTAGGAGTATCCAGTCTGAAAATTCATGAAATGTGGTCCCTGGTGGAAGAGTGGAGTTTTCTGTAGGCTGGTACCTACGTACTAGTAAACATATTGGTTATTACAAGAGCTATGGGGTTGTAGCTCCCTTCCAATAGAAGCTGGAGAACGAGATAAGGTTGTAACTTTCTGCAGGCAGAAGCCTGCATACTGGTATGAGTCTGCACCAGTACAAGATTGTAAACATATTTTCTTATTATTAAAAGAAGACAGAGATGACAACAGTAGGTGGTTTTTACCCACATTGGGTTTCCACCTTAAATCTTGGTGTTCATGTGTGTTTCTTATGTGTGATGTTTTATTATACTTTTACTACACTGTCTAATAAATCTCTGATATACTGGTTTAAGCTCAACACATGATAAACTGTCTAAATCACAAGTTCTCTGCATATACGCTGGTTTCTTTAAGCACAGTCGCGTATACACAGTAGTTCACTTCACTGAAGTAGCGTATATAAATCTGTTTGGGAAATTAAATTATTGATATGATAATACTGATTCACCCCCCTCTCAGTATTATTTCCAACAACTACATCCCAAACCGAGTCCATAAAACTTATATCTAGTGCTAGTGTAATCTAACCTCATATGTAGCACAAACTCCACATATATATGCTCTCCAAAGTAAATGGGGACTTGGTCATGGTGGGGGAACTAGCCCCAAGCTCTAATGAATCGATCATAAACAAAAGGGTTCACATCAACATTCTTAAAATATTTTAGCGAAATTAGACCAACATGTCTAGCACGACAGTCCGAAGCAATGTCAAACAAATCCTCATGAACATAAATGTTCTTGGTGGGGTGTTTCACTTCCTTCCAAGTAAGTGTGCCTCTAACCTCCAACCTCCTAATCCTATGTATGGAATATAGGAGGTGGATTTGTGGGCCCTCCCTCTAGTATGTCTCGATTAACCTGTCGATGTTATCCAACATCAGAGACAAACTACACCTAGTAGTTGAACTTGCAAAAAATTATCCATCTCTCATGTGATCCATGTTCATTGGGTCCTAACATCCTCAACTGTGATACTGGCTATACCGTAGCTCCACGGAGGCATCAACATTGCATTTTGATCCTCATCTTCACCCTCTTGAGGGTATGCAAATCATAAACATAATTCTATATATAACAAACTAAAAGCATAATAACATTAACATTAAATTCAAACACATCAATTAAAGATGATTTATAAAATTAAATACAACTTCAAGACATAAATACATAAAGTTTAAAGAGGATTTAAAATGCAAGATGTATATCTACAATAGGTGAAGAAGGTCCGCTATCCATAGCAAGATCATCAACAAAGATAGAAACACTGCCTTTGACACTTCGACCGGTGTCGGATGGAGGATTTATGAGTGGAACAAACAATCTAGTATGGTTATGTGATCTAGCCCGACCATGTATAACAGATCCCCCAACACTGCGACGGGCTGCAATTTGGGGGCATATGGGAGATGGCTCTGCAAATTACATATAATACATATAAACTAATCCAAGAAAAAATGTTGACATAAAAAGAATGCTGACAAGGAAACCATTTATAAACTTAAGTAGAATAATCTAGGTTGAAGTCTTAAACCAAATAGAGTGTATTTTTTGATAAATTATCAACCAAAGTATTGAGTTCCATTTAAATACAATAAAAAAATAGGATCAAATCTAATTTACTCTTTTTCCCATTTATAAACAATGCATTTTATTCATAGAGAAGAAATATGTAAATATGTGTAAAAAATTGAAATAAACCTATTTGTAAAACTAATAAAAGCCAACCAAATACTCCATAAGACAAGTTCTTATAATGTTTGATTTTGACACATGACATGTACTAGGTGCAAGCACATGAAGACAATGTTCCTGGTACGGGACACTACATAATGAAACAATATGATACAAATTAGAAATGATCAAAATTCTTATATATTCACTTTAAATGTACTTTTCGTCATGGATTTAATGTATGTATCAATGATGCATTGTGGAAACTTGAATATATATATATATATATATATATATATATATATATATATATATTGTTGGGTCCCTATAATACTAGTGATTACCCCATTACTATTGTAGTTATACCCCTTATTTATATTGTTGTGCCCCTATTACCCACATATTGTTATTTCTGTGCCCCATAGAATCCCTCTATTATTATTTTTGTGGCTTTATATTATTATTGTTAGGTCGACTGGATTATATTGTGACTCCTTAGACTCCTATATATAGAAAGGAGGTTTTGTCATTTGTATCATCCAAGAATTGTTCATTTATGTAATGTAAAGGAGGTTGCCCCCTCGAAGAGGCTGAATTCTAAGGCGTTGATCTTTCTTTTCTATCTTTTCTTGAGCTGGTTTCATAACATTTGGTATCAGAGCTTTGGATTCTAGGGTTTCGCTGCTCCAAACAGGTCATCGTGGCATTTTCGCTATAACTTTTTTTCTGTGATGTTTCAGAAGTCGCAAAAAAAACCCATTTGAGAAGAAATCGCGCTGAACCTCGGGTCTGAATTTCAGAGTTTTTCGCGTGATATTTTCGGAGATATGATCTGAGGAAGTTGGTCTTTTTGCAGACTCCTGAATTACACTCAAAACAGGTGACCTGGGGAAAATCGTCATAACTTTCTTTCTGAGCATTGGATTGAAATTTCGTAAGAAGGTACAGAAAGAGGACGGACTGTAGTTTTCTTTTATATATTTTTTAGAGTCAAAGGTTGAAACAGTGACACGTGGCACGTCGTACAAATTCGCTCTACTGAACTAGTCTATAATCAAGTCACTGTGGGAGATTTCGCATAACTCTTCCTTGGAGAATCCAATTTGGGTCAGACTTGTGGCATTGGAAAGAGGACACAGAGGGCTACTACAGGTCACAAATTCAAAACTAGATGATTAGAAAGTATAGAGATACATCAGAGGCAATATCGAGCTCCTACAAAGTGAAAAAAGGTGTGTAGATTTTCTTTAATTTTTTCTTAAGCTTGGTTTGAAAATTTATTTTGAAGGAATTCAAAGGGCATAGTAGAGAATTATTATCGGTAACTGATGCCCTGAGGAAAGAAAATGCAAACACCTAGTAAGGAACCTGAAAGCTCTAGCATGACTCATGAAGAAGAGGAAGAAATGCTACATGATATATCAAAAT
Source organism: Pinus tabuliformis (assembly GCA_031772625.1). Lineage (NCBI taxonomy): Eukaryota > Viridiplantae > Streptophyta > Pinopsida > Pinales > Pinaceae > Pinus > Pinus tabuliformis. Next base: position 1,181,490,501 of record CM062804.1, read on the forward strand.
TACAAGAACAAGTGCAACAAGTGTCACTTGCACAAAAAGCAACATAATCTAAAATGGATGGTTTAAGGAAAGATGTAGAAGCTAAGATGGATGGTTTAAAGAAAGGTGTAGAAGCTAAGATGGATGGCATGGAAGCTAAGGTGAATGGCATGGACGCTAAAATTGATGGCATGGATGATAAGATGGATAAGTTGCTACAAGAAATGGTCACTAAGGGTGAAAGAGTACTAAAGGAAACTCATGATGAGAACAAAAGAAATGTTAATCATGATTCCATAGACTCTAATGTTGGATCGAAGACTCACCATGTTCCAAAAATCGATATGAGGAAGTTTGATGGCAAGGATCCCGCCACATGGATATTACAGATGGAGCAATTCTTCGATCTCAATAATGTGCAAAACACACAAAAGGTACGTATGGCAACTTTATATTTGGAACCAAATCAGTTTGTATGGTATCAATGGCTTTGTTCTCGTAAACAATTTATCACTTGGGCAATTTTTACGGAAGAATTGATAGCACATTATGAGGATACAAAAAGCAACACTTTTTTTAGCCAATTGATAAGTCTCAAACAAAAGGGTTCAATAATGGAGCACATTGAGGAGTTCCAAAAATTGAACATAAGGGTAAAAGATATTCCAGAGGAGCATAGGATTGATGTGTTCATAGGGTCTTTAAAGGATAATATCCAACATGATGTGTGCCTTTGGGAACCTGATTCATTAGAGAAGGCATTCAGGTTAGCAAGAAAAATGGAAAGCAAAATTATGGCAACTAGGAAGCATACCATTCACAACTATAAAGACGGAAGTGTTGTTGCCCATAGTCTTCCACAACCTACAAGGTTGACACCACAACAATTGGAAGAAAAAAGAGCAAAAGGGCTTTGTTACAATTGTGATAGCAAATACACAAAAGGTCATAAGTGTGCTGAGAAGAAATTATTCTACATAGATTGTGAAGAGGAAGAAGAAAAGGAGCAAGAAAGGTCAAAAGAAGAGGATATATTCCAGGAACAAAGCCTAGATGAAGAACAAATAAATCCGACCATATCTTGTAATGCATTGGCGGGAATTACCACTCCTCAAACCATCAAGATAGAAGGACAAATCAAGAAGAAAAAGGTAATAGTGTTGATTGATTCAGGAAGCACCCACAATTTTATTCATTGTAGGGTAGCAAAAGAATTGAATTGCTTCCTATATCCAGCACCAGAGTGTCAAGTGATGATTGCAAATGGAGGAACAATAAATTGTTCTGGAAAGTGCCATAATATCAAGCTATCCATGGGAGAATATGTATTGACTAGCCCAATGCTTTCCATTCCAATGGGAGGTGCTGATGTTGTACTAGGAGTCCAATGGCTACAATCCTTGGGTACAATAGCTTTTAATTTTCAAGAACTTTTCATGAAATTTTCTGTGGAAGGAAAGGAAGTTGAATTAAGGGGTATTGCAGGGAAACCAGGAAAGATAATCAGCTCTAATGGCATGACAAAGCTTCTAAAAAAGGAGCAAAGAGGTGTAATTGCACAATTATGTTCGCTAGATGTTTCCACATTGGAATCATCTATTTCTCCAGATCTCCAAAAAGTCCTGGACAATCATTCCAAGGTATTTGAGACTCCCAAAGGTCTCCCACCTATGCGTGATCATGATCATGCTATTCATCTGATTCCAGGAAGTGTTCCTCCAAACATCAGGCCGTACAGATATCCATATGTCCAAAAAAGTGAAATTGAACGTATGGTTGCAGAAATGCTAGAGGCTGGTATAATTCAACCGAGTCAAAGTTCTTTCTCAGCTCCAGTAGTATTGGTGCACAAGAAGGATGGATCATGGCGCATGTGTCCAGATTATAGGGAGCTCAACAAGCTCACTATTAAAGATAAGTTCCCCATTCCTGTCATTGATGAATTACTGGATGAATTGCATGGATCAATTTACTTCACCAAGTTGGATCTTCGTTCGGGATATCATCAAATCAGAATGAAGATTGAAGACATTCCGAAAACGGCATTTAGAACTCATGAGGGTCATTATGAATTTTTGGTCATGCCTTTTGGCCTTACCAATGCACCTTCAACATTTCAAGGTTTGATGAATTCAATTTTCAAACCATTCCTTAGAAAATTTGTGTTAGTATTTTTTGATGATATACTAATCTACAGCAAGTCTTGGAAGGATCATGTTGAACATGTTGACAAGGTGCTACAACTATTGGAGGAGAAACAATTATATGCAAAAAGATCCAAATGTTTCTTTGGAGTCCAGGAGGTGGAATATTTGGGTCATATTGTATCTCATGAAGGAGTTAAGGTAGACCCTAGCAAAATTAAAGCCATTAAGGAATGGAAAATCCCCACATCCATAAAGCATCTGCGAGGATTTCTTGGGTTGACAGGGTATTATCGCAAGTTTGTTAAGAATTATGGGAGAATAGCAGCACCTCTAACAACATTATTGAAGAAAGATTCATTTTCATGGACTCCGGAAGCAACAAAGGCCTTTGAACATCTTAAAGAGGCAATGTGCCAAGCACCGGTCTTAGCTACACCGGACTTCACAAAAACCTTTATTGTGGAATGTGATGCTTCAGGAAATGGAATTGGTGCTGTTCTAATGCAAGATGAAAGACCCATTGCTTTTGAAAGTCGTCCAATCAAGGGAAAGTTTTTAAGCAAAGCTATTTATGAGAAGGAAATGTTGGCAATACTCCATGCACTTAAGAAATGGCGACCCTACCTAATGGGAAGACACTTCAAGGTAAAAACGGATCATGATAGCCTTAAATACTTTTTAGAACAAAGATTATCCTCTGAAGAGCAACAAAAGTGGGTCACAAAGATGTTGGGTTATGACTTTGAAATCATCTACAAAAAAGGGAAGCAAAATGTGGTGGCAGATGCACTCTCAAGAAAGGATGAGGATGTGGAAGCATTGTTGTGTGCCATTTCTATTATCCAACCAGATTGGATAAACGAAGCAAAGGAGGAATGGAAGAATGACGAAGAAGTGTGGGCACTTATTCGAAAGCTACAACAAGATTCCAGTACTTCTGATACATTTAGCTGGCAAAATGATTCGTTATGGTACAAAGATCGCTTATACCTCTGTAAGAATTCCCAGCTAAAACAAAAGATTCTTATGGAATTGCACACTTCTCCCTTAGGAGGGCACTCAGGATTTTTAAAAACTTACCACAGGGTTAAGAAGGAATTTTTTTGGGATGGCCTTAAATCAGATATTCAAAAGTTTGTGGCGGAATGTTTGGTTTGCCAACAAAATAAAGTTGAAACAATTAAGACACCGGTCTATTACAACCTTTATCCATTCCAAGCCAACGTTGGGAGGAGGTTTCAATGGATTTTATCACAGGTTTACCCAAGTCTGAGGGAAAGAGTGTCATCATGGTGGTAGTTGACAGACTTACCAAGTATGCACACTTTTGTGCATTATCACATCCATTTAAAGCCAGTACAGTTTCTACTGCATTTATGGAAACAGTTCAAAAGCTACATGGAAACCCAAAGATTATTGTAAGTGACAGAGATCCCATTTTCACTGGAAATTTTTGGACATAATTATTTTCTTGTCTTGGTACTCAGTTAGCTCATAGCTCATCTTATCATCCTCAATCTGATGGGCAAACTGAGATAGTAAACAAATGTTTGGAAGGATATCTTCGTTGCTTTGTATCTGATAAACAGACACAATGGGTCAAATGGTTGCCTCTGGCTGAATGGTGGTATAACACTTCCTTCCATACAGCAACAAAAATGACCCCATTTATGGCACTTTATGGGTATCAACCACCATCCATCACATCATATTTAAGAGAAAATTCTAAGGTTCAGGCAGTGGAACATCACATCGAACATCAACAACAAGTCCTCCAACTCTTAAAGGATAACCTCGTGTTGGCACAAAATAGAATGAAACAACAGGCAGATCAACATCGCAGTGAAAGAAGTTTTGATGTAGGTGATTGGGTATTCCTACGGCTACAACCATATAAGCAAATGTCCCTAAAGCAAGCTAAGAAGGATAATAAATTATCACCAAAGTATTATGGTCCGTACAAGGTGTTGGAAAAGATTGGTACTATGGCATACAAATTGGAGCTTCCTGCAGCTTCTCGATTGCACCCAGTTTTCCATGTTTCATGTTTAAAGAAGGTTATAGGCGACAAGCTCCCAGTTCAAACAATATTGCCAGAACTTGACGAGGAAGGAAAAATTATATTGGAACCGGAAGCAGTCACAGAAACAAGAACTCGACAGCTACGAAATCGATCAATTTCAGAGTATCTTATCAAGTGGAAGAACTTATCCGCTGAAGATTCCACATGGGAGGATGAGAATTTTATGCAGAAGTATCCAGAACTGCTCAAGCGTTGAGGACAACACTTTTTTGAAGGAGAGGGGCATGTTGGGTCCCTATAATACTAGTGATTACCCCATTACTATTGTAGTTATACCCCTTATTTATATTGTTGTGCCCCTATTACCCACATATTGTTATTTCTGTGCCCCATAGAATCCCTCTATTGTTATTTTTGTGGCTTTATATTATTATTGTTAGGTCGGCTGGATTATATTGTGACTCCTTAGACTCCTATATATAGAAAGGAGGTTTTTTCATTTGTATCATCCAAGAATTGTTCATTTATGTAATGTAAAGGAGGTTGCCCCCTCGAAGAGGCTGAATTCTAAGGCGTTGATCTTTCTTTTCTATCTTTTCTTGAGCTGGTTTCATAACATATATATATATATATATATATATATATATATATATATATATATATATATATATATATATTGTGTTATATAGTTAAATAAAAATATAGGAAGTGTAAGTTACAAAATCATTACTCAACTAATAAATTTAATAAGGGTGGGAACTAAGAGATATATAGTTGTCATATCATTATGTTAAAGAATTCTACAAATATGATTAGTGGAAATTTTAAAGAAAATTACAATTTTTAGATCAACTCGAATCTTAAAAAGTTGTTGAGCATCACCCATTTTATGTTATTATGAAGAACACATTATGTTAAATAGTTATAAAACTATGTTAAATGTTATATGTGTGTGTGTGTGAGAGAGAGAGAGAGAGAGAGAGAGAGAGAGAGAGAGATGTTATAGCTATAACTATGTTATATATAGTTATATAGTTATGTTACATGTTACGTTATGTTATATAATTATATATAGTTATGTTGTATATATATAATAGTTATAGTTATGTTATACCTTACAACTTTCTTTCTCTATGTGTGTGTGTGTGTGTGATTAATAAAATTTAATTAAATATTTTTTCAAACTTTTAATTTAGTTAATATTTTATTTAATTACAATTATTGTATTTAAATAAATTACAGTATTTATTATTAAAAAAATATTTAAAATATAAATTTATTTAAATTTAAAATAAAAAATGAAAGAAAATGTCTTATTTGATTTAATAGAAGTTCACCATGAGCAGTGATATTCATTATCTCAATTTAAATCTTCTAATTTATTTATTTATTGGTTATAGTTTAATTATTTTTTGTTTTGAAAATTTTTTTGGCATATTTTTGGTCAAATTTGTTCGAAATATAAAATGCATTTTCAATGAAAAAAATTTTTTTTTTTACTAAATTCCTAAAAAACACTTTAAAACTAAAATAATTAAAAAATGAAGTTTTTATCATAGAAAATGTTTATAATAAGCATGCTACCATTGCAAATAACTTATGCAATGGAAAAAAATTACCTAAATTATAGTTTTTTTTTGTGCTTTTCAAGGGTTTTCTTGGAAGTTTTCTAAGCTATTTTTAGTCTTAAAGGGTTTTCTTGGTAGTTTTCTAGGTTGTTTTTTGTGGGTTTCAAAGGTTTTCTTAGTGGTTTATTGTGGTTTTCGTGATTTTTTATGTAGTTTTTGTATGGTAGGTGTTTTCCAAACTAATTTATTTTATTTTACAAAAAGTAAAAAATAAAAGAGACAAAAATGACAAGAAACCTGATGCAGGAGCATCTAGACCTAGCCAGCAATGTGATGGAGTGGTCACATGTTGTGGCTAATGCAAGTTTGGAGGAAGACTTGGTTGTTAAGTTTGTATTAATTTCAAATAAATGTAAGTAGTTAAGAGTGGCCTAATTCTGAACAGAATCGGGGATAAAAATGGCAAATGATCCTCCCTACGTGGAGATCAATCCAAGTAGTCTAGTTTGTAAGCTTAGGATAGGATTTGGATTCTAAATGTGTAATTTATTCCTCCAATTGTGGAGGAGATGGTTAGCTTAGCATATATGTGTTTCCTTTGTTTTCTAAAGGAGAGATGCGAAAGGAGAGAGAGAGGGAGGAGACCTAAGAGCTTGGTAAGCCTACGGGCAACGTAGGAAGAGAAGGCCATTAATTAGATTAATCAGGCCAGAGAGGGAAGAGAACCCCAAATATAGTTTTGTATTTATGTTTGTATACGGAGAATTGAATTTAAGTGTGGAATTGTGTAGTTAATGCATTTTTGTGTTCTGTCATATATGTATGTGTAGATAGCTGAAATCCCAATTGCAGACATATTAATCGACCATCGATCACTGTAGGATCGATGATGGGCCATTGATGAATGCGCGTATGTAGTACAGAACTGTCATATTTGTATGGACAGAGTTTAGTGGTGAAACTGTGTTTTAACACAGAAAATCATCAAAAACAAGCGGAGTCAAGTCAAGAAGGCATAAGGGACAGGAGCGCTTAGTGACCGTTGGATCTCATAGATCAATGGTTTGGATCAAACGGAGGATAGCGCATTGTTATATCGCATCAGTGGAGTCTTTTTATAGATTTGTGGTCTTGCAAAAGAAAAAATCCATTTACACTAAGTTTTCATGCTAAAACGCTCAGCGGATTCAAGGAAGTGGACGTGAAAATCTATGCATAGGGGTTTTTGGAACCTATCGGGTCCGGACGAATAATCGCATTGCACCATCGGAGCAGTGTATGTCAAAAGCCTTGACCCAACCTTTTGCGATTGCCGATTGCGACATATTGCATTAGGGTTTTGGAGCGGAGGCAGTATATTATAAAGTGGCATATCATAATTGCCAATAGCAATAAACTTTATTGCATCAGACCTCCGCAAGGGAACTAGTGCCGATATATAACCATTGAGACATCCAATCGCTGATACAGTGATTGAATCTAAGCCGTCTGATTGGCTAGATCTCGATACGCGAAAAAAGCACATAAAACTGTTTAGAAAGGCGGAAAACCTTTGTTTCGGAATTTTGGAGAGTATATGATCCCGAAAGGGAAGAAGCACTGTTTTAAGGTCTTTCGAAGGCCATTCATTCCTGATAGTAAAAGGGCTTGTATTTAATGGAATAGGGTTGTCCAGTGGGGTGATTGAATGGACCATTTTGAATCCATTGGGGAATTTTAAGGCTGAATGCATAAAAACACTTCTGATGCATATATGTGGCATATAACTTTAAAGGGTCGTTAGTAAGGGAAAGTTAAGTCCCGATAAGTTATATTGATTGTGTAGCCTTAGGGTTGCATCAAAGCATACCTCAGTTTGAGCCTTTGGGTCGTTGGCAGGGTTGATGGGTAGTTGGATTGAGTTCCTCCATCTCAGTTGAGCTTAGAAATTTTCTATCAAACTCCTTTTCCTCTCACAGTATGAGAAAAATGACTTGCGCAGGTTGCAATTGGGGTTTTTAATAAGAAATAATGTTTGATCGAGCCATAGGCATACTTGAAAAATATAGCTCAATCGAGCCTTTAACTCGGGTTAGAAAACAACTCGATCGAGCTATTTTTAAGAACCTAAAAAACTCAATCAAGCACTTAAAAATTGCTCGATCGAACATCATTTTTTCACCAAAATGTGCCCTTGCTTCCTCAAAAAAATGTAACCCAACTCCATTCTATCACCCTTTTATATTTTCCTTCAATAATGAATCTCTTTTACGTGTTTGCAGATCTTTCTTGATTTTTCTTTTTTGTGGAAAAAGGCAGTGTTCTGGTCTCCTGATTTTAGCCATAAGATACATGATTTCAACCTCCAGTATTCCTCTTCTTGCTTGCTGGCTTTATTAATTCATTTTATTAGGTCTTTCTCCTTCATGAGGTGCCATTCCTTTACTATATTGGTGTTATAGACATTTTTGGTCCCTACAACCCCAAGCATGAAATGTCCATAAACCAAGGGCTCCTAAGTCCCTAAAAGTGTTGTTCTAACCCCTAAAGGAACAAGGTCAACAGATTACAACTTCTCCCAGAAGTTCTCCATGAGAAACTGCTCAGAATTGGTCAAAACAGGATCATTGCAGCTGCTCCACTGGCTAAGTGCGTTGCATCTCACCCAAATACACTGTGAGGGTGCGTTGCATTTCAAAAGTCCCTTCTGTGGGGTGCGATGGGCGAGAAATGACAAATGGCAGTGTCATTCCGCGAGGTGGAGAGGCAATGGAAGCTTCCAGAATCTTCTCCTGTGACACTTGCCTCACCGAATTCGACCAAGGATGAGTAAGAGGCCATCAGTCTCCAAGTGGAAGCAAGAACTATCAGAGAGAAGACACTAATCAAATCACAAGCTGACTCATTCCCCTTACAGATATCTATATATGGATCCCTCATCCCAGAGATCCAGAGGCTGGAATTTTGCATATTGTAAGGAATTGCTGTTGGTTTTTTGAGACAAACATCAGATTGTTGGGTGATCTAAGCTTTGTTTGAGGTGAAGAGGGGCTTCTTTTCTGGGAGGTTGATGCTGGGTCAGAACAACTGGTTGTAACTCCTCTTGGCTCTTTTCTTTTTTATCAATAAAAGCTATTTGAGTTTTCCTCCATGCTCTTGTGTCATTGATGCTTGCTACATTTGTATGGTCAATTTACATCTGATCCTAGATTGTTTATGATTATAGATCCATGTCTTTGTATAGTGATATGCTTATGTGATCTTACAGGTACTTTGTGAAGTTGGGCATGCAAGGGAGCAGGTAGCCGAGGACTATCAAAGAAGAGAGGGATCAAACCAGGAGATTAGCACAAGACAGAGGTTGGTCTTTCTGTTCCTCTCTATCTATAATTCATAAAGGAAAAATGAAAGTAGCTTTTCTCTGTTTGTTTCTAAGGCAACTGTCACACCTTAGTGGGATAGAGCAGTTCTATATAGACACTTTTCCCTGTAACAAAATGGCGACTCCACTGGGGAAATAATTAGTTTGTTTGTTTATCATTCTTTGTTGTTTGTTTCATAAACTTACAAGTAGCATTCGAACTGCATTTGCCATAACAAATGCAAAGTAGATAATTGCTCCTTCAATCCATCTACTGGATCTGTTTATGATTTAAACAACTGATTCACAAACTATTTGATTGCCCTTGTGATAGCTCTTAGATCCTCCTTAGATCTACCCCTGATTGTTGCATTACTGATTGCTTTTTGCTCGGCCAAAACCCAAGAACTGAACTGCAAACTGTGACCCGGAACCCGAACAGAGTCTCGTTTCTGGCCTAGTGCAGATACTGTTCAGAGATTCTCAATTTCAGTGCACTTCCCGAGTGGAAAACCTGTGCTGCATTTCATATTCTCTGTGTTACAGGTGCGCTGACCAGACTAGCTCTGTGCAGTTGTGGCTTCTGTGGTTCATTCTTTCCAGTTCTATTCCTGAATTTTGCTGCCTGTGATCAGTATATGTCTGTTTGAAACCGCTTTTCCTTGTTGCTATTCCACCTCCTTTGTACAAAAGAACTGTAGATGTTTTTGTGTGTTTGTTGAGTCATTTACAGTTCTCCTTTGCAAAAGTAGCGTAATCGTACTGTCGTCCTTTGATTTGAAACTGTCGCAAGTGTCGATTTCAATCGTAGGAAAGAGTTTGATTGCTATTGATGGTTGATTATCCTGTTACTATTGCTTTTGGTTTGAATTTGTAATTTTCTAGTGTCGAGAACAAGTATTCAGTTCAAAATCGTAAAGTGTTGTGATCATCTCCATTTTTTGGTTTCGAAAAGAAACTTGTTGATATTTATCGCTTGAAAAGAAATTCAAATTTGTGCATCAACTTTCTTTTTATCATCCATATACTAAGAAAGTCGAAAACAAATACATTCATGTGCATTTGCATATAGACTGTCTGATTGGCTTGATTTAGGAAAGTGCATTTTAGAGTGTGCTCTTTGCTCTTTGTGAAAATATTCTGTCTGTCTTTTCCCTAGTAGCTAGGATTTTCATTGCATAAAAGAGATAAAAAGTTTGTTTATCATCTTAGATTCCATTTTAGGAATTACATCTACATCTCGTGGTGAACCCAAAAGGAAAACTTCATAAACAAGATCAACTTAAAATAAATTCAATGAATCTAACAACGCTTTGGAACTTAACGCACAACATTTAGAAGTCTAGGCTAGAGACGTATTCCAGCGTCGTAAAGCCTGGTAACTGTTGTTCTCACTGATGGTTGGGTGATTCCTCCACTTTGAGACGATAAGTGCCAGTACGGACTTGTGCTCCCACGTACCGTCGAGTATATTTTGGGAGACCCCAATAGACTTAATCCTTTATCCATAGGAAGCCGTGTCTTCCGCCCTATCGATCGCAATGCACTGAACACAGCGTTCGGGAAGATTGACTGTCGTACCGTAAAAAGTATTCTGCAGTTTTGCGATTGGTTTGGTAATCCCTCTACCTAGATTTCCAGAGTAGTCCCTTTCGTTCCTTTTCAGACTCCTTAATGGAAAAGGTCCATCTGAGCACTTTTCACTTCAGGCTCATTAAAAATCGAAGGAGACTAGAGTCATCTTTTGTTTTTTCTCGACTCTTAAAAATTGAAAAAGCAAGTTGTGTCAAAGCGTCTAAAATTCATCTAATTCGGAAACATACTTCCCCTTTATTTTAGTTGATCGAGTAATCTGCAATCGTGGAAGAAAGTCAATTGAAACCCCGTCGTTCGCGGAGGCTTACGAGTCAACCGTCTTTGTCTCCAGAATCGAAGCCAGTACGGACAAAGCGAACTCGTTTAACCGGTTCCAAATCTCCTGTTAAAGTTAGAACAAGTATTCCAACAACATCAGAGACTCCGGTTACTCCAAACATTTATGGAATCCTTGTCTCTACAGAAGAAGTTCAGCAACCAAAGAAGGACAGTGATACTGATCCTAGTCTGAGAGTAAACACTTGTGTTACCGAACCAGTTCCATTTTCAACCGGTTCGGAGAGTCTTGCTCTTCAAACATCTGTCGCTGCCGATTTCATACCTTCTTCGGCACCAGAAATATTCTACGGACTTGACGGTCTTCCCCTTCCACCTGGTCTGATTTCCATAGAAGAGATTGTAGAAGATCCTCCAACGAATACTTCATCGCAATTTCGGGTCAGGATCACTCTATATCCTTCTTCATCAGAAGTTAGTCTACCACCAGCTAAAGTTCCTGTAGAATCGCTAGGTAATCTTTTGGATAGACTACAAATGTCTGAACAACCGTCAACATCTAGGACTGTGTCTTCTGACACAGCGACGACAGAACTCCCTGCTATCACTCCGACAATGTTTACCGGTATACCATCTGTCCCGACTAGCTCTCAACTGCTAGAAGGAGCCCACTCAGGGGCCATTTCGACAGTATGGTCTGTTCCTATTTGTTCATCCGGAATAATATCCGGAAACTCTTATGTTGAGTCTCAACAAATTGATCCATTTGGAGGTCAATTTGGGCAGTCTGGCCCCCAAGGGCAAACCATTCCCTTGAGTTCTGGATTACCGCCGTATGGGGGGCAGTATACCCTTTCATTATCCCCTCCGGGAGGATATCCATACGGGAGTTCACAACCACATTCAGGTTATACTGGAATTACCTCAAGCAGTTGGGTACCTATACTACCTCAACAACCAAGAGTTGTATACTCGATGCAACAATGCTTACCTATGTCAAATATACCAACTACGCCAGCTATTGTGACGGTGTCGCAAGTTCAAGCGCTGCCTGTTGTATGCCAACCTCAGGTTTCTCAGGTTGTAATGCAACAGCCCCTTGACCCTGCAACTCAACCACAATCGCCGACTGGTGGAATGACACAGGTTCAGACGGGTACAATTACCCCTCATCTTGGTCAAACTGCTAGTATCGGTCAACAGCACATGGCTTCACAACCATGGCTAGTACAATACCAACAACCGCAATTCCAACAAGTATACCAAGGTTCTGAGCAACAAATATTTGCAAATAGTGGACAGTTGTATATTCAAAACGGTCAAAACCAACCATTTTACAATGGTCATGCCCACCAACCTTACCAAAGTTACCAGCATTAAATGCATTATGCCGGTATGCAAAGACCGACTGCTCAGGCAATCCCATCATACCCTGGGTATGCTTCGCCTAACCTGAATCAGCAGTTACCCTTTGTGGCAACTTTAGAGTTACCTGATTTAAATCGGTTAACAAACGATCCAATCGCTTACGCCCCTTGGTGGCCAGCGATCCCACATAAACTTCCATCAGATATTCCTAAATTTAATGGAAATCTGGGTAAAGATCCATCGAATCATGTGATGACCTTTCATCTATGGTGTTCATCAAACACCCTAAATGATGATTCGATAAGACTTCGCCTCTTTCAGAGGACGTTAATGGGTCCAGCGGCAAAATGGTACATCGAATTGCCTAGAGCTTCGTTTGACAACTTCAGTACCCTAGCCACGACCTTTTTAACCCATTTTCAGTTACCAATAAGGTACGAAACGGGAACAGAACTTCTTACCAATTTCAAACAGACAACGGCCACTCACATATCTGATCATATACATGAGTGGCGACGTCGTCGTAGAATGGTAAAAACGTATGTCCCCGATCAGCTCCTAGCTGAATGTTTTATCAAGTCATTACTACCTTCCATCATGGAAGATGTGGCAAAGGGGGGGTCATAACAGAAGAGCAAGTTATCGCTTGTGCGCAATATTTGGACTTGATTTACACTCAGTCCAACACACTCTACGATAAAATACCTGACGCCCCTAAACCGGAATTCTCAATTCCTCCTCCTCCTAAATCAAACAATGACTCTCATGCCAGCTATGGCGTGATTGGCACAACAGACACGAAATCGACAAAGGCTACATCCAAAAATGCCCGTAATATTTCAGGTCAAAATGCAAAAGATGAACTTCTTGCTTCTGAAGTAAATGCCGTATCAACAGATAAAGGCAAAGAAACCAAACAACCAGGGAGCAAGAAGAAAGGCAAAGGGAAGAAGAAGAAACAGGAGGAATCATCACCTGAAAAATCTTCTTCAAACCTTCCTGGAGATAGGAAACCAAAAAATCCATGCTTTATATGTGATGAGGATCATTGGACTGCAAATTGTCCACACAGAGCTGAGCTTAAGAAATTCTTGAAGAATTCAAAAACCTCCACAGTGTTAACTGATCCGTTTCCAAATCCAGGAACAAATCTGGTTGAAAGTGGAAATGCTTCCCCGTCTCAAGTGCTAATGTTGTCGGTTTCAAAACAGCAAAATGATGCTTTGATATCGACAAGGAATAAAGATTACACGAATCCACAGCTGTCGAACAACAAAGATCAACCTAGTAGTTCGACAACAACTTCGACAGGAGTTGCGCCGCCCATCATTCCTGAATTGACAATAAAACCGCCAAAGGGAGTAGTACACAAGTCGACGTTTAATCCCCATGCTAGAGCGGCACAACATTATAATATAGTGGAAGATTTGGCCCAATTGCCATCCGCTATGTCGACTCTTGAAGTACTACATAATTTCCCATCCCAAAGGCAGGCTTTATTATCAGCCATTGGTGGGATAGACCCAAAGGATTCCAATCTTGTATCCTTCGACCATAAAGGATACGATCCTCAATTACCAGCTCAACTAGCTTTCCTTGTTCAAGTGAAATCCCTCAACAAAACTGTTCATCGAACAATTATTGATGAGGGAGAATCTACATGCATTATGTCGATGAGTTGCTGGAAAACTTTAGGATCTCCAACCTTGTCGCGATCTTCGACGATATTAAAATCATTCGACGGAAGGACATATACCCCATATGGTATACTAAGTAACTTGAAAGTAGAACTAGGAGGGAAAACGGTAGAAGTAGATGTTGAAGTAATCGATGGAAATCTTGATTACAACATCCTACTAGGAAGACCATGGATATATGTTATGGCTGCTGTTGTGTCGAACTATTTTAGGAAGATTACATTTCCCTTTCAAGGAGGGATTACAATCGTCGATCAACAAAACTTCCTCCCGAATGGTTCTCAAATTACAGGAAGCATTCCCATGATCCATGGAAGCCCCCATTTGCTTCAAAATATCGGAGTAGGCCTACTAAAAGACCCTACATTAATGGGAACTTTCGCCCTTCCACCTCCAATCAACCTGGCGGAAGTAGCGTCAGTAGGAACCTGCAATATGATATCTTCTAGAAAGATCTCAGAAAACGATATCAACATGGATCATGCAATGGTTTTGCCCCCAAGCCCAACGGAAATATTGTAGCAATCAATGTTCCTAGCATGGGAGGCAAACCCAAATCAACGCTCATCAAGCATTTGGATAGATAGGTCTAAAGAATATGGTACCCCTTCAGATCCTTGGTCGCGAGTGCATGTCACCGACGAAGGAATTGTCCAATCAATGGTAATTGAAGGGGCACCATGGAATGATTCCCACCATCGCTCCCTTCTCCCGGATTGTGGAGAAGATACTCAAGATGACCTTTATCATCCTTCAGTCTTTGATGTCCTATCAAATACTGTAAACACGGTGGATTCCGAGCGAAACTTGTCCAACATTGAAGAGACTATCGCCATAAATATCTCGACCAAACAGATGTTGTAGAGAATATTTATGTTGGCAAATGTTGTTCTCCTTCAGAACTGGAAATATATAACGCTCTTTTTCGCGAATTCAGAGATGTATTTGCTTGGTCATACAGTGAAATGCCAGGCATTGACTCGAGTATCGTTGAACATGAAATTAAGATGTATCCAGATGTCAAACTAGTACGACAACGGCTACGATAGGTGCACCCCAAGAAAGCCGCTGCCATTAAGGCAGAAGTTGAAAAACTTCTCCATGCTGGTTTCATCTACCCGGTTCCTCTAACCGATTGGGTATCGAATATTGTCCCTGTTATGAAAAAACAAGGAAAAATTAGAGTGTGTGTCGATTATAGGGATGTAAATCAAGCTTGTCCAAAAGACAACTACCCTACGCCCTTCATTGACCAGATAATTGATGAATGCGTCAGATGTGAAATCTTTTCATTCATGGACGGATTCTCCGGGTATAATCAAATAAATATCCGCCCACAGGACCAGTCAAAGACTGCATTTTTTTGTTCGTGGGGTACATTTGCATATCGAAAATTACCCTTTGGTTTAAAGAACGCAGGGGCGACATTTCAGAGGGAAATGAATTATGCCTTCCATGACATCAAAAACATCGTTCAACCATACCTCGACGACCTTCCGGCTCATTCGCGAAAGCGGACTGATCACCCGCAGCATCTAAGAGTGATATTTCTACGTTGCCGACACTACAAGATACGACTCAATCCACACAAATGTGTATTTTGTGTCACTTCTGGTCGTTTGCTTGGCTTTGTAGTCTCAAAGGACGGGATTCGTCTCGACCCATGTAAGGTCCAGGCAATCATAAATTTGCCTCCACCTTCAAATTTGCTTCAAATTCAGAAACTCCAAGGGAAAGCGAACTTTCTGAGGAGGTTCATTCCAAATTATGCCGAACTTGCTAAAGGTTATACACGTCTTTTGAAAAACAAAGTACCCTTTGTCTGTGATCAGGTTGCGCAAGCTTCCTTTGATGCTTTAAAAGAATCCCTAATGAAAGCATCATTAATGTACGCTCTTGATTATCAAAAAGATTTTAACCTGTATCTCGCTGCAGCGGATACGACCATCGCAATGGTTTTAGTTCAAGAAGTCAATGGAATTGAACATCCTATATATTATTTAAGTAAAAAACTAAATTATATAGAAAGCAAATATTCTTACGTTGAAAAGCTAGCGCTCGCAGCTGTTCAAGCGATATAGAGATTTCGACACTATGTCCTCTTTCGAAAAACTACCATTCTGTCAGATTGCAACCCCATGACTTATATATTGTCGCGACAGTTGCTGGGGGGCAAATATTCAAAATGGATAGCAATCTTGCAAGAGTTTGATCTGGAATTTGTAAAGTCCAAGTCAAAGAAAGCTCTAGTTTTCGCAGAATTATTATGCGATCTCCCATCGTCGTCCAACGATGAAACATCCGATGAAACAATCGTGGACGAAAGTTTGTTTCTGATATCTACAAGCAATGAGTGGTATGGGGATATAATCATTTATCTCCAAACCCAAAAATATAGGCCAAACACCTCCCACTCCGAACAAAAATGTATTCGATACCAAGCAAAAGACTACATGATCGTCGGTGATACACTTTACCGTCGCGATATTGATACAGTTCTGAGAAGGTGCCTCACTCATGAGGAGGCCGAAAATGTCCTGAATGATTGTCATTCAGGCGTGTGTGGGGGGCATCAATCCGGTTATGCTGCAACACAAAAAATCTTACGAGCAGGATACTTTTGGCCAACAATGTTCAAAGATTGCCTAACCGCAGTTAGAAGTTGCCATGCTTGTCAGATTTTCGATAGCAAAACCAGAAGACCACCCGCACCTTTACAGCCAATAGTTGCTGTTGGGCCATTTGCCAAATGGGGCATCGATTTCATGACATGTAACCCCACCTCGACCGAGGGGAATGGGTATATCATAGTCGCAGTTGACTATTTTACAAAATGGGCCGAGGCGATGCCTACATTAGATAATACTGGTGAAACAGCTGCCCGCTTCTTTTTCAATCATGTAGTCGCCAGATTCGGCGTACCACAGGCTATAGTCACAGATCATGGATCGCATTTTCGCAATCATATGATGGTCGAATTAGCTGCCAAACTAGGGTTGTCTCACGACAGCTCTACTCCATATTATCCGCAAGCCAACGGACAAGTTGAAGCCATCAACAAGGTCCTGAAACGCATGCTACAAAGGATAATTGGAGTTCACAAGAGAAGATGGCACCTAATCCTATACTCAGCTTTGTGGGCTTACCGAACATCGGTAAGGAATGCAACCGGGTTTATGCCTTTCCAACTGGTATATGGCCTGGAAGCAGTCTTACCAATCCAGTGCGAAATCTCGTCTCTCAAACTCGCAATGGATCTCCTCCCCGGAACTTCAGAAGAAGAAGCTCGTTTCTTGGAATTAATCCAATTGGATGAAACCCATCGTGATGCCGCTTTGGCTAAAGAAGCCCATAAGAAACAAGTCAAGGCGCAGTTCGACAAAAAAGTCAAACCCCGTGTCTTCTCAGAAGGTGACTTGGTCTTGCTTTATGACCAAGAATCTGATAAATTGGGAGCAGGTAAATTTAAGTCTTTATGGATGGGCCCTTATATTGTTAAACGGGTGTTAGCAAAAGGAGCCTACGAGTTAATGGATTATGACGGAATTCCACTGGCGCAACCTCGTAACGGGTTGTACCTCAAGCGTTACTATGCGTAATGGTAACCTATATGCTTTTGTTATGTTTTTGTTTTCGCTAAAGTGTTTATTTTGGTCAAGTAATCCACTTTTTACATTTGTTGCAGATGTCAAACCTATTGGAGTCATGTGTTGGATATGCCGACGGAGCGAGTCGTAGTTCGCGGAACCTATCTTCCGCAGCCTGGGCTATTTTTGATCCAAGCGGCGAGTTAGTAAGTTTCAGAGGGGTATGTATTGGTCGATCAACAAATAACATCGTTGAATATAGCGCGTTGATAGAACTTCTCTCTGATGCCATCACACATGGTATACGCCGACTAATTTTCAGGCTAGACTCACAACTTGTAATACTACAACTCACTGGCATCTATTCCGTCCGAAACCCAGCTATTTATCGCATGTTCCTAAGGGTTAAGATCTTGGAAAGACAATTTGATTTCATTCAATATCAACACATTTCCAGAGACTTAAACACATTAATTGACTCATTAGCAAATTATGTGTTAGATAGACATTTGCAACGTTTATAAAAAGAAACATGCCATCAATGTTTGCATTTGGATCATGTAACTTAACCAAAATAAAACTCCGAAAATCAAAAATATATATAATTGTTTATGGTTTACACATAATATTCTGTAACCAAGACAAAATCGGTCGAGTGACCAAAAACTCAAAATGATAGGGGGCACCCTAGTCTAATGATGCTCGTGATAGCAAGTCACAGCCTGTGCGATCATGCGTAAGAGATGAGTCCATCGTCTTGGCACACCAGTAGTATGCCCCTGTAACCTCAAAGATAGCTCGTCAGTCCTCACATCTGGAATACCAAGAGTGAGGCCCTCAACCTGCTCCTGTAATGCTGTGAGAGTCTCGGCCACATCGAGGTCACGAAGGATAGCCCTTCCGACAGCCTCTCCTGCCGGGGCGGTAGCTGGTACTCTCAGGCGAACTACTGGACGGACAGGACCAACATCTGCATGTACACATGAGTTTGATTAAAGTCTTGATAGAATAAAGCACAAGGACATTATAAATAAAAAATGATAAACAGAGATATGGTCAAATATTTTACCAATGGCGCCCCACTGTTCACCATCCGGCAGTACTAAATCTGGATCACCCCGGAAGTCCATGCCAGCATATGGATACTCGGAATAAACCATCTCCTGACGATCAAACCACCTGAAGAAGGTATCAGAAAATGAAATCTGAGACTGACCGGCATGCCTAGACATATGGTCAACCCATCTCTGCATACGTGGTTCAGTAGGAGAAGGTAAATCGAGTGCAATATACTGCGGCTGCATCAGTGGTATCTTCTCCAAGGCAAAGGCAGTCAAAATAGAACCATACCCAAAGTTCTTCAACCTCCCACTCTCTATCTTGGTCAACTGTTCTTTCATCACAAGAAGTACTGCGTCGCACCAGTTGAACACCTTCGGTTGGAGGCATTCCAAGGCATACTGCATATAAGATCGGTTGGCTACATGAAGAGCCGCACCACTGGCCATCCTACCAAAAGTAAACAGAACAGTCCTAAGGGACCTGTCAGTAACATCACGGATGATGATCTTGCTGTCTTTACTCAGCTAAGATCCTTCTCTGCAGTACCGGCAAACATAATCTCTCACCGAGTCACCTCCTCAGGCCGAACCTGATAAAGAGATGGGGGCACCTCGCCTCGACAATCCAGTCAAGAAATAGATGTCTACTACAGTCAAGGGGATAGATTTGCCCCTGATCTGGAAAACCTGGTTGGTAGGATCCCAAGCATCGAGCAAATACTGCAGTAAGTTGATCTGTTGTCTCATGCTAGAAATGCGGAAAAACTTCAGCAAGCCACAGTTCCGCAGTGTGTTTACTGTAACTGGATCATGTAGGGCAAGCATGTCCTCTTCTTCATGCTCACATTCTCGCCATGTAATGGTCATATTACTCCAAAGATCTCTGAAAAAAAACAAGAGAAGAGTTAGATCCTGATTTTGGCAAGAAACAAGCAAAATTTCCGTCAAAAATTGTGCACAGAATTCCTTCTCTGCGCCCATCACACCTACAGTAGTACTCTGGGTGCATTGCATGTCAGATGGCCTTTAGACAGGCCAACATTCAACGCACCTTTCGATACACAGAGGGTGCGCTGAAGGCAGAACGAGTTTTTCAAACCCCAGAGGCTCAGAAAAACTAGGAATCAAGCTCAGAATGTAAAATGGAAACCATAAAATGAAAGAGCTCAGGTTTAGCTCCTACCTGGTCCAGACAGCGCCAAGAATCGTCCACAGAATCTCCCGAAATCAACTGATGAAAATCAAAGGGGGAAAGCACCTCCAAAGCTCCAACAAACCAAAGTTCAAATGAAATAGTAAAATGAGAGGTAAAAACACTTTTTCATTACTTTTTACGTAGTTCAAAGTAAAATATTAGTGTTCTAACTCATTTTCAAGCATATGTTGTTAATTTCTGAGTAGTTTGATGAAGCAGTTGAAAATACAGTACAATCGTCGAAAGAACAAAGCTATTTATGGTAAAATCAAAAAGGGACCATTCAATCGAGCAGTTTTAGCACATAGTTCAAGCTCGTTAAAAAATAAACATAAGACATGAGCAAATGTTTCCCCCCGTGTTTAAGCTCGTTAAAAAATGAACTATTCCCCGGTAAATAACCATCATGAATGTAGTACTTCAGCCATTAAAGCCTTGGTCGTGTTTGCACTGTCACCTCCACTTTTTCATTGGCCGATCATTCACCTCCATTTGATTGTTTACCCATTTTGAGGAACAACTGCGAAGAGTGATTTCACTAGCCATCCTTGTGACACTGCCGTGATTAGAAAATTCCAAACCTTACCTGGAATTAGCTGCTACCCATTTTATCACTTGTTCCTCAAAAGATGAGTCTCCTTTAAGCTCTTTTCAACTGACTCGTAAAATATGAAAAGATTACCGAGCCATTGGCCTCTCCAACTCGTTAAAGGGACAGGAAGTGCCATCCCTCCTCTAGATTTTAATCTTTTTGGACCTGAGGGATTATTACACAAAAAGATCGAGCGCATGTTTTGTTCGGCTCGTTAAAAGTATCGAAAATTCATCCCTTATGTATTGTTTTATACTTTTTCGAACTTAAGGGATTAGATGAAGAAAAAGGAATTTTGGAGTTACCTTTACGTTCCTTTTCAGACTCTCTAAAATTGAAAAGGACCGAGTTATCTTTGCCGTTAAACTCGTTAAAAAGATTAATAGCGACAAACTTGTCTATAGACGAGAACGAGTTTCACTATCGCTAGGCTCGTTAAAACATAACGATGGGTTTGCTCGAAGGGAAAATTATAGAACAAGCATATGTTATCCACCTCAAGCTTGACAAAAATAAAGAGGTACTGGTCAGCAATGACTGGGGAAAATTGGGAAGAAAACTTGAAGAAACTTTGTTGGTAGCAAGTCGCTCTTGAACATGACACTTCCACTCCGTGTCCAAGTCGGGTTGGGTTGTTTCATTCACCGGTCACATCACCATGGTCACGCCATACCATCCACATTTGGGGTTAATGCTACCAATCCATCACATCAGTGTCGCCGATATGTTCAAGAGAAGTCATTCATAGAATTCACCTGTCTCACCCACTACCATACATTATACTCCATTCTTTCATGACCGCCACCCTGAATCTTATATCACCAGATCGTTTTCACCTCCATTAAAATCATTTGCTCCGTTCTGTGTCATTGATGTGGGATTCATTAAGGCCCTCCTGTGATGGATCACTTCTTGTCGACATCAGCTCATTATCCAAGAAGTTGATCTAGGAACACCCCATTCAGTACTTTGAAGCTTGCATGCCTCAATGGCAAGTTTCTCACTTCCGACGACATGTTTACATAATTGGCCTTCGACTGAAAGATTTTGCGTGGTGTTCGACGCCAAGTCCTTTATTCACACCACGTGAATTGTACTACAGTACCTTGAGGGTCATTATCATTATCGGTGATTCCTCTCGCGCTTGTTAACAGTTTACATCATTGACTGGTAATCAAGCGATGTCTTTCCATGTTCGACTTTAGAACATTTCTCACATGGATCAACTTGTACTTCGAGTGAAGATCGAACGAGATTGAAGACCCCGGATCTAGTTTCATCCATCCGGGCTGCGATATATATTCAGGGAAATAAAGACATCAAATGTACATTATTGCTGCACAGATAATCATCCAATCAAAAGGATGATGGCTCTATCAGAATCATCAGTCTACACTCAGACAATTGTCTGTCCTATGTACATGAAAATGAATTTATAAAGCTGAGCATGGGAATGCCCGCCTCAGCTAGATCATGAAAATAGTATGAATATAATGTATTGTATTGTATCTTATTACAGGTCTCCTCCCAGCATTGAAAGAACTTCGGATCCTCATAATAAAGCATTTCACCCGACACCAAAAGATTAACGGCCTCATACTTTAGGGGGCAACTGTTATAGACATTTTTGGGCCCTACAACCCCAAGCATGAAATGTCCATAAACCAAGGGCTCCTAAGTCCCTGAAAGTGTTGTTCTAACCCCTAAAGGAACAAGGTCAACAGATTACAGCTTCTCCCAGAAGTTCTCCATGAGAAACTGCTCAGAATTGGTCAAAACAGGATCATTGCAGCTGCTCCACTGGCTAAGTGCGTTGCATCTCACCCTAATACACTGTGAGGGTGCGTTGCATTTCAAAAGTCCCTTCTGTGGGGTGCGATGGGCGAGAAATGAGAAATGGCAGTGTCATTCCGCGAGGTGGAGAGGCAATGGAAGCTTCCAGAATCTTCTCCTGTGACACTTGCCTCACTGAATTCGACCAAGGATGAGTAAGAGGCCATCAGTCTCCAAGTGGAAGCAAGAACTATAAGAGAGAAGACACTAATCAAATCACAAGCTCACTCATTCCCCTTACAGATATCTATATATGGATCCCTCATCCCAGAGATCCAGAGGCTGGAATTTTGCATATTGTAAGGAATTGCTGTTGGTTTTTTGAGACAAACATCAGATTGTTGAGTGATCTAAGCTTTGTTTGAGGTGAAGAGGGGCTTCTTTGCTAGGAGGTTGATGTTGGGTCAGAACAACTGGTTGTAACTCCTCTTGGCTCTTTTCTTGTTTATCAATAAAAGCTATTTGAGTTTTCCTCCATGCTCTTGTGTCATTGATGCTTGCTACATTTGTATGGTCAATTTACATCTGATCCTAGATTGTTTATGATTATAGATCCATGTCTTTGCATAGTGCTATGCTTCTGTGATCTTACAGGTACTTTGTGAAGCTGGGCGTGCAAGGGAGCAGGTAGCTGAGGACTATCAAAGAAGAGAGGAATCAAACCAGGAGATTAGCGCAAGACAGAGGTTGGTCTTTCTGTTCCTCTTTATCTATAATTCATAAAGGAAAAATGAAAGTAGCTTTTCTCTATTTGTTTCTAAGGCAACTGTCACACCTTAGTGGGATAGAGCAGTTCTATATAGACACTTTTCCCTGTAACAATTGGTATCCATTAGGAGTTGGTGTGCTTCTAATTTCTTTACTAACTCTTATTTTACAAGTCTTGGAGGCTTGAAGAAGTTCTTTGCCCAAGGTATGAGAATTTTTTTTACGAGGTGGATTTTGGATTCCCATACATAAGCAAGGGACCCAACCACCAAAGTCGACCAATCCTACTTAATGAGATCAACCACTCCTTCTTGAATCCGCCAAAGATTAAATCTAAAAGGAATTGGTCCCAAATCTTCTAGGGAATATATCATCAGACCAATGGGGCAATTATCAGAATCCCCCTTAGCTAAGATTGATGAGACATGTTATATTCCTTTGGTTAACCAATTACTATGTAGGAAGAAGTGGTCCAATCTTTTCGCCATATGAATTGCTCCAGTCCTCCAGTTGGTCCTGGTTATTGAAGTCATAATAATACATAGTTACTAGATTATTTTGAGATTTGCATCTATAAACCCTAATTGCCTTGTTGGTGGATTTGCTGAGCGCACATGGCCTCTAGATTTGGTGGGGGCTCCTCCCTTCCCTACGATGACACTACAACATTTCAAGCTTTAATTGTGTTCTTAAGGAAAATGTTGAAAGTGAAGGAACCCATTCGTGCTTCGTTAAACAAACTGGGATCATTGCTTTTGTGGTCTTGACATCAATATTCAATAGGTCAACTTGGACATTTTTAAATTGAGTGCTGGTAGGCAAGTTTAAATGTATGTGGCCATCTTCGAAATCCATGGATTTATGGAACGATAAAACTTGGAAACCAATGATGAAAGGGAAGATTAGACTGTATGCTTGCAGTAATGGCTTTTTACTTTTGTTTTTGAGCTTAAAGAAGATAGGGACATAATATTTAGGAATGGACCTTACTTCTTTGGAGCTCGAGGAATGTATCTAAACTCATGGTATTTGGATTTCAACCCTGACAAGGATATTCCAAATGCAGTGCCAATCTAGGTTAAGCTTTGAGGACTTCTTCTCTCTTGTCAGAGCAATGATTGCTTGAAGGTAATAGAAAATGGACTTAGAAAATATATAGATCGAGTTGAACTAAAAGGCTATCAGTTCACCTGTGCCAAGATCTACGTTGAATTTGATCTTGAAAAAGGACTTCCATTTGAAATAAAATTGACGTAGGGAGAATAGAGCCATCGACAAATATTGGACCATAAAATGTAGGAAAATCATGAGACTTATGTATTTAGATGATTTTCCTTAACTTGATAATTACTTGTGATATTTGTTGGCCTTTTGTTACTTTATTATATATTTGTTCAAGAGGCAATTACAAAAAACAATGAATATCACAAGAGATAGAGTACACAAGATATCAGCTCCAAGCCATGGCAAAACCCCTCTAAGGAGAAAACCCAAAAAGACTTCCAAGCCCAAGCCAACCCCCAGTACGATATTCCTTGATATAGCTTCCAGAACTTTGAAATTGCTTCTTTGATGTTGCAACTTTGGCCCCTGTAAGCGAAATTTTGACCTTGCAATTTCGACCTCCTATAACTACTTCAGAATTTTGACTTCCTACAACTGGAAGCTTCACAAACCTTAACGAGACAAGGAAAGAGATTTGTTGACAAACTTTGACTTCTGCGCTTCTTCATCCTCCCAGCTCCACTTCTTTACCTTTGGTATTGCAGATTGAAATTGCTTGAGATGAGTGACCAAATGAGTCGAGCTTCACTCCTTTATATAGCCTTTCTTGAGGCTTTAGGTCGACTTGATCTGCTACTTGGGTTGACTTAGTCTTAAGCTTATCCATGGATTTTTATTGACAAAATGAATCTTTTTCTTCATTATAATGAGTCCAAATGGGTCTATGACACATGACCAATTTTATTCTTTATCCTAGTAAGACCTAGAAGATCTAAAAGCGCAAAGAACATGCTTTTGACTCAAACTTGAGTATGAAACCCATACTCCAAAACAAAATATAATTTCTTTTTCTTTCTTTATAAAGAATATACAATGTCATGATTACAATTACATCATAATGAAGACCAAACCTAGTTACAATTTTCAACATGAATGACTCCCATTCAAATGGTAGATCTACCATGAATATAGGAATTTTGCCCAAGACTGTAAGAAATCCCAAGCTAGAAAGGGGGTATATCAAGATCCACCCCAAGAGGAACAATGCCAAGTCCAACAGAAGGGGGTTAATAGAAACATAGGAAACTCAAGCAAAACCCCCCAGAGGTAGAACAAAAATGTTGCTTCCTCTTCAGGAAACCCAATTGGGATTTTTACAAACGTAAGAGATTTTGAGAAGGGAGACTAGCCAAAATAAGGAGAAAAGTTGGTAAATACAAAAGAAACCCCAAATGGGGAAGAAGGAGAAATGAAAGAATTAAACCTTACTGCAATTCCAAATGTCGTGAACTAGGAGAAACCTTCGGTCCAAAACAATGAAACAAAGACTAATGAGGTCAGACAGGGTCATGAGGCTATGCTGAACTCGAAGCAATGCTTCAATTTCAAAGGGAAACAAATATGGGAAGTGGGAAGGTCATGACAAGAAACACCAGAAAAAAGATCACTTGTGAAGGAGAGTCCACAAGTCATGAAACTGAAAACCTTAAAAAAAGAGGAAGGTCGATAAGAAAGTAGGAATGCGAGGCAGAAGCAGAGCTAGATATTAAGCTATGCAACCAACCTTAGATTACTCAAGCTTTCAAGGCAATTGTAAATGGAGAACAAGGAAGTGTTAAAGTCAGAGGTAAGCCTTCAACTCCAAAATCTAAATGAAATCCCTTACATGGAAACCCTATTAAATCCCAAGCTATAAAAGACATGATCAAGTAGGAAAAACGGAAGATATTACTTCTACAAGAAACCAAGCTCGAGGACAATCAAGTATTGCATCTCTCACTAAATTTCTGGAAATAATACATAGGTATGGCCCAAATTTCGAATAGGGCCTCTAGAAGCTTAGACACCTTTTGGTTGAATTCACAATTTACTCTACTCAATAGTGTTAAATCCAAATTCTGGATCGTTGTCCTTCTAGAGAAAAATGATACAAAAGACAAATTTCTAGTAATTAATGCATATGTTCTAGTTAATTATGGCGAGAATAGTGAATTATGGGATTCTTTGATCAATTTGAAGGAAGAGCAGTGGCACACATACAATATAGTGTGGGGGAATTCAACACCATATTGTACAATTCTGAAAAACGAAGAGGTAACATTGTAAGGGACCCCTTTTGCGAGCGAATGGAAGATTTAGCAAATGACTGGGAACTTGTTGACATCGTCCCAAGAAAATATAGTATACATTTTTAAAAATCATAAGTTTAAGGTTTTTAGTTTACAAAGATCCAATATGTTTGAAGGCATTCAATCTATTTATGCATTCAAAAATACATTTTAAATAATAAAAAATTATAATTTTACTAAAAAATATATTATCTTATTCCAACCAAAAAATTATTTCATCTATTAATTAAACTACACCTATTTTAAACAATACATCACAAATTCAATATTTCAATATTTTTAAAATAGTGCATGACTTTATACAAATTCCATTAAATTATTTTATTAAGTGTATTTCTAAACCACATTTTCAAAAGGTACATCACTTTTAAACAAATTCTTAAGTGCAATTTGTATTTTTAAAAGATGGTTCATATTTCATTTTAAAAACAATTAATTAAAACTTTACCTTTAAAATTTTAATTAATTTTTTTTTAACCGCAATATGAACAATCTCTTTACAATACAAACTGCACTTAATAAAATAATTTTATGGACATTGTATAAAAGCGATGCACGCCGCGGTTAGAATTTAATTAAGTGTTTCTTAAATGAAATACGAATAATTTATTTAAAATAAAATAATTTTATGGACCTTGTATAAAAGTGATGCACCCGGCGGTTAGAATTTAATTAAGTGTTTTTTTAAATGAAATATGAATAATTTATTTAAAATACAAAATTGCATGCTAGTGTGTTTACTTATATAAAATTGTATGGCATTTATAAATATAATTTATTTATATTATTATTATGATTTTATTGATGATAATGATAATGATTATGGTTTATTAAGATTAATGTAGTTTGATTTTAAAGAGTTAATTCAAATTTTTTAATATTTTATTTTTATGATAAAAAAAAATCTTTTTAAATCATAATAAGTTTGTTGACTTAACAAGTTAAAAAAATTGGTAGTGTGGTAATGCTTTAGAAATGAAAGTATGTGAGTAAGATCCACTAATTTCAAGAAAAAGTGTTTTTTATTTTCAAGCTTCATAGTATCCCAAAAATGATAAATTATTGTTGAATTGAGGCTTCTGTGATCCATATCAAGTTTATGAGAGATTTTTCTGCGTAAATCACAAGATATATACAACGAAAAATCTCTCCTAAACATGACAAATTATGTTATTTTTTTGGATTATGAAAGTGTGTGATTTTTCTAATAATAATAATAATAATAATAATAATAATTTGATATTTATCATAAATAAAATATTCTAATATTTATTTTAAATAAAGTAGGATAATCATATAAATTAAATGTGTGTTAAATGTCAATAGACATGAAAATATTTATTTACTTTATGATATATTGTTGAATTGAGGCTTCTATTATCCATATCAAGTTTAAGAGAAATTTTTAGGTGTAAATTACAAGATAAATCATTTGTCGACGCTTTTCGAACCACACTTGGACAAATGATTTATCTTGTGATTTACGCTGAAGAATTTCTCTTAAACTTTATGATATATGTATGAGATTGCCCAAAAAACATGTAAAAAATAAAATAAAATATATTTAAATTATTATTATTATTAATTATAAAAAAACTATATATATAAAACATTTTTTTTAGAAATGAAAATCTTTAATACATAAATAGACTTGTCATAATATTAGCCTAAATTTATTTTAATTCAAAAACAACCCAGTATAGAGTTAAAATAAATCTAAAACAACAAAGTATAAAGCTAAAATAGATATAAAGTAGTAGTGCCTATATATACACCATTAAAAAACTATAAATGGTCAAAACCTAGAGCCAATTAAAATATTTTTAAATAATTTAATTTTTTTAAGTAAATGTATTAAATTAAAATATATATATATATATATATAATTGTGATATATATATATATATATATATAACAAAGAACAGTCCTTTACTTATTGTACTGGTTCACATCGGGAGGTTAGGTTTGGGTAAACTTCGTGGAAGTCATGGAAATGTAGAATGAGGCTCCAGTCAAAATTGACTGTTACGTATTGATGTGCTTGTTATTCACAAATTCATGGCATCCCACACGTTTTCTGTGTTGCCTGCTTGTTCCCCAAGTTTCTCACAGAAACTATATATTATCACCAGATGGACCTTAGATCCAGAAGTTTCCATCTATTTTCGGCCAGCCATTAGATAGCCCCAGTACATCGGCTCTGGCCATATTTATACAGAGCGAAGTTCTTAGTTCTCGGAGTAGTTGAACACTCATTGCTCTTCGATTCGGTATCCGCCGATTCGCTACTCATGTGTCCTCGAAGCAGAAACAGGAGGTCGGCACTATCAGAAATAAAATCATGGACGCACGAACCGTGGAAGGCGAAAGACGCGTTCAACGTATTGGACAAAGATGGGGACGGGAAAATCAGTCTCTCGGATCTCCAAGACTTCTTCAGCGTGGGGAAAGGACTGAGCACAGAGGAAATGGAGGGTATGATAGCTGTTGCCGACGCCGACAACAGCGGCTCTGTGGACTTTGAGGAGTTTCGCCGGATTCTGCAGCTGAATATGCCGGAAATTCAAGAAATTGAAGAAACCATGCCGGAAATTCAAGAAATTAAAGAAACCAGATCGAGTTCCAATGATGCTCAGATGTGGGCGTTCAAGGAGGCATTTAATGTGCTGGACACGGACAGAGATGGAATTGTGAGCACAGAGGATCTAAAGACCTTCTTCTCTTCCTGCACCGCTAGTGCCGGCAGCAGCAGTGGAAGCTGCACTGCAATGATAAGCGAGAAAGATTTGGCGGACATGATAGAGGCGGCAGGCGGTTCCGTCAAATGTGGCGTCCGCTACGAAGGTTTTTCCCGGCTGATGATGACGATGACGATGACGAATGGCTTCTCTTAATCTGCCTTTGCATGTTTCTGCATTCGGAGATTCGAATGCTTTAATTTTGGTCTGTAACAGCTTGGACGGTTACTTAAATATTCCCTAAAGAAATATCTAAACTGTTTTTAATGATCTTTGTTTATGCGACTTTTACAGTGACCGCAAATCACAAATCTTGATTGATCTAGATCGTCTATCGTGTTTGATCAATACTCTTTACAAAGATAAAATGTTTTCGAATATAGGCTGAACATGCCAAATTTGTCAAAATGCTGTACAGATTCTTTGATTTCTACAGATGCCAAGTGCCAATAGCGTGTTCATATATGTATGGATTAATAACATAATTGGATTCGGCTCATTCTGCTGTCGCACAGTCTCTCTCCCAAGTCGATTATCCCAACGATTGTTTTTTTCTTTCAACCACGGAAATCGTTTTTTGTTTTTTTCTTTCGTCCAAAGCAATCATGTTAGGTAGCTCTCAGATATATATAATCTTGCTTGCGATCGTACCACAAGATCTGTGGAGACCAAATTTCCATATCCTCAGACTTCAAGTTTTTTTCTAGAAAAAAATATACTAGGTCTGGACAGGTTCTCCAAGACCGTGTCCCGTATTTTACGTGTTGGAAACGTGTTGAAAATGTTTTTCATCGTGTCCTATAAAATGTAAAACGTATTCGCCGGGTTTTCGTCGTGCATCTGAAAAACGGGTATTCATTTGATAAAAAACATTCCCTGAATAAGCTGCAAATTTTTTTGAAAAAAACAAATAATTTTTGAGTGGAGCAGCTTAATGATCAAGTCTAGGCCCTATTGATATGCTATTCATGGTAATGTTAAATTCTTAAAGTAAAAGTAACATTCTCCTTAATCTTCATTTTCATCATTTTACTTAAATTATTAACATTACCATGAAATGACTCAGGATGTTTGAGAGTGGTTTCGGCCTCATTGGATTTCATATGGAGAAAGTAGAATTTTAGATTTCATTCAAAATGCAGCAGACTTATCACTTTTTCATGAATTGGGAGATTGTAATGTTTTCAGGTGACACCACCTGCCTGGGCTACCCTGCCACCAGTAGAGGACGCGGTCTAGAGCATAACAAACTCCACTGCCAACTCCACCAGCACCAACATCTACATCTAGAGGGAAAGGGAACGCTAGTTATTTTCTTATGTGCTTGTAAGTTGTACATGAACAATGAACACTGAATATTCAAAAATCAAGACAAAGCATATCACATTCTAATTTCTAAATAGTAAATTTTGATTCTATTAGATAAGCTGCAACTTGCAATTTAATATAGATAAAAAACTATATTTCGGTATATATATATATATATATATATATATTATTATTAAATATATATAAAAAGTATCTCTGCATTTCATATTGAATACTCTTATTTACATGTCCTCCCTGTCTCATGTTCTCGTGTCATGTGACTTAGAAAATATATATATATATCACATTGATGATACCATAAGATTGCAGGATCAAAAGCCCCTTTTCCTTTTTTTGCTTTCTAATAATTCTCTCTAAATTAATGTCTCTTTTAACTGCATCGTACCTGGAGCAACGAGTCTTGTCCAAAATTAGACTACATAACCTGTACGAATTCAACCTCCCAACTGACGGTAATGGCTTCCATTCTGTCACACTATTTCTCTCCCCCGCTGGTGCCTCCACTGTATTCTGGAACTGTCCTTGATCCATCTTTCCACTGGTGATTTACTTAGGAAGTTCTAATTTTCCAAGATCATATTGGTTTTTCCAAAGTTACCTGTACGAAATTGAAATTTGTTGATTTTCGAAATTATTATTATTTTTTCCAAATTTAGCTGATTTCCTAAAATGATTTGAACAATGGAATATCTGTGATTTTGTATTTTTTTTTTAATTTAATAAAATAATAAATCATATTTAATATTACTTTTTATTTTAAGAATTTTGTTATTATAAATATAAATATAGAAGGGTGTGTAAAATTTAATGTGTTTTTATACATGTTAATGGACATGTTAATGTGAATATAAATATAAAGGGTAAATATTTTTTAATTTATAAAAATGATTTGAGAAATTTTTATAATGAATTTGAATATATTAGTTGAAATGTAGGAAATTGAATTAGCTTTTTGAATATCTTATTTCTATTTATCAAAATTGTGTATGACGGGAGTAAGATTTTAGTTTTCATGATAGTGATATCTTATTTTTTATGCAAACTATGATGAATGTGGAGAGATGAAGCATCTTATATGGAGAGATGAAGTATCTTATGGCAAGATGCTTGGGAGGACATCTCGTCGGCCTATGTGTTGATGTCTAGATCCAAAAGTAGGGACGAATTTTAAAATATACTTATATCTGATTTAGTTTATAAGGAGAGATGAAGCATCTTATGGCAAGTCTTCATAATTGTATTTGTAAAAGAAATTTTATTATTAAGAAAATGACATATTAAAGCATGGGTTTCATGCATGGGTCAATGGTCAATAGGTCAAAGCACCCATTGAGTGCTCTTGGATTCTTTTGTTGAGTCAAAGTCAAAGTTTTATGTAAGAAACCATTATTGGGTCCATGATGTCAAAGAAATAAAAATATTTCCATGTCAAATTAAAGACTTATGTCTCCTCCATCAAGTCGGCCTTGGTCTCCTTGCAAGTCGACCTCTTCAATAGGTTAATTCAACCCTATGAACAATCCCATCCACCTTGCAAAGGAATATATATAAATACACTGGCATTCGACCTTGTGAAGTATCTGGACTATCATATATACTATGATTTGCAATTTTGGTAAGAAGAGAAGTTTGTGGGTGATATAAAACTTAAGAACAGAATTGAAGATCCTTATGACCATAGGACTGAGACTTTGAGTAGCATTTAATTCTATGTGATCCATGATTCAATGAGAAAGAAATTCATGGGAAATACAAGACTAAATTGTTGTATACATGATTGAAGCAATATATGTCTACAGGACCGAAGTTCATTATGTGACTACAGGTGCGAAGTTTTATGTGACCACAAGAATGAAGTAACATGTAATTACAAGATCAAAGTATCAATGCATGAAGCCAAAATTATATAAGTGCAAAAAAGGATGAGAATCTTGATAAACTACTCGTTATTGAAGAAATGGACAAGGTGGTGTGTTATTCCTTAACAAGGCTAACTTGATGGATGGAAGGTGCTCTTGGAATAGGGGTCTTGCTCATCTCAACTTGATTTGAACCTGCTATTGGAAGGGTTTGACTGGGTTTTCCCCTCCTTAAGGGTTTTTCCTTGGCTGAGTGCTTACATCATGTGTTATTTTGTTGTCTTTGATGTTTATGGCAATTGTCTTGATGATAAACATATAATAACAAAGAAGAAGAAGTAAGAATCATTCACGGGAAATTGTCAAGTGAAAGAGAAATCATTTAAAGAAGAAACTCTAACTATGCCTCCCTAACATAATAAAAAAACTTGGTGTTTTTTTACTTTAAGTTATAGATTTTAGTCTATACTAGTGCAAGTTATTTTAAAACTAGTTAAGGCTAAAAATGTTATAGAAAAAATAAGAGGTATTGTATTTTAAGATTATGATATGTGTTAAGACAAAATACATATTAAAAATAGTAAATAATATATATATTTTTAAATTGTGTCTAGAATCTATATAGTCAAATCTATGTAGGCTTATAGTTCAACCAATGATGGATATGTATGTGTAGCCTATATAAAAATAGTGTCAAAGCTAGAGACACTGAGAGGTTTTCAAAAAATGCAAGTTTTAATGTATTTACAACCCAAACCACCTATTTTATCATCATGAACCTATATCAAACTGCTGTAGCAGCTACAACCACCCTCCAAAATTTTGCCTTAGCCTGTTTTGGAGCCTCCCTACCAACTTTACACAACACTTTGTCTCGCTTCTTCAAGTACTCAAGCTTCAGTGTTTTCCTCGCACAAAGCCAGCCTATCAATCACAGTTGATCCATTCCCCTCACAAGCTACTCAACCGGACTTGGTCCAGCTGCAGGCTAAGCAACTCCCCCTTGAAAATTGCACATTTTTGGAGGGAAACCAGCCTTCCCTCCAGGAATTGTATCCAGGAATTGTACAATCCTGTCTCATAGCCTATTGGGCTCCACGATTGCTCAATCCTACCAGCTAACCCTCCCAGTAGGATTTGCGCAAATTTTCCCAGCAGCAGGTTGTTCAGCCCAGGATTTATGAAAAGCTAGGCAGCAGTTAGCTGCTTTGCCCAGAAATTGCACAAATCTCCTGGGCAACCAACCCATCTCCCAACCAAAAATGCGCATTTTTCTCTAGCAGTCAACTAGTCTCTTGCATGTGTAGCTGAGTTGACCGGTTACCTTTGGGACTGAGAAAAACAAACTTGCATGCATGGGTTGATTCTCCCAAGCCAACATGCAAAGGCATCCCTTGTTTCAGGTATCTATTCTTAGCAGTTGGAGGTTACATGCAAGGAGAAATTTTGAAACCTCCCACCAAGTGTCTCTTCCCCTATATTCGTGGCATGCGCGTCACAACCTCGATGTTATGAAAACTCATCAACTAGACGATGCAGAGCTCATTCCTCACATCAACCTTGCATCTCTAACATCCCACACCACATATA
Organism: Pinus tabuliformis; assembly: GCA_031772625.1. Classification (NCBI taxonomy): domain Eukaryota; kingdom Viridiplantae; phylum Streptophyta; class Pinopsida; order Pinales; family Pinaceae; genus Pinus; species Pinus tabuliformis. Next base: position 1,181,524,340 of record CM062804.1, read on the forward strand.
GGAGAAGTTGGCACATTCATCTCAGTTGTTTTGGGGTAAGCCCGCTTCCCATGCCTTGTGTTGCATTTCTGTCGCTTTTCGTGTTTTTGCTTGTTGGAGTACCTTTTTCTTGATTTCTTTGAACGCTTTCTGTTGTTTACATATATACTAGCTTTTCCTAGCTTTGTTTCAGTTTTTGTTGCTATCTCACTACTGTCGCATGCATGAAGCTATTTTGCATGGACGTTCACCCAACCGACGAACTACCTCACCCACATGCATGTTGATCGGTTTGTTGAATATTTCATTCATGTTTTGCATGTATTGTTAATCACTTCTACTATCACCTAGTGTCATAATGCACTCACTCACTTACTTGCTTTCATTTTCCCGTCGGTGAGGGGCCAACCTTGGCCAGGGCATTGCCTTCACCAAGGTTGCATTATGCAATCTGGGAAAGGAAAGCTCACCTTCCTCTCTAGATTTGGGCATTCCTGCCCAGCACTGGCCTCCAAGGATGTTTTGTGCATTTCTGGAGGACAGTGGCTACTTGGCCCGAGAAATTGCACAAATCTGTCCTTAGTTTAGCAGTCCTTCCCAACTGGAATTGTGCATTGTGCAATCCTAGCAGTCAGCAACCAGACTGGACTATGCATTGCGCAGTTCCAGTAGTTAGTCAGTCTCCCAGTAGCCTAGACTGTGCCTTGTGCAGTCTTGGCAGTCGATCTCCCAACCTCCCAGCTAAAATTGTGAAACCTTCGCGATCATGCACCCAAATACGTTGCGAGTCAGTTCTCATGTTCATTTTGGTTTTCGACTGACAGATTGCTTGCCATGAGTGTTGCCATGTCTCCAAGTATCCCAGGTGTTCATCTGCCTCTCAGCAGTACAGGTACAATGGTTTCTAGGAGAGCATAGATGGAGACACCATTCAGAGTACACTTGGGGATGCATTCAATCAAGTGTCCATGGACTTGCCTACCCACGAAGACATCAAGTTGTTCATAGACAAGGATATCAAGCTATGACAATAGAAGCATCACATCGAACAACATCATGAACAATAGCTAAAGACAACATACCAAATGCAACGAATGCAAGAGGAGGGTTGTTGACAACACAGAGGCGAAACAAGGTTGCAAGCTCAAGCAGGTCCATTGATGATGAAAGCAACTTTGGAGACTCCGACTATGAAGTGACGACATGACATGAAGATCGCATGAAGGCAGAAGATGGAACAAAGAAGGAGTTGCATGTGCTGAAGAAACAACTCAGGAAGAACATGAAGTTGCACAGACAGACAAATGAGTTACAACAAGAACAGGAACAACAATGGGCGCAACATGCACTCACGGATGAAACTGCGCCCGTACAAGTTAAGGATCCATCCTAGCAGCTGACACAGAGAAGACATGGTGAGCAGTGTTGTTGATCGCATGCAAGGGATTCAACAACATGCATGTCATTAAGTGCATGCATGCAATCCAACCCATTCAACACACTCACCAAGGCGAAGACAAGAAGCAAGTCCAACTGGGGCTGAACATGTACTTCAGCAAGTTGATGCGTATGACCGCCAACACACACTTGAGATCAGCACGGACACTATGCATTAGTGTGTTGCTGGTTCAACTGTACCCAAGAATACCATGCACATGTTAGCAGACAAGTTGGATGAAGGGGTTGAACCAATGCACTAGTTGCAACAGAGGCAAGAGTTCGCTTCAACAAGATGTCACCATGAGGTGCATGCACACCATCACGGACGACCAAGCTTGGCATCATCTCACCACCTTCACCATCACAAGAATGTCAAAGAGTTGGTCTCATCACAGCAGACCGAGTGTCAGTGATGTCTTGCAAGGCTTACTCAAGCCATGTTGTCTCACATGAGTACATGTGTATTGTAATGTTGAGTCATCTAAAGTGTAATTCAAGTGTTAATGGTTGGATGTAATAGTCATAGAGTAGGTGAAGAGTCATAGGGTAGTTGAACTGCCACAAAGGGGAATGTCAAGGGTCACCCCACCCTTTGCTATAAATAGTCCCTCATAACTCATTGTAGAGCCTTTTGGTCAGCCAAGCTTCTATTAAGACTATCTTGAAGAAAGCTTGGACAATATTGTAACGCGCCTTGGCTTCTCCACTGCACAGAGCTAGTACATCTCTTTGGAGGAGCAGGTGGATGTGGTTGTAACGTTTCACTGATGGGGCTAGCAGGTTTACATGGATGTATTGTATGATTGGAACTTACAATTTATGTAATAAGAGTCAACACCCTTGCTACTGACAGAGTTATCTTACTTGCCTCTGTGCGACATCGCGGTCAAGGCATTACCATATGACCCACTGCTAGGACTCCTACACCAAACGGTCTAAGGTCTTATTGGGACTTCTTACCAGGGAGATCCCTTTGACATGTTGGCGGGTCTAGCACCGTTAACATTTCTGGTGCTAGAAGGAGGGCCTGACGACAAGCTGTGTCCTCTTATCTAGTTTTGAACCTTTGCATATCTTTCATGGGGTCTTACACTCTTCTTCCCTCGAGGTGTTTTTTGAATCATGAAGATGTCTCCATCTCGGGGAAGCTTTTCGATCTCTTGTCCACTCACATATGTGATGGTGAAGGCAAAGTGGCCTAGCCTAAACACTTACATAACTTTCTTTCCATGATTTATGAGGAAGACGAGTTTTCTAACGAACATGTCAATTTGTTGCTTACATACACACTTCGCGAATCTCCATTTTGTTGGATGCTTAGCCTACTGGCTGACACTGTGCACTCATTTGAGCACTTTTGTGATCTTATTGAAGACATGTTCTATAATTTTGATCCAGACCATCTTGATCGCACAACAATGGAGGGCTCTACGTGAATCTATTATTTATTTTTGGCAGCACTTCCGCGACTTGCAGTTTCAACCTCTGAGGAGCCAGATGAAATTTTCTTATCTTTGGGACTGGTTTGAGTACTGCCTTAATAAATTTGTCCATCCCAAGAGAAAGTTTGAGATCAAGCCTCACTCAACATTCTTCGTTGATGGAGCTGTACAATCGCATGTGGAAGTGGGCATTGTCTCAACTGACTGTTTGCCTTCCTCTTATTCAACAGCTCCACCACTTCCTAGTGATGTTGAGGATCATGCTCACACACCTGTTCATCCCTCACACCCTACCAACATCACTTCACTCAATTTTCACGCAGATTTTGTTGTGAGTCCTTCGAGTTATCATATGCATTCTTTTCTACGAACTTCATCTTTGCACCCAGGTGTTCCTCTAGATGATGTTGTCTTATGTTCATCCATTCCGGACTCTTCACTTGTTGTGAACGAGGAACAACCCACTGACAGATTTGGTGTTGCACAACCAACATGAACTGTCATTCAAGAAGAGTATGAGTGGGAGCTTAAGCATCAACACTTGGCGAAGGATGACTCCCTTCCAGCCAAGCCCCCTCCATTCTTTCCTAACATCATTGGTGAACCTTCCATCCATGATTTCACATGTGTTTCTTCATCCATGGATGTAACCATTGTTGATCTTTCATAGGACGGAGAGGACCAATCATTCATTGGAAATATACTTGATCTTTCATCTGCTTTTTCTGGAAACGCAGAGGGTGAACATCCTTCCTCCTCATCTACCCCTCTATGTGATTCATCAAACCATGAGGATGCCAACCAACATCCTGAATTTTCTAATCTTGGTTGTCGTGATCTCTTCAGTTCATCATCCAATCACGATGTTGATTCACTTGTTGTTAATCCGTCTAAGCCACTAGTATACAAACATCCATCTGTCAACGAAGTCGAAACCCAACAGAACGTCGAAGCACTTCAGCCTGAGATGATGGTTATGTCAGGCCCTCAGTGTCCTGAGGATGGTTTCGCTTCTGATCAGGAAATTGTTCAAACACTCAAGGCTCCTCATCACTCATCTGTATGCACTCAAGATCAATATAACACTCAGATCTTACTTCCTCCACTCGAACTACACGATCCCATTGCTCATGCATTGGAGGAGTCTTACATTGCAAGCACTCATTCATGATGCGAGTTATCTTTGTTTCTTTTGTTTTCTTGCATGTCACAGTCAAGAGTGTGATTATGCTTCAGAGTTGCACGTAGTGTCACACAACACCATGTTAAGTCCACGGACTGCCTGTCATGCACATGCACTCACTTACGTCCCGTGGGCACTTTGAATCATGAAGTGTGGTTGTCTTTATTATTATATCTTTCTTGCTTGCTGGTTCGTAGAATTGGGTTGCTCGAGGACGAAGCCTACATGGGTATACCAATGTGCTGGTGACTGCATTGGAAGTATCACTTCATGTGATTAGACCCATGTACCGCTAGTGTAGGAGTAGGAGTAGTGTTTTCTTTCAGTTGTTTGCTTGCATGCTTGTTTTCTTACATGCTTTGTTTGCTTGTTTGTTTGTTTTCTTTTTTGTTTACAATATCAAATGATGTTACAAATAATTTTAGAAGAGATACATATGGAAAACAAAGGGTATTAGGTGACTTGTAGTTGAATAGGACCATTCCTTATGGGATTTTTTATTTTGCCACAATCTAGGATGCATAGAGAGTGGGGTAGAAGGAATTTTATGTATCTTTGATCAGCATGTGATAACTTTTGATTGTGGCTTGGAACCAACTACAAATAATTCAATAGTAGTATGGGAAAATTTCCTTCTAGGGAGCATTGCATTGGAAAAAAGTATTCAAGATAAGGGTACTAGAGAAAGATATTCAAAAGAATGGTAGTGGAAAATGGTATTAAGGCCCTTGGCATCCATATATCCACTCCAAATTTCTAGCAACATGTTATTTTCTAGATATTAGATTACATATGATTTTGGTTTTTAAAGGAATGACATTTTCACTCCTATAGTGTATTGACACTAATGTACTTAGAAGTTTATTTGACCCATTTGTTGTCACTTGTTGCATAATGATAAAATTATCTTATGTTATCTTACTTATAACAAGAACTAGAGAGAAGAGGTGTATGGGCCTCCATAGGGTGCTCCATCATGTAGTAGATTTTAGTGCATCCATTTTCATCATATTTTCAGGAAACATGAACAGGAAGTAGAAAGAATATCAAAGTAGGATTGAATCCATATTATAGATTCTTTGCTAGTCAAAGCATCTTGGGACAGGGTTGAGGTCCTTCATCTGAGTATGATCTCTATATGAAATTTTGGTCATGGGTTAGATATCTTGAACAATTGTTTGCTTTTTGTGGGGTTTTTAGAATATGGAAATAAACCAGCTAGGGCGATGGTAGCTTATCTCTGAGAAGAGATGTGATGGCTACATGCCTCTGAACTGTAAAGGTTACATTGTGGCGGACAATCTGTCCTTTTACAAAATGTGACTTGTTACTTATAGTATTTTTCAGTTACAATACCACGAGTCAATTCCATGGGTGAATGAATACCATGGGTGGATTTTACAACACCATGGGCGGATGCCATTTACAATACCATGGGTAAATTCCATGGGTCGATGAATAATATGGGTGGATGAGTACCATGGGTGGATTTTACAATACCATGGGCGGATGCCATTTACAATACCATGGGTAAATTCCATGGGTCAATGAATAATATGCGTGGATGAGTACCATGGGTTGATGCCATTTTCCATTCGGATCATTCCTCCCTCCCTAAGAAGCAATGGTCCCCATTGCGTAAAGTTCTCTCCTGCGAAGCCTTTGTGGAATATGAAGAGCCACTGAAGATAAGGGTTTTATGTGGTTAACCCAAAACCCTGATAAACGAAGATCCGAGGATAGAGATACCCTGTAATGCTTGTGACCAACTGTGATTGTGACAGTGTGCGGCCTAGCAAATGGACTTCGATGACAAGGATTTTTATGCGATTGACCCATAACCATGATGTTGGTCGCTGATGAAGTAGCAGGTGCCTACATAGCCTGGGGTGGGAGGGCACGTCTCCAAATAACCCAAGCCGAATGATGCTATGTTGAAACTGATGAATGTGAAGCAGGTGCCTACTAAAGTGGGGTGGGAGGGCACGTCTCCAATGGAAACCCACTCCGAATGCTGCTCCAAAGTTAAAATGGACATAACTTGGCCAATATAACTTAGAATATTTATTATAACCTGTTTTTAGAAGCAGAAGGATCATTTTGCATCTTCCCATGAGTTGGAAATCCTTATCTGGACACTCTGAGATCTCAGATTCACGCTGCAACAGTTCCGTCGTCACAAATTTTTTGATAAAATAGCTGATTTTAAATCAGCGATATCTCCCACATCCGAACTCCGATTCGACCCATTTTTTTTTTTTGAAATTGGGTGATTTTTCGAGAGGAATCTAGATCTGGTATTTGTTTTTGTAAATTTTGTACCAAATGTTTCAGATCTGATCTAAAAAGTCGCCACCCAAAAAAATTCCTGCAAAAAAATTGAGACTGAAATATGCATGAAACCCTCATTCCCATGGAATCGTAACCTGCTCTGATATCACTGATCCGGATCTTGGGAGGAGGCCCCCAAGATCTAAAATATTGAAGTGGATCTTGGGGTAGAGAGACCCCCAAGATCTGAAAGCTTGCATTGCCAGAAGAAAAATAGGAGAATGCCCAATAAACAAAACCACAAAGAAACTTTTTATTAAAACCCACTGATCCGGATTTAAACAGGAACGCAAAAAATTATAGAGATAAACATATACACAAAGATGCAGCGGAAATAATATGCGTGGATGAGTACCATGGGTTGATGCCATTTTCCATTCGGATCACTGACCAAACTAAGAGTGAACTGCTGCTTCCTCAAAATCCGTTTGGCTGTCTTTAAATCCGGTTGTGGTGGCTACTGGAGCTCGGAGTTGGGGGTGAAGATCCCGAGGAAGGTCGTTTTAATGTTGTGGACAACCCTCCTACGAATCCTCAACCCCATCTTGGCTGTCTTCTGTCCTTATCTGCTCAGTTTTGTTCCAATCATATGTCAAAAACCTGAAATGAACACGTGTTAGCCACCTAGGAATAGTGACTGCCCTTATTTGTACAAATGACATAAACATACTAAAAAATGATGCATAAGTTATGACAAATGAAGGATTGAGCAAAGGTAGTTAAGCCAAATGAGCCCAAAATGTTACCAAATTTGGGGCTCATCAGTGGGGTAGTAAACTTCTAAGTGAATGTGAGTGGACTAGATTTAAAAAATAAGGATAACATGGACAATTGAATGGTTTCCATTGCGGCAATTTGGGATGTAAGCACCCCATTCATATTTTCAGCATTAGATTAGATAATGGAGTTGAACTCCATTTTTGTCTCAATACCGATCATAGTCCCAGATGTTAGGATGTCAGATATGGTGGCAAAAGTAGAAGTTGTGCGAGGTGATGGATTTCGTGACTATGGTGAGGTGGAAAAAGTGGAGGGTGGATTTTCTTCTATGATGGGCATGGTTGCATGAGAGTGGGGCTCTTTGTTAATGAGATCAACAATTTGGGTGGAGGTGGTGCCAAATGTTTTCTTGGTCCAGAATGGTGGCTTAGTGGTAATGGGGTGAGGATTGGGAATTGCAGGTTTCAACCAGAGTGGGCCCAAATTCTAGAATCAAAGCAACATGAGGGCCACAAATCAAAGAAATAGGCAGTTTTGAACTATGAAGCTCTAAAAAGGTTGGGAATGGACTTAGTTTGGTGCCAATATTCACCATCGTTTCTTGTAAGGACTGCATTTGTAATTCAATCTTTTTGATGACTGGGTTCAACGTCTCCTCGAACATCCACTTCCTTGATGTCATAGGAGTTTATCTTAGTAGTAGTGGGGGCACCATTCCTTTAAACAAATAGATATTCCTCCCCTCCCTAATTTCTCTGACAATTCTCGGTCAGGAAGAAACTTCAATATGTAAGGCTTCTTCAGTTAAAACAAACTTTTGTGCGTGCATCTGAAATGTGTTAGAATGAACACACTTCACCCGTATCCAGTGGTGCCATGGCTGATGTTGAACCAGATATCCTGCCAATAGTCATCAAGTAGTGACGTAGGGATTCTTTGTGTGGCCTTGACAAATTCCAACATCTTCTTGTACTATCTAGGAAAGGAGGCCTCATTGATTTCTTTATTGTTAGGGTCCTCAAAAGTCTTCCAACAGACATACTTGAGAGAAAGTGGTTGGTCTTCAGTAACCATTGCCATCTCTCAGCCCTTGGGTGGCACCATTTCCACATGGCCAATGTCACTACGAGATATCCATAAATAAAGTGAGTGGCTCTTTTATACACATCCTCGTAGGCATTGAAAAGTTCCTGTAGGAGAAAGCTACACTAATTCAGCTGGGTGCACTACACACAAGCCTCCATAACTAAGATGGTGTCTAATGTGAATTCACCTCGCAAAAAGTGTTGCATAAGCTTCCCAATGATCATGTAACAAGAAAAAATAATGTTAGACTTATTGATAGGTTCTATCAAAGCACTCTTTCCTCCTCGATGGGTACCATATATGTTATAGTAATTATCAGCGTCTATTTTCTTTCCTCTATTGGACGCAATTTGGAAAGTAGTTGATACGGAAGCTCCGACAGCCGAAAACCTTGTGAGGCTCTAAATATCAATAACATGGATGGGGTATTCCTTATCTAGCCATAACTATTCTCCATACATCTGACTAATGAGAAGTTTTGTGCATTGCATTGCTACTCCTTGTGTGCTGAAAAGTGGAAGACTTCTTAAATTCAGTAATGTCGACCATTGAATTCTCCTAAAATATTCAGTGACTTTCATGGAATGATTCCCATTGAATTTGTAATAGACATTATGTAGAGCTCCCTCTTTAGTGTTTAAAAATGGAATGAGTCGAAGAGGTCATTGTCAACAAGCACAACTTTATCATATTTTCTGTGGAGAGGCTCTCTCTTTGTAATTATGGAATCCGGTTCAACTACTGGAACAAAATTTATGGTCTTCATCAATGTTTTAGAATGATGTTGGTACACAAAGAACACAGGGGGCTTGGACTTAGGCTTGGAACAGAGAGAATGAGAGACATATTCGAGACTTGGAAATTTGACCACCTCAGGTTTTGGTTATGAGAAATTTAGTGTTTCCATGTAGACTAAATAGAAATGCTCGATACGACATTTTTTATTAGACCAATTAACTAATTAATATGGAAACTTTCCCCACTTGGTCTCAATTGTGGCAACATTAAAGGTGGATGAGTTGAACCTGACTCATATGATGCAAAACTGAAAAAGGAGGGTGGAATATATGGGTAACTATGATTCAATGATGGAAGATGCGTAGAATTTGATGACAGATCATCTCAGGGGTATTACAGAAAATATTTAGCCCAAATTCTAACTGACACAAGGAATTATTACTTAATTATGATAGATATGACTACTAACACGTCTGACTCCCTATTGTATCCGCTCAAACACCACCAAATTTTTTTGGGCATATCCAAAATTTTTGGTAACCCACTACTTGCCCTAGGCTACTAGGGTTTCGATAAGGCCTTCAACCGGTTACTCTCCCCACGATCTTTCTTTTCCAACCATTTTGATGTGCTCATTCACGCGTTTCACATTGCATCCACACATCATGTTTTATCTCATATATAGGCCTTAGGACCGCATTAGGGTTTTGAAGGTTAATGGCTTCATTGATGCATTAAGAGTCTCCCATGATTTTGAAACTCATCTTTGCATGATATGCATTGTGATTATTAGTTGCCCTATATTTGAAAAAGCATGCATTCAATTTGGCTTCCCTTATGATTGACAATATTAGGGTTTGGGAGAAACCCTAGATTTTCAAAAGAGTGATGCCCTCCCTGTTGTTACCTAATCCACATGCCTCTAAGGGCGCCTTCTCATCGACATCGCATGGAATCTTGGTGAGAATCATTGCGTATTGTGTCCCCCTAGGTTCATGGTTTCTCCCCCATCTCAGCATGTGCATTAGAGTCGCAACAATGTTGTCTTTCCCTTGCACCCTTGAAACCATAGATTGACATGACTAAAGATTCTCACCCTTCATAACGTGTGTTCACTAGTTTTTCAAGGAATTTGCTCCATAAGAACATCGTCCCCATGTGAAACACGAATATCAAAGTCATTGGCAGTTGACAGTTCCATTAAGTGCCTAGTTAAAATTCGTCTCAAATAAAATTGGAACAAGACTTTCTCAACCCATGTGACCCAATACACCTTAATTTGGGTTGTTTATGGTTTATACTCCTTGAATAAATGATTTTTATCATGCCCGCACATGAAAATAATTGGTTTTCATGCTCTTAGATGAAAATGTCTATATTATAAGCTAACTTGCTTTCATTCCATCCTCTTTTCAGGGAATTAGTTGAAGATGCCATATACATTACCAGTAGCATTAAATGGCCCCTTAACATGGCACCATTAAAATTATATAAAGATGATGGCTTTAATGTACCATATGAACAGTGGTCTAATGACAAATATGATAGTGGGGATTGTGGCATTGAATACTCTATCATGAAACAAAAACACCGTTTGGAACTAAAGAGAGGATTGGCGGAGTGCTTTCTGGAAGCATATGACCTGATGTAAGGAACCTAGGTAGCCCTAAATGGGCCATATTTAGTAGTGATCCATTTTCCATATTATTAAAATTATATGTATGATGAATATGATATTGGAGTTCACTCATGCCAATATTCATAAACGCCGATATCGCACCATCGTAGACTATGGTTTTGTCATGCTTCCATTCTTTGAACTATCAAACGCTTTTAAAGCAAAAGATAACAAAGGGAGGTAGCGTAAGGCAACACTAAAGAGGCAAAGTCATGCCACAAATAGCCAGTCCACGTTGAAAGTGGATGGAATATGTTTTAAAATACGCATGAATGACGGCACCTGGGCATTATAGACATGCCCATGCAAAGGTTGGATTCACGTGACGGATATGTAGAAGGAATAAGGATCCTGAGCATGCGTCACTTTTTCTCTATGCCAATAGCGTTTTTTTTTTTCCTTCAAAGATTGTCCCATGACTTGAGGCAGATTTGAGACGCCTTCCAGCCTCACCCATAGAGCTTATATTTTCCATCATGTTAATTTCGATCTACCTCAAACAAATTAAAGGAAAAATATCCTCAACTGGACTACGAGTTGTTGTAGCTGAGGTTGCTGTTGTAGAAGCTTCAGAATTGAAAGGAGCGATGACTCCCATTCGAAAATGGAGATCGCTGGAGTCTCTTTGGTTGTGCTAGCTCGAGCACAACACTAAACAGTGCTGAGGGAGGTTGTGGAATACTGTTGCGCTTGAATTCATGCTTAAGATAGACATACCCACGCAAAGAGGACATAACCCAAAATGTATAGTCGCGGAAGCAAAGAGGCTTGATGTGTCACATTCAGAAGTGAAGTATTTTTCTCTCACTAGTCGCTAAGTCACACTCTACGCCCTCATGGAAGCAACCATAAGTGTGACCTTTGTTTAAAATGTGACTGTGCGACTAATAATCGCCAAGTCGCACTCCAAGACCTCATGCAGACAACCCATAATTGTGACCTTTTCTCAAAATGCGACCGTGCGACTAATATTCGCTAAGTCACATTGCAAGGCCAATGTCGAAGAAGTGCGACTGGGACTGCGGTGCGACTATGCGACCTCCATGAGTCGCAACCTCCTTGAAGTGACTATATCTCTCCATCTTTCTTCAAGTAGCAAAATCGCATTTAATAACCTGGAAACGTGGTCCGACATGCGACCTGTCTGTATCGCGACTTTGCGATCCTTCTCCAAGTCGCTAGGTCACAGAATCGTGCTTTCTCTCTCCCATGCAACTACGCGACGTGATGCCTACAACCTCTACTCATTTGATGTATTGATCCATCATCGAGTGGAATGGTCAGCGTGTTTTACCCAAATTACTTAGTCGGGAAGCATGAGAAAATCCAAGAATTGCATGGTGAGAAAGGACCACCAATGACATTTACATCCGCTTGAATACATGTAGCTCCCCCCTCTTCAAACAATATGCACCAGACCATTATAAGACGAGCACAGGAGGTTTTCATAGTGCCCGGGAACAAAGCAATTGCATGAGGTTATGTCGTCAGCATAAACAAAATCAACTTTGGCAACAAACATCTTAAGAATGACTATCGGCTACTACTGTGCGAATTTGATGTTATAATAAGAACATGTGCACATTATTATTTTAATAAAAGTTAAGAGAAAGTCCCAACAAGCGCCACAAGGGACTCCATTGTAGGGGCCTAATGGAAAACTATGAAAAGGAGCCTAAAAGATGATATAACAATAATTATATAACCACTCAAGGAAAGCAACAATTGGTGCCCAGAAATGGGGTATATCAACGCGTAAATTTGTGATCTTGAATTTGCGAGCAATTTCAAGGATACGAATCTTTGTTCATTATTGATTGTGATATTTATTTCTTATATTTCATTGAGGTACGATTTTCTTGATGTTTATTGGTGATTGTATACATGTGTAGGATTGAAGTTGTGAAGGTAATCCCTGCCATTTATGCAGACACTTAAGTTGAATTGGTTGCTAAAATGGTCCAAGGGATCAATGTTGTAGAAATGCATGATCCTGGTCAACAACATATATTGAAGTGAAGCCAACTCCAAGATAGAAGGAAGGTAGCAAGATGTTGGTCCATGTATAAGATTTAAGGTTTATCATGAAGCTTTCATAGCAAGCTAGATGGTCCCTTGTAAGCTCCAAGAACCTCTCAATAAACTCCAAGGCACATCACTAGAGGATTGATGAATGTAAGCAAAGCATACTGGAAAGAAAACAAGCTGGTTCCAGGACCAAGCATCCACATCATTGCGACATATGGGCAAAAAGCATTCTAGGGTTTCCAATAACTCTCTACATCTTTCCCTCTCTCTCTTTCATTGTAATGTAAATATCACCCACCATTATATTAGTAGCTATGTTAGGACTGATGTAGGCATGTAAAATCATTTTTTGCTTTAGAAAGTGGGTAAGCTCAAGAATCATGAGAGTAGCTAAAAGGGCATGAGGGAAGGTTAAAAGTCACGGTAGGCGAACGATCACCTGACCTCTATAATTTTTTCCTCATGCCTCATTGAAGGAGGAATTTAACACTTGAGTTGAAGCTAAGACTAGAGATAACTAGTTTATGCTTGAGAGCTAGAGCCACTTAGATCTTGGTAGCTAATAGAGTGGATTTGCAGTGGGGCTAGGGTTTTGGCGTTGGGCAATGATATGAGCAACCCATGTTCCACTATTGGTTTTTCATCAATTGCAAGATATGTACTTGACATTGCAACAACATTAATAAGATGTTCTCTCTATTCGACACTGATTCCCATGATTACTCATGGTGGTTGTATTGGTTGTCTGATACTTCACTATATTTTATATGCTTTCATATATGCAATATGTTATGGACTGACACATAGTGGTTGCATGTATGTTTTTCTTTCAAATTTGTGTTTACCTGTTCCTTGCCATGTTGGTGATCTATTATGAACTACTTTGCAATTAACTTCTTCTGGCATGTTCCTATTTATTGTATGTCTAATTAGGTTTTAGCTCACTGATCCCTCTCATGGCATACCTCTTCTTCTTATTGTTGTTAAGACTTTTTGGTACCTCTTTCTGCAATATGTCAATCTTGGGCTGACTTTGTTTCACTGTCTGGTCATTTCATCCTTGTACCCACTCTCACACCTTCTAATTTGATAACCAAGAGTAGAAACATTCATGGTGGCAACCCTGCGCACATACCATATGGGGCTCCTATCCCAAACAGTGTGAGGTCTAATTGGGACTTCACACCGAGGAGACCCCCTAGTTGTTGGTGGTACATTTTAGCTCGTCAACACTCCCTGACCACAAGTAGTTGTGGTGGGGTTGAAGTAATTCCACAACTAAAATACCTGACGAAAGTCTATTCTTGACTGACTCTGACTAGAATAACAGACCAACTAATCTTAACTGATGCAACTAATATACTAAAACAACTGAATGAAGCTACCTAAACATACCTACAATCACCTTGCAGAGATTGAATCAATTTGGTGTAGAATTTCTTGAGCCATGGAAAGGTTTCAAGCGTGCACCATTCACCCTTCCCAACAGTAACCCACCATCCAGTCGTGCGAGCTTGACAACTCTCGATTCCTTCAATTTTGCAACCATAAAGGGTCCCAACCAATGCATTTGCAAATTCCCAGAAACTTTAATAATTTATTGTAGTATAGCAAAACATGTCCTACAGCTGTAAAGGATTTCTACTTCATGTGTCTGTTGTTCCATGCCTTCTGCCCCTGCTTCTCGAGAGTCTGGTGGAAATCTGCTAAAAATCTCACCTCATCCAATTCACAAAGTTCTTCCAACCGCTTTGCGATTG